>CM061543.1:3180000-4380000 GCA_030864215.1 Capsicum pubescens | reverse complement strand
TTGTTGTTGTACTGGGTAATGGAATGAACTTCTCAGCACTTAGAAATTGTAAGTCCAAAATCCAAGGAATCAATGGATATGCACATTTGAAACATAGGGGGATCTATTCTCACTCTGAAGAATGTCTGTTATCAGAGTTAGATTGCCTGACCTCTCCAATCATTCTAACAACTTCTTCCATGTTGGGTCGCATGTCCGGGACCTTTACAACACACGCCATAGCAATTTGCAGCATCTGTACCATCTCTTCTTCAATGTTCTGAAATCTCATCAAATCGACATCAAATACCTCTGATGTCCATTCCTCCCTGACAACTGATTGGACCCACCTAGGAAGGTCAACCATGTCATCACGCCCCGGCGATTGCATTGGCAGCTTACCAGTAAGCATCTCAAGTAGTAAGACACCGAAGCTGTAGACATCTGATTTATGACTATGCTTTCGGTATTCCATCACCTCAGGAGCGCGGTACCCTGGATAGCGAGAGGGTGGTGCAGGGAAGTTCATTATAGGGGCTAAACCAAAATCAGAGACACAAGCTTCCAGGTCTTGCTTGAGTAGGACGTTCGAGGACTTTATATTTCCATGAGTAAACTTTGGACCACCCATTGAATGGATGTGGGCAATCCCCTTTGCTGCTTCATGAGATATTTTAACTCGCGACTCCCAGTCCAGTGGAGTTCTTCCAGAAGTCTTGTTTCCTACATTATCATGGGGTTTGATAGGGATTGGAGAACAGAAATATCAGCACTATTTAACATTGGCAGTATACTTTACACTGATAAGTTTATGCAGGTTAGTGAATGGAGATGAGTTCACTTCACGGGTAGTCTTCCAGGATAGAGAATAGGTATATCATGCATGAAGACTTTCAGCACTAGCAGCTTTCCAGTTAGATGGGCGGCAAGATGGTGCTAGTGATAAACTACACATTGCATGGAGCAGTGATAGGTAAAAGATAGCTGGCAAATGTCAATATGTTGCAAGAGAAACAATAGATACAGAATCACATAAGAGCTGTTTATACTCGTAAATTATAATAGACCTAGAAAGATCAGACATGTGCATATATTCTGAATGACTTTTTCTTCTCTAAAGTTCACAATTAGCTACAAGAAAGAATGCTCCTTTTAACACCAGTTCACAAGTTCAAACGTTCAAACTCAAATTGTTTAGATTCATTTAATAATTTGTTAGACTTTACTTGAGTGCAGTTTGTATTGTGTTAGAAGTTTACTATTTAGTCATTCAATGACAAAGGGCGTATCAAGTTGCTACGCCAAAGACCATAAATAGAGAAAGGAAATGAAGATAAGAGCAGATGATGCCTTACCATGCAAGAGCATTGCCAAGCTGCCCGTTGAGAAATAACCATACACCAGTAGCTTCTCATCCTTGGAGTAATAATAAGCACGTAAAGGAACCACATTTGGATGTTGTCCGACTCTACCAATAATTTCCATCTGTTGTTCAAAATCCTTCTTCCCCACAATGACCTCTTTTAATCTTTTAACTACCACTGTAGTTGACTCCTCCAAAATAGCCTTATAAGCAGTTCCGAAACTCCCCTTTCCTAGCACTTCAGCTGAGGCTCTCAATAAGTCCTCGAGATCGAAATTGTACGAGCAGCCTTCAAAGAAAACCAGCTTATTTCTGTCGGGTTCTTGCACCCCACTACCAAACTCTTCCCTCGGCTTTTCGCTCCTTCCTCCACCTGAAGATTTCCCTTTCATCACACCTGTGCCATCACCCCTTTTCCTCTTCAGGCAGCAGAAAACCATGATCACAACTAGCAGCAAGACCAGCACAGCTCCTCCAGCAGCAATAGCAATAATATATCCTAGTTTAAGTTTCTTCTTTGAGCTTTTTTCTTGAGTGTTTGGGGAAGGTGCAGGTGGGGAAGGGGATGGTGGTAGAACATGTGAACAAGGATTTAAGGGTAGTCCACACAAGTGTGAGTTCCCCACAAAGGATGAATTTGGAAACTTATGGAGGGATAACGGAATAGAGCCATTAAGATTGTTGTGGCTTAAATTTAAATGTCTTAGCCTTGGAAGAGTGATATTGGGTATGGGTCCAGAAAGCAAGTTATTCTGGAGGCTTAAACCAGTTAGCTGAGACAAATTCTGAATTGTTTCAGGAATCTTACCAGTGAAGAAATTATGAGATAGGTCCAAAACATTCAGTTTATTCGAAAAAGAAGCAGGAATAGGTCCAGATAAGTTATTTTGCTGTAAGTACAGGGAATGGAGAGAAGGAAGTGAAGCGATAGCAGAAGGAAGGTTTCCGCTGAGACGATTGGATCGAAGGCTGATAATCCTTAAGCTATCCATCTTCCTGAAAGTATTATTTGGAAGTGAACCAATGAGTCCAACTCCTGGAAGTCGTACAGCCACCACATGGGCTCCATCACTACTACAAGTAATGCCTACCCAAGATGAGCAGATAGGAGTGGCAGGATTCCAGTTGATCTTCCTGCCATGTGGGACTGTTGTGGAAAAGTCGAGAAGGGCTTGCTTGTCCGAGTTTAGATCACCAAGGCACAGAGAAAGAAAAGTTGCTACAACAAAAAGAGAATGTAGCAGTTGATTGGTGTAGTAGATTCTCATGAGGAAACCTTCAACTGATTGAAAGCCACTATGCTGTCAGTATTGTGGCTGCCCTGGAATAAAACAATAGATAAACAACTTGAGAACAAAACAAACATCAAAGGGGAGAAAGGGAGGATAAAAGGACATTTTAACATAGCAAACATCTATGCAGTCAAAGTTACAAAAATTCCTCGAGAAAGATGTTTGGAGATGCAGTTTTGCACCAAAATTTTCATGATCTAAAACTGGATGACTTTTTATGGATTCGGAGTATCTATTAATCTGTGTCCATCTAATGTTTCACTTTGCACATACGTTCAAAAGCACTAAGCAATGAACTAGACTTAGATAATTCCTTATAAAATGCCAAATAGTAATTGTTCTATGTTTAACTAATTTTTCACCATCTGCAGAGAAAATTAATAAAATTAATCATATTCTCAAGGAACCAGAAAAGAAATGACCGATCAAATAACATAATATGATGAAAGCTCTGCTGACTTAGTTAAAACTCTTATCCACCATACTACCAAGTAACAACACATAATTACTTCAAAAGCTATTCAATCTCATATTCACTGGTTAGAAGATCCATGAAATGAACTTCAAGTATAAAAACAGAAGTGATAATCGACATTATCTGTCTAGCCCGCAAATAAATAATTTTTTTTTGTGAAGTTCAAAAGTTAAAACTAAAAACTAGAGTCAGATAAGAAACACAGCAGAACAAGATTTAGAATTAACATACTAGAAAGATAGAGATGAAGGAAAAGATAAGCATGGCAATGCAATTCAGCACAAAAACGATATATTGTTTGCTTTTCAAGAAAGAAGCAAAATGCAAAAGAGAAGTGGGAAGGCAAAACAGGAAAAACCAGAAAGGTTGCCATATCACTTTCTAGGCCAAAAATAATGAAAACCTTATTGTACAGGGAAGCGCGCAAAAATGTTACAGATGGATGAATGATTACACCAACATAAGAAAAAAAAAAAAAAAGATGCCAAGAGACACCAAACCACGTACACTATTAAACAGCTCAAAACAGAAGTAGTACTGTGATCAGAAAAGTATATAGTAGGAGAAGAAACATTCAAAGAAAAGTCTTTGGTTTACAAATATTCCATTTTCAATTTCATAAACAAAGAGTTTTGAAGTAGAAGAGCAAGAGCTAATATATACAAATAGCGAGACATTTAAGTATACCAACTTGATAGTATATAATAAGCAAAGGGAAGGAGAATAACCATTTCTTAAAGGCTTAAAGTCATCCTGGGGCTAGACTAATCCATTTAATCACACAATTTTAAACCCTCGTGAAATGGAAATTTCTTATCCAAGATTGGAGCTTGAAATAGTTGATGAAGAAGAACTACATTTAAAAATCTACCAGATCATGGGGATTCTGGGGGTAGGGGGGTGTTTACCAATTACCACATTTCATAATTCAAGTAAATGTCAAAGAGAGTTAGGTTAGTTGGGGCTATTGAACAACCCCAATTCTTATGAGGTCCCAGTAATAGGGAATCCTAAGCTTCCATTAAACAACTATAATTCAATATGATACAATGCAGAAGGACCAACAACATTTTCAATTCTTTATATTTCCACATAGTCAAAGAAGCAAAACAGTGAAGAGCGAAGAGTACAGAGAACCAAACGTGTACTTATAGTCCTGGGTGCAGAGCCAGGACGCGCAAAATGGAAAATCATACTATATAATACAAGTCAAAAAAAAAAATATGTATATATAGAAGATGTTGAACCCCCTTTTAATAGTTGGCTTCTTCTTTATACACCTAATGTATCCTTGCTTTTTGAATTTTATATACGAACTATCAGTTGTGCGAGTTTCCTACCTTTACTATCACCAATTATTTGTCAAAACACACCTCAACTATTAATTGTCCACTTTTTCCTACCTGAAAGTTCAGGTATGAAACTCAAACAATTAATAGTTTAGGTGTATTTTAACAAATAGTTGGTGAAAATTCAGGTCGGAAACTCGCACAACTGATAGTTCAGGTATGAAACTCAAAAAACGCGGGATAATGGTGTGTTTTTGACCATTAACTCTATTTTAAACCAACTTACTGAAAATCCTAGCCTGACCACTTTTTAATACTCCTCCATCCATTCTCATGTAGATTCCCAAGTCAAGAGTCAAATGGGTGTAATTTTCTACATGGATTTCCTAATTATTTTTTAGAAACTAAATTCAACAGCTACACAGAAAGAAAAAAAAAAACTACTATTGGAATACCTTTAAAAATAACAGTACAAAAAAAAATTGACAGTTCAATCTAACAATGCCAAACAAATAGTAACCGAAGGAGCAAACAGATCTGCTACCAAAATTGACAGAACAAAAGTCGAGCTGAACAAATACAAAGAGATAATAAAATTCAGAAAAAATACCTCAATTTGAAGAAACCCCTTCAAGTTTTTAGGAGGAATTAACAGTACACATGAACCTTCAAATAGAAATTTATCAACTGAATAGTAACCACATTTTGCATAAAATAGGAAATCCACATATTAGCTAAGCTGAGAAGTACCGTTTTGCTTAACGCTGAGAGGAGTAAATATTGGATCTGTGTAACGGAAAATATGTATGATACTATATTAATATGTGTAGAGAAACTGAAGGAGACGCAAATTGAATGTGTGTTTAGTGCAGGTGAAGAGTGAGAAACGCTGGTAAATATAAGTAATTGTAGTAGTATAATATAGTAAGAATAAATAGTAGTAGTAATAACAGAATAATTGTCTGAATTTCTAACCGAAAAAAAAAAAACGTCTGAATACTAAACATTAGAGTGATAATATTTATTACTATATCCGAAAGACTCGAACAATTTAATCCTTTTGTGCCACTATTATTACTTGACAAATACATGCGATTTCAGAGAAATGATTTTTTAGCTTTATATTAAAATAAAATAAAAATTACTATATATTTTTGTGAGCAAAGCATCTATTACCTTCTGAACTATGATTAAATTTGTTACGACGCACTCCAACTTGAAGGGAATTCCATTACCTCCTGAACTAAACTTAGCGTATTTTTATCAATCTAAATTTTGTATATTTTTATCAATCGTTTTAACTGACATGACACGTTTTGTCAATTTTTTTAACTGATGTGACACTTTTGATATGAGTTTTTCATTACATTGCAATAAAAGTATCACTTCAGCACAAAAGGGTGAAAAAATATGTTAAAATTGAGTTTAGGATAATAGGATCCCTGTGAAGTTGAAGTGTGTCGTACCAACTTTGATCGTAGTTCGAGGGGACCGGAAGCTTACCTCTATTTATGTAAGAATTTTTTATTTTTATGTATAATATATTTGAAAAGTTTGTTCTTTTATTTAAATTATAAATAGGTAAGAAAGGTCATTTCATCTGTTGATTCAATTTTTCTTTTTTAAAATTAATGAAATTATACTACATATTTCTTGTGAAGGACAGTTGGATGAGCATGACACAAGAGGGATAGGCAAGGCAATTACGCCCTTTTAGAGGTGGAGGTGGGGATGTGGATGGTCCAAGGCTAAAAGTTGGTGTGTATATTTAATGGAAAAAGATTACTCACCTCAAAGTCCTCTTAATTTTATTAGGTGGATTTAATCATTAGTATTATGTTTTGCTTCTATAAATAATGATCTTAAATTTCTATTAATTAGAGAGTATTCTATTCCTATGGTAAAATACATCATAATGTAGGTTTCGTGGGCTCATCATAGTCTGTTAGTCTTTTTATACTTAGAGTTTTTTTTTATGTAATTTATCGTCGTTCAAGACTTGCATTGTTAGGCGCCTATTATTTCGTTCTCCACACATATTAATCACTTCTTTTAAACACTATTTGTAGCTCACATATCTTTTTCGTCTCCAATGTCTTTTGTTTTATCTTTCCTTTTTGTTTTTTCAGCGGTAGACCTGACTATCTTAATTGATTGAAAATTAACATGTCATTTTGAACCAATATGCTTGTCATTTGGTTAATACTAATGAGGATTCTCTAGACAAACTAAAAATTCTTTTTGGTAGTCATGCTTGAAGAAACAAAGTGCCAAAAATGAAAAACAAAAGCAGGTCAATAAGGAAAAAAAAAAACAAAGGGAAAGAATTAAGCACATGGTCCCCAATAAAGCATATGAAATTGATAAGGTACATTAATTATATTCACATGGCTGTGGTGAAAGAAGATATAAATGATAAATTCATAGGATATTTGATTGACGATATAAATTTATTTTATACGATATGAGATTATTTTTTCATATCTTTCAAATGAAATAAATTAATTTAAAAAATTTAATCCACATACCAAACAACCTCTGATACTAAAGAGAAGGGTTGATTTTGCAGTAATTTCGTAAGAGTGTTTATTGTTCAACTGTTCAATTTTATTTTATTTTTGGTTTCTCATTTGGTGTTCGATATCTCCATTAAAACTCAATTAATTCGGATTCGCGCCGTGTAGGGTCCCATTCGGAGGAAGCGCTCCCTACCAAGGAATTTTCCATGCGCAGGGTTCGAACCCGAGCAGCTACATCCGCTGCACCACATTCTTTGGTGGCGGCAACTGTAATGATGAACCGCTTGATAATTACTGTCAACAATTTAGGATATTTCTGTATTGCATTGTATGATAGATACATCAAAATATTTTTACTAAAGAAGTAAAAAAATATGATGAATTTGATGTTAGGAAGTAAAACAAAGAAAATAGAAAAGGAAGTTATTATGAAAATAGTAGTGACGTATCTTTCAGATAATTAGGGGCAATAGAAAACATGCATTTAGAAGTCCTACTCATCAGTCATCGTCATCATATTGTGTTCGTATTTCGGAAGAGTCTTGTTTTTAAGATAAACTTAAATTCATATGACATAGTAAGTGTTATTACATGGGATGCATGTTCTTATCTTGAATAAAGATGTTACAAGATGTTTTCTTGGTTCATTGTAAAAACAAAAATGGACGAATTATAGTAGGTTTTTGGCCATCAAAATTAAAAACAAATTTAAGTTGAAATTGGAATTAAAGTTGAAGTTGTATTTGGCCATATCTTTTTGAATTTTTTCCCTAGATGTTTCAAAAGATATTTTTTAAATATAATTTTATACCCCCAATTTTTAAAAATTATCAAAATCATCCATCTTAACTAATTTACCTACAAAATACAACCAAATGTCAAATAGGAGATAATAATGTTGCCTTTGTTGTTGGTTGCATCAAGAGTCACAAGAATGGACAGATTAAAATCCCGTTGTATTATAAGGAAGAAAAAAATTGAAGTTGCCTTCAACTCTGAGGTCTTTTATCGATGGAAGTAGGAAGAAGCGAGTAATGTGATAGCTACGCATTTAACTCCGATTATTGGCTAAAATTAATAGGGTGCTTTTATAAAAGTAAAAAAGATGGGATTATCTGTAACAATAAATAAAGTTGGAAAAAAGTGATTCACTTTTCCAAAAACAATTTGGAATTGAATTTGGTATTCTCATATGGCCAACCACCTCAATTTTCACAAGGTGAAATAATTTTTCGAAAAAAAAGTAGAAAATTCTTATGGCCAAACAGGTCCCCATAAGGTTACATTTTCAAGTTTGGGAAGACAGAGCACACTTAAATTAGGTAGGTCTAAAGAAGTTATACAATGAACAAGATTCCTTGGTGCGGATATGCAAGGTTGGAGATTCTTTATGAAACCTAACTTCACAAGCAAATAAGAGTTCACCAGTAGGATAAAACAACTACTAACACAACTAAGAGATGCGAAGGGCAGTCAAAATATAAGATGAAACAGACAGTAGGACAAATAAAACAGGTATTCCAGCAATAACCAGCTAAGCCATTTGAAATAAGGGATCACACTGTTTAAGGACTTGAACACATCATAATTACAAGTCATTAATCTGTTCGAAGAGGACCACAGACAGCACAGCAAGCAAACATGGGAAGGGAGGGGGGGGAGGGGGAGGGCGGGGGGTGTTTAGAGAAATGTCATGCTATCAGATCAGCTAATCAGAAATGTCACGAGTTCAAGCCATGGAAACAGCCTCTGGCAGAAATGCAAGGTAAGGCGGCGTACAATACACCCTTGTGGTGGGGCCCTTCCCCAAACACCGCGCATAGCAGTAGCTTTAGTACACCGGGCTGCCCTCTTTTGTTAGGAAGCATTTCACTTAAGCACCCAATATCATGCAAGTAAGAAAACAACCATGGTTCAATTTTATCTAGCAGATTTATACCGGTAGTGGCGCTCGAGCATAAAATTCTCTTACTCATCTCTCCATAGTAGTCTAATAGTAGAAGACCTTGAGACTAACCAACCACGCTTATCTACTACTATCATGTTATCAAGATTCAGGATCCAAATTGTGGCCTCAAAAGAGAGAGAAGATACATCATACATGCTAAGGCACTTGTGATCATTTAAACAGTAACGAGTCAAATGCATCTCTCACAGACATAGGAGAATAGTAATTTTCAAAACAAAATCTCAAAACAAAGGGGTAGCGACAATGATCACAGCACACAAATTGTCAAGCTTAATGCACATGGCTCTTCTACCAAATTTGTCATTTCATATGCACAAAAGATATCATTTGAGAAGTTGTCAGTGATGTAGGCACACACCTTTAGCATTAGATATAGCTATGAAAAACAGAACCAAACCCGGTATGGCTAAAGTAAAGATGGGGATGTCCCTCAATAGCCTATCCTAAAAGTAAAGGGGAATTCTTTACAGTAGCTTCCAACACTTAAGACTGACCTCCTCAAGTGCCAGACATGAAAATTTTCTGAATTTCATACAGAACTACCTACTTGAACTTATTTAAGCTTTTAGAGTTGGTTTGGAGGATGAAATTTTTCCACTTAAGAAGCAGAATATGAGGACAATCCCAATGATGAATTGCAGAGTTTTAAAAAAAATTCAAAAGCAAGCTAAAATCAAGAACAGTGAATTCAAAGCTAAAAGCAAGGAGAAACTTTTCATTGCAATCAAACAATATGCTTATGCTCTATCTTTTGGACATCTGGCCTATACAGTGGGAAGGAAACACGGACCAGTGATGAGGATTGAACAATCCACACGCTAATTCCAAAAACTACAGACTCCAATAAATCTCTCTCAAAGTATTCTACTATGCTCAGGGATGAACAGTTGAGCCATCAAAATCTTTAACTCTACTATGAGATGGGCAATTAAGTCATCAAAACATTTAACTCTGTACTACAACAATAACAACATACCCAATGTAAGTGAGGTCTGGGTAGACCATACGAAGTAAGGAAAGGAGTGAGGGCTCATTCGAATCGAATAGCTGAAACTACTATAACTCCTATTTTTCTGTTTTAAGAGAAGCCGTCTAGCTCGTTTTAAAGCGTTGAAGATAGAGATAGGACACTCTAAAGATAGTTGTTGAGGAAGCTAATTACGAGTCCATTTTCAAGGACCTTATACCTACCTAGAGGAGGTAGAGAAGCTGTTTCACTATATGTACTCTTATTGCAATAATCATACAATAGTCTGGAAGCATATAAGAATTGCAAACTATCTTGTATGGCTTGGAGGATGAAACTATCCACTTAAGTATAAAAGCTATGATACGAGAACATCGCCAATCATATATGTGCAGTAGAAAATTGGGGTTCGTTTTGATGAATACAGAGTTTTACCAAGGCAAAAGGTAGTCAAATTCAAGAACAGTGCATTCCAGCTTGAAAGGGATTAGGTAAGGGGTAAGAAAGGAGATAGTTCTCATTCCAATGAAAGAATATGCTTATGCTCTTTTGTGCGTCTGGCATGTACAGTGGAGAAGAAACACGGACCAGCACTGAGGAATGGACATTCCACACGCAAATTCTGAGAATTATATACTCCAATAAGCCTCTCTAAAATAATTCTACTCTGCTCTGAGATGAGCAGTTAAGCCATCAAAATCTTTAACTTTACTATGAAATGAACAATTAAGTCACCACAACATTCAACTGTGTACTAGAACAAACAACAACATAATACCCATGTGTAATCCCAAGAACAGGGTCCATTAACTGTGTAAGCTACGGTTGGGTGAGGGCAGAGTGAACGAACGCACACCTTACCCCTGCCTCAGGGAGGTAGAGAAGGTTGTTTAATTATGTACTCCAACATATAAATGAAACTACGCATTGGTAACTTAACTAACTTATCTTACTGCAACAATCATTACATAGTCTGAAAAAGCATATATGAATCACAAATATCATACAACATATGCACGTATTTAGATAATACACAAAGCATCAATACTAGCTATAACAATAACCCGAATAGTAACTCGGTTCATACTTATAAGCTCATCTCCTAGTATATTCAAACATCTCTACTATAAAAGATCAACTTCATAAAACATCTCTATTGAATAGCCAATAATCCTCCAAGCCACATATTAGTACAATACATAATATATGAACCAAAAATTTCAAACAAAACTCAAAATTTGATATTTTTAAAACATTCTATAAATCGACAACAATAAAATTAAAGCATCTCGGCCCGAGCAGTAACGGCTCTTAGCTTAGAATAAACCTTACCAGCAGGAGAACCCAAAATGAGACTACAAAGTGAATCTCTAGCAATCTTAATATTCAAAAAAGACCCCAATATATGTATCTTGCAATCCGCAATCACAATCCTAGTCTTCGTCGCATTCTCTATAGCAAATTTCGTCTTCCCTCCTTTCCCCGATAATCTACCAATAGCTCGAGATAAATGCTCACCTCTTAGCGTCTTCACATCCTTAATTTCAAACGAATCGACGTATAATTCATCGAGACGAAGCAATGCAACAGCATCACACACATCAAACCCTAGCATAAAAGCGTGAACGAAATCAGCGCACTTTTGGAGGTTACTGATGTCGGGTGTGTCGGATCGGGTTTTGAGCTCGACCCGGCGTTTTTTGAGGTTCATACGGATATCGATTTTCATCTGTTCGAAAACTGGAGTGTAGATTTCCATCCATGCTTTTTTTATAGGTGTGTAGCGGTGCTGTGGGACTGTGACTTTGCGGAACTGGACGTGGCCGCCGGATATTTCGTGGGCGGTTAGAGGCTGAAAATTGGGCTTCGCCGGTAAGGTTGTTGATGGGTTCTCGGCCGTCGGATTGTCAATATCCATGGCGGCGCCGGCACAGGGAGAGGAAGGAGGAGCAGGAGATGTAGGGTTTCTAAGAGGTTTTTCAAAAATTTCAGATGTACAATATATACACTACTACTATATGGGCCAAAATTTGGGCCAGAGTTTAGGTCTGGCTAAGTCGAAAGGCCCATACCTACTACTACTTCAGGCTGATATACTCACTATTTATATTTTGTTTTCATTTTTAAAAGTAAACGATTCATAAAACATTAGATTATCGTTTTAGATCATATTCTAATGTTCTGTCAAGGATCAGTTTGCTCAAAAAGAACGAGAAAAATGAGTCCATAGTCCATAGTCAATTAAAAAAAAGGGACAAGTGGATCCCGCAACCTTATTAAGTTAAAAAAGTTAAGTCCTTTAAATAACTGCGACAGTTGTTCGACAACTGCAACAATAAACTGCAACAACTTGTATGATAAATAAAAAGAGGATCATTTACTACACAAACTATCCCAAATCATTAAAGTTTGAACATACTAAACTAGTAAGTGGTGCTCCTATTCTCCATCAAAACACTACACTATTTGGAGCATCGAAGAGTTTTCTCTGCCTTCGGCTATTAGTTATTCAAGTACTTAGCTGATTTGAGTTATATATATATAATTTTCAGATATGTAAATTCAAATTCAATTTGAAAATTTTTAGATGTTTTTCTTTACACTTTAGTAAAGTCTGCATTTATTCCAATAGTGCGGTCGCTAATTCAACGCAAGACATGACCAAACTATTTCAAAGGAACTTGCGCCATTTTATCCTCAATGATGCCGCTTGCATCTGATAGGATTCCCAAAACCCTTTACTTATACACGATGCACAAGTATAGCTAAATAAAAAGTGTGATGAGATAAGTCATGTTATTTTACGTAGTTTTGGGTACAAGAATCTGTATAAATGCAACTGTTTCCAATAAATTTTTTACGGTGATAGAAATAAATTGCAATCACAATTAAAAATATGAAGAAACAATAATTTTTATTGATAAATAATGTGGGTACAAATCTGTTCCTCCCTTGATTCTTCTCTCTTGATTTTCTCCATAATTTGAGGGTTGTCAGTAGCGTATTCTCGAACGTAGGATTTGATGTGGATTTCTCTGTTATTCGAGGGCCGTTAGTGGCGTATTTTTCGAACATAGGAACATTTGGATTTGATCTCCATGAAAGGAGGGTTTGTCTTCTTGATGTATTTGATTATCAATAAGGAAGGATTTTGATCTATAAATATCCCATGAATTTATTGAGACTTTGAAGATCGTTGATCTCTTTGTGAATATCTCATGAATTTTGTGAGATACTGTAGATCCCGATCTTTTTACGAATAGCCATTAGTTTATGGGATATTCAAGATGTCTCTTTCAGAAAATATGTTACCCTTTAAATAGGCGGGATTTAGGGTAAAGTAGCCTCCTAGAACTCTAACAGAATTTGGATTCTTCTTAAAGAGTCCCACAAATTTTAGATGTCTACAAACTCCCCCTACTTTAAGGCTTGTCGAAGTGTAGATTTGATGACGAGTCTTGAAGTACCAATAGAGCTTCCATCTTTATGTGGCGGCTACAAATTTGCAGATTTGATTTATGAGAGAAGAGATGAAGGGCTCCCACTGGGCGTGCCAGAATTTGTTGGACAATAAAATTTCGAGACCGAAAAATAAATAATCGAGACAAGAAAAATATATTGCAACAATCAATTTATTGATTTCAATGCGAGTGTTACAATCTCTATGAATCCTTTGATTCGCCTTTTCAAATATAAATTCAAGGGGTTTTGAGCTTGATCTTGAATTTGAACTTGGTTTGCGGACTTGAGGACTTGATCTTGACTTGTGCTTGAATTCAAGGGCTTTTGAGCTTGTTCTTGAATATTGTTTTCTTGATCTTGAATCTTGATGAACTTGATTTGAATGCTTAAGCTTTTTAGAGAAATTGCAGCATTTGATCCACGAGCTTTCTCTTGCTACTTGTTAGAGGTCTTGGGGGTCCCTTTTTCTGAATTATGAGACCCCTATTTATAGTTGTAGGAAAGGAAGAGTCATGATGAATATAGACTTTCTTTGACCAATCAGATTTAAGTGATGTGACGCCTTTTTATGGGTTTTTATTTCATGGGTCTGCTGCATCATTTTGACATGTGGCACGGTCCTATTGGCTCCTTCACTTGACTTGGCATGCCACGTCATTTGACACGTAGCGCTTATTTAGGCCTCTAGAATATGACAATATCTTGGGCTTAGTAAAGTGGGCTATCATTTGTAGCCCAAATTAATGGACTAACCCAATAAATATTGGACCTTATTTAAATCCATACATATTTGGACTTAAATAATTAATTCAATTATATTAATCCGCAATAGTTATTTGGGACTAATATATTTTGAATTTAATATAATCTGAATTTTGTACGGATTTAAATTTAATAAAATTGCATCGCCCACAGCAACACCAACTTCAACAATAGTTTATGTATAAACAAGAACATTTTTGAAGTTCTTTAACACCTTCAACACAAGATTACTAATAATCTATCCAAGAAATGTGTTAGATTTCAGAAAATAGATGAAACAGAATTTAAGGTCAAGTCCCCCGACTTCACGGAATGTCCTTAAGGAATAATTCCCTTCACTATACCCGAGGTTATGGAATCTTCCTCCCAAGATAAAGTGGCCTACAAACCGAACAATAGTGGTACCTCAAATTGTCGGATTCTACGAACTCACTCAACAACTTAATGATCACACAGAGTTTTTGTTAAGTATAGAAGTGTTTTTGCTGTCAAAATTCATATCAATACCTGAGGAAAATATCAGATATTTATAGCCTTAAGTGTATCCTTTCAGAAAGGATGCATTAGTTCAGCAGAAAGGCACCTTTTCTGCAATAGTCACGTACCTGTGTTTGGATTGCGCTGGAACTGCACCTGGAATGCGCCCGCAGATGACGTTCTACACATTTCAATGAGCATCTGCGTTTGAACTGCGCGCGTAGATCAGTCACATGTCGAAACAGTGTGCCTTTTCTCGAAGGGTCGCATTCCTTCGTGATGTGCATTGCGTATGCGTTAGAATTGCGCCTGAAATGCGCCCACATTTGGAGAAAATTAATACTATTCACATTTTGGAATTTTTGATTAAATTATCACTTGCAAACAAGTTCCAAATAAATTTTGTCTAAAAATTAGATCTCATCGATCGATCATTTTCCAAATCCAAATCTGAAGCCGAGCGAGCGATGACGACAACGCGAGGCATCTCTTATTTCTTGCCTCACTTACCATGTGGAGTTAGTGTTTCTCATTATAAACATTCACAAGTTCTCTTCTCCCACCAATGTGGGAGAGAAGAGTGAACTTTCCAATTTGGGAGTACACTTTCCAAATTGGTGTCTCCCTTCTCTCCACCATTTTTTCCTCTATTTTTCATTCACATACACCTTGAACCCAACAATCCCCCACATGAATGGGGAATGGCTATCATTTGAAAAATTTATGGACAAGCATGTGATCATTTAGCAAAGACTAATTGCATCTAGATAAGCAGGTTTTCCTTTGAACTTTTCATAGTGAACATGTATCGGATGCACTCGGTCAATCGGTAGATTTGATATCTTTGAACCGTCAAGCTTTAATGTACACCTAGATAACACATGTCACATAATCAGCCTTTTACTATTTATGGCTCTCACGGTTTTGTTCTTTTCAGCCATGAACACGTCTCGGTTTCATGAGAACTTAGAGAATAGGCCTTTACTAACATCCTCTTTGAAACGGCTTCTACTTCGCCCTCATATAGGTGATTTCTAAACGTTTAATCCTATAGATTAAACTATTTGGTCAAATCTGCCAAATTTAAATAATTTTTCACTTTAAGTCTTATCCTTGTTTACTATACATTGTCTACATCATGAGAATGGGTTGGATAATTGACAATGTTGAACCTGTCAGACAACTTTGTTTGATCTTTTTGAACCTAGTTCTTGGGATCTCCAGTTTGCTAGGTAGAGTTACCGCCATGCTGACTTGTCCGAGGCCTTAAACCTATTCCCTTGGATGTTCTTTCTACTCCTTCTCTAAATATGCCTTTTGTAAGCGGATCCGACACGTTATCCTTTGACTTTACATAGTCAACAGTGATAATTCCACTAGAGAGAAGTTCTCTAAAAGTATTATGTCTCCGTCTTATGTGACGAGATTTACCATTATACATCATGATCCCTGCCCTACCTATTGCCGCTTGGCTATCACAGTGTATACATACTGGTGCCACTGGTTTGGGCTAATAAGGAATATCTTCAAAGAAATTTCGGATCCATTCTGCTTCTTCACCGGCTTTATCCAATGCGATAAATTCAGATTCCATTGTAGAGTGAGCAATACATGTCTGTTTGGATGATTTCCAAGAGACTGCACCTCCACCGATAGAAAATACATATCCACTTGTGGATTTTACTTCATTCGATCCGGTGATCCAATTTTCATCACTATATCCTTCGAGTACCATGGGATATTTATTATAATTCAAGGCATAGTCTTGAGTGTATTTAAGATACCCCAAAAACTCTTTTCATTGTATTCCAATGAGTTTTGTTGGGATTACTTGTGTACCGACTCAACTTACTAATAACGCATGCTATGTCTGGTCGTGTACAATTTATTATATACATTAAACATCTCAATACTCTTGCGTACTCCAATTGTGAGTCACTTTCACCTTCATTCTTTCGAAGTACAAAGCTTACATCCAAAGGAGTCTTGGCAATACCGAATTCCATATACTTGAATTTGTCAAGTACCTTTTTGATATAATGAGACTGCGACTATGTCAACCCTTGTGGAGTTCTATGGATTCTTATACCTAAGATCACATCCGCAACTCCAAGGTCTTTCATATCAAACTTGCTCTCGAGCATTCGTTTCGTTGCATTTATGTCAGAAATGTCTCTACTGATGATCAACATATCATCCACATATAAACAAACAATGACTTGGTGATTCGGAGTGTCTTTAATATAAACACATTTATCACATTCATTTATTTTGAACCCGTTTGCCAACATGGTTTGGTCAAACTTCGCATGTCATTGTTTAAGTGTTTGTTTTAGTCCATACGATGACTTAATAAGTTTACACACCTTATTTTTCTTTCCTGGAACTACAAAATCCTCAGGTTGTTCCATGTAAATTTCTTCCTCCAATTCTCCATTTGATGCGGGAAAGACAAGAGAAGTACGAAACAAACACCAAATCAGTCCACTAATCTTAAGGATTCGAGGACCAAGATGGAGACCACACTCGGATTCACTACCAACAGCAAGAATACAAGATACAAGAGTGTATTTTAACACCAAAATAGCTACAAAACGTGATGAACAAGATGAACAACAATAATACAAGTTTTGGATTCAACGAAGACCCCAAAACAGTCCACTACAAACACATACACGATTTGCAAGAAAATAAAGATAGATAGTGAGACCAAGATTATTACAAGATTAAGAACCAAGTGTATTTCAACACTACCCCCCTAATGAATGTAACAATCAAAACCACACTCTTACGGTGACCACCAAGGGAATGAACTCACCTCAAGATCTACCGTTTTCAAGCAAAGATCAATATTGGCTTTTCCAAGCCCTATGCTAAGGATGTCTTTTCCAACCCCACAACTAAGGGTGTCACACTCTCAAAAGAGAGAAAATATGTCTTTCAATTCTTCATCATTCAAAATCAAGTGAAAATAAGACTAAGGGGGCCTATTTATAATATATTACAAATAAAGATAAAAAGACCACTTTGCCCTTAATGAGAGGGGCGGCCATGGTGTGTAAATACACCATGTGTAATGTCCAAAATGCCCTTAATTAAGGTCCAAAACCGTGAGTCCTTAATCTTAAAAGCACCAAGCAATCTTCCACATGCGAGATTGCTTTAAGTTATGCTCAAAATGGGTCCTCCATGCATGTTCTTATATTCTTGAGGTGACCAAGTCTTGAGCCTCTATGTGTTGGCCTCCAAAGATGGCATCAAAAGATAAGATGACCATTTGTCCCGATCATCCTCCCCTTCTTGAAAAGAATTCGACCTCGAATCCAAACCTTGCAAAATCGAAGAGAGGACAAACAAATACAAACTCCTCATGGCATGAGGGTTAGGGTTAGCATAACAAATCATCTCAATATGCCAAGGTTACACATATTTGAAATATAACCAAGAATTCTTTGAAAGAAATATTAAAAACTCAATAAAAGATGTACAAAGGATTTGGTTATAGGATACATCAAGAGTGACACTTTGCTTGTCATGTAGACGAAGCAACAAGTTTGGCGCACCAACATCACCATTTCTAAATTTGGCACCAGGGTCAAATGGGAAAAGTGGCCATAGACACAAGTCTCGACAACACTTCCCTTTCCCGTGGTCTACACCCAAACTAAATGACATACTCTCTACAATAACATACACATCATCCAAAGAAAATAGAGAGTAGAGAAAGGTATCACTCAAATCGACTTCTACTAAGGTGCTCTCATGGGTGTACTCACTACTAGTTTCCCAATAATCACCATGAGTACTCTCAACAATGAAATCACACAAAGTAGAAGAAGAAGTAGCTTCCTCAACTCCACATTACTTACCCTTAAGAGTACTCTCATCTTCCAAGAAGAGATTTCCCTCCTTAGGAGGAATATTGTCACACCATAGTGGGTTAGAATATAGGCTATAGCTTCCAAGGCAAGCTATACCATTATTTTCACCACTAGGTTCATTAGGAGTGTTTAAATTATATTCAAACAAGACATTATACCTAAAAAGAGTGTGATCTACCTCACGGACAGATTTGGAACAAGCAAGTTCCTCACTCTCTAAATGATCAATATCATGTTTCAAGGATGTTTCAAACACAACATTACCCCAAGAAGTGCTCTCGGGTTCATTCTCACTTTGTTGACCAACATTTTTAAATACTTCACTCACTTGAGTCCTATTAAGCACATCACACACATACTCAAGTGGTGGACAGTTTTCACAAACAAGTTGATCAACACCCATTACACAAGACGATGTACTTCCATTCAACACATAGGCTTCAACACTAGGTGGACATAAATTGATCTCACAAGAGGAGTCAATTTCGTCATCAATAAGATCAACTAGTGTATCCACTCTCATAATATGTACATCATCAACAAGAGGCAAGAAATCATTAGACTCATAAATAAGTAAGCTACTACTCATACTCAATGGATTACTAGCTATACAATTATCATTCACATGCATTAAAGTGTAAGAGTTAGCTGTTTTACCTTGAAGATCTTGAGTAGACTCTTTCTTGCCGTGAGGTGAAGGTCCTTCATAAGCTTGGGCAGCAACTTTCTTTTGACATTGGTCGCCTTCGCTTGCCATGTTGGTACATACACAAATGTCCTTAGAAATAGAAGGACAACCAATGTTAGCATGGTTTGGTGGTAATCCCCTCAATTTGCTCCACACAACCTCTGCTTTTTCCACTCTTGGATTACCACCTTGCACTCCCTTACTCCTCTCAATCTTTTGTCTCTCATAATAATTCGGGTTGGAGTAGGTAGGAATTTCTCTTCGTGGCTTGTGCAGCAAGTAAGTCATGAGGCGATTCCCCCATTGGTCTCTTATAATATTTGGCCAATTTTGCACGTTTGGAACTCTATGTTGTGCAAACCAATCGGCATCTAAGCATACATGACCATATGTCAATGGAGGAATATCGTACCAAACCTCTTCATGGTATTCAAATTGGGAGAAGACAACCTTGACCCTCTCGGTAACCTTAAACCCATCCAAGAAGTATGGAACAAGTAAAGGCTCACGAAACAACCCCAAGTAGTCAACCATGGATGGAACGATGTAGTTTATATAGTACCTATCATTTAGCACAACGATGCAGCCCGGTATCCCACAAATGGTCACCGTTCCGGCGTGTACACTCCTTCTTGGATCAACATTGTAAGGCATACGAGTACCCCTTGGTTTTGGAGATGCATACCCTCTTCTTCTCATTGGACAACCTCTACTATAGCTAGTATAACCATTCACACTACATCGACCTTGATAAGAAGTACTACAAGGTGGAGAATATGAATATTCACACTCCTCACGTGTACTCTCATCATATGTCTCATAAGTTTTGCGAACGAAAGAGTTATACCTAACACCAAATCTAGGTTCGGAGTAAGAAGTGTAACACTTCTCACATGCCCCAATATCATCATAAGATCCATCACGAGGTCCTACATCATCTCCAAAGTTACCATAAGCACTAGGAACTTCATTCACCTCATTTTCTCCCTCAAAACAGTAACTTTCAAATCTGCCCAAGTTTCGATCATGGCTATTTTCATAGCCTCCGCAATCTCCCTCAACTTCGTAGCCATAAAAACCCTCACTACAATCATAGTCTCCCATATTGTAGTCACAATAATCCCTGGCTATCGAAGTCATGTTCCCCTTATATCACCCTTTAAACCTACAAAATGAATAAACAAGATTAGTAGTAAAACTTCTCACCAACACTCGTATACACTCACCTTTGTGATTCTCACAATTGGAGCGGCGAATATTGAAAGTTGCTTATACTCCGGTAGTCAATAGGATGTCAATTCTACTTGGCAGTCAAAATAGATTCTTGTTTGATCGACTCAAGATACAAGGCAGAAAATTCTACTTACGAACTTGAAACAAAAAGTTACGACGAATTAAAAATGAGAAAAGCACACAAATAACGAAGACACGACAAAAACGGATTCAAAAACTAATTCACAATCTAGTAGGTGATTACTAGTTGCTAATTAGTACTAGAATCAAGAAATGAAACTAACGAAACAAAGAAAAGAAACTTTAAAATCTGAAATTTTAGCTTCAAGGTTTTTGGGGAACGTTGATGACGTGTCACTTAGATGATGTGGCAATTTGGTGACATGGCAGTTTGCAATTTGGATTGGTCAAATTTTTAATTTAGGAGAGTGAAAAATCAGCTAAAGGAGGGAAAAGCACAAGACTTAGAGCCTTTTTAAAAATTCAAAAGACTTTGACTTTCCTTGCACCTTTTTGGCAAGACACCTTTTGAAAGCCTTTGTCTCATTTCCTCTTTTGTTTGTCTTGATATGTGCCCTTACTCTCTTTTGGTAATGAGTCTTTTTGAAAGTCTTATTGTCCCCTTTCTTTTTTTGTATGTTCTTTGGGATATGTTTCAAGACTAACAAAAGACTACACTCTTTTCTCCACTCTTTAAGATCAAGCCACACCTATTGAATATTCTTGTGCAACAATAAATGATGAACATGAAGAATAACAAAAACACTCAAAAGATTGAAACTAAACCAAATGAACTCCAAATTGAATGATTTTGGATTCCTTTTGCTCATGTTAAACTCCATAACACAATCATTCGTTTTTCAAGCCACAATATCAACAACAAGCCTTCCAATTTTGAGCTTCACCTTATTAGTTTCTTCAACCTTAAACACAACAATGGTGAACAACTCAAAACCACCCGGATTAAGCTCAAATCCAAGATCTAGACTCACCTAGTGTTAGGGAACAAGAACCTAACACTAGAAACAAACAAAACACATTAAAATCTCCTAAATCTAAGTCTCAAATTTCAGCTCAAACACAAAAACGGGACATATTTCTTTTTTTTGAGATTTTTGGTTTTTCAACACTTTTTTTTTTAATTTTTCAACTAACAAGCCCAAGATTGTTTTTGTTAGAACAAAATCAATCCTTTCTTTGATACCAAATGATGCGGGAAAGACAAGAGAAGCACGAAACAAACACCCAATCAGTCCACTAATCTTAAGGATTCGAGGACCAAGATGGAATCCACACTCGGATTCGCTACCAACAACAAGAATACAAGATACAAGAGTATATTTTAACACCAAAACAGCTACAAAACGTAATGAACAAGATGAACAACAATAATACAAGTTTTGGATTCAACGAAGACCCCAAAACAGTCCACTACACAACACATACACGATTTGCAATAAAATAAAGATAGATAGTGAGACCAAGATTATTACAAGATTAAGAACCAAGTGTATTTCAACACTAACCCCCTAATGAATGTAACAATCAAAACCACACTTTTACGGTGACCACCAAGGGAATGAACTCACCTCAAGATCTACCGTTTCCAAGCAAAGATCAATATTGGTTTTTTCAAGCCCTATGCTAAGGATGGCTTTTCCAAGCCCTACAACTAAGGGTGTTACACTCTCAAAAGAGAGAAAATATGTCTTTCAATTCTTCATCATTCAAAATCTAGTGAAAATAAGACTAAGGGAGCCTATTTATAATATATTACAAATGAAGATAAAAAAACCACTTTGCCCTTAATGAGAGGGGCGGCCATGGTGTGTAAATACACCATGTGTAATGTCCAAAATACCCTTAATTAAGGTCCAAAACCGTGAGTCCTCAATCTTAAATTCTCTAAACAATCTTCCACACGTGAGATTGCTTTAAGTTATTCTCAAAATGGGTCCTCCATGCATGTTCTTGTATTCTTGAGGTGACCAAGTCTCGAGTCTCTATGTGTTGGCCTCCAAAGATGTCATCAAAATATAAGATGGCCATTTGTCCCGTATCACTATTTATGAATGCAGTTTTCACATCTATTTGATGAATTTCAAGATCATATACCGCCGCCAAGGCAATTAGCATTCGAATAGATGTTATTCTTGTTACTGGCGAGTATGTATCAAAGTAATCAAGGCCTTATTTTTGTTTGAAGCCTTTTACTACAAATCTTGCCTTGTATTTGTCAATAGTACCATTCATATTTATTTTCCTTTTGAAGATCCATTTAGAACCTAAAGGTTTATTTCCTGGAGGAAGATCAACCAATTCCCATGTATGGCTGCTTAAGATTGAATCAATCTCACTATTGACTGCCTCTTTCCAAAAGGATGAGTTTGAAGATGCCATCACTTTCTTAAATGATTGAGACTCATTTTCTAAGAGAAATGTTACAAAATCTGATCCAAATGAAGTAGATGTTCTTTGACGTGTACTACGTCTTGGATTTTCTTTATTATGTACATTCTCACTTGGTTCATCTAGAGGTCGTTTAGATCATCCACTAGACTGTTCATGTCTAATTTTATACGGGTAAATGTTTTCAAAGAATTCAACATTATCTGATTCAATTACCGTATTTTCATTCATATCCAGTTGTTTGGATTTATGAACCCAAAACTGACATGCTTTACTACTTTTATCATATCCTATGAACACACAGTCCACCGTCTTAGGTCCTACCTTGACCCTTTTAGGCATAGAAACTTGAACCTTTGCTAGACACCCCCACACTTTGAAATATTTCAAGTTGGGTTTTCTTCCTTTCCATTTTTCATAAGAAATTGATTTTCTTACTATGGGGAACTCTATTGAGTATACGATTGACTGTAAGGATAGCCTCCCCCACAAGTTTTGCGGTAAACCGAAACTTATAAGTAAAACATTTATCATTTCCATCAAAGTTTGATTTTTTCTTTCCGCAATTCCATTAGATTGAGGTGAATACGGGGCCGTAGTTTGATGGACAATTGCATTCTCTACACATATTTTGGCGAAGGGAGATTCATATTCTCCGCTCCTATCACTTTTTATCATTTTGATTTTTTTCTCTAACTGATTTTCAACTTCAGTTTTATATTTCCTAAATGCATCTATTGATTCATCCTTACTATTTAGCAAGTAGACATAACAATATCTAGTGCAATCATCAATAAAAGTTATGAAATACTTTTTCCTACTTTATGATGGTGTTGACTTCATATCACAAATGTTAGTATGTATTAAGTCTACGGGATTGGAATTCCTTTCAACAGACTTATAAGGATGCTTTGCATACTTTGATTCCATACACGTTTGACATTTTGATTTATTGCACTCAAAGTTTGGCAAAACTTCTAAATTAATCAGTTTTCGTAACGTTTTGTAATTAACATGGCCCAAACGTTCATGCCATAAATTATAAGACTTAAGCAAGTAAGAAGAATTTAAACTTTTATTTATTTCAACATTCATTACATTCATCTTATAAAGGCCCTCGGTGAGATAGCCTTTTCCTATATACATTTCTCCTTTGCTAATTACATTTTTTTCAGAAACGGTTACACATTTGAATCCGTTCTTGTCAAGAAGTGAAACAAAAATTAAGTTACTACGTAACTCCGGAATATACAAGACATTGTTAAGTGTCAAGACCTTTCCTGAAGTCATTTTCAAGCACACTTTTCCTTTTCTTCTACATTAGCAGTAGCGGAGTTAGCCATGTAGATCATTTCTTCTACATAAGCTGGAGCGAATGACGAAAACAACTCTTTGTTGGCACAAGTATGGGTGGTGTCACCAGAATCCATCCACCGAGGATTCCTCACCAAGTTGTATCCTGATAGCATAGCACACATATCATCACATTCTTTGTTGGACTCAATCATATTTGCTTGATCCTTTTTCTTGCCTTTCTTAGCGGCACGACTGTTTTGTGGAGAAATTTTGACTTTTGAAAGAGAGTCGCCACTTAATTTTGAAAAGGAATTAAGAAACCTTTATAAAAGTTACTTCAAACGATTCAAAACAGAAAAATCATTTTAAGTTAGAGACTCTAGATAAGCGGTTCCTATTAACATTTTAGGAAGGTGTTAGGCACCTAAAACGTCCGCTAACTTGCGGTTATCCGGCCTGTTTGAAAATCATCTTTGACTAATGATGATAGGCGTATTTACACACCTAAAGCACCTTAATTTACCCATATTTTAGCTAAGTTTTGAGGACAAAATATATAATTCATGCACTTTTAGTCCTTTTTCCTGTAAGTGAGCTAACAAACGTGATGAGCAAGTTTTTAGGTATAAATGATGAAGATTCCAGCACTTTATGGATAACTTGACACCAAAAGAAGCTTCACGAAAGAAGGAAAACAGCGTTTGGACGCCTATGGACTGAAAGTGATGCTTGGATAACTTGTCCCGGGCAAAAATAGCATTTCTAAAGACTTTGGGGATCAGCAGTAACTTAGTAGGATTAGGATAAGGATGCAGTAACCTAGTAGGATTAGGATAAGTACGCAGTAGCCTAGTAGGAATAGGGTATGGGTGTTATAAATACCCTATTTTGCTGAAGCTTTTTATCATTCATTCAACTCACTCATTCATTAATTCAAGTTCTTTCCATTCGAATTTTACTATTATTCAAGTTACAGATTCTGTAAGTTTTAACAGAGAAACACAACTCTCTTGAGAAGAACGGCTAGGGCAAAAACGTGTGAGAGTTTTTGACGCCAAAAATCATCCAAATCGTCAAGCTTGTTCTAGATTTTGGTATGATGATGATGTCTATTGTGATTTCCGTTGCACTCATGAGTAGCTAAACTACTCTATTAGGGTTATAGAAGCCTTATGAGATACTATCTATTGCTATGAGTTTATGAATTCTTGATACGAATGCTGCTCATATCATTACTCTCTTCATCTTAATTAAATTCGTGTGGTTGCAAACATATAGAATACGCCAGTATAGCATTAGCTTGTTCGAAAGAAAAGTTACATGTCTGGAAAAAAGAGAATGACAAGGAAATAGGGCTACCAACCCCTGTTTAAAAGTTAGTGCCGTAACTGGATTAACCTCTTGGAGAATTCGTACCATTAGTATACGCTTTAAGCTCGAAAGAGTTAAAGTGATATAATCCTTGATGGTCGAAAGACGCTAGGATTTACCATAGAATACGAATCTCTATAAGCGCATGCATGTCTGAATTCCGCATAACTCATAGCCAATAGATACGTAAAACTCATAAGGTGGACATAACCCTAACTTACAATTCTCATTGATTAACTCCTACTACATTACTTGTTTCATTCTTTATTTTGGTAAACATTATTATACGCATAAAATCCCCCCTTTGTCCGCAGAACTTTCGACCAAAAGTCTACTAATAGTTGCAACACTTAGTGACCAAGTATTCCCTGTGGGATTTGACACCCAACCCAGTTGGGTTCTATATTTGACAACGACCGCTTACACTCTTACGAGAGCTGTAGTTTGAGCGTTATCAAATTTTGGCGCCGTTGCCGGGGAATACAATTATCAACTAAGTTTGTGATAGTTACTAGACCCTTTGGTCAAAGATTCTCATATTTTACTTTTAGTTTTTTTTTTTTTATTCAGGTTTGCTTGAGTGCATGCCAAATACTCGAAGTTCAGGTCAACCGTTATTACCTATCAATCCTAAACCTCAACTTATTGGCAGAATGGATGCACAACGTGACATTGACATAAGGGCGGCTCAACAGGAGCAGGCTAGATTAGCTGCACTGGCAGCTGCTCAAGTGCATCAACAGAATATTGATAACCCAGGTCGGGCAATAAATCCTGATGATGAGGACCTGGGTGATGACGAGTTACTTAATCCACGGCGTACAAATAAGGTGGCAGCACCTGTGAACAGGAGAGATCATCAAGCTAGAATGAGACCTGACCGCCGAGCTATGCAGGCTCCTTTTGATGATGATGATGACGATCTCTATGGAGCTGGTGCCACAGGGGCTATTATTCCTCCACCCTTTGCACCCGAAGCTAAGTTCAATATCACTAGCACCATGATTCAGTTATTGCAGCTCAAGGGGTTATTTGGTGGACTCGCAGGAGATGATCCGAATATGCATCTGATCAACTTTATTTCAACATGCAAGTCGTTTGACAATCCAGGAGTTGGGCAGAATGCAATTCGGCTGTGCTTATTTCCATTGTCTCTGTCTGAGGAGGCAACTCTATGGTTGAACGGGCTAACTCCTGATTGTATTACTAATTGGAGGCAACTGAAAGACGTTTTCCTAGAAAGATTCTTTCCGCCATCCAAGAGAGCCCAATTACGGGATGAGATCAGTAATTTTCGACAGCTTCCAACTGAAGCTCTCCAAGAAACATGAGAGAGGTTCAAGAAGAAGCTTATGAGGTGCCCAAACCATCAGATGATGAATATCCACTTGATGGAAATATTATATAGGGCTTTGAACTCGGTGACAAAGCCAGTGGTTGACAATGCTGCAGGCGGGTCATTCATGGACCTTACTTTTCTTGAGGCAAGTGATATGCTTGATCGTATGACAAAGCAGAGTAGAGCTTGGCATACCAGGGATTCTGAGGTAGCAAGCTCTACCGTATCTGTTGGCATGACTGCAGAGCAGAGGCATAGACAAGAGGAACGTGATCAAGATATGGGTCGCACATGAAAATGCAGATGGATCTTTTTACCAAGCATTTATTATAAGGGAAGACCGAAAAAGTCAAAGCAGTTGCATCAAAAGGAAGAGACGAATCCGATTCAGAGGAAGAAGCCAACTACTTGAATAATCAGGGGGGTTTCCGAGGCAATGCCCAAGGAAACCAAGGTCGTATCTATTATGATAAATCTGGATACAAGGACCGCGATCAAGGTGGTTGGAAGAATAAGATCGACAGGAGTGGTTTGTATGTTCCTCCTGGAAACCGTGAGGCTGTAGCGTCTGGCTCTGGGAAGATGTCGATGGAAGATATGCTGGCAAAGCTGTTGAAAGGAGTAGAGGCAACCAACACAGGAGTAACTGAGGTAATAAATGATCTGTCCTCAATGAAACAATTGGTTGACTCGCATTCCACTTCAATAAAACAGTTGAAGCAATAATTGAGTCAATTATCTGCGGCATTCAACCAAAGAAAAGCTGGAACACTACCCAGCGATACGGTGCAAAACCCAAGGAACGACGGACCATGCATGGCTATTACTACCAGGAGTGGTAAGGTGCTGGAAAACTCATCCCAAAGCAAGCAAGTGGCTGATGATATATTGGATAAGGCAGAACCAGAAAATGTCAATGAAGCTAAAAAAACCGAACAACGTGGTAATGACGTCACCCCGAAACATCCACAGCCAGAAAAGGTTGATCAGCGAAAGCCCGACGCAAAAGAAGTGGTGGAGAAAACTATTCCCCTTCCACCACCACCTTTTCCACAGAGACTGAAGAAGAAGGCGGATGATACAAGGTTCAGTAAATTCATGACGATGTTGAAGCAGCTGACTATTAATGTCCCTTTGGTGGAGGCGCTAGAGCAAATGCCTGGGTACGCAAAATTTATGAAGGATCTTTTAACAAAGAAGCGGGCAGTAAGCTATGAGTCGGCAGATAATATTCATCATTGCAGTGCGATTGCCACAAGGTCCTTAGTACAGAAGAAGGCAGACCCTGGTGCTTTCACTATTCCTTGCACGGTTGGATCTATGAATTTTGCTAAGGCATTGTGCGATTTGGGAGCTAGCATCAATTTGATGCCACTATCCGTCTACAGAAAGTTGGGGTTGGGCGACCCTACACCAACCAATATGCGGCTCGTGATGGCAGATAGGTCGGTAAAATGACCTGTGGGTATCTTGAATGATGTGTTGGTGAAGGTGTCTACCTTCATTTTTCCTGTAGACTTTGTGATTTTGGATTGCGAGGTGGATTCTGAAGTTCCCATAATCTTGGGACGTCCTTTCCTTGCAACAGGAAGTGTGCTTATTGAC
Source organism: Capsicum pubescens (assembly GCA_030864215.1). Taxonomy (NCBI): domain Eukaryota; kingdom Viridiplantae; phylum Streptophyta; class Magnoliopsida; order Solanales; family Solanaceae; genus Capsicum; species Capsicum pubescens. Next base: position 4,351,624 of record CM061543.1, on the reverse strand, counting down.
ATGAGAGCTAATGAGCTTTTATTTCGGTTGAATGACGAAGTGGTCCGCTTTGATATATGCAAATCAATGAAGCAGCCCAGCGATATGAATGTGTTCTCCGTAGCTGATGTTCATTATGAGGATAAGAAAGCATTATCTGTAGAGAAACAACTTACTGTTGAGCCATTGTCTGCTGCGCTGCTGAATGTTGAGCATGAGGACGATGAAGATTATAAAGAAACTATGTGTGCTCTAACAGAAATAGGGTCCTATTCTCATACTCCTAAGCAGCTGGACCTTGATCTTAAGAATCAACCGTCACCAACAACGAAGACTTCCATTGAAGAGCCCCCAGTGCTAGAATCGAAAGAGCTCCCCAATTATCTAAGGTATGCGTTCTTGGGAAGTGGAAATACACTTCCAGTGAGTGTGGCGGATGATTTAAGTGAACAGCACGTAGAGGCTCTCATCTCTGCTCTAAGAGATACAAGAGTGCTATGGGTTAGACTATTGATGATATAATTGGTATCCCTCCTGGGATATGTATGCACAAGAGTCATATCGAAGAAGATTGCATGCCTACAAGTAAGCATCAGCGTCGTCTGAATCCATTCAGAAAATGATGCCCCATCTATCTCGATGAAGTCTAAGTAATCGAGATAGCTATGTCGTGCTGCGATAATAAATCAAGCGCTTGGTGGGAGGCAACCCATCATTTTTAATTGTTTTGTTTTCTTAAGATTTTATCGAGCCACGACCAAAACTAAGGCGCTTGATGGGAGGCAACCCATCGTTCTAATCGTTTTTGTTGTTTTTAAGTAAATGTAGGTGCAAGAGGTGTAAAAGAGGAGATTGGTTTCAAATTTTGATTTGGAAGTATTGCATGTTGAAGGTGGTAAGTTAGGAATGAAGAAGCAAAAGGCTATGGGTTAGACATTGCCTATGAAAATATAGGCAAAGAACAAGGCAAGGCCTATGTAAATCTAGGCCATGAACAAGGCAAGGCCTATGCTATGGCCTAAGCTCTCGGATTCTACAATGCCATGGCATAGGCGCCGCTTATGCTCAACAATGCCATAGCATAGGCGCCGCCTATGCAAAAGCCTTTTGTCTCTGAATCTAGTATGCCATGGCATAGGCGCCGCCTATGACTAACAATGCCATAGCATAGGCGCCGCCTATGCTCAACAAGGCTTTGCAAAAGGCGCCGCCTATGCCAAGCATAGGCAAAGCATTAGGCACCGCCTATGGTCACTTTTGGCCTCCAAATCCGATTCCAAATGGGTCAAAACCCGACCCAAGCTTGTCCTATAAATAGAACCTTAGTCTTAGAACAAAAATACATTGCAACATCACCCTAGGCGCTGCCTACCTCTCCAAAATCTCTCAAAAATTTTCCTTTTGCTCTTTTACTTTGCAAGAACATCTTCCGAGGCCATCAACCAAGTATGTACTTCTTTGTTCTTCTTTTATATTCCGTAAGTACTACACTACTACGCCTATAATGAATTGTTAAATCTTGAAGTAGTATTGGTGATTTGAATGTGGTTAATTTGTTGTGATACATCTCGTTGAGTGAAAGAATACGTGTGGGTGTTCTTGATTTTGTTCCGACTTGTATTTGATTGTTATACACTGTCATACTTTTGCGGAGTCGACATGGTGAAGTTAATTGCATAATATTCAAAATTGAATGCTTGAATGTTTGAATGACTCGTTCATCGAGATAAAGATCATGATTGAATACAAGCATGAGACGTTGTGATTATTTCTATGCCATAACTTGATACGATCTCTATGAAGTAGTCTTGTTCAAAAAGTGCATTAGTCCAAACATGAAAGTATGATCAAGATTACATGAAATAGAGTTGGAAAATATAGTTAAGACAACATGAAAGTATGACTGTGCTGAACATATGGTTGGAACATATCGCCCAAATGTATGACGATGAAGTCTGAGTAGTCGACATCACTCACTTAATTAGTCTGTGCCAACAACTTAAGTGTGGGGTGGTATCACCACTGTTTGTCTGTTGATTGTATCTACCAAGATGAAGCTAACATGACTATTATTTTAATCGCAGGTACAATGGCACCAAAAGCACGCCAAGCAAAAGACAAAGCAACCACCTCACAGAAAGGCCAGAAAAGGGGACGAAAAGAGCAAGTTGAATCCTCATCGCTGCGAATACCTCGCTGCATGTTCGGGATAAAATGGGTCCTAGAGGAGGAAGCAAAGGAGTGGTACAAGAACAATAAAATAAACAAATATGTTCATGTGGAGTTGATACAAAAGGAGAGCCTAGAAAAGAAAGAACCTCGCATCTTGGCTAAACTCATGGCGCTACATCTTGACTTCATTTTCCGAGATATGGGAGAATGTAATCTTGATCTAACGTGTGAGTTTTATGCCAATTGGTCCCCAAAGACTACAGGGAGTGAAGTAAAGATTCGGGGACAAGTTTTGCAACTGAACGCGGAATTCTTCAACTCTTTTCTAGGCTTGCCAACTGTAGATCCATCACCACTCAAGGAGATTTATCGCAGACCTCCATACAGGGCAATCAGACACACACTATGCGGAACAAGATCAATGGCACGGTGGAGTCGTCACAAGGATACCGGTCGGCACAATACCTTACCGTATGCCTCCTTGAACAGAGAAGCTCGAATATGGTTGCGGATAGTTAATTATTGCCTGATTCCAGGGTCACAGTACACAAAGATCACACGTGATAGAGTGTGCTTGGTGTATGCTTTGATGACGAACATCCCCATCAACATTGGGGCGATTATTCGATCTTCAATGCGTAAGGCCAGGCTGCACAAGAGGTCCCACTTCAGCTTTGGCAATCTGTTGACTGCGATATTGAGGAAAGAGGACATCGAAGAGGAACCTGCAGATCATAAGCTTCCACACAACCCGAAGAAAGTTGACCTCACAAAGGTTAAAGATGTTGAATCCATGCATGGCGTCAACCTAACCACTGCAGAAAGACATGCTCGCGATGAAAGCTTCTCCCGCCATTTATATGGCATGATGAAGTTTACCATGATGAGCGGGGGTCGTGTTCCAACTGCTGCAGAGCTCCAACAGTTGGATTATGACTACCCAATGAATGAGCATGCGAGGGCGATGTGTGGAGTAGGTGTATATTTTGAGGAACCTCTTGATGACGACATGCCAACCGATGATGATCGACGAATGCCAGACTCCGACGTGGAGGAGAACTCTGATGACGACGACTCTGATGATGATTCTGATGCAGGGGGTATGACCCCAGACATAGAGGATGAGTCCGACTAATCAGGTTCTTCTTATTTATTTTCCACCGAGGGCAGTGTGTCCCGTCTAAGTGTGGGGTGCTGGTATTTGTATTCTATACTTCTTTGTCTGCATTTGCATTTATTCTAGTTCTTGTTTGTTTTAATTAGTCGTAATTAGTTAGTTTAATTTTAAATTTTAGATTTTGCATGAAATTGTTCTGATAGATGGCATGGTAGTATAACATGATTTTGTGCTAAATCATTACTATTGAGACATTTAGGCTCTACATGTGACTCACTGTGTGATAATTGTGTGGTTTAATTCATTCATCTGTTGGGTCAAAAGTCTATACTGCTCCCAAAAAAAAGTTGACCATGTGCCTTGTGTGTGTGAGGATATAGTATATTCTGTGTTGTGACTGATGCTAGAACTTTCCTGGTGTGTGTGTAAAGCAAAATAAAGAGTGTGAGTTTAGGAGATGATTTAGGTAATTCTTTGGCAGCCTGTGATTGTTTACCTACCCGTGGACATTATCCTAGTCAACCCTTTTGAGCCTTTAAGCCATTTTCTTTGACAGCCTCATATGTAAGCCTAATCCATTTTTTTCAAGACCATAATTTGATCCAAATTCCTAAGTGCTTTAAATTGTGAAGTCATGTGACAAAGTAAGAGGAAATTGGGTGCGAGTGATGCCTTAGAGTGTATTGGTACTTGAATTTGTTATGCTTGAATGGCAAAATAGGTAAAAGGGGATGATAAATGAAAGAAAGATAGCAGGGTTGATTAAAAGAGAGTGTTAATGGCATAATGTGATGTATTAAAGCGCTTAGGAACATAGTCACTATTTCTGGCCAAAATAGTCCTACCCGTCCTTTAGCTTACATTACAACCTGTAAAAGACCTATTTGATCCTAAGCTTAACATTCTGATATTAGTAGAGCATTACACTAAGGGCAAGCCTATGGTCATCAGTTGCAACATATGAATTCTTTGTGAGAGTGAGAGCAAGGATAATCTTATACCCATGTTCTGAAAAATGCAATACTTGTGAGTGATTATGGGTAATATCTTATGTGAGACACACATGGTTGATGAGTTTTGGGTAGTCTTGTATGATTCTTTGTGCCTTAAATTTTGAATACGAATTAACCATCATCACGAGTCTATGTTGGAGGTTGAATTGTTTCTAGTAGTGATTAGAGAACTTCCCTTTGTTAATAATTGTCGTGCCTGTCTTGATGAATATTTTGTGTTGTTACTGTGAAACCCTAAGTAGATGTTTATATGGACATGATATATTGTTCGAGGACGAACAAAGCTTTAACTGTGGGGTGTTGATGATAGGCGTATTTACACGCCTAAAGCACCTTAATTTACCCATATTTTAGCTAAGTTTTGAGGACAAAATATATAATTCATGCACTTTTAGTCCTTTTTCCTGTAAGTGAGCTAACAAACGTGATTAGCAAGTTTTTAGGTATAAATGATGAATATTCCAGCACTTTATGGATAACTTGACGCCAAAGGAAGCTTCACGAAAGAAGGAAAGCAGCGTTTGGACGCCTATGGACTGAAAGTGATGCATGGATAACTTGTCCCGGGCAAAAACAGCATTTCTAAAGACTTTGGGGATCAGCAGTAACTTAGTAGGATTAGGATAAGGATGCAGTAACCTAGTAGGATTAGGATAAGTACGCAGTAGCCTAGTAGGAATAGGGTATGGGTGTTATAAATACCCTATTTTGCTGAAGCTTTTTATCATTCATTCAACTCACTCATTCATTAATTCAAGTTCTTTTCATTCAAATTTTACTATTATTCAAGTTACAGATTCTGTAAGTTTTAACAGAGAAACATGACTCTCTTGAGAAGAACGGCTAGGGCAAAAACGTGTGAGAGTTTTTGACGCCAAAAATCATCCAAATCGTCAAGCTTGTTCTAGATTTTGGTATGATGATGATGTCTATTGTGATTTCCGTTGCACTCATGAGTAGCTAAACTTCTCTGTTAGGGTTATGGAAGCCTTATGAGATACTATCTATTGCTATGAGTTTATGAATTCTTGATACGTATGTTGCTTATATCATTACTCTCTTCATCTTAATTAAATTCTTGTGGTTGCAAACATATAGAATACGCCAGTATAGCATTAACTTGTTCGAAAGAAAAGTTACATGTCTGGAAAAGAGAGAATGACAAGGAAATAGGTCTACCAACCCCTGTTTAAAAGTTAGTGTCGTAACTGGATTAACCTCTTGGAGAATTCGTACCATTAGTATATGCTTTAAGCTCGAAAGAGTTAAGGTGATATAATCCTTGATGGTCGAAAGACGCTAGGATTTACCATAGAATACGAATCTCTATAAGCGCATGCATGTCTGAATTCCGCATAACCCATAGCCAATAGATACGTAAAACTCATAAGGTGGACATAACCCTAACTTACAATTCTCATTGATTAACTCCTACTACATTACTCGTTTCATTCTTTATTTTGGTAAACATTATTATACGCATAAAATCCCCCCTTTGTCCGCAGAACTTTCGACCAAAAGTCTACTAATAGTTGCAACACTTAGTGACCAAGTATTCCCTGTGGGATTCGACACCCAACCCAGTTGGGTTCTATATTTGAAAACGACCGCTTACACTCTTACGAGAGCTGTAGTTTGAGCGTTATCAACTAACTTTGGAAAAAAGATGATTTCTGCAAAGAAAAATAATTTTAGTGATATTTTAGTGTTTATGCACGACCAGTTTTTAGCCGACTTAGTTAGGGATTTTAACTAAGTCTACACAAATGAAATAAACAAGTAAAAACATAAACGGGGAAAGGGAGGAGAAACTAAATGATTTAGGCCATTGGTCCCAAACCACCAAAACCTGTCCTAATCTAATTGGGTCTTTGACCCGTTTCACCTCTCCTAATCTAGTTTTTGATCCCTTGACTCGAGTCTCGCTCCACCTGCATTAAGTACAACTTTGGATTCGAGGCTGAAATAAATAATTAAAGAAATACATAAATAAATACGAAAACCATAAATAAAACACGACGACAAATGAATAAATAGAAATGAGACTCGGGTCTCATCATCGTTTCAAGAATGAGACTTTAACCCGTTTTCCTTCTCTCAACTCCTTGTGTCCATATGCTATGTGATCGGCTTTCAAAGTCTTCTAGAAAGTGGGCCTCAATGGCCCGTTGCGTAATGCAAGGAAAATGAGTTCCCTAGTGAGTTCATACAAAGAAGAAAAAAAGCGAAGAAATTAGTACCTATTCAAGTGATACAAAAGGCAAAACCTGTCTTCCTAACATAACATAAATATTAACTCATGTGATAAGAAAGAAAGTAGGAACTAGACCATCGAGTTCCCACTAAGGTAACATTAGCGGTGATTCAACACCCAAATGTAATGTCAATCAAGGTTTGAGCAAACTAGCAACAAAATGGAAGGAGGGCCACATTAATGTTCGACAGAGAATGGTAAGGGTCAACACAAACTTTCTAGTTTTGCCATGCACAATAAATTATTTCAACATTAAAATCTCATAGACAAATAGGATTTTTACAGAAAAGTCACGCGAACACTTTATTAGGGTTATTTGGGTAAAAGAAACCATTTTATTTCTCTATATGATTAAACGTGACAATCTGTAATCTATTGGTCATTGAAAATCCGATCTCACACCATGCCCGGGTATACAATCCATTAATTAACACTATGAGCGCTGAATCGGATAAGTAGGCAAACTATTTGCTAGCATGTAGTCACTTAGATAAACCTGGAGACATTTAGACAAGGCACGGGCAAAAGTCCAAATGGAAAACTTTCGTCATACTACGACAAAATGGGCTGGCCAACTACAACAAAAGCAACATAAATCTGAATGGACAAAGCACGAAACTTTAACATAAAATCAGCCACAACAAGATATCATCATCCCGAAAAAAATATTAAACTAACTCAAAGCATGAAACTTTACCAGTTGATTCAAAACATCATTAGCCCAAAACTATTAAACAATATTCAAAGCAAGAAAATTTATTGCGAAGCCAGCTTATCATGATATTAGCAGCCCGAAATGAAATAAAAGCATGAAACTTTATACATGATACTGGCATTCAAGACACAAGCAGTAGTTAACAATATCAAGATTAAATGATAAAATTGATGTCGAGGCAGAGATAACAGAAATCACCCATCAAACGACTCAAAACGAGCATTAATCCAACGTAACAATAATCCAACACTTGATTCATTCAAAGAAACCTATAGACTTTAAGGCCTCTACAACAAACAACCCAGCCTCATTCACCGATAAACACATAACGACTTCTACGAAGAAAGAGGGATAAAGAAGAAAATGATAAATTAAAAGGGGTGAGGGTAAGTTTACCTCCTTCGTGGTAGCAAAATGGGACGATGAGTTATCAGCAGAAATATTACTACCGGGAGTTGAGGTTATCTACTCAAAAATTTCCGATTGATCAACCAGCTTCCCAAAAAGGAAGAACGAAAGAGGAATTTTTTTACAGTTTTGACCCCACTGTTCGAACCAACCTCTAAAAAAATCTTCAGTTTTTTTAGAACCCTAGAATTTTTAACCTTCAATTTTTCCTCCGCATAGAAATTTTGAAGCCTAAAATCTCTCAGAAACAAAATTCGAAACTCCCACAGTTTTTCTAAACATAAATTCTTTCTCCGTTTTTCTTCCCGAAAACCCTAAAATTACTAACGCTCCTCCCTCGATCCCCCTTTTCCTACTTTTAGGAGAACTATTCCCAAATAACCCAGAAGGGAAAGAAGAGAGAAAACTCCAAAAAAATCCCCCCGAAAACAATGACCCAAGAGGTCTTTTGTAGATGAGAGAATTGGGGGGCATTTTGGGACTTGAACCGTAGGATATTTGGAATTTCAAAATCCCCATTCCTCCTCCAGTTTGAGATTTTATCAACAAACATATCCATTTTTGGATTATCCTCCCCCAAAATTGAAATGGTGGACCAATACCATTTGAGCAAAACGAATTAACTCCCCCAACCAATAGAAATTAGCCAAATATGTACTAGATTCGTACCATTATCCTGAAATTTGCAGAATTGAAACGTTATGAGGCCACCTTTGCCCTGTTCTAGAAGACTCAAGCATCCTCTTCGTACAATTTAGCTGGGGGCGCGTGTGACGCGTAACAGAGGAAAAAAATGGGTTGATTTCGATCACTGGGTTCGCGGGTATGGGTCGGATTGATGGGTCTTTGTTGTTGTTGTCGATCGATATTGTTAAGGCATGTTGAAGGCTGGTTGTACGCGTATTTTGTATGTTGTTGTTGTTTGATATTATGTTGAAGAAAGAGTAAGAGATGGGCCTGGTTGGTTTTGGTTGGAGTGGGATTGGGGTTACTGAATGTTGTTGGGCCGTGTATTAATTATTATTAAAGTTGGCTGGTGATCGACCCAAAAATGGAAAAGGGCTGCTGGTGGATGGTTTGCTTTTGGGCCTGGGTATTGGGTTTCAATTTGGGTCAAATGAGTAGAGGGTTTCGAGAATTAGGATTCTGATTTTGGATTACAATTTAGGCAATCAAATTTAAATTCTAGCCAAATCGAACACCAATTGGTCAATTGCATTTACAATTGGAGCCAATTTTATTTCAATTAGAGTCGAATTTGATAAATTGACTAAATCAAATCAAAATTCGACGAATTAACACTTTGTTTAATCCTGAGCTTCTTGATTTAATAAAATCAAACATATATTTATCCAAATAAATTATTTTTGAGATTAAATCAAGACTTCAACCATTTATTTCAAGACGAACCTTGATTAAATCTCGATATTTCATAAAATAAATACTTAAGTAACAACATTATATAATCTCATATAATTGAACATGATAATATATAATTGCTACTTAAACTGACCAATTTACCCAAATAAATACTTTGAAAATCATTTATTTAGATAAAATAAATGTTGTAGTTTTATTTGAAAATCGAAGAAACTCCGAATTAAACTTAGTTATGGAGGGCAAAAATTAGGTGTCAACAACTTTCCCCTCCCTTTGGGTAGGGTGTATGCAAGTAACCCTAGGCAAAGGGAGGTTGACGTTCCTAATTTTTGTCTGACCACAAATTCGAATCCGAAAAGGGTTAATCTTCGCACAAGTTTCATGGAGTTATGGCCGAACCTCGGTATCAGGTTTCCTACATATCTCAAGTTACATGATAATTCAGGCCACTTGTAGTTCATAGATCTTTATTTAAAGCACGATTTTCAAAAAATTCACAAGTTATCTCAGTTTTAGAGTTTTTGATAAAACCGAGAAACTGGGGAATAGAGGGATTTGAGGGGATGTTGGAATGCAGTCGAGTTTTCTACATAGATCCCAACCTACATATCCCTAAGATTTAAGGGAATCAGACTGCTTGTAGTTCGACTCAATCGGTAGAAAAGATAGTATTTTATTTCAGACCATCTTTGGCTCGAAATGAGTGACAAGTTGATCGAGTTACGGAAAAGAGGCTTGTAACCTCTTAACCATGAATGTGGGATCTTTCACATCCATAGGCAATAACTTACCTGGACATAATTTCCAAAACTCTAAGTGTGTTGCCACCCGAATTTGAAAGAAAGAGAAGGTTACCCTTGGCATGAGTTTAGAAGTATCCCGAAGGTGAAGCTGAAACCAGAATATCCTAAAATACCCATATGCCTTCTAATAGAGGTGTGGTTAGATGGTAGTGGTGATCATCATTTAGCTCGCGTCTAGAGAGTTTGACATCCCTCTCCAGACTATGTCCCGTTTTGCTGCTAAGAAAGAGTTCCACGTTGTGCTGCGTCCTTTTTGGAGTCGTACGCACCTGTGGGTTTGATTTGAGATTTTCATCCTCTCAGATGCTCTCGAAAATATCTCAAGCAAAATTGATAGTACTAACATAATTCACGAAAGAGGTAGGTAGTCTTTTACCATATCTTCACGTGAGTTGTGGCCTGAAAAGCGGAAACGTCTCTTCATGTACTTGTTTGGAATGAAATAACTGGAAATAAAAAATACAACAACCCTCTTGGTTGTTGTATAATTATGATATTTTTTGGTTGAATATGCCTTCAAAGTGGGGTGGCTCTTTCGGACACCGGCGATACTTTATGCAGAACGGTCCCTGCAACCGTCTAATCTTGTGCTGGTGTGGCAACCCTTTTGGTTACCTACATCACTTGTTGTATGTGGAATGATAACCTCCCCGATTATATCCACTGATCGATTTATAATTTTTCTTTAAATTATCAATCTTTGGATAATCTTGCGCATTATTTGATATTGTATACGAGGCGACTTACAGACATCCTTTGAATTTTTAGCTTTTAGGTAATCCTGCACATTATCCAACTTTGGATAAGAGATGGATTACAGATATCCCTCAAATCGCTAGCTTTCAGGGGTTCCTGCACATCATCCGACCTTGGATATAATATGACTTATAGATAATCTCTCAAATTGTTAGTCTTTGGGTAATCCTGTGCATAATCGATCTTGGATATGACACAACTTATAGAGAACCCTTGGACGTATCAATTTGATAATCTTGCATATTCTCCGGTAAGGATTTAGTTGCGACTTATGGATAACCTTTGAACTATCGACTTTTGGGCGATCTTGCACACTATCCGGTTAGGATGTTGTTGTGGCTTACAGATGACCTACAGGTTATCAACTCATAGGTGATCTTGCACACTATCCTATTTCAAATAATATGACTTATAGATGACCCTCAAATTGTCAATTTCTAGGAAATCTTATATATCATTCATCCTTAGATAACAACTTAAAGGCGTCCCTTCAAATCGTGTGCTCTCGATGCATTCAGATGCTGATTCATAAAATGATGAGATATCCTCGACACCAGCATTTCTATCTAGAGTGTCAACAAATATTAAATGATGATATCCTCGACGCCAGCGTTTCTGTCTAGTGCGTCAACAGATATTGAATGCCTTCTGGGGCGATGGTATGAGATGGCCTTTGCGGCAATAATATGTAATGTCCCTTGAGGCAAAGCCTTACGTAAATGATATGTAATGGCCCTTGGGGTAACGCCTTGCGGCAATGATATGCAATAGCCCTTGGGGCAACGCTTTGTGGCAATGATATGCAATGGTCCTTGTGGCAACGCCTTGTGGCAATGATATGCAATGGACCTTGGGGCAACGCCTTGCGGCAATCATATGCAATGGACCTTGGGGCAACGCCTTGTGGCAATGATATGCAATGGCCCTTGGGGCAACGCCTTGTGGCAATGATATGCAATGGCCCTTGGGGCAACGCCTTGCGGCAATGATATGTAATGGCCCTTGGTGCAACTCCTTGCGGAAATGATATGTAATGGTCCTTGGGGAAACGCCTTGCGGCAATGATATGTAATAGCCTTTGGGGAAACGCCTTGCGGCAATGATATGTAATGGCCCTTGGGGCAACGCCTTGCGGCAACGATATATAATGGCCCTTGAGGCAGTGATAAAAATAATTAATAGACACAAAGTCGTTTTTGCTAGCGACTATTTTTAGGAAACTTCTAAATACAATATTTGTAAAGAAGACTAGGCGCTTTTGTTTGTCGCCTATGATCTCAAGAAATGAGATGGACAAATCAAAAGGTCCTCAATAAATAGTTGTTAACCCATTTTTAGGGCTATCCTAAAATACCATTCTTGGGCATTAATGATCTGTTATGGCTCCCAATTTGCTCAGGAATTTTTGAAAGAGACTCTCATTTTTGTGTATTGATCCCTACATCCACAGAAAAATGATTAGTTTGAATGAAATTAATCCATGTTGACCTTCTTCGATCCTCAATTTTCTCCTTGCCATCTCTTGGGCATTCCATCATATTGGGATTTCCACCCTGACACTCCATCCCAAATGATGTCTAGGCAAGTATTAAATAAGTGAATCGTAAGATTTTTTGAAAATAGTCTTAAATTTTTTAAAATAATTTCAAAAACTTCTGTAAAACTTTAGAAAAACTCTGCCAGTCATGTCATGTACTAGCTCAACGAACGTCTTCCTCGTGGTTTTAAATATATCCGACGGATGGTTTTCAAAACTCATGATCATTGTTGGAGGGTTTCTTCAAATAGTTCTATCATAGCCAAAAATTGAGTCTCCCCAGACTTTGTTACAGTCGATGGCTTCTAAAGCTTGACTTTAACCTTTGGTGCTGGGGAATTTGGAATATGTTCTGACATTTGGTGGAAATTTTGAGGTCTTCCTCAAAATTTCTGCCCCAGTTTAAAGTTGTTTGAGATGATACCAATCTGGATGGGTCTGAAGTCTCTGTGATCTTCATTCTTTTTGTTAGATGTCGATTTTCTCTTGTGAATTTCGAGATTCCTTCTCAAAATTTTTGCCCCAGTTTCCATTTTATGGGATTATATGATCGAGCCATTGGGGCGCCTACGTATCCCGTTGAAGCAGGAATCAGGTCAAACATAGTTCAGGACTACGCTAGGGATATATATAGAAAATCTAATGGGTTGACCGAAGCCGACATAGGCCGCCTACGTATCCCTTTTGTTGGGAATTCAGGTCATCACGTAGTTCATACATAAGAGGAAAGGATAAATTATCCTAAGGGGTTGACCGAAGCCGACATAGGCCGCCTACGTATCCCTTTCTTGGGAATTCAGGTCAAACGTAGTTCGTACATAAGAGGAAAGAATAAATTATCCTAAGGGGTTGACCAAAGTCGACATTGTCCGCCTACATATCCCTTTTATTGGGAATTCAGTTCATCACGTAGTTCATACATAAGAGGAAAGGATAAATTATCCTAAGAGATTGACCGAAGCCGATATAGGCCTCCTACATATCCCTTTCTTGGGAATTCAGGTCAAACGTAGTTCGTACATTAAAAGAAGGGACTCTAGACTGTAGTCACACACTAGAAAACAACATTATTACAAAGGCGATTACAAGTAAATTAACTAAAGAAACACAAAAGCTAGAATATCCTTCAAACATAATATCTCTTTACTGCGTCGGAATTGATTGGTTTGGTCCACTCCATGCCATCCATCTCAGATAAAATTAGAGCTCCTCCAGATAGCACCTTGCGAACTATGTATGGCCCTTGCCAGTTTGGAGCGAACTTGCCCTTGTACTCCTCTTGGTGAAGGAATATTCGTTTGAGAACCAGTTGCCCCACTTCAAATCCCCGAACCCTCACCTTCATGTTAAAGGCACGAACCATCCTGTTTTGGTACAACTGACCATGGCATACAACGACCATTCTCTTTTCATCAATCAATATGAGTTGTTCATAGCGAGCACGAACCCATTCTTCGTTACTTAGTCCAGCTTCCTGAATAATCCTTAGGGAAGGTATTTCAACTTCAACAGGTATCACAACTTCATTCCCATAGACAAGTAAATAGGGGGTCGCCCCGGTGGAGGTTCAAACTGTTGTGCGATACCCTAGAAAAGCGTAAGGTAACATATCATGCCATGATCTATCATTTTCGACCATCTTTCTCAAGATCTTCTTGATATTCTTGTTGGCCGCTTCCACAGCTCCATTCATTTGGGGACGATATGCAGTCGAGTTGCGATGCATAATCTTGAACTAATCACAAATTTCTTTCATCAAGTGACTGTTCAAGTTTGCCCCATTATCAGTAATGATTGATTCCAGTACTCCAAACCAGCAAATCAAGTTATTCCTGACGAAATCCGCAACCACTTTCTTAGTGACGGCTCTGTACGAAGCCGCTTTGACCTACTTAGTGAAATAATCAATCGAAACCAAAATAAATCTATGCCCATTCGATGCTAATGGCTCTATTGGTCCGATGACATCCATGCCCCAAGATACGAAAGGCCAAGGCGAATTCATTGTGTGAAGCTCGTGTGGAGGCATTCGAATCAGATCTTCGTGTATTTGACATTTTGGACATCTCTTCACATACTTACTACAATCATTTTCCATAGTCATCCAGAAGTAACCGGTTCTCAGGATCTTTCTGGCAAGTGCAAACCCATAGTCCTCCTAAAAAGAATTTCACCACTTGGAAAGTAATTCTTTGCCAAACGTCGGATTGTCTTCTTTTGGTTGTTACTAGCCTCTTCAGGATATATTCCAGATTCCAAATACCTTTTAATGTCATAGTACCAAGGCTTTTCATCAGGCTCTTCTTCCACGTGTACACAATGTGTGGGTTGCTCCTTCAAGCTTATTTTCAAAGGATCAATGTAACTCTGATCCGGGTGCTGAATCATGGAAGATATAGTGGCCAAAGCATCAGAAAACTCATTTTGTATCTGTGGGATATGCCTAAAATCAACTTCCTTGAATCTTTCACATAATTCTTGTACCAGCTCCACATAAGGAGTGATCTTGGGATTTTTTACCGCCCATTCTCCCCGTACCTGGTGAATCAGAAAATCTGAATCCCCAATGACTAACAATTCACGAGCACCCATATCAAGTGCGAATTTGAGACCCAGAATGCAAGCCTCATATTCATCCATGTTATTGGTGCATGGAAAACGAAACTTAGCAGTTACCGGATAATGCTGGCCTGTTTCTGACACCAAAACTGCTCCGATTCCTGAACCTTTGAAGTTGACCGCCCCATCAAAAAATAGCCTCCATCCGGGGTAAATCTCTGTAATGTCTTCTCCTACGAACAAGACTTCCTCATATGGAAAGTAAGTTCGAAGTGGCTCGTATTCCTCATCAACCGGATTCTCTGCCAAATGATCTGCTAAGGCTTGCCCCTTGATTACTTTTTGGGTTACATAGACAATGTCAAATTCACTCAGCAACATTTGCCACTTGGCTAGCTTTCCTGTAGGCATGGCCTTCTGGAATATGTACTTTAATGAATCCATTCTCGAGATGAGGTATGTTGTGTAGGACGACAGATAATGCCTTAACTTTTGTGTTGCCCAAGTCAAAGCACAACATGTCCTTTCTACAAGAGTGTAACGGGCTTCATATGGCATGAAATTTTTACTCAAGTAGTAAATGGCTTTCTCTTTCCTACCGGTCTCATCATGTTTCCCGAGGACACATCCGAAAGCATTTTCTGAGACTAACAGATAAAGCAATAATGGAATTCCTTCTCTTGGTGGGACCAAAACCGGTGGTGCGGACAGGTATTCCTTTATGCGGTCAAAAGCACTCTGACATTCTTCTGTCCACTCATTCAATACATTTTTCTTCAACATCTTAAAAATTGGCTCGCATATGACTGTTGATTGCGCGATGAATCTACTAATTTAATTCAAACAACCCATGAAACTCATGACTTCCTTCTTGGTCCTCGGCGGCGGCAAGTTCTGAATTATCTTGATTTTGGATGGTTTTAGCTCGATGTCTCTTCTGCTGACTATGAACCCCAGCAACTTCCCTGATGACACACCAAAAGCACACTTAGCAAGATTTAACTTCAAACTGTACTTTCTTAATCTGTTGAAGAATTTCTCCAAATGAGTCAGATGATCCGAACTCTCGTAGGATTTGATAATTACATCATCCACGTACACCTCAATCTCTTTATGAATCATATCATGGAAAATCGTCTTCATAGCCCTCATATATGTTGCACCCGCATTCTTGAGACCAAACGGTATTACCCTGTAATGATAAACACCCCATGGCATAATAAAGGCCATTTTTTCTGCATCTTCCTCATCCATCAATATCTGATGATACCCGATGATACAATCAACGAATGACTGCATTTCATGCTTTGCACAGTTATCGATGAGGATGTGGATATTTGGGCAATAGAAAATTATCCTTAGGACTGGCTCCATTCAAGTCTCTATAGTCAACACAAATTCGAATCTTGTCGTCCTTCTTCGGCACAGGGACGATGTTGGCCAACCACGTTGGATATTTTGTGACCTCCACAACCTTAGACTGTATTTATTTTGTCACTTCTTCCTTGATCTTTAGACTTAAATCTGGCTAGAATTTCCGTATTCTTTGCTTGATTGGATCAAACTTCGGATTTATCGGCAACTTATGCGACACAATACTGGTGCTCAATCCCGCCATGCCATCATAGAACCAAGCAAACACGTTAATATATTCCCGCAACAGGTGAATGAGCTCTCTCTTTTGTGCTTCCGCCAGGTGGACACTGACGCTTGCTTTTTTTATTTCATCATGATCTCCGAGGTTGACTGTTTCAGTTTCCTCCAGGTTGGGTTTTTCCCGATTCTCAAATTCCTTCATATCTTTAACTAATTGTTCCTGATTACTGTTCTTCCAATCATCATCGTTCCCTTCATTTTGTTTGTTTAAACTTTGACATGACATGACATTGGCAGATTTTAAGTTGTTGTTACTGTAAGGGATAAACAAACCAAGTTAGATGATGACAGAATAATAACAAAATATATGACTAGGAGTGTTTTAGAAATAATATAATTTTCCAAATAAATGAAGGCCTTTTCATTGAAATTTGAGAGATAATTACAAAACCATGGCTCGTGACTTGAACAAATACAAGTCCCTGCCTCTTTGAAAGCAGTAATATACGAAAAGAAAGTTTTGAGATATAAAAGGTGGATCGCAGGGCCTTCTCCGGATCATCACCGATTTCAAAACTATTAGTAATTTCCCTTTCATCTACCACGACGGGCGATGGGTTATGAGTGAAGTGGAGATCCAATTTTACAAGGCCTCCCCTTGCGCAATCTGCTTCGCCCTGCTGGACTTTGGGAGATCTTCTGGTACAACATTGCATCCTTCGAACAAATCTCCTATCCCACCCCCAAGAACATCATCATCTGACACCTCTCATACAGGAAATAACTAGAACAGGAGTGGCAAGGGCCTAAACAGACTCTTCTCTGGCTCATCCTCAACCCTATCCTTCCTAGTAGGCTGATATCCCAACCCATACTTAGAGCCTCTCTCTGGGATTGCAATAGGCTCGATAATTCCTTGTAAATTCTTGCCCAAGAATCGACCAGGTTCGAACCCATTTCTTAACATCACCATTGCAATTATTTTGTAGACAGAAGGCATTGGGACTTTGGGCGTCGAATCTTTATCCACAACATTTACGATTTCCACTGTATAGAAACTGCTACCTTTTAGAACATCTTCAATCACCGGCACATAACCATTGGGACGGTCCGCTCGACTTCCTTCTCCTTGGATGACAACTTCATGATCTTCCCAAATGAACTTCAATAATTGATGAAGGGGTGATGAAACTGCCTTTGCACCATGTATCCATGGTCTTCCCAAGAGCAGGTTGTAGCTAGGATGAATATCCATAACACGAAACTCAGTCTTGAACTCAACAGTCCCCATTTGGATGTACAAATCAATCTCTCCTATGGTATCTCTCTGCCCTCCATCGAATGCTCTAACATTTACGTGGCTTTGATGAATTTTTCCCAAATCATAGCCCATTAGAACTAATGTGGAGAGGTGACATATATTCACACCAGATCCGTCATCTATTAATACCTGATTAATTGCATAATCTCGACAAATGACGGTGACATGCATGGCTTTGTTGTGCATCGCCCCTTCAAACGGCAACTCTTCATCACTGAATGATATGCGATGATTCCCCACAATGTTCCTCATCATCGCAGCCAGGTTCTCAACACTCATTCCTGCAGGAACATATGCTTCATCCAAGACCTTCGATAAAGCCTGTCGGTGGTATTGTGAACTCATTAATAGCGCCAAGACAAAGATTTAGGCTGGCATCTTCTCCAAGTGTTTCATAATTAAGTAATCCTTTGGTTGCATACGCCTCCAAAATTCCTCATCTTCTCCTTCAGTGATTGGCCTTTTCTGTGAATCCTTTTTGTCGGTCAATTTCTCAGGGATGTAACATCGTCCCGATCGCGTCATCCCTTGAGAAGCAGCGGTTTGCACAATAAATTCCTTTCTTGGCGGGGGAGAGTACACTTGAGTTGGGGTCGTCATCACTATAAATGGGGTTTTCTCATTGATACTTAAGGCAGCCACAACCTTCTCTATCTTTCCTACCTCTTCCGCTCTTTTGCATTTTTCGGAGTTCACCTGGGTAATGGTCTTGCCAGATGCCCATTCTCTTTCTACTTCAATCATGTTAACTGTAGATCCCCCATGGTTGGGCAATGGATTTCTGTTAACATTTGGAGTAAGCGCCTGGAGCGTGATGACCTTTTGATCAATTAAATCCTGGATCTTGTGTTTCAAGTAGACACAATCCTCTGTACTGTGCCCCGCTGCCCCCGAATGATAAGAACAATGTTGACTTGCATTAAAAAATTGAGAGTTGGGATTGATATTCCTTGGCTGTATTGGTTGCAAATGACCAGCGTTCTTTAATCTTTCAAATAATTGGGTGCGACTTTTAGCTAGTGGGGTGAAGTTTTAGGGAGGTTTCTTTTCGTGGTTTAGACGTCGGGGGTTATACGGGCTTAGGTTTGTAGGAGGGGGTACTTGGTGATAATTTGAAGACATTTGGAAATTTGTTCGGTTATTTGGAGGAGTGGTTTGGAAATGAGACTGATAATTTGGAGCTGGAACTGGGCATTGGGGAAAGATATTTGGTTGTGGAGCTCGATATGAGGATTGGATGTTTGGGAGTGGAGTTTGGTACTGAGGTTGGGTATTTGAGAGTGGAGCTTTGTATTGGGGGTGGGCGTAGAACGCGTGCGGAAGGTTAGGTGAAGACGGAGAAGATAAAACATTTCTAGAATTGAACCTCTTTTTCGTTTTCGTAACAGGATTAGCAGAAATCACACCTACATCTTCCTTTTTCTTCTTCGAGAAAATGACAGTCCCCAAACGACGTCGGGGTTTTGGCAATCTTTCCTATCCGAATACCTTCTTCCAATGATTCTCCTATTTTTACCAAATCCGCAAAAGTTACCCTGACAGCGGACACCATCCTGGTATAATATTCTCTTTCTTGAGAGCGGGAGAACATGGATACCATTTCCTCCTCGGTCATGGGGAGTTGCACTTTAGCGGCTTCTTTCCTCCAACAAAAAGCATAGTCTCGAAAACTCTCATCATTCCTCTGTTTGATCCGATCTAGTGAATATCGGTCAGGGACTATTTCAATGTTGAATGCGAACCGGTCAAGAAAACCCTTGGCCAATGCTTTCCAACCAGTCCACTTTTTTCGGCTCCTGAGACATGAACCACTCCAAGGCTTCGCCACTTAAACTTTGACTGAATAGGCGCATCAATAACGCCTCGTTTTTCCCTATCCCTACCAGTTGCTCATAGTACCTTCTCAGATGGGCCATTGGATTTTCGGTACCGTCAAACATCTCAAACTTAGGGACTTTGTACCTATCTGGTAGGTCTACTCCCGGGTGAACACATAAATCATCATACCCCAAACCATTGTGGTCCCTGGCTCCATGACACTCTTTGATTCTCATGATCTCTTCCTTCATAGCTAGTAAATTCCTTTCATGCTGGGTCTTCCACTCTTTCTTCTTCTCCTCGTAATGATCCATCTCGAGGTTAGGAAGGAGTTCATAAATATCAGGGGATATGATGGCTTGAGGGGGATTTGGAAAGGAGGCTTGATTTTGCGGAAGAAAGGAACTTGGTTGGTAAGTGGGGAGGATGTTTTGGAATTTAGAAAGGTTCTGTGGAATTTGTGAGTAGTTTGGTGGAATCTGAGAAGGATTTTGCGGATTTGGAAAGGAATTTGGTGGATTTGGGGATAGATTTGATAGATTTTGCGGGTTTGGGAGTGAATCTTGTGGATTTGGGAATGAATTTTCTTGATTTGAAAATGTGTTTTGGGGATTTGAGAATGGATTTGGAGATGGGTTTTGTGGGGTTAGAGATGGATTTTGTGGATGGTAGGCATCTGGGCTATTTTCACTATTAGTATTTTGGTCAAATGGAGGAGCGGAGATGGATGATACGTTATTTGGCTGATCCCCGAAAATAGGTGTGCTGAGGGGAGGGATTTGGAGTGGAGTCCCATGTCCTCCTGAAGCGGGGGCATTGACGGTGATGGCCAAGTTAGCCAAATTTCGAGTGCGATTTATTTTCTCTTGAAGCATTTCTAACTTTCTTGCAAGTTCCGCAATCATCTCATTCTATTCCGCTATCACATCATCCCGGATAGTCAGTGCGCTTTCTTCGTCATTTCCCGTCATTTTTGAATGATGGTCAGAGGATGGGATTTTCTGCGCTTTCGATCGGGTGAAGTAGGGATGTTCTTCCAGTTTATCACACGGAGTAATTTCTATTATCTGGAAAGTAAAACAACTCAAAGGCAGATGTGTTAGTTTCCGTATACGATAAGTAATGCAAAATATTAGACATGAAATAACCACATAAAGTTGTTTGAGTCATAGCCAAGTTCATCCATAGGACATAGTGGATAAACTTGTCTTTGATCCAAACAAACACACATAAGCACATAAAACAGTCATATCACATAAAAACATTATAATAACGCATATCCTAGCTGGGGTGACCCTTTTTGAGCCAAGGGTTCAGGCCTAATGATTTTTGAAGAAAATATATGCTTCCTCGAAGTCAATCCATTAACCCCCAACTCATATAGACACGAAAAGGGGCGTAAATGCCTACAAAAGATAACAAAAAAGGGATACAATCTTTAGGGGGAAAAGGAAATAACATGAAAGAAGATAAGTTCCCGCGCAGGGGAAATAGAAAAACTAGCTACTGGAGGCTCCTTCATCTGCTTTTGCTTTCTTTGCCTTGTTTACCTCCTGTGTCATTTGATACCTATTAATGATAAGATGACTCCCGCATAATTGCGCCTTGCAGTCGTAAGTTATTTTCCCTATAATATTGAGTTGGGAGGCCATGCTATCATCCAAATTGATTAGACATTGCCTGGTATCATCAGCGTCTTGCCTAGCTCTTTTCAACTCTTCCCTCAACATAAGTATGGTTAAAGTGTCCTTCATGTGTATCTGCCGGTGCGCGATTTCACTTTTCTGGAACTTATCTTGTAGCCTGTGGAGCCAAATTTGATGCTCGGATTCCACATCCACAACCCGAGTGGGCACATTTGGTCCCGGAATTAATGCTCCGGCGAGACTCTTTTTCAACCACTCCTTGTAAGTGTCGCTGACTTCAGGGTCATGCTCTATACGAAAAGTCACTTCCATCCACCTTCTTCTTCTCCATCCATTTATCATGTCGTCTTTGAGTGGAGACTCACTTTCATCATATTCGGTGAAAAAACTAAGCATGGAATCTATTTGTGGTGCCTCATGTTTGATCTCGAATTGCCTAAGAACTCAGCCAGGATTGTAGGGACGGGTCCCCCTGAGACCGGGAAGCACTAGGAAAGGCCACTTTCCCCCTCGAATGGTGTATTTTCCTGAACGAAAAGATTTAATGGACCATTGCACATCGTCATCTCTTAATTCCCCAAAAGTCTTAAACCAAAATTCGTGAGATGCTTCCCTTTTGAACCTGTGTAGAAACAACCACATGTCGTGCGAAGCCAGCATATCCACCCTTATTTTATGATCAGGTTGTACAGTTCTCGAATCTTTTACCAAATATTTCATCATCCACCATTGTAATATGAGGTTGCAACCTTGGAAGAAACGATTTCAACTTGACACCTTCCCAAGGCTCGATATATGTCGGCGACAATCATGGGAGCTAAATTGTGGAATACCTTGGTAGAATTGTAATCTACTCCAAAGAAAAGTGCATGAGCCACCGTAACAACCCTTGGGTGAATTGTGCCATTTTCCCCCTGTGGGAACACCATGGTTCCGAGTAGACCTATCGCAAACGCAAAGGCTCTCATCTCTTTCCATTTTGCTTCGGACTCAAATTTATGTCCAAATTTGTGGAAGGAATTGAATCTTCCAAACCGATGATACAACTCTCGAAAAGTGATATTTGCTCCATCACGTTCCCTTATCCAGGTGTCGTCGTCAGTTAAAAATGCCTCTTTGATTGTTTGACGGTCCCACACGGCAAGAACTAAAATGTTCTTATCAGGTTTTTCCTTTCTCTTGAAACACATTTCAATACTCTCATAACAACTTAACACCTCTTCGATGGTAGGAGTCAATTCCACATCCCCGAAGCGAAACACCATATTCTGATCATCCCAAAAAGTGGTAAGTACGTGGATCATTTCGGGCCAAACGTCCATTTCGATCAATGAAGGCAGGTATCCGATGTGTGTTCTAACAATTTTTCTCTCTTCTGTACCCATGTAATCCCATCACAGTTTCAGGTAATCGTCGGGTTTGGTGACCATCTTGAACTTTTCACGAGAATACAATTGAGCCATATCTACATAAAGAAGACAAAGATAAACCTTTCCCCAACCCTAAAGGGTAATGGATTGAATTTAGACAAACATGTATTTCTTCAACACATAAGTATGATTCGTCTGTAATTGACTCGGGGTCAATAGATGTAGGACAAGTTTTCTAATGGGCCCAATACCCCGCTCGGGTATTGAGTCGTCCTAGGCTCATGCCTAAAAGATAGGGTTTTGGTTTCGCTCTATCCTAGGTATCTAGAGTGGGTTTGACCATGGATTCTCAAGCGGACAACTTGAGTTTGAAAATACAAACAACCATCAGACGACTCACGTGCTAATAAACTGTTTGTATTTCCAACACATTTTTTGGAATTGATCAATAGGGGCCGGGATACCCACGAAACCCCAAAACAGTTTAAATATTGTAGGAATATGCCATGCGATGCGATAATTAAACTCTA
This sequence comes from Capsicum pubescens, assembly GCA_030864215.1. Classification (NCBI taxonomy): domain Eukaryota; kingdom Viridiplantae; phylum Streptophyta; class Magnoliopsida; order Solanales; family Solanaceae; genus Capsicum; species Capsicum pubescens. The sequence goes on along the minus strand of CM061543.1, from coordinate 4,328,650 downwards.
CAGAATCGAAACACATAAACACATAAGCAGTTAATCAAAAGACGAAATCAAGCATTTGGTTAGAACCTAGTTAAAAATCCCCAGCAGAGTCGCCATTTCTCTTTTGCGGAGAAATTTTGACTTTTGAAAGAGAGTCGCCACTTAATTTTGAAAAGAAATTAAGAAACCTTTATAAAAGTTACTTCAAACGATTCAAAACAGGAAAATCATTTTAAGTTAAAGATTCTAGATAAGCAGTTCTTATTAACGTTTTAGGAAGGTGTTAGGCACCTAAAACGTCCGCTAATTTGCGGTTATCCGGACTGTTTGAAAATCGTCTTTGACTAACTTTGGAAAAAGTTGATTTCTGCAAAGAAAAACAATTTTAGTGATATTTTAGTGTTTATGCAAAACCAGTTTTTAGGCAACTTAGTTAGGATTTTAACTAAGTCTACACAAATTAAATAAATAAGTAAACACATAAACGGGGAAAGGGAGGAGAAAGTAAATGATTTAGGCCATTGGGCCCAAACCAACAAAATCTGTCCTAATCTAATTGGGCCTTTGACCCGTTTCACCTGTCCTAATCTAGTTTTCGAGCCCTTGGCTCGAGTCTCGCTCCACCTGTATTAAGTATAACTTTGACTTCGAGGCCGAAATAAATAATTAAAGAAATACATAAATAAATACGACAACCATAAATAAATAACGACGACAAATGAATAAATAGAAATGAGACTCGGGTCTCGTCATCGCTTCAAGAATGAGACTTTAACCCATTTTCCTTCTCTCAACTCCTTGTGTCCATATGCTATGTGATCGGCTTTCAAAGTCTTCTAGAAAGTGAACCTCAATGGCCCATTGCGTAATGCAAGGAAAAGGAGTCTGATTGGACTCCCGAGTGAGTTCATGCAAAGAAGAAAAAAAACGAAGAAATTAGTACCTATTCAAGTGATACAAAAGGCAAAACTTGTCTTCCTAACATAACATAAATATTAACTCATGTGATAAGAAAGAAAGTAGGAACTAGACCATCGGGTTCCCACTAAGGCAACATTAGCGGTGATTCAACACCCAAATTATGGCAGATAAGAAACATGGCAAGAAGAAATCGATAAGATGAGTAAATGGTGCGATGAACAATAATAAAAATAATAGGAGGAACAAAAATTAGATCATAGACAGAAGGATAAAGGGAAAGAAAACTGTAACTGAAGAAATGAGTTTGAACAATTTTTCAATTAAGCAAAGACAAAACTTCGACAACCAAAGAAATGCAAAGATTTAACAAAATTATAGAACTGCACCAAGGAAAATTCCACCAAAGTTTTCTTAAAGGTAACTGAAGAACTAGAACGCATGTTACAAATTGACACTTACTGTCACCATTACAATTATTATTATTTGAAACAAAATTATCAAGAGAATTTGGGAACTTGCATGTAAACTAGAAAGTCATTGATATTACAAACTAAAGAAAATTGTCCTTTACCCACACGAAGATCATGTATACCGAGTCAAAGCTGAGTGAGAAGACAAAATTTGCACATAACATATGGGAAACGTAATCAATAAATCAAATTGAAGGTAGTGGGGTCTCCCAATATTGGGAAAACAAAAGTAATATCAATCAAGGTTTGAGAAAACTAGCAACAAAATAGAAGGAGGGCCACATTGATGTTCGACAGAGAATGATAAGGGTCAACACAAACTTTCTAGTTTTGCCGTGCACAATAAATTATTTCAACATTAAAATCTCATAGCCAAATAGAATTTCTATAGAAAAGTCACGCGAACACTTTATTAGGGTGATTTGTGTAAAAGAAACCATTTTATTTCTCTATATGATTAAACGTGACAATCTGTAATCTATTGGTCATTGAAAATCCGACCTCACACCATGCCTGGGTATACAATCCATTAATTAACACTATGAGCACTGAATCGGAGAAGTAGGCAAACTATTTGCTAGCATGTAATCACTTAGATAAACCTGGAGACATTTAGACAAGGCACGGGCAAAAGTCCAAATAGAAAACTTTCGTCATACTACGACAAAATGGGTTGGCCAACTACAACAAAAGCACCATAAATCCGAATGGTCAAAGCACGAAACTTTAACATAAAATCAGCCACAACAAGATATCATCATCCCGAAAAAAATATTAAATTAACTCAAAGCATGGAACTTTACCAGTTGATTCAAAACATCATTAGCCCAAAACTGTTAAACAATATTCAAAGCAAGAAACTTTACTGCGAAGACAGCTTATCAAGATATTAGCAGCCCGAAACGAAATAAAAGCATGAAACTTTATTCATGATACTGGCATTCAAGATACAGGCAGTAGTTAACAATATCAAGATTAAATGACAAAATTGATGTCGAGGAAGAGATAACAGAAATCACCCATCAAACGACTCAAAACGAGCATTAATCCAACATAACAATAATCCAACACTTGCTTCATTCAAAGAAACCTATAGCCTTTAAGGCCTCTACAGCAAACAACCCATCCTCATTCACTGATAAACAAATAACGACTTCTACGAAGAAAGAGGGATGAAGAAGAAAACGATAAATTAAAATGGGTTAGGGTAAGTTTACCTCCTTCGTGGCAGCAAAATGGGACGACGAGCTATCAGCAGAAACATTACCACCGGGAGTTGAGGTTATCTACTCAGAAATTTCCGATTGATAGCTTCCCAAAAAGGAAGGACGAAAGAGGAATTTTTTCATAGTTTTGACCCCTCTGTTCGAACCAACCTCTCAAAAATTCTTTAGTTTTTTTTCGAGAACCCTAGAATTTCTAACCTTCAATTTTTCGTCCCCATAGAAATTTCGAAGCCTAAAATCTCTCAGAAACAAAATTCGAAACTCCCACAGCTTTTCTAAACACAAATTCTTTCTCCGTTTTTCTTCCCAAAAACTCTAAAATTTCTAACCCTCCTCCCTCGATCCCCTTTTTTCCTGCTTTTAGGAGAACTATTCCCAAATAACCCAGAAGAAAAAGAAGAGAGAAAACCCCAAAAAAATCCCCCGAAAACAGTGACCCAAGAGGTCTTTTGTAGATGAAAGAATTGGGGGGGGGGGGGCATTTTGGGACTTGAACCGTAGGATATTTGGAATTTCAAAATCCCCATTCCCCTCCAGTTTGAGATTTTATCAACAAACATATCCATTTTTGGATTATCCTCCCCTAAAATTGAAATGGTGGACCAATATCATTTGAGAAAAATGAATTCTCTCCCCTAACCAATAGAAATTAGCCAAATATGTACTAGATTCGTACCATTATCCCGAAATTTGTGGAATTAAAACGTTATGAGGCCACCTTTGCCTTGTTCTAGAAGATTCGAGCATCCTATTCGTACAATTCAGCTGGGGGGCGCGTGTGACGCGTAACAGAGGAAAAAAAATAAGTTGATTTCGGTCACTAGGTTCGCGGGTATGGGTTGGATTGACGGTTCCTTGTTGCTGTTGTCGATCGATATTGTTGAGGCATGTTGAAGGCTGGTTGTACGCGTATTTTGTACGCTGTTATTATTTGCTATTATGTTGAAGAAAGAGCAAGAGATGGGTCGGGTTGGTTTTGGTTGAAGTGGGCTTGGGGTTACTGAATGTTGTTGGGTCGTGTATTAATTATTGTTAAAGTTAGCTGGTGATAGGCCCAAAAATGGAAAAGGGCTGCTGGTGGATGGTTTGCTTTTGGGCCTGGGTATTGGGTTTCAATTTGGGTCAATTGAGTAGAGGGTTTCGAGAATTAGGATTCTGATTTTGGATTACAATTTAGGCAATCAAATTTAAATTCTAGCTGAATTGAACACCAATTGGTCAATTGCATTTACAATTGGGGCCAATTTGATTTCAATTAGAGTCGAATTTGATAAATTAACTAAATCAAATCAAAATTCAATACGAATTAACACTTTGTTTAATCCTGAGCTTCTTGATTTAATAAAATCAAACATATATTTATCCAAATAAATTATTTTTGAGATTAAATCAAGACTTCAACCATTTATTTCAAGACGAACCTTGATTAAATCCCGATATTTCATAAAATAAATACTTAAGTAACAACATTATATAATCTCGTATAATTGAACATGATAATATATAATTGCTACTTAAACTGACCAATTTACCCAAATAAATACTTTGAAAATCCTTTATTTAGATAAAATAAATGTTGTAGTTTTATTTGAAAATCGAAGAAACTCCGAATTAAACTTAGTTATGGAGGGCAAAAATTAGGTGTCAACAACGACAATCCGTGGACTTATGGTCAATCTTCCCACAGTTGAAGCACTTTCCCTTGAATTTCTTCTTGAGTTGATTGCTTCTTTGTTCAACTTTCTTCCTTTTCTTAGAATTATTTTGGTCATCTTCTACAATATGTGTTCCATTAATTGTAGAATTGCCTTTTGACCTTCTCTCAACAACCTTATTATCCTCTTCAATACGCAGTCGGACAATAAGATCTTCGACAGTCATCTCCTTGCGTTTGTGCTTCAAGTTGTTTTTGAAGTCTTTGCACATAGGTGGTAGCTTCTCAATGATCGTTGCTACTTGAAATGCATCATTCACAATCAAACCTACAAAACAGTTTATGTGAGTACTAAGAACATTTTCAATTTGTTCACCTAAGGTATTTTTCAAAAATATACCTTCCGCTAGGAGATCGTGGATGGTGACTTGCAATTCTTGCACTTGAGAGACAACCGATTTGCTATCTATCATTTTAAAGTCCAGGAACCTTGCAACAAAGAATTTCTTAATTCCCGCATCCTCTGTCTTGTATTTTCATTCTAGTGCCCCCTACAATTTCTTCGATGTCTTAGTTTCACTGTAAACATTATAGAGGTCATCTTGGAGACCACTTAATATATAATTCCTGCAAAGAACTACAATTATGAAACGCTCTTTGTCCGAGGTTCCCTCGGGCACCTCAGGAGCATCCTCACTAGTGAACCTTTGAAGGCATAGAGTGGTGAGGTAAAAGAACATCTTTTGCTGTCATCGCTTAAAGTCGATGCCCGTAAATTTTTCGGGCTTCTCCGTAGGTGCCAATGGTTGCGGAGCATTTGCTCGACTTGTTGAGGCAATACTGATTGCCCCCACAGTCGTTGCCGCATCTTGCATTTGACTTTCGTTAGTCATTTTTTCCTATCACCACAAGATAGTAAATTTAGTATTTTCAGGATACTACTTATTAACAAGTTGCAATAACTTAAACACCTCTTTTGTTTCTAGTTAACGATGAAGTTTTTATGACTTTCAATCGTCAACCGAGTGATTTTCAACTTGTGATGAAGATTTTATGTCTTCAAATCACTAGTTAAATTCAAACGGAGTAGAAAACTTAAAGCTTTAATCTCCAAAAACAAGCAATACAGATTTTGTGGGTTATTCCTTAAGATTGTTATTTTACGTAGTTTTGGGTACAAGAATCTGTATAAATGCAACACCAACTTCAACAATAGTTCATGTATAAACAAGAACACTTTTGAAATTCTTTAACACCTTCAACACAAGATTACTAATAATCTATCCAAGAAGTGTGTTAGATTTCAGAAAATAGATGAAATAGAAATGTAAAGCCAAGTCCCCCGACTTCACGGAGTGTCCTTAAGGAATGATTCCCCTCACTGTACCCGAGGTTATGAAATCTTCCTCTCAGCATAAAATGACCTACAATCCAAACAATAGTGGTACCTCAAATTGTCGGATTCTACGAACTCACTCAACAACTTAATGATCACAGAGTTTTTGTTAAGTATAGAAGTGTTTTTGCAGTCAAAATTCATATCAATACTTGAAGAAAATATCAGATATTTATAGCCTTTTAAGTGTATCCTTTCAGAAAGGATGCACGTGTTTGGACTGCGCTTGGAATGCGCCCGCAGATGACGTTCTGCACATTCCAGTGAGCATCTACGTTTGAACTACGCGCGCAGATCGGTCGCATGTCGAAACAGTGTGCCATTTCTCGAAGGGTCGCATTCCTTCGTGATGTGCGTTGCATATACATTGAAGTCGCGCCTGAAATGCGCCCACATTTGGAGAAAATTAATACTATTCAGATTTTGGAATTTTGAATTAAATTTTGTCTAAAAAATTAGATCTCATCAATCCAAAGCCAAAGCGACGACGCAAGACATCTCTTATTTCTTGCCTCACTTACCATGTGGAGTTAGTGTTTCTCATCATAAACACTCACAAGTTCTCTTCTCCCACCAATGTGGGAGAAATGAGTGAACTTTCCAATTTGGAAGTACACTTTCCAAATTGGTGTCTCCCTTCTCTCCACCATTTTAACCCAACAAGCCATCCCACAGAATCTGGTACTGAAATGTCTGATGAAGTCCAAGGACACACTCGCAATGAGATATTAATGCAGCTTTTGAGAAAGTGCAGAACAAATAAGAACTTTGCATGTTAAATAGATCTCTAGACTGCTAATAAGCACTTAATGAAAGAACAAGTAACTGGACTAGAATTGTACAAGCCATTAGATGTTTGACAAACCAAACAGTACAATAAAATCTTCAATCTAGAAAACCTTCAGAGGTGGGTCGATCTCTAGAAAATATTTGATCATCTATTTTTATAAATCACTTGTAGAACTCAAAGTCAGTATCCGGCTTCTTCACATTGGTCCTGTAACCCTTTTCAAAATCCTTGGGGAGTATGACATATCGATTCTTTCGCACTGCATGCATACCTGCTTCCTGACAAATAGCTGCAATCTGCACACATTGCAACATGCATCAGAATTGTGCTGGTCGAATTGACTCTACAATTGATGCTCATTCACATTTTCAAAAAAAGAGGATCAAAGCAGACACAGCAAAATAAAGAACAAATACTTATAGCTTTAACACCTGACTTCCACATTTTAGATAAGTAGTGGAGCATCCTATTCTCTGTCAAAAATAGATGAAGGGTAAGGAGACAAACCTCAGCAGCACTAATTTTATCAGGGCGAGAAACATAATCTTCCAAGTCAACCTCGTCACCTAAGTTCATCTTAGCAGTGCAGACCTGGCAAAATCATCCAGCTTCAGATTCAGCGTTCATTATGGAAATGGAAATACAGGAAGAAGATATCATAATGAGAGAGAGGCACAATTCATAAACCAATCTATCTTAACTTCCTTACATTTTTCAAATCTTGACTATTAGTAGTTTGGTAATGCAAAATGGGGTTAAAGAAGATCCTGAAAGCAAAATCATTCAAATTCTACCTGAAAAACTAGCCTCTTTTGACGCCTATCAGGCAAAGGAAATTCGATCTTCCTGTCAAGCCTTCCAGGACGCAGAAGTGCAGGGTCCAAAGTATCAGCTCTGTTAGTTGCCATGATAACTTTCACATTCACGGTCTGGTCAAATCCGTCCATCTGCAGAAGACAAAACAAAAGAAAACCTCAAAAACAATGCAAAAAGTGGAAACTCTGATGGGATACTTTAAGAATTTGTCGAAGCCTACCTGATTTAGCAACTCCATCAGGATACGCTGGACCTCCCTATCAGCTCCAGTCTGAGCATCGAACCTAGCAGTAGCAATTGCATCTACTTCATCAATAAATATAATTGCAGGCGCATTTTCTTTGGCAAGTCGGAAGACATCACGAACCATTCGCGGACCCTGAATGAATAGTCACAGATGATAAGTGAAGTAAGTAAAGTCTGAATGATAGAAACAAATGGAGTCTTATATTTTTTGTGGACAGACTTGACCCAAACTAGGAAATAAGAAGGAGATTTCCAGACAGAAAAATTTGTGCCAAGAACTATAAATTGTATTGAAGTTGCATCTCAAATAAAGCTGAACATGCTGCGAGTAATGTAGAATAATGCAATCCAAGCTGCATGTCGACAGAACTGAAATGCTCTACTCAGTTGGTCACAGAAAGCTGGTCTGTCTTTAACTTCTCAAACACAAAAAAGAAAATGTTGGTCTGTCTCTATAAGTATCATCAGAGTGGTTCTTCTCTATGGCGATTTAATTTCAAGTAATAGTTCTTGTAAACGATGTTTGCTAGTCAATACAACAGGAATAGGATATCCCATGTCCCTCACCTTTACTGATCTTTTATAACCAAGATATTTACTGATCTATATTAAAAGTGCCTTCTTTTACACTGTCTGTAAGATGCCTAAGGAGTTTTTAGAGGAGTATCCAGGTCAGTGCCAAATACATGTGTAAACTTCAGGAGGTCAGGAGGTCTAAACCATAGCCACCAATCAAGAAATTAAAAAGAAAAGAAGTCTTAGACAAAATGCCACCGCCTTCTTTCTTCAAAATTCCTTTCTATAAAATAGAAATGAACACTTTATCAGAAAAAATTGTACTTACAACAATGCAGTCCAACACTGGGTATGTTGTTGCTGTTTGAAAATAATGCAGTTCGAATGGTTTGAATCATTAACAATGAGTGAGTAACAACAAAATTGACACATAAAAACAAATTGCTCAGGGTATTCCATTACTTCACCACATACCTCACCCAAATACTTCTGGACGAATTCTGAACCAACAACTCTTATGAACGCAGCAGTAGTGTGATTAGCAACAGCCTTTGCAAGCATAGTTTTCCCAGTACCAGGTGGACCATAAAGCAAGACACCACGGGGAGGATCTATACCAATCTGCTTGTACAATTCATGATGGGTCAAAGGTAACTCAACAGCCTCACGGATTTCCTGCTTTTGTATGTCACATCCTCCAATATCCTGGGGTGAGGAAAAACTTAGACCAAGGAAAATAGGAAGAGAACGAAAAAGCACATCAACAGAATCCTATGTTATATCAGTTCCCACTTGCTTGCTTGTAGCAGTAACAAGTGACACATGGGATGGACACAGACATCAGTAACGAGCATTTATCAGGATAAAAGCATAATGGGTCATTCCTCATTAGTGTCTGTCTACATAACTAGATGCACTCTTTACTTGTATCACGCTACCACAGTACCACACTAGTGTTACATGATTTTGAAGGAAAAAGTTGGAGAGAAGACCGCAAGTTGCGCACTCCATACCATGTTTCTTTTTGAAGGCGCACTCCAAACCATGTTTCCATGTATAAATAGATAACTGAACTTAGACTACAAAATCCGTCATTGATCAGTTAGTTACATATTCAGTTACATCACTTGCAAACTTTTTCTTTCTTTCCCACAATATAATATAGGATGTGTATAAAAAAACTCATACACTATATCCACATTCATCCAGGATATACATTTATGAAGCACCGGATATTCAAAGACACCAATAACAACTCTTTGTTATCCTATTTATTTTGAAAGATGTGTCCTGCTTTATTGCTTCTTATGTCTTTCTGGTCAGATTCTTGAAGCAAGAGATGCTTCTTTCTGCAACAGTAAACAAGGTTTTCACATTTCCCTTTCTCTTTTGAATCAGAATGATGTGTCTGATAGAAGCATTGCACATATGACAACTACTTATAGACTATAGAATGAGTACTATAAGACAATGACTTCCTTTTAGAAAGACAAAATAGGATTTTTCGGATAAGCTTATGGAGGAGCCATGGTACCACGCAGGTTTGATCGGGTCATAACGAGCTAGACTGATGAAGCTCTTTCAAGGACAAATGTGCTATAGACACAACAGCTGCGGTGGTAGTAGCGTAGTTATTTATCACGGACAGGGTGATAGGAAAAAAAGAATATATTGTGCATATGATTGCAGAAATTAGGATAGATAAGAATATATTGTTCATATGATTGTATGAAATTAGAGTAAATAAGAATATATCATGCATATGATTGTATGAAACTAGTGTATTGATTGATTAGATAGAAACATGCTCCTCAATGAGTTATCAAGTATCTTTTTTTCAAATGGAGCTTCTTTACTTGGTCTCTAAATTATTAGTGAAAATATTGTCATTCTTGTCATCGATATGTTACACAGTCTATGATAAGTTGTTAACCATATATGAGGCACCCTTTCCTTTTTAGCCCGTCCCAAAAAGAATGTCACCCTACTATAATTAGTAACAATGTATCTTTAAAATTCAGCAAATGGAAGTGTTCTAACATTATGTTGTAAGCAACATTCACCTTGTTATTTAATTTGGTAAGCAATAATGAATAAATGCAGAAACTTTGATAATCTATTTTATGGAAGTTCTTGGTTGTGTCACCTTCTTATCCACCTTCATTCTACTAACTAAAGTTATCCAAGGTCTTCGTGAGCTATCACTTAAAAAAAATCTTGGGATCCCTTTATTGATAAAGGTAAGAGTTTTAGTGACTAACTGGAAATCCTGCTTACCAGATGTATGCAAGATCACTCTTGGGTTAAAAATTCTGGTTTGGATATTGGAGACAGTTCATCTAATGGAGTCCACATCTAGCTAATAGTTAAATCTGAATCAGAACTCATATCACTTTAAAAGTAAAACCTAATGCTAAAGTTCCACAACTCATGAGCTCACACTATAAACAAACTCTAATCAACCAATTACGAAAACTAAGGTAAAATTGACCAATAAGAAAGGCATCCTAGAGCACTAAAGCTCTCGCTGTGTGAGGGTTACATGGAAGGGCCGTACCACAAATGTCGTCTATTCGACGCAGCCTTACCCTGCATTTAGCAATAGATTATATCCATAGCTCAAACCCGTGACCTCCTAGTCACATTATAGCAACTTTACCAGTTACGCCAAGGCTCGCCATCAACTTCACTCATAATCACTATCACTAAACCCTAATGCAAATGTGAATGTTCCACAAGTCATGAGCTCACTATAATCAACCAATTAAGTACACCGAAGTTAAAATTGACCAATAAACCCGAAGTAATAACAAACATTGGTACCATAACACATAACCCTAATCAATATTAACATATAAACCCTACACAATATATTCAGCCATACACAAATTTCGTAATTCGTAAAAAACTAAAACTTACATTGTACGTAACATCAGGCTTCTCAGATTGACTCAGCAACGAAATACTCGAATCCGCCTCCGGAGGCAAGACATCAACAAGCGCATTCGAATGACGATGCAAAGCAACAGAAGCCGAAGGCTTAAGCAGCTCCCGATTAATCGTGCTCAATATCCTCACATAGTAATTAGATCCCGTAGTAGAACCAACAATCGCATTATTCTGATCAATCATCTCCATAAACTGTCCAATTACTAACGGCACCGATTGGATCCGTTTAACCTCTTCCTGTGCACGTAAATGTTCGCGCCGGAGATTTTTCAGTTCATCCTTCACGTATTCTTCTTGGATCTCGATGAATTCCAGCTGCCGTTGTAGGGATTTCAGGCGAGCGTAGAGGTCGTCTTCGCCGTTTTCGATGGGGATTTCGTGGGAGGATGAGTCGGGTCGGGTTGCGGGAGGTTCGGGTAAGGGTTTTGGATCGAGGACCATTGGGGTTGCCATTGTTGGAAGTGGAGAAAAGGTATGGGAGTTGATTAGAGAGTGAAGGGGGAGAATGGTGTATGAGGCAAGAAATTGGGTTTTAATTAACCCGATTTTGTTCTTTGCTTTATGGGTTACCGGAGCTAAGGAGTCGGGTATGGATCCAATTACTATGTTTTAAAGAAATTACAAAAAAAAATGGAAATACTTTAATTTATGAATGATTCGTCCATTTTATGTGTCATAATTGGATCAGACACGAAGTTTAAGAAATAAGAAAAAACTTGATGATATTTATCAAATTGTTGAAAAATGTATTACTATCATCTTTAATTAAGTGAGACCAATAAGTATAAAAGTGGAATTGTATTTTTAAAAAGTTATTAAATCAAAAAATAACGTTATTTTTTGGACCCAAAAAAAAATGACGATACATAAAATGAGACGGAGGGAGTATGACATATCTAGTGTAATCACAAAGTAGAGTAGAGTATATATGAGGTAAAAGACACACTTAATGTTGAGGACGATTTTAAAGAACGATTTACAATATCTTTTATGTGGACATAAAGATAAAGGAGACAAATAACGTTAGATAGGTTAGATGCACAATTGAACTTAGTATGAAGTTGAGCATTGCTGAAATATCGATCGACACAACTGAGAAATAGGTATACGACATGACGTGATTAGTATGTGGCCTTGGAACTAGTAGAGATTTTATCGATAACGGTCTCATTCATGTAATCTATAAATAGCTTCCTTCATTAATTTTGGGGAATCATTAGAAATTTTAAAAATTTGTATTTTGAGCTTGTATTACTTTGTATTTATTATTCTTAAAAGAACTATATTTTTAGATAGCGAGTCCAAGAATTAAGAACCAACTCCTATAGGCAGGAAACGTCGGATATATTTTTTTTTCTCTTAAACTCTTAATGTTGCATATTTATTTCTCTATGCATTATTTTAGCATAGAAACAAAATTCAAACTAATTTGAAAAAAGTAAAGCTAAATTATGCTTTTTGAAAGTTATAGAGATTGTTTCCGAAAGACTTTTTGCTTAAAAGAAAAATATCAGTCAGATGATCAAATGAACTAAAAGCGAAGGTCAAAACACATCTAAAGTATCTCAATTTTTTTAGTTTCATATTTGAACTATTAGACGTGTGAATTTTCCTACATGAACCATCACAAACTATTTTATCAAAACATACTTCAACTATCAATTATTCATTCTTTTCTACTTAAAATTATCGCCATCATACACGTTGGAAAAATGTGAACACTTGATACTTGAATTATATTTTTAATAAATAATTAACGATAGTCAAAATATAAAACTCAAAAAATCAAGATATTATAAGTTTGTATTTGACCACTAACTCAATAAACCAAAGCAAACTTACATGTTAAGAACAAGGAGGCGTCAAGTAACTTATCCCAACACGGTCTTGCTTTCTTTGACTAAGTCGGCCCAGGCCCATTTATCTTCGGTGACGCATGCCCAAACGTAAGCCCAACAATTTCTAAGCCTAATACAACTCCTATATAAAGTTTAGGTATTTCCCCTCTTCCTTCTTTATAGACAAAGCCGCAGATCAATTGCTGCTACGCCGCCCACATTGAATCGCCATGGGAAGAAGTAAGTTTCTCTTCCTCTTAATCCCAAATTTATCATTTTCATTTGCATTATTACCTCAGATCTGGAAAATAATTGAGTTCTTACGGATATCTCTTTAGCATTTCTGATAGAATAACATATGATATGATTGAATTTTTGTACAACGATTAATATTTACGTCTTTTTTTGATATTATGTTAGCTAATTTTATTTTATTGCACGAAAGATAGATATTTTTTCTGCTTTTCTAAAAAGTTTGTTTAGGTTAAGAGTTTTTGGTGTAAAGGCTTAGGGGTCGTTTGGTGTATTATCTTATGTGGGGAAGAAGATGAAATAGCTAATACCCGAATAACTAATATCTGCATTAGTAATAATTGTTTAGTTCTAACTAGCTATCAAATGGACCCTAAATGTGCATTTGTTATGCGAACGTGATAGTCGTGTTTATTCATTATAGACTAGTTTTGATGTTTGTTAGGATTGAGCTTAAATGTTCGGATATTTACCGGTTTTAAATTTTGAGACTGTTAATGGTTTTCTATATAAAGTTAAACGACTTTTTGGCTAATCCTTTAATAAGCAGACTAGCTATGGTAGAATGGGTAGATTCTAGATGGAAATACATGACTAATTTTCTGCATATTTACTTGTTAAAGCAAACATTATTTTTCCCAACCAAGAGTCTGAGTTGTGAGAAAGATTAAGGAACAATGGGAGGATTAATTTTGTTGTTGTAAGGAATTTTGCATATTTGCATAATGGAAGTATAGTTTTTTATTTTCTTTGTGGGTTGAAGAAAAATCGTTGTTTTACTGAATGTGAGAATTGAAGTACTTTGTACTATTACACGATGAACTGTCACTTTGTAAGTCAGTATAAAATTTTATCTCAGATGTGTAACTTTTTGTTAGACTAGCCTTGATCATTGTTCTGTTATTAATTGTGAATACATGCATCGAAAAGCATATGAATTGTTCTGGTTGACGTAGGTAGTTATGATATAAGTTGTATAGTAATGATAGTTCTATATTGCTGCTGTATGTGATTGTCTTTCCTAGCTCACTTCCGTGGATCCTCTGTAATGATTTGGCTGCTTTTGCGCAGGACCTGCAAGATGTTACCGTCAGATTAAGAACAAGCCTTACCCGAAATCACGGTTTTGCCGTGGTGTTCCTGACCCAAAGATCAGGATCTACGATGTGGGTATGAAGAAAAAGGGAGCTGATGAGTTCCCTTTCTGTGTACACTTGGTCAGTTGGGAAAAGGAGAATGTCTCAAGTGAGGCACTTGAAGCTGCCCGTATTGCTTGCAACAAGTACATGACTAAGTCTGCTGGGAAGGATGCTTTTCACCTTAGGGTCAGAGTTCATCCCTTCCATGTTTTGCGAATTAACAAGATGTTGTCGTGTGCTGGAGCTGATAGACTCCAAACTGGCATGAGGGGAGCTTTTGGTAAGCCCCAGGGTGTTTGTGCTCGTGTTGCAATTGGTCAAGTTCTTCTCTCTGTTCGCTGCAAAGATGGAAACGGTAACCATGCTCAAGAGGCTCTTCGTCGTGCTAAGTTCAAGTTTCCTGGCCGTCAAAAGATCATTGTCAGCAGAAAGTGGTATGTATTCTACCTGAAGGCTCACTTTGTATTTTATGCTATTGATTTGTTTGAGAGCTTTATACTTGTTCCATTTAAGGACTGCAGCAACTACGACAATATACCCAGTGTATTCCAACAAAGTGGGGCTTTTCATTTAAGGACTATCCTGTTCTTTATGATCCCTGTATAAAAAGGGTTCGGTTTCATTTGATTAGTTATTCAGTTTAGGAAGGTACATTCTAAGTATATGCCATCACCAACAACAACTAATTCCGTAAGTGGGCTCAGGTGAGGGTAGGATGTAGGCAGATCTTACCCCTATCTTTGTGGGGTAGAGAGGCTGTTTCCGAGAGATCCTTGGCTCAAGAAAATAACCTACAGTAAATTACACTAATTTCTTCCTTCCCATGCCCATTCCAAAGGTTTTAATTCTTCTCTATGTCAATAAGCACTGGGATTTCTGAGTCGTGATATGTTGGTTTTTTGTTGACTCCTTGTAGTTCTGGCAGTTCAAGCAATCATTGATTTCTTCATCTTAATTCTGTACTACTCGAGTGTTATGCAATCTAGCTTACATATTGAAGCTAGAAACTTGTGCTTGAATCTCACATGTATCACTTTGATTCAGGGGATTCACCAAGTTCAGCCGTACTGATTATCTGAAATACAAGTCAGAGAACCGTATTGTCCCAGATGGTGTCAATGCAAAGGTTTGTTTTTGAACTAATAATTTTGCTTTGCTCGTTAATGCATTTGGTTGGCAGTAGCAATTTGCACTTTATTGCTTGTGAAAACTTATTTGCCTATTCTTTTGTTTTTGCAGCTTCTTGGCAACCATGGTCCTCTTGCTGCACGTCAGCCTGGAACAGCTTTTCTTACATCTGCTTAGGGAATTGAAGTGGCAGCATAATCCTACAAATAGCATATTTAGTTTTCTACTTTGTTGAATGAAACTTCGTTGCTTGAATTTCTGATTTTGCATGAAACTTATCAGTATCTATGTTGAACAACTTCGTTTCATTATGTTGTTTTAATTTACTCTTATGATTAAGGGTCCTATCTTAACGAATTGAGAGGTTCCCCATCTTTAGGAATTGATACCGTCTCAAAACCGGCATCATAAAACGCATTCTAACCCATATCTCCAACTAATAGATTCTAATAGTGTCAGTATTTTCCCATGAAAGTTGAAAGATGGTTTGGTTTTGTTCAATCAATAAGTAAAAATTTCGGCTTTACATTGATTTCAACTTTGGTGGAAAGATATGGCATGGTGCACTACTACTATATTCATAAACATTCTCATCAGCTAGATCAAATTAATAACGCTTAATTGGTAGTATAATTTTCACATCATCACGAACAAATTAATATGCTCAATATCTGAAGAAATGTGCAAGACAGCTAGATTGTCTGTAAATATGAAAATGAGCTGACATATATTTATAGTATTGTCCCTTGAATACATCGTCGCATTGGTGAACAAATAGTGAGTTATTCCTCCGCCATTGTAGTTTATTTCAGTGCCAGGGTGAACGGAACATATGATGAAGTAGCAAAATGAATTGAGTATGATGAACTGTTTTACAGAATCCAACCATCCCAGTACAAGAATCAGGATGCACAAACATTTCAAAAGATCAAAAATCAACTAGTTTGCATTTAATAGGCCATAAAAGTAAATATCCTCAAAATGATGGTAGAAAGTTCCAAAACATGACTTATTATTTCCTGTTCAAAACAAAAGTACAAACAGAGGTCCTCCCTCGTTCAAATGGGGAATATAACATTAGTATCTGTGTTCTAACTTCTCCTTCTCCTGGAAGTGCTGCACATACCTGCATGCATAAAGAAACATCATGGCTATGAACTAAGCAACATCTTGACTTAGTAAAGAATATATATATTGTAATGAAGTCAAAAGAAAATCATTCCACTTCAGTGATCCAATAGCAAAGGGGAAAGGGGGAAGGTGAACTGACTCGACAAGCTCAAGCAACAGAAGATGTAAACAATTACCACAATCGCTTGATAAAATTCACTCTATGACTGAGTGCAGCTCAAATAGTATGATCCGGATTAATCTCTTATCATTGAGACAAGTTACAACTTGAAATAACTAAGAACTTTGCACTTTCACATGCTTGGAGACAACGTTGAACGAAATAAAGAAAGTCGACAAGTTAATCACATTTACCTTGACCAAATAAGAATAGCAAAAATACTTTAATTAAGATTCAGTTAGAGGCATAATACCTCATTAGAGCTGTAAACTTGGTGATATATTCTTGAACAATTTACTAGTATGCACACTTGTCTGATTTGTGAAAGTACACAACAATTATCTAACTAGTGTCAAGCACCTTCTCAAATGTTAATATCTTATTAACCTTACATTTTCAATCTGTAAGTAGGCTCAAAAGACTCTGATCTCAGCTTCAGCAATTAAATACTTGTAGAAGCAAATGTCTTCAATAAGTATAAATTGGCATTGTGAAATTGTAGATTCACAGTGTATGAAGGTCTCACGAATGCCTGGAAATAATGCTCTTATGCATATTCTAATGGCTCTTCACAGTTTGTATGTTATATTCCAACTAAAACCTGAGCAACTAAGTTCCATACTAAGCTACAGCCTTCAGTTGGACTTGCTATACATTTCTACTCAAGAGAACTAATGTGCAACACTTCCTACCCAACCCCACCCAAAAAGAAAATCTTATTAACTTTGCCTTTTCAATCTGTAAGTATGCTCGAGAGCCAACTGATCTCAGCTTCACAAATTAAATACTTAAAGCAAATGTCTTCAACAAGGTTAAATTGGAATTGTGCGATTGTCTTTCATCTAAAATAAATTAAGGGAAGATTCACAATGTAGGAAGGCTTTGCATATCTCACAGGTCGTCTTAGTCGTTATTCTCTGATATTCCGATGGGAATATTTGGCAATCATTCTCTTATGCATATTCTAACGACTCCCCACTCGTCATATGCTATATTCCAACTAAAGCCCGAGCAACTAAGTTCCCCTTCTAAGCTAGCTATACATTTCAGTCCTTCTATTGTACTCATATCTCAATATGAGCTTTCTCACATTGCAAGCAGGCAAAAATAGTTTCATTCAAGCTAAGTGCTCCATGGCTTAATCTAAACTACACAACCTCTAGGAAGATCAGATCAATAAGTAATCCTCAAAATCTTTTCAAAAGGCGCTCAATTTATTATCAATATTATACTCCAAGTATCAAATGGACCTACCAAACTGAGCTTTCTCAAAGCACACCCAGCTTCAACGAAAACAGCCTAGCAGTCTTAACTGCGATATATCCTTTAATAGGGAATTTATACGAACGTGCTCATCTAGGCACGCACTAAATAGGAATCCTAATCTGATCTGAATAAACTTAATAAACAGAATAAATATAGCTGATTTGATTGATTGACACAATAATCGAATCAGCTACTACCATATATTGCAAATAAGCAACTCCAGTCTATTCCAATTAACAAAAATCTACACAGGCAAATCAATTTGTTAACAAGTACTTAGACATGCGGGAAACGGAGCCTGTGAGAACAATTGAGGTCAAAACTCAAAACAACGAAGCAAAGAAAATAGAAAATGACAAATATTTACATGTATGTTATCACTAAAAGGTTCCAAATAAAATATTCTAGTATTGATGATTAGTAGAGCCGATCTCCTCGAAGTTTTGATATTGAAATACTTACGAGTGAACGCCGATGAGAGGACCGAGCAATAGAGAAGCACTGATCCAATTTTCAGAGACTTTGTGATGGATTTTACCGGGAAGATCCTTCCATAAACCTGTCATAATCTTCTGCTGGAATGGAGATAAAGCGTAAACAACTGCTTTCAGTTTTACTGGTTGTTTCCCCATTTTAATGGCGATTGATTTCTCCTATCGATACGATGAACAAGTTAGGGTTCGAGATTGAGATGAATGAATGATAATTGGGAATTTGGTGTATGGAGGAGGAAGGTTCTTTTTCCACAAAATTCGCTTGGGCTTCTGGGCTCAGTAAGTGTAGCCCAGCCCAGCCCATCTTGGACAATTGACTTTTTTCTTTTTTTCAAAAATAACATAAACATACACCTTAACTTAGCATATTTACATAAATTCCTACCTTTACAAAGTAATTACTAAACTTTCAACTAATTATATGTATCTACGTTGGATGTATCGAAAGCTAATTATGTATCTTGACTAACTATAAATCGAAAAAAATATATTGGGAGCTAATTATGTATCTTTACAAAGGAAAAAATATATCTTCGTTGGATGTATTATGTATTTCAACAAATTCAAAATAAAAAAAAGATGCATCGCGAGCTAATTATGCATCTTTACAAAGAAAAATGTATCGGGAGCTAATTATGTATCTCGACGGACTCAAAATTGAGATTTTCAGTAATTATGCAAAATGCCAGAATTTTCTGTAATTAAGATCCAAACTGTCGGGATTTATGATGTTTGCTCTTTTGTTTTTCTTAGACATCTTGTACTGTATTAGAATCGTAGTGAAAAAAATATATACAGAGTACTTTGGTTTCGGGTTCAAATATGAAAAGTAAGCATGCAAAGAAATTTAAGAGGGTTCAAATTCTATCATACATAAAAATAATTTTAGTCCCATATAAATAATGTAATAATTCATCGAAAGAGGTTTGAATGAACTCTCGTGATCCTACTTTAACTCCGCTTCTACCTAAGAGGCCTTTGTACTTGTTCCAATTTGTCTTTACTCTATGGAGTTGTCAAGAGCATTGCTAAACTATATAATTAACGTGCCTATACTATGTCTCTTTGACTGTTTTTTGTCTTGAGACGGAGATGTATGAAAACTGCAGTCTGTCCATCTCATCTCTAGTGGTATGAACTATGCACACGTACTCTTTTCATACCTCACTTTGTGGGAATATATACTGGTCATTTACAGCAAAAAACACATTTTCATAGCAAATGTTGTCGATTCTAAGGCGTTTATTTGCTCTATAAAATGGGCCAAGGAGTTAACGTACAGAAGATCATAATTGGACGAAAGAGGACGGATTGAAGCTTCAAGAGGGTAAATTCAGTTATTTTACTAATTATGTTCCACTTCTTAATGGCAATTTTCATATGACGAGAGCAATTGGCATTATAGTTACTCTGGAGGTGACAAATTGGCTAAATTTTACGTTGAAAGATGATCTTTTGGGTGTGCCATCGGATGGCATATTTGGAAGTTTGTAAGTCCTCAAAAAGTTTGTGACTTTCTTTCCACATGAAGAAAAGGATCATTCAGATTTAACATTATTGGCTCAACAAATTGTTCAAAAACCATTTGTACAAGCTAGCACTGATAATATATCAGTTGCTTTTGTGCCTTTGGGATCTTCTGTTAGTTTTTTTTTTTTTCTTTTTTGTGGTTCCCTACTTCCCTTGACATCTTAGTGGTAAGTTACAAAGATTGATGGTACGTATTGAAGATTATCCCCATAGGCTAGTAAATGGTATATATACACACTACTTTCTTTGTCTCAGCTTATGTGACACTTTTTGCTTTCTAGTTGACAATTCAAAATATTTAAAAGATATATGCACAAATTACGTTCAAAGATATAGAGACTTGTTTGAATTTCGAAAGATGACATATAAACTAAGACAGAAGAGAGACTCAGTATTAAGAGCAAAAACTCATAAACTGAGAAGTTAAATTACCTATTCACCTCTTCTCTTGCAGTTGGCGATCTGAGTCACAACCTTGTTCCAGCGTCTAGGCTTTTTCTATACAATGTTTTTTCTCTTCTAAGCTTTTGATGTAATGGCAGGATGAGCGAATGAAAACAAAGAGATGACTAATCGCAAGTCACTCCACCTACGAAGAACCGCTCAACAAACTCTTTCAGCAGCAATAGAAGTTTTCTAACCAACTTGGATTGTGGTGCAGTGGATGGGGCTGCACCATCCTTAACCAGAAGTCGAGGGTTCGACCCTGCATATGGAGAAAACTCTGTTGGAAGCGCTGCCACCTTAATGGGCCCTGCAACGCGCGATCCGTATTAGTCGGGGCTCCGGATGGGAAATCAGAAAAAAAAAAAAAAAGGTTTTCTAAGCTTCTTATTTAACTTTAAAGTAATGGTGGTAAGATGAGCCAATGAAAATTGTCATCTTGCAACAAAGAGACGAGTGACCACAGCTTTGCAACAATAGAAGTTTCCTGAAAACTTGTCGTTGGTATAAGGGATAAGCAGTCCCCGGATAAAATGAAGGATCATTTTGTTCCCTGTTTGGTTAGTGGTATTAGTCAATACCGGGATTACTTATCCCATCATTTACACCATAGTGATGGGATAAGTTATTCCCATATGCATGATGGGATAAGTTATCCCGGGATAACTATTTCCCAACCAAACGAAAGGTTAAGTGTCGTCTAGAAACAAAGAGACGAGCGACCACAAGTTAGCAACAATGGAAGAATGAACAACAATTCTAAGCTTCTGATTAAGCTTGTAAGTAATGGCAAGATGAGCCAAGAATAAGTGTTGTCTAGCAACAAAGAGACCAATGACCACAAGCTAGCAACAACGGAAGAATGAGTAACAACAAACCGGTTTCCTTTGCCGATGTCTGCCGCTTGCTTTTCAGCTATTACAACTTCTCTCCTCTATCCGATACTTGCACTGATAAAAGGTGGCAGACACCCCGTGACATTGATCGAGGTGCATGCAAACAAACCGCACAGAGAGTCGAGAACAATCATGGGATTTACATACAGCAATCTATATTTAACAAAGGATGAAATAAATTTTAAGTTACAAATCCCAAAAGGAAAGGAAATCACCCTTGTTAAACTAGCTGTCATGAACAAATAAATCAAATAATCATTCTACTTAAAACAACAAACAACTACAGTCAACAAAATCAGTTCGAGGTTGTTTTCAATATGCTGTTTTATCTGTCACATACTATTTTCACCACGTTAAGGCACAAAAAGGCACTGCATTTAGGTGCAGATTAGCATCCTCCTGTCCGGAGATGCGAAGCAGCTGTGCATACGCACCGCGAATAGAAGCATTCATCACCAACCAGTTTTGGCTCGCTTCATCCCAGTTGAACTGAAAGGAGATAGACTACCCCTTGGCTGGGGGCTCTCTTCCCTAAAATTGTTATTCAGCAAAGCAAGCTCTCTAAGCTGTTGCCTTTTATATAAGTCCTGCGACTCATCCTGCAATTCCAGGCAAATGAACATGAAATTAGCAACATGATTCCTAGAAAATCTCAAAACCACAAAACGGTCATCTTTGACACTAGTTTTCTTACCGACCTTTCAAACTACTATATATTCTCAAGTCAAACTAAGACTATCAGTTTGACGCTGAAGGAGTAGTTACATTGGACCTTTCTCCAATGGGGATTCAGTTCTATGAGTAGTTAGGCACCATCTTAATGTGTGAAACAAAAAAAGTATGAAACTTACAAACAGATCATAAGAGATATATCTTCTTTTTAAAAAAAATAAAAAAATTCAGAATGTTCAGTTTTGAGGGACAAAATAATTCCTGATAGATGCAAGTTGAGAAATGCTCTCAGATTATTCATGAAGTGCAAATATTAATCACACATCATATCGGCTGTTTGCTGATGTCAACTCTTTCAGTATGTCCATTTCAATTCATGATTAAGAACCACACAAGTACTAGATAACGAGTGTTTTGTCTGCAATTGCTTATAGCTGTATAAGTCGGAGTCAGAAAGTGCTTACCACAGGTGTGAGCAACTCTTCAATAATTTGGCTAGCTTGTTTCAACTTGATGTCAACTATATTGATGGGTAATTCTGCCTCAAGTAGAACATGCAGGGGCTCATTGAGGTGCTCATAACCCGGAAGGCCTCTCAGACTCTCCTCCTTCAATAAATATAAAACGAACCCAGTATAAGTAACATAAGACGAATACAAATACAAGCAAAAGTGCAGAGCAGCTATAAAATGGAGGACAGAAACTGGAGTGCATCATAGAGAAAGAAAAGCCTTCTACGAGAATAATTGGACGAAAAGCAGGACAGTGTGGAGAAAATATTAAAGGAACTTACTTTTTCAGGGTCTTTTATTGAACCCTTTCCTCTTATAAACACGCGACATCCAGTGGATGCTTCCACCCGCTTCAGGGAATTACCTCGAGGTCCTAAAAGCCGTCCAACAAAGTTGAACTGTGCCATGAGAAATGTACAATTCAGTGCAACCGATTTCTACTGCTCAATTAATTTGATGAAATATAAACATATCTTCAAACACATCCCTCTACAGTCTACTCCCTTCCTCCATCTCAAGTGAGTTGCTAATTATGCAGAGTTATCACATAATTACTGGTACAAAGTGCATATCTGGGAGTTGAAATTGATATTTTCAATATTACGTGGAGTTTAATGTGAGATGTACAGCATTATGATATGTTACACAGGATAATGCAACCTATCACTTCAAAAGTAAATCCAAACTAGATCCATAAAGAAATAGATGGCAACACTAAACATTATCAACTGTCGACAAAGTCAGCTTACATTCGGATATCTGTCAACAGGTATATCTATCCGCACCATCCGCTTCACAACAAATGAACTTGGACTTCCTGGTGAAGCTTGCCAGTCGATGGGCCTTCCCTGTGATCCACCAAACCTTTGCTGCAAAATGAATTTCAGGGGTATCAATACAACCAGCAAAGCATATGAGTTAGCTGTCATATCTTCCTGAGCATGCAACTGAAGTGGAAGGGCTTGAAAGTGCAGACCGATCACTAATGAAAGTGACGATAATTATTAACTCATCTTCCGTGACACTGAAACTTCATTAAATCCATATAAACCGCACATAAATAAGTGTTATCTAGTAAAGCGAAATGGAAATGGGATGGGAGGACGAGTTATACCAACTGAAACATGATGCCATGGTACTATAATTGCCAAACTTAGGCAAATTGCTTTTTTCTATTGTCAAATAAAGCTGCTACAACCGTAGACTGTAGACCCCAGACTGACTAAGAAAACACATGCTGATGTATGCAAGTCTCTCTTTTAAATGACCCATGTATGTTACTAGTCTGCTATTACAAGGATCGATGATATGTCTGAACTGTAATAGGGGTGAAACTTGACTCAAGACTTCTCAAACAAACAAACAAAAAAATTCTAGTCCTTAGCTTCAACAAAAAATAAGACTAAAAGATAAACCAATTATTTTAGTTCAACTTAGAAAGAGGGCATTTGACATGTCAGCGTCTCTGGAGAGATTTCAGCTTGGCTGTATAACTCCTTCCCGCTAGCCCCCTGATCTTTCAAATTATATAAATCCGAATCAGGTCATAAGAAATAAACACACCGGCTTCTTGATGGTATGAAGTGTTAGCATAGTTAAAGAAGAAAGGAAACAATGAATAATAAGTTTAAATTTATAATTCAAGCATGAATGAGAAACTGAAAGTCGTTTCTCTCCTGTGTTTCATCTTCTTCCTCCACTTTATGAGTTTGCTCCTATCATAAAAATGAAGTGTTTTCTAACGCTAAAAAGCTAATCTTTTGGCTAGCTAGAAAGCTCACAGCAATTTGGTATCCTAGAAATTCTGTGTACAGGGGAGTTGAAATCATCTTATACAGAGGAAAACATCCCATGTTATTGATTTCATTGTGGAAATGTTCTATTTTACATAAGAGGTTAAGTCGTCAAAAAGAAACTCAGTAATCTACAAAAAGAAACTAGTAAAAAGGGGTTTCTATAAATGTAAAACTATGCAAGTGCCATTTAAAGACCAGGTAGATTTGTGCTTCGTGGTCGCTTCCCCCACTTTAAATTTCTTAGTTCGCCCTTTTCCTTTCAAGAGTCCCATGGAGCTTCAGCATAGGAAGTGACAAAAATTTGGCACTATCTAACAACAGCAGTTGGCAGTATCTAGCTTCATCTATCTTGAAAGTGTTGTGAGTCCTATATTCTTCCAATGAATAGTAATTTTCCGAACCACTTAATACTAACTGTTATCTTACAAAGTCTACTCTTGAAACATAATTTACACTGAGGTTATGTCCTACTTCTTCATTTAGAGGATGTCTGTCCAGTGTCCTCTTGAAAAAAAGGAAAAGAGCGAGTCAGACTAATCAGTCAATGTGATACAGAAGACAAATTAACCATAAACAGTAATGGCTGTGATGATCCCTGGATAGATGCTATTCTTTACTCCTTAAGTTTTCCAATAATGATGAAACAAAGTATAAGTCATAAAAAGACAGTGTCTTACATGTCAACTTACTACAATTACCGTACACCATGTTTGTGTTCCAATTAGAACAGAAATCATGAGCTAGCCTGTCACAACCCGAGCCGAGGCCCTGGCTGCGACGGGCATCCCGAACCATCAAGGCCCATGAGACCCCTCTTAGCCCAACCCACTATTGTCCGCTCAGGGCCCAGGCCCGCACGGCTTTAAAACGCGTCACTAGGAAGTAAGGCTTGCTTACTTATATGCCCAGCATCCCTCCTGTATTTTGCCGACGTGAGACTCCTTATCCTAAGTTGGGGTGTTACATACAACATGGACTTAGCGTCTTCGCTGATGGGATTTGCCTAGACTCTGGACTGAGGTTTTGCCCTGCCTTACCGTGATTTGCCTAAAT
Organism: Capsicum pubescens; assembly: GCA_030864215.1. Lineage (NCBI taxonomy): Eukaryota > Viridiplantae > Streptophyta > Magnoliopsida > Solanales > Solanaceae > Capsicum > Capsicum pubescens. The sequence continues at coordinate 4,303,376 of CM061543.1, read as the reverse complement.
TCAGTTTGAACTCTGGCCCACATTGATAGGGCTGACACAGGAACGACTCTAATAACATTCTTGTCACGACCCGAGCCGAGGCCTTGGCCGCGACGGGCATCCCGGACCACGAAGGCCCGAGAGACCCCCCTTAGCCCGCCCACTAATGATATTGTCCGCTCTGTGCCCAGGCCCGCACGGCTTTAAAACGCGTCACTAGGGAGTAAGGCTTGCTTACTTATATACCCATCATCCCTCCTGTGTTTTGCCGACGTGGGACTCCTTATCCTAAGTTGGGGAGTTACATAGCCCCTTCTGATAGACACATACGACAACCAAATTCTAGGTGAACAGATAAAACAGAAAACATAGCATATAAGATTTTATATATTATATACTATAAATATGATACTTTAAAATATTTACTCAAAATTGTTATATCGCTATTTTTAATAATGCTATTTTAACGTTATGCGCATTACGTATTTGAGTTTGCTTCATTCGAAACTAACACTCTTTATACGTTACAGCTTTACATCAGTAGTGACGCTGAGCGGTCGTGGATTGAATGAAAAAAACAAACTCACTGACGCTGGGCGGCCGTGAATTGATGGAAAAAGCCAAACTCACCGGCATAGAGTCGTGAATTTATTAAACAAGTAAACTCAGCCGACCCTTTTTTTAGTAAAAAGCTTATCCCACCCGGTGCTCCGAGTAGGGACCATTACAGAATTAGTGAATAGGAAATCCAAAAATTGTGCCTAAAGATGAGATAAGCGTAAGCTGACCTCTGGAAAAGCATTCCATCCATTTCCGTTCCAGCCACCTAAACTTTTTCCTCCAATATGTTGCATCATGTCAAATGAACCCACAGGACTAGGGCTTCCACGTTGTAGTCTGTCATAATCACTGAGTACTTGGTTGGGAAGCATTCCAGAAAGTCTAAGTATTTCTGTCAAAGAGATTGAAACTAAAATTCAGAATTTTCCATTTGGAGAATCACTAAAGCTATTAAGCAGAATGTACATCAACTTAGCCCGTATTCACCTGCATATGTGCCCACACAATGAGACTAACCTAACCTCATACGATTTGCTATAGAAGTATTTATCTGTTACAAACATTTCTTTGAATAATAATGATACGTTCGAGAAAACTCTACTTAATCCATTTATTTTTTACCGACAAAACCGACAACTTCTTTGTTGTTAACGCCTCCTAATTACGTCACATACCAATCTGTAATTTACCTCTTTCAAAACGCCATTACACTAAAGTCTATCTCGAATATCCCACTTCACAACCGACAACCTTTTTTTTACCGACAAAACCGACAATTTCTTTGTTTGTAACGCCTCTTAATTAGGTCACATCCCAATCTGTAATCCACCTCTTTCAAGACGCCATTAAACTAAAGTTTATCTCGAATACACATTTCACGATCGACGTAATAAATAATAATCATAACATTACCTAATCGCCAATTCTTGATCCTACTTAATTTAATCCTGTGATGACACTGTTTAACTAAACAAAATCTAAACAATACTCAATACATATCGACTGTATCGAAACTCATTAAAATCTCATCTCAATTACTCTTTACTATTATAAATCTCTTCTTTTCCAACTCTATGAGCTAAACGAATACCACAACCAGCAGATTCAATCAATTTGGCTTAAAATCAACAACTTCATTATGATTCTCTTCCATTCATAAACATTTATTGAAACAACAGCAGACAACCTCTTAACAGATTAGCACAACCTCTTAACAGATTAGCACAACAAGCAACTCCTACATAATTAAACAGCAGCAAATAAAAATTCAAGATATAAAAGAACAAACCATTATTCAAGAGCTTGCTGCATATTGGAAGAACTTGCATAAAGGGTGCAAACTTCTGCCTTTCTGCTAACAACTCTGTCAAGTACTGATTACTGCACAACAAATTCCCAAAACACCAAAAACAATAAAAATTAATTAAAGATTCAATCTTGCATAGTTTTTTCAGCATTAAATATCACCAAAAACAATAAAAACTAATTAAAGATTCAATCTTGCATAGTTTTTTTCAACATCAAATATCACACACACAAAAAAAAAAAACTAGTTAAAGATTCAATCTTGCATAGTTTTTTAAACATTAAACATCAAACCCCACAACTTTAATCAAGAACACAACGCACAAAATCAAGTAAACAAAAAAGATTGAACCTTTTACCTATCAACATCTTGGTTGCTCCTTATATGAGGAGAAACAGCTCTTGCTGGTGAAAAATTCAAGTTGTGATTATACAAATTAGACATAACTTAAGTTCAACAAAACGGCCTTAAATTTTTTATTTTTATTTTTATTTTTTTGGGAAGTAAAGAAAAGGGTCAAGAGAAAAACAAGAAAGATTATTTTTTTTTTATATAATTTTTTTGGTTAAAAAGAAGCAAGGAGAAGAAAGCTATGAATCAGTGAAACCCTGGAAAACAGGGGAGAAATAAATAGTGAAGTGTAGAGTTGGAGCCTTAAATAGGTGTGGGGTATGTACTAGCCCACGTTAGTAGCAATACTTCCTTTTTTCTTCTTGTTTTTCTCTACCTAGTGACAAAAATTACTATGGGTAAATTGTCGTCGTATTGTGATAGGATGAATAAGATTTTTCTAAAATTGTAGCGGTATTGTAATAGAATTTTTTGAAAATTGTTGTGGTATTATGATAGGATGAATAAGTTTTTTGTACGTAAATTACTGCAGTATTGTGATGGTATGAATAGGATTCTTCGTGAATTATTGCGGTATTGTGATAGGATGAATATGATTCTTCGTTAATTATTGCGGTAGAATGAATAAGCTCTCTATATGTAAATTACCACAGTACTATGATAGGGTGAATATGATTCTTCGTGAAATATTGTGGTACTGTGATAGGATGAATAAGATTCTTCGTAAATTATTGTGGTATTTGTGGTAGGATGAATAAGTTCTTTGTATGTAAGTTACCGTAGTATTGTGATTGGATGAATAGGATTTTTCGAAAATTATTGCAGTATTGTGATAGAATGAATATGATTTGTCGTAAATCATCGCGATATTGTTGTAGAGTGAATAAGCTCTCTCTATATGTAAATTAATGCATTATTGTGATAAGATGAATAGGATTCTTCGTGAATTGTTGCGGTATTGTGATAGGATGAACATGATTCTTCATAAATTATCGCGGCATTGTGGTAGAATGACTAAGCTCTCTATATGTAAATTACCGCAGTACTGTGATAGGAGATGAATATGACTCTTCATAAATAATTGCAGTACTGTGATAGGATGAATAAGATTTTTCGAAAATTGTCACGGTATTGCGGTAGCATGAATAAGACTCTTTTGGTATGTGATCGGGATTTAAGTAGAGTTTTTTTCTTAATGAATTTTACGTAACAATATTCAAATTAATCTAGATTGAATACAAATATCTACTAGAAAGAAAATCATCACACCATGTTCTTTCTTGTTATTGTGGTAGAATGAATGTGATTTATCTTTCATAAAATTCTAGAAAATATTATGACTTTTCTTTAATAAGTCTTACTCAATGAAAATTCAGATTAATCAGTATTGAATATGAATATTTAATATAGGATAAGTAATGAAAACAAAATATTATCTAATATTCTTTCTTATTATGGTTATAAGATAAACAAAATTCTTTTATTAGATGATGGAAATTCTAGTAATTTTTTTTCTTTAACAAGTCCTAATGCGAGAATCTAGATTAATTAGTATTGAATATGAGTATTAATAATGAACAGAAAATGAAAATAAAATGTCACCAAATGTCTATTTCGCTGGGTTTTGAACGTTTTCAAGATATATATGCATTTCGTTATTCACGAGGTTACTGGCGTTTTCTCTTTTGTTTTTGTCGAAATTTGAAGACCATCAAATTTTACTCACTTCATTATTCACTAGGTTACTCATATTTTTATTTTATTTTTATCGAAATTTGAAAACCATCAAAACATATGAATTCAGTATTCACCAGGTTATTGACGTTTTTTCTTTTGTCGAAATTTGAAAATCATAAAAAGTTACACACTTCATTATTCACTAGGTTGCTAACGTTTTTTCTTTTGTTTTTGTCAAAAATTGAAAACCGCAATTTCTCGTTTGGAGAAGAATCGTGGTGAAAATACGGTTGAAAGCTGAAATGAGACGACATAATGAGCTAAAGAAGTTACTTTAAAATTCCGCACTTCATTATTCATTAGGTTGATGACCTTTTTTTTTGTCAAAATTGAAAAAACATCAAAATTTACGCACTTTATTCACTAGATTACTGACTTTTTTTTTGTTGTCGAAATTTAAAAAATCATCAAAACTTACGCACTTCATTATTCACTAGGTTACCGACAGTTTCTCTTTTGTTGTTGTCGAAATTTGAAAATCATCATAACTTACGCATTCATTATTCCCTTGGTTATTGGCGTTTTTTTTTCTTTTATTTTTATCGAAATTTGAAACCATCAAACTTTATGCTCACTTTATTAATTATTAAGTCGTATCATTTACGCTTTATTTATGTTAATTTTATAATATAGCACTTTTATATTATTAAATCACTTTAAAAATAACTATAAATGATAAATCATAACAAGTAAAGCTAGCTATCACTTGAACACTAAGAAAATCAACCATATAAATGATTTTCAATATCTATCTTACAATTTAAATAGAGGCAAATATTGGATATGAATATCTAATATTGGATAAATAATGACAACAAAATATTACCTAATATCTTTCTTGTTATTGTGATAGGATAAACAAAATTCTCTATTACATGATGAATATTTTAGTAAAGATTTTTTTTTTTAACAATTCCTAATGCGAAAATCTGGATGAATTTGTATTGAATATAAGTATCCAATAATGAACTAGAAAATGAAAACAAAATGTCACCCAATACTTTTTTTGCTGGATTTGAACGTTTTCAAGATATGTATGTACTTTGTTATTCATTAGATTACTGACCTTTTTTTTTTTTCTTTTTATCAAAATTTGAAGGCCATCAAATTTTACGCACTTCATTATTCACTTATAAGTTACTGACATTTTTTCTTTTGTTTTTGTCGAAATTTGAAAACCATCAAAATATACGCACTTCATTATTAGTGACGTTCTTTCTTTTGTTTTTATCGAAATTTGAAAGTCATCAAATTTACGCATTTCATTATTCACTAGGTTACTGATGTTTTTTTTATTTATTTTGTCGAAATTTGAAAATCATCAAAACCGACACACTTCATTATTCACTTGGTTGATAACGTTTTTTCTTTTCTTTTTGTCGAAATTTGAAAACCATAACTTCTCGTTTGGAGAAAAATCGCGATGGAAGTGCGGTTGAAAGCTGAAATGAGACAACAAAGCGAGTGAAAGAAGTTTCTTTAAAACTTACACACTTTATTATTCACTATGTTGCCGGCCTTTTTTCTTTTGTTTTTGTCGAAATAGAAAAAACATCAGAACTTACGCATTTTATTATTCACTAGGTTACTGACCTTTTTTATTTTGTTGTTGTCGAAATTTGAAAACCATCAAACCTTACGCGCTTCATTATTCACTAGGTTGCTATCGTTTGTTGTCGTCGAAATTTGAAAACCATCATAACTTATACATTTCATCGTTCACTAAGTTATTGACGTTTTTCCTTTAGTTTTTGTCGAAATTTGAAATCCTCAAACTTTACGCTCACTTTATTGATTATTAAGTCGTATCATTTACGCTTCATTTATGTTAATTTTATAACATAGCATTTTTATATTATTAAATCGCTTTAAAAAAAACTACAGATGACAAATCATAATAAGTAAAGCTAGTTATTACATGAACACTAAGGAAATCAGCCATATAATTGATTTTCTAAATCTACCTTACAATTTAAATAGAAGCAAATAATTTTACAAGTATTTTTCTGATTTGTAGATTTTCCTGTGTTACATGTCAGATTACACTAATTACATAAGAAATTCGTTCACATTGTTATATAAGTTAAACAATATAAACAGAAAAAACTTATTTTGCCATTTAATTAGTTAGGAACAAATCTCTTTTAAGTGAAAAGGGGGCATATATATTCCATCTCTAATTTTGCTTTTCCTATTAAATTAATTTTACATACATCACGGTAAAAACTGATTCATATCATGATATTTATATCAAATCGATAAATATATGACACATATTGAAATATGTACACTTATCATTTAACTAGGACTAATTAATATATAGTTTACTTTATTAAATGCTTAATTATTATAAATTGCATTAATTTGATATAAATATTCCATACTAAATTGCATTAAATAAGAGTAAGAAAGAAAAAAATGTTCAGATAAATAAGAGTATTACAGTGTTAGTAAAATGATATCAGCACAAGTGACACAGCCAACAGAAAGCATCTGCCCAAAAATTTAGTTGTTCCAATATGCATAGAGAAAAAAATCATCGAGTGTTTATACTTAATCAATAAATATAATTTTTTTTTTCTATATTACAATAATAGATAAAATATGAATATTCATATTCGATGCGAATAAATATTTATATATGTTGAGATAGGAAAGTGAAATATACTTACCTGTCATGAATTGTCTTTTGCAATAAATTTTATTGACTGACGAAATTCCTGAACAAACAAGTCTCATGACTTCTCTTAATGTGAGCCACTGTCTTTTTCTAGTATTGAATTATTAATAGTACTACTAATTATAGCCAATAAATAAATTTTACCATTTTTGGTTGGTGTAAATTTACTAATGCATAATTTCTAAATAATTAATAAAGTATTGAAGAGAACTTTTAACATTTTTCAATTGAAATAATGGTCAAACACAATTAATTATTTTTTTTAAATATTTTTCAATTTAATTCTATTTTCTTTCAAATATAATCAAATCATGTCTAAACGCCTACTTAGATATCTAATAAAGTTCTAGGAAAAGACCACTAGCATTTCTCGCATTCGATGTTTATACTTATCAACCTAGGTTTATACATACCAAATTTGTAAATATAAGACATGTGTTGAATTTATAGTAAATATAAGACATGTGCGAATAAATTTTTTAATTTTAATAATTTCAAATAAGTAAGTTTTTTTTTTTTTCCCATCAAAATGATGGAATAATATTTGAATTACCCTTAGCTAGCATAGGATTCCAAAGAAGAGGAGCAGTGTACTTGAAAATAATATGACCATGCACGTTGGACAGAGACAACAATGTGTGGATCGCAATAAAGCCCCCCACCTTCATAAATTATTAATTCTATTTTAACTTTATATACAACCATAGTGTAAAAATAATATATATGAGATCACCCAAAATATGTATGAGTAATCCTTCATATAAAAAAGTTCTTATATTTTGAAAATGAAATAGATTAGTACTTGTTATTATAGATAAAAAGTGACATGATGGTGTTACAGAGTATAAATTGTAACTCTTAACTATACTATTAGTGAATATTAGTTAAACTTTTATTAATGTGCTCGTACATATCATCTTTACTTTAAAAAGATGGAATTAGCGATGAATTTTATAAGTTGTTGCTAAATATAAATTTATTGATAATCTATCGGTAAGTGGAATCAATGATGAATTCCGTTGGTCAACTAAAACGATTATCCGCTTTGATTCCTACTTTTTGGTAGCGAGCTTAGATCATACCTTCTTGATTTAAATAGTGATGGAGTTCGAGTTAATCTATTCACATTGAAAGAGGCGGATTTACTTTAGGCTGAGGGGTATCACGTGACACCGCTTTATCGAAGCAAAGTAAAAAAATAGAATAAAGTCACACTGCATGACACAAAGAGTAGCGTAGCTCATAAGGTTACGATTTACGCGCCTCATTTTTTGATTGAGTATTGTGAGTTTGTCAGCAAGTACATTTTATTGTTTTTGAAGAAATTTCAAAATTAACCTCACGTATAGATCCAAAATATGAACTAGTTATCCAGGTTCGAACCGTACGCGCCTTCAAAAGAACACAAAACTATTAAATAATCAATTTAAAGTGCCGCAATCCACTTTTTTCCGACAAGATTATATTAAAGATGTTGTTATTCTTTAACAATTTTAAAGTATCAGAGCATTTTAAAATATTATATATCATATTTTAAATTTATTATTCCAAGTTAGTAATTCAACTTATAACGAAGAATTATGATCAATCATTTATAGTCGCTCTAATGGTATTAATTTGTTTTTTTATATTGATAGCACATTTGTAAGATAAAATCACAACTCAATTCAAGATGAAACTTCACTAACTATAAAAGAAAAGTGAAAACTTCGGCCAACAACTTCTTTGATGACGGTATTCACTTGGTTCATTCGTTTAAGTATAAATAGTTGTTTTTTAATAAATTCAAAATAGAATGTAAGACATTATCTTTTGAGAAAATTTCAAAAACATCTAGGGTTTGAAGTTTAATTATTATCAGCAGCTATAGTTTGTTGGATTATGATTCATAACTATTGTTTTGAAGTTGTATCAGTCTATCTCGATAATTTTATTGTATGAGTTTGCTCAATCTAGTTATGTCAATATGCATACAATTTCACTGAACAGACTCTATTTGTTTGCTCAAGTTAATTATATTAATTATACTAATAAGCACCCAACATTCACTCTTGTATTTTCTTTTAGTGTATGCATCGCGTATGTATTATTTTGTTGTCTTTTTTTTTCTTTCTTTTTTCATTTCGAAATGAAAATTTAAAAACAAATTAGAAGGAGTATAATAGAGAGAACTTGTTTATGAGTCCCGAGTCATAGTATAGTCCATATTTATCGTGGGCTTTGATGGATTTATGGGACTTGGGCTTTCCAACTATATTGTTATGGGCCCTTGATTTGAATTGTTTGTTGGGCCCAAATTTCTTCGAGAGATATTGATACCTATATTAGACGGGTCATTTGCACAAACGTCTTTATTTTGGAGAGATTTTTAATGAGAAAATTATCCCATATAGTATTATTAAATTCAAAATTATAAATTTTAGCAACACTTTTAGATAATTGCATTAATAGCAACTTCATTGCAAGTTATAGCAACTTATTAAAATATATATTATTTTTATTGTATTTTCAAAATTCGTTTTTTAATTATATAGTTTAAAATTAGTTTCATATTTATAGAATTGTAATCAATATTTCCCTTAAATAGTGTATTGATAATTATGGTAAATATATATTATATTTTATTTACAAGATTTCACACTTTTATCAGATAATTTTATTGAAAGAAGAAGTGTATTATGACATAAAAAACTTTTTCATTCTCCAAAAAGAATTCAAAAGCACTTTTTTCTTTCTCCATTCACATACTCAACCTTCAATTTTTTTTTTTAAACTCGGTTCTCCATTAACGTACTCAAGATTTTTCTTGAAAAAAATTGTGGCTTCAATATTCATCTTCTTCGCATAAAAATTCAAAATTGATCTATTTGGGGGTTTTCATTCTCCCACTGTGATAGATATTCATAAGTCATAACCCCAAATTTATCATGTCTAAACCCAAATTTGATTCTACTCCTTCGCATAGAAGTCCTAGAATAATCGAGAATACTAGCATTCATTTGATTTAGGTTGTTTCACTCCACCTCTTCTATCTAAGTGTAAAAAAAAGATTGTTGAAAGTGGGTCTTACAACAAGAAGCAAAATCAGTGCTTGCCCAATAAAATTGAAGTTCCATTTGTTGATAAACCATCGAAGAAGCTCAATTTGAACATGCATATTGAAAATAATATCAACAAAAAGGTTGTTATTCCTCAATATAAGATGAATTAGAAGGGAAAGAATATGGTTAGTGAACAAGTGTCGGACTCCGATTTTGAGGATGAGATTCCATTACTCAAACAAAAAAATTCAAGCGTGGAGGCATACATAGACATAGATATTGTATTTTGATGTTTAATTATTTGGTTATTACTGTATGTTTTTCTAAGATTGTTGGTAAGAACGAAGTTTAGTTTTTGTATTTAAGTAGTATTTATATAATGTTATGTTACTTTAACATTTGTTTCGCATTTTATATCGTTAAATGAAATTGATATGAATTAAGTTGCATCAGATGGTATTAAATTTGATATCAACTACATCAAATTATACATTTTTCGATTATGCAATTAGTAACATTTGACATGGATATTGTATTTTCGATTATGCAATTAGTAACATTTGACATGAATATTATATTTTCGATTCTGAAACTAGTAACATTTTGATTCTTTCAAATTATATTCTAAATATATGCATACATATATTACATGTCATACACACATATTCTGACCTTCCTGCCTATTTGAAATATTTCTCAAATATATTAACATGCACAAGACATATACACAAACATATAGTGATATGCACAATTGAATATCGTATGTACTTATATATTGTATGTATGTAAGTGTATGTATAGTGATACATAAGATATACACTTAACATACGTCAAACAAACATTCGTCTCTTTCATTGTCGGTGGTGGAATAATTGTATGCCGAATGTATGTTATTTGTATATTCAATGTATGATTAGATATACAATAACATACACATGCAAAAGGCATGTAACCACATAATTATATGTGCTGTAAATACTGTATATATGCGACAAGGTAATTGTATGTTTTGTGTATGTGATTGGTGTGTTTACTGTGTTTATATATGTTTCGTTAAAACACTATTGCTAGTTTTATTATTTCTTTAAATCGAATAATTAAGACCCTAATTTTGCATCTTTAAGTAAAATTTTCTTCTTTTTTTCCCCAATTCTAGAGCCCTCAAATCAGTCAACCAAGTCCAAGGACTTGCTAATGATTTACAGTTTTGTATTATATTACAAAATTATGCACTCCTAATTGGAAACTGAAATTTCTAAATGCTCACATTCAGTATTCATAATTACAAAAGTTGATATACCAAAATTTTGTTATCTAATTATTATAATCTGTGAATTCTATGTGTACTTGATGAACATTAATAAAGAAAACAGAGAAGAAGATGTAGAGAAGAAGAAGACGAGGGATTAGAGGAGAGATTAGAGAATGTGAATTTGTTTATTTACTTAATTCAATCAGGAAGACAAGGTAATTTATTTATAGAACCGTTTTTATGTTAATCAATTTGGAACAAAATCGTTTCAGAGAAGATTAAGGGATGATTGATATCTGCCATAACTGTAATCCCCTTTTATGGGTATATGTAATATATTTTCCATATATTAAAATTGTTTTTTTCTTATTTTAAGTTATTAAAAAAATGTTTTTTTTTTTCGTTTTATAAATGATTTTTGCTATAACTTGCAAAGTTGAAAGTATTGCTATAACTTGCAATTTTCTATCTAAGGAATGTTATTTACGTTTTTTTTCCATTTTTAATTTTTTCCTTTTAAAATCATTGATTTTTAATTTTTACCCGGTAAAGCGTTAAGTTAAAAAAAAAAAAAAAAGTTTATGACTATGGTATGGGTTATATCCCAAACAAAAACTTAATGACACAAGTTATGTTTGAGGAGCAGAAGTTAGTTGACTACCTGAAGTCCCACCTTATTGGTGAAATTTAGATTTCCCACGTTGGAATCCCTTTCTTATTTTCTCTTCCCTTATCCCAATTTTTTTTTTTTTTTTTTTAAAAGGAAATTCTTTCTTTAAGTAGAAATTATCAAATATGTAGGTTATTAAACAAGGGTGGATGAAGCTTTGAGGTACGAGATTTATAACTACATCCATTGAAAATCATATTGTGTATAGAAAATTATTATACGTAGATAAATCAAAATTTACTTTTTGTAAAATATATAAAATCTAAGACATACCTAGCAAAATCTCAAACTTTGTAAATTTATATGTGAAAATTTACTAAAATTAAAACATGCCCTTACATCAAGAACAGATCGAACATAAACTTCATCAAACCTAATAAACCATGCACAACCTTACAATAATACTAGGAAGCATCAAACAAATCCTAAACACTAGGATATAAGAAAAAAAAAAGTGCAAGACCAAACTAAAAAATCCTGGCTCCAGTTCTGATTAGCTATATATCGATCAATCCTTTCTATTCAAAACCGGCTAGATCCCCGCCTAGATCAATATCTTCATCTGGAAGTGGCTGAACCATGGCATTCAAAAGCTCTTGTTCATGCAATTTCTGCGTAGCTAAGTCAAAAAGTACTTCTGGTGGAGCAAGCGCAGGCGATTTCACAAAGTGAAGATTAGCCTCCCCCGCTAGGCTCCTAGCGAGGGACAAAAAAGGCTTCTCAAAATTATAGTTACTCTTCGCTGATATCTCATAGTACTGCAAATTTTTCTTCCTGTGATAGGTAACACTCTTCGCGCTAACCTGCCTATGCTTGACATCAACTTTGTTTCCACAAATAACAATAGGGATGTTGTTGCAAACCCTAGAAAGATCGCGATGCCATATAGGAACATTCTTGTAAGTCAATCGCGCTGTAACATCAAACATGATAATTGCACATTGACCATGAATGTAGTAACCATCGCGAAGACCTCCAAACTTCTCTTGTCCTGCTGTATCCCAACAGTTAAACCGAATTCTTCCAAAATTCGTGAAGAAGTCTAACGGATGAACCTCCACACCAATCGTAGGTTCATATTTTTTCTCGAATTCACCAGTGATATGCCTCTTGACAAAAGTTGTTTTACCAGTACCGCCATCACCCACCAATACGAGTTTGAAGCTTGGATAATCTACAGTTTGTTGGTCTGGTTGAGCCATGTTGGTAAAAAAAAAAAAAACACAGTAAATTAATTAACTTGAAGAGAGAATTAAAGAGCTATGGTTTTTGTGTTAACAAGGTGAATAAAATTGAATTGCCAAGGTAAGGTTTATATATTGGACAAATAGCTTTAACATGAAGCTAAGCTACGTACTTTAATTTGGATTTTTTTTGCTTAAATTTGACGCTACTATACTTGTTTGTGCAAGTATTAACAATTTTAAATCAGTTAAAATTTTGTGCATTCGTAAGTAATTTAATTTACGAGCTGTCTCAATCATCCATAACTACGGGATTAATGTGCTATTTTTTATGCTGGAGTCATAGAAAAATTAGAGAGAAGACAAGTTCAGTCCTATTTGTACTCTAAACAAAATTAATTCATAGTTCTACTCATGACCAAATTTATTTCATGTTCAGTCCTATTTGTATAATTTCAAAAATACATTAAGACTCAATATTAAAAATAGTAAAAGTTAAATCTATAAAGTTTTAATTTTGAGTTCGCCTATCCTAAACAAACTGTAATTAGTTTGATCGTCTCAACCCAGCCCCACCAACATGACGAATCTGGAGGAAAAAAAAACATTTAATAGCGTGATATGCCCTTCAAATTAATTAGTCTCTAATTTCCGTCCTTTAAATGAGTTGATTTTAATTTTTTTACCCTTTAAAATTAAATATATACCTAACAAAACATAGATTCTTTAAGGATATGAGACATAACTTATGAAATATTAAATATAAATTATGTCCTCCCGAAAAAAATTATTTATTTTAAAGAATAAAACATTAAAGACCAACACAACAAGAAAAAGCGCGAATGCAACCTCCCCACACCCCCACACACAAAAAATCTCTGGGAGTTACTAGGATCACCAATGGCCAACATAGTTTACATTTTTCGTAGTTGTCAAGGTTTTAGTGGTTTTGTTTTAGTCATTTGTTTCAAAATTAAAAAAACATAAGCTTTCACAAGTCAAAAAGAGGTAGTAGTACTATTCTGTTTGGCCAATTTTCTGCCACAAAACCACTTTTTAAAAGATACTGATTATCTTATTCAAGAATGAGTATATTCATAACCAACATGCGTGGACTAATACGAACATCCGATGCACCGGATTAGACTGCTTCTCCTTTAATTAGAGATCTCGAATTTGAGTACTTGAAATGAAAAAATCCTTAGTAGGGAGCGTTTTTCTAAATGGGATTCTACGCGGTGCGAATTCAAATTAGTCGAACTTTAATGCGGGTACCGAACATTATGAGAAAAAAAGAAACATGGGTGGACTAATATTTAGAAACTTCTTCCTTCTACTCCACTTCAGATAAAACCCCACCATATTGCAAATTATTACTCTACTTTGACATTTTATTTTTATGTTTTAACCAAAAATAAAAGGCAATTGATTAGTTCAACTTAGTGACTAATTACTGACCATGCAATCTGCTACCTGTTCAACCTTAATTGGCTAATTGTGTTTTAATGCTATAACGCATGCATAATTAATTCTGTAAATGGAGGGGGTGCAATAATTTGGGAGAATTATATTTTTTGTATTTCGAAGTTGCAATAATAAGTCAACAAATGTGGGAAAAGAAGTCAAGAAATGTAAAAAAAAGATAACAAAATATCGAAATTCTCAAGTCCAACAAGACTATTTGAGTATTTGTCTACATAAGAAATTAAGCAAAATCATATGTTTGATACGATGAAAGTGTTACGATCAATATTTTTTTAAAAAGATATATATATATATATATTAACGATTACTTATATTATTAGTGAATCACATAATATTCTAATAAAAAAATTTGAGTACTCTATATAAGCTCATATTGGTTTAGCTTAAATTATATTTAAGTGCCTATTTGATTGACTAACTGAAAATTGAAGCCCTAATAATACAGGTTCATAACAATATTGATTATATAAGCTTAAGAGCACCACTATGCAGTGTAAGTTAATTAAGTGGAAAACTAACTTGATTCAAAATTGACAGGCTAAGTGGGGAATGTCCAATAATCTTTATTTAGTTTCACCTAAAAGACTTAAGATAAAAGTCATATTTATCTAATATGTGGGATTTTCTACACAATAAGGTGTAGAAAGGTTATATACCATTGATTTCCATTCAAAATGATCATAATCATTATAGACAATAGAAATTGAATTAGGTAACTTCTAGTGGTAATTAATTGGAAATTAAGCAAGTAATATATAAAAAAAAAGGTAGACGACTAGTTTTATCAATATTTAACGATCTTGAAAGCAAAATATTTTTGGAATAATGTTTTCCTTATTTCCAAGCACACCTTTAGTACGGCTAAATTCAATAACTTTTGCTCAGATAATATATTTGTGTTATAAAATTCATGAAATTTAAAATTCAAATATTAACATTTGAAATGGATGAAATTTCAAACTTTAAAACAACCTATAAAATTTAAATCCCGACTCTACAGATAAGTCCTAAATTTTTCTATCTAATTCACCTTTCAAAATCATTCAAATTTATATCTTAAATTTCTATTTTGGCTTAGCAGTGGCACTAACTATTTTTCCCTAGTCTATGGGGTTTGGCAACTGAAACATATATTTTTCTCTTTCCAACCTTTAATTTCTACTCAGAGTCCATCTTTTTCATGTCACTAAATTTTTTTTTTATTTTAAAAATTAATAAATAATTTATAGTTGTGTTTATTTTACTCTTACTTATTAACTATAATTATTATTTAATGAGTTATTTAATATTTCTTAAGTTGCATTATGTATTGTGTGTCAAATCGATAACAGACTAGTAAAGATGGACGGAGGAGTATATAAAAAGATATCTGACCAAAAATATAGCAAACAACCTGACTTTATAACATTGTGTGACATATTGGATAAGTAAAGATGGACGGAGGGAGGGAACATATAAAAGATATCTGACAAAAAATATAGCAAACAACCAGCCTATATAACATCGTGTGCCAAAAAATCGATAGTGGACAAGAAAAGATAGACGGAGGAGCAAATATATAAAAAGATATCTGACCAAAAATATAACAAACAACCATGCTATATAACAACGTGAGCCAAAAAATCGATAGTGGACAAGTGAAGAAGGACGGAGGGAGGGAGCATATAAAAAGATATCTGACAAAAAATATAGCAAACAACCAGCCTATATAACATCGTGTGCCAAAAAATCGATAGTGGACAAGAAAAGATAGACGGAGGAGCGAATATATAAAAAGATATCTGACCAAAAATATAACAAACAACCATGCTATATAATAACGTGTGCCAAAAAATCGATAGTGGACAAGTGAAGAAGAACAGAGGAGCGAGTATATAAAAAGATATCTGACCAAAAATATAGCACACAACCAGCCTATATATAATCCTCTGAAACACCACAAAAACAACAACAAAAAACAAGAAAACTAATTAAGCCATAGCCAAAATGTTGTTATCATCAATAGCCTTAGTGTGTGTACTAGGTTTATTTTTTCATCTTTATAATTCACTAATAACAAAACCAAGAAAGCTTCAATTAGCTCTTAGAAAGCAGGGAATAATTGGGCCACACCCAAAATTTCTTCTTGGTAACATTTTGGAGATGAAAAAATCACGTGAAGCTGCTGCAAAAATTGTTTCTAATAATGGAGATTTTATAGACTCCCATAACTGTGGAGCAACTCTTCTTCCCTTCTTTGATCAATGGCAGAGAAAATATGGTATGTTAAACTTTTGTTATTTGTTAAAATTATGTCTTCAACAACCTCTCACGTGCGGGTCTGATTTTTTTTATTTTTTTTTGTGCTAAGCAAGCAAGTAGTAAAATATATCTTTAGTTCATTTCATATATAACTAGCACGAGTCAATATCTAATATCACATATACATGTCTTTCTTCCATAACGCAACCAAGCATTCATCTTAGATTCAATCCTATTGGAGAATTCTTAAAACGTGACATTTGTAATCTTTAAAAAAAAGATGGGTTACACGATGCTACAACATGTAAAGTGACACACGATGGGGTAAGAATTATTATGAGTGACATTATTTTATTTAAAAGTTGCTTTCTTAGAGAGAGCGAACTTTTATTTACTAGCTAATTAATTATGTAATCAACCTTATTTCGCGTAAACACACAACAAACCTTCTTGGTTTCTCTGTTATTTCAAGAATTATTGTTCTTTAATCAAGACTTTTTTTTGTGTTTTGTTTTGTTTCTGTTGATGAGCAATATTAAACAGGTGATGTATTCATGTTTTCTCTTGGCAACACACAAATTGTGCACGTGACACAACCAGAAATGGTGAGAGAGATCACTACTTGCACATCCTTGGATTTGGGTAAGCCCACATATCAAGCAAGAGAGAGGGGCTCTTTGCTAGGCAATGGGATTTTAACTTCAAATGGACCTTTTTGGGCTCATCAAAGAAAAATTCTTGCTCCTGAGTTGTATATGGAAAAAGTCAAGGTAAAATACTTTTGCGTTTACGACACTTTACTTTATTTTCAATGAATTATTTATACATATCAAGTGAATTTTTAACACCAAAAGTACAAGGTTTTTGACTCAAAGCTACTGAATTTTACTGAACCTGTAGCTCTATCCATATCTCGAGCACTATATATTGTTTTTAGTATATGCACTAATAGCATAAGAGTGTAATTTAACATGTTGTAGCAGATGACTTAATGACTGCTCTATATTTCTTGACAAAGTTATTGATATTTTTTTATTTTTTTTTTGTGGTGTGTGTCCAGGGTATGATAAATTTAGTACAAGATTCTGCATTAACATTGTTGAGTTCATGGAATAATCAAATTGAAGCTGAAGGTGGAATTGCTGATATCAAAATTGATCCATACATGAGAAGCTTTTCTGGAGATGTTATTTCTAAAGCATGTTTTGGAAGCAATTTTTCCAAAGGAAAACAAATCTTTTTTAAGCTTAGAGCTCTTCAGGAGGCTTCTTCCAAAACTGTCCTGTCTACCGGAATTCCCGGTGCGAGGTACATCTCGAAAGAAAATGCAAAATTATTTTATTTTGCGTTTAATTGAATTTTTCGTTCCAATATAAGTCATCCAGGGAAAAAGATGTTATTTTAAAAATAGAGAAAAATATTTTGATAAGATTTCTCATGGATCAATCTGAACTACTTACCAATTCAAGTTTTAGATGAGTTGAATGGGTTGACCTACAATGAGATGAACTAACAAATGAGTGAATCATTTACTCGTCCTAACTACGCACGCGTTGGACAGATTATGTTTTTAGGAACTGATTTTGCTCACTCTAATAACGATGTTAAAAAATAGTATAAATAGCATAAATATTAATCATTTTGGAAGTAATTATACTCTCTCCCATTTTTTAAATTATTTTACTCTCTCTCTATTAATATACATAACATAGCCTACATATACATAACATTCTGTGTATATGTTGGAATTTTTGTAATATGTTTAGGGAGTTGGGATTTTTCTTAATATTGAAAACATAAGTTGTGTATTTGTGTAATTTTTAGTATATACGGACTAGTGAGTACTCCCTCGGCCCTTGTTCATTTGACACACCTTTTAACAAAACTTTAATTAGAGGTGTATTTTACTAAACTAATCTTATTATTGATACTTTACTTTTACTATATATAGTTCATTAATATGGGTAGAAATGGAAAACATAATACTCCCTCCGTTTTAAATTACTTGACCAACTTTCTATATTTATTTGTTCCAAATTACTTACTTGTCCTTATAAAATCAAAACTATTTGAGAACTTCATTTTTCAATTTTACCCCTATTAAGCATCACACTTTTTAAAATTTTAAAAATAGGATTGTTGAATTCCAAAACCATTAAAGGTAAATGACCCCTCTTTTCTCTTTCAGTACAACTCCAAAGTCGTTTCTGTTTAATGAATGCAATTTTACAAAATAAATTGGTTTTTGGTTTCTACTACATCGTTATTGCTCAGTTATTAGGATGCAAGGGTAAAAAGGTAAAAATACACCTTTAATCATTGTTATCTTAAAGGGGTGTGTCGAGTGCAAAGGGGTTAGGAAACGTAGCCAATAACTTGATTTCATGGATTGGACAAGTAAATTGAAACAACTATATATATATTTTTAGTATCGAGGCCAAATAATATGAAACGCCGGGAGTAGTTTTGACAGTACTCAACCTGCTTTGCTTTGTTGGATGCAACAGATATATTCCTAGCAAGAACAACAGGGAGATATGGGGGTTAGAGAAGGAAATCAAAGCATTGATCTTGAAAATAGTGAAGGAAAAAAGAAGAGAAGAAGCATGTGCTACAAGTGAAAATAAAGATTTACTACAAATGGTTCTTGAAGGAGCTACAATAGAAATGACTACTCAAAATGCAATTGATACATTCATAGTTGATAACTGCAAAAACATTTACTTGGCTGGTTATGAGACCACTGCTGTTGCTGCAACTTGGTGCCTCATGCTTTTGGCTGCAAATCCAATTTGGCAACAGCGTGTTCGTGATGAGGTAATGCAGATTTGTAAGGGTCATGAGGCTCCTGATGCTGACATGATTCGACAGATGAAACAGGTATATATGTACGAATTGATTTTGTTGTTTTTCGGGTTTAATAAAATCTGTATTTTACAACAAAGACTTCAAGCACATGTTTAAACTAGCATACGAACAATCAAATAAAGTTTTAACTCTGTATTCACAAGGTTTTTTTTTGGTTTCTCATTCGGTGTTCGGCACCTGCATTGGAGTCCGACTAATTCGGATTCGCACTGCGTAGGGCCCCATTCGGGTGGAAGCGCTTCCCACCAAGGATTTTTTCATACCCAGGGCTCTAACCCGACACCTTTGATTAAGGAAGGAGCATCCTCATCCACTGCACCACATCCTTTTTTTGAAAAACAACAAAATAAAGTTCCTCATATAGAGATAAAAATTTTGAGTTGAAAATATCTTTTTCTTCTTCTAAAAACTCTAGTGCAATCTTCAAACTGTTCAGTGAGTTCGTAGTTCAGAAAATTTGAGGTACCACTGTTTTTTGAAGTGAATCATTTTATTGTGGGAGGAGATATTTCATTAACCTCGGATACTTGAGGAGAATAAATTTTTAAGGACACACCGTTTTGTAAATTCGGGACTTGATTCAATACTTTCCTGTCTTTCTACTTTCCTTGACTTGTTTTTTTACTGTTTTTTCGGAAAATAGTAGAAACTTCATTTTGATAGTCCATATATCGTTTGAACTTGTGTATGAAGCTGTTCGAACTTCTTTGTAGTTCTTGAACTTAGTGTGGAAGTTCATATTGTTAAAATACAGATTTTTGTACTCGAAAAAAATACAACAAATTTCACATATGATCATCAAATAAATTAAAACTTAATTGTAAAAGTCCATTGTTATTATTTTCATATAAGCTAGTGAGTTTCTTAACTATTGATTAACACATGTTAATGAGTACTATGATGTCTTGATTTGCAGTTAACGATGGTGATTAACGAATCATTGCGTCTTTATCCACCAGTAGCAGTGATATCAAGAGAAGCATTAAAAGACATGAAATTTGGTGAAATTAATGTTCCTAAAAGTGTCAATATTTGGACATTGGTTACAACTTTACACACTGATCCAAAAATATGGGGAACTGATTCTTACAAGTTTAATCCAGAAAGATTTGCAAATGGAATTAGAGGTGCATGTAAATTTCCACAGGTGTACATGCCTTTTGGGGTTGGACCAAGGGTGTGTTTGGGACAAAATTTGGCTATGGTGGAACTTAAAATACTCATTTCTTTAATTTTGACCAAATTTTCTTTCACTATTTCATCAAAGTATGTTCATTCTCCAGCTTTGAATTTGGTCATTGAGCCTGGACATGGTGTGTATCTATCACTGAGGAAGTTATGATCAAATAGAGTTGATCTTGGATGCTATTTTTATTTATGTAATGAGAAGACAGCTATGGCGGAAACAAGATTTTCATTAACATCAGGTCATCATCTACTATATATATATATATATATATACAGTCTTTATACAATAATTTTCTGTCGTCGAAAAGAGTTTATTATTAATTCTATTTATGTAATCGGGGTAATGTAACTATAACTTGTAATGCAAAAAGAAAAAGACTATTGAATTTTAGTCTTATGTATACGTTCGCCATATTTTTCCACGTTTCACAATAAATAGATGCAAGCCACAATATTTATTTTATCGCAATATTACTGATTACTGAAGAACAAAGTAATTAAACATATCTCGTTAAGCCAAAATTATCCAGTAAGTGTATGGTATGCATTTGGATATTAACTTCTACCACTTAATCATGCGTTTAATTCAGATATAATTTTTTCATGATTTTAATTTAAGTTGGAAAAACTTAAATCTTAAATAATTCCTCCATCCGTGTAAAATAAAATTTTGCACCTTCACATGCGAGTACTTTAAATGTGAGATTTGTAATCTTGAATATAAGACATATTACGTGTATATATATAATTCTTGGATGACCTGACAGTATATAATTATTTTTCTCGATTACAATATAAATCCTGGAATTATGCAGAAAAGATGGATAACATATGGTTATGGTGCAATTTGAGGTACCCCTTTGACTCTCAGTTCGTTGGACTCTTTGAATAATTCAGTAACAGTTTAAAAAATAGCTAAATAGAGAAATAAAAAAAAGAAAGAAAATCTAACTCCATTAATCCTCACTTCTTCAGACACAACAAACATATCAAATCAAAATTAAAGGAGAAAATCGAGCAAGATTCGGGACCGAATTCGTACTAACTAGATCCTCATGCACGTCTATCTTTTAGGTGATCTGATAGTAGTGTCGTATCTTTTTCATGCATGTCAATTGAACTTTGTTCTTTTTCTCTTGTTGTTGTTTTGTTTATTTGAGTTGGATATTTGTAGGGTAATTGATCAAAATGTCCAATCCAGTGGAGGAAATTGTTAGTGAATCAACAGTGGAGAATAAGCATAAAGCCTTTAAGCACAATGATTCTTCTACTTCTGCATCATCAACAGATGATGATGATTTTATGAGGCGCCCAGTCCAGAATAACAACAAGTCCAAACCAATTCACTCTAATTTAGGTTGGTGGCAAATGTATGTTTTCTCAAATTCTTCGTTTGAATTTCCTTCAGTTGGACTAAAAGTGCTCGATTTTGGCAAACTTAAAAGGTCATATGTGCTCCGAGTATTATAAAAAGGACGAAACTCAACGGAACATTAATACGTTAAATACTCTACATTGTTTGTCTGTAACAGTAGGGAAGCGTGTTTTGTTTTTGTCTGCGTCGCCGTCTGGAGTTTCTTGTTCGTGGTGTTTCGGTGATGTCTATGATTTTGAATAGATAGTCTATAGTATTATCTTGCTGTTGTCTTGTTTCATGTATTAGCTAGCAGTGTGTCGTCCCATTTTGTTGTGTGATTTTATGTTTTTTTGTTTGTTATACTGTTATATGTCCTGAGTCGAGGGTTTATCGGAAACAACCTCTCTACTTCATCCGAGGTAGTGTTACGGACTGCGTACACATTACCCTCCCCAGACCCCACTATGTGGGAATACACTAGGTATGTTGTTGTTGTACTCTACACTATCGATCATTCTTGAGGTAACTGATAATTATTAATTTGTGCTGAAATTGAATGGATCAGTGGCTGATATTTTACTATGGAGGAACAAGAAGATTTCAGGAGGAATGTTTGCTGGTGCCACTGTCATATGGTTTCTCTTTGAATGTACTGGTTATCATTTGCTCACTTTCATTTGCCATTCTCTAATAGTCTCATTGGCCATCTCCTTCTTTTGGTCCAATCTCTCCTTCTTTGTCAACAAGTGAGTTCACTTCCTTTCCCTTAGCAAAATGTTCTTGTTAAATGCTCCCTAACAAAGGCAGACTCCATACTCCCGGCTCGAACCTGAGACCTCAGGTTACGGATGAAGGTGTTATTTGATCAACTTGTATTCTGTGGCAGGCGTTTTATAGAGTTACCACAGATTGAATTGCCAGAAGAATCATGGATGCAATTTGTCCTCTTACTGAGGGATCAATGCACCTGTGCATTTGGTATCTTTCGGGAAGTAGCATCCGGAGATGATTTGAAGAAGTTTCTTTATGTACCAATTTCACACACCCTGAACTTTGTTATTACTCGCAAAGTCCTTCTCAACTTCAACAAGCTTATATCATTATGTTCATTTGCAGGCGATTTTTGGCTTGTGGATTGTTTCCATTGTTGGAAGATGGTTCAATTTGTTGACCCTTGTATACCTCAGTAAGTTCTCTATACACTCCTTTTGTTTCTGTTGGCTGCACAAGCCTAACTTTTGTGTCCATCGTGATTTACCAGGACTGACCAATTTTTCATTGTTTGGACAGTATTTGTCATGATGTTGACGGTGCCATGTTTGTATGAGAAGTATGAAGATCAAGTAGATGCCTACAGAAAAATGGCTATAAAAGAACTCAGGAAACAGTATAGTCAAGTGGATGAGAAGTTTCTTCAGAAAATACCAATTCCTTTTATAAAAGACAGTAAGCACGACTGATGCAACTCTTCTCTCAGGCAGATATTCCTTCACTTCAAGAGTAGATGCAGACTTTCAGCTTATTTTTGTTTCATAAGCAGTACTAAATGTTATAACACTCGGTTTCATCTTGCAATATCGGCTAACTTATCCAGCCTTGGCTTAGACGGGTAGCTCTAGTGGCTTTTCCCTCAATCCAAGCCCTCACTAGTCCTTCCATTCATGCATTTTGTTGGTTAGTGTAGGAAAGTTGTTACACTATCATGTTCAATTGCAGTAATTTCCATGAAAACAACTATATTTGATATTAATATGCAGTGGTAAAAAACGAAATGCTTGAAACAGATCAAAGGTGACCAACCAAATAACCAGAGTAATATTGCAAATTAAAAATGAACAACATACAGGAAATTGGGATGGAATAATAGGTGAACTAACACAATCTCTAAGATCACATCAGAATTCAGAACCAACAAAAAAGAACCTGGAAAATGAATATTCAGTCGCTAAACAAGCTCGATGTACGCCATAGGTGCATTGTCCCCTCGCCTTGGTAGAGTTCTTATTATCCTAGTGTATCCTCCATTCCTCTCCCCATATCTTTCGGGGACTTCAGCAAACAATGCATGCACTATCTGCTTCTCATAGATAAATCCGAGAGCTTGCCTTCTCTTGTGAAGAGAGCCATCCTTTGCCAATGTGATCATTTTGTCAGCATATTTTCTCACTGCCCTCGCCCTCGCTTTAGTGGTCTTTATACGCCCATGCTTGAGGAGCTGAGTTGTCAGACCTCTCAGAAGTGCCCGGCGCTGATCAGGAGGTCTATTCAGTTTGGGAACCTTCCTGCCATGTCTCATGGCAAAAATTCGGCCACCATTATCGATCACAGTGAATGAATGCTCAAAACTTGTTGAATCTGCAATGTAAATTAAAGGTGTACTTTAGGTAGAGCAATACCATTTCACATGCAAATTTGATCACCGCGATCAAACATAATGAGTGCTCAAAACTCTATGCGAATTTGATCAAAGAACATAAAACAGCAAATTTGGCATCAACACTAGAAGGAGGGTCACAAATCAAGAGCTATATCATGTGCTGCAGGCTGACGGGGAACGATGTTCACAGACTCTTGGGCATCATAGGACAGGATCTAGAAAACTATATAATGCATAGATATATAGAACATTTTCACCCTAGAAAAACTAAATGTACCGATACAAGAGACTGGGTGTGAAGAGGAGACACCATTAATCTGCTTCAGTTCCATCATAAACCAGGTTTCATGATCCCACCTGACCCAAAATCCATAATAACACCCGTGTCAATGGACAACTACTTAGTCCCACGTATGTCATACATGATGGATTCCATATTTGGATTATATCATTCTTGACAATCCAAAGAAAACTAGTAACTTTTTGTTCTATCTTGAGAAGGAAAAATAATTGGACTTCTCCAGTCAAAATTTCCAAACCATCCCCCTTTCCACTACCTTACTTAACTCTAGCAGTAGAAATGCAATACCAGCTGAACTGTCTATAGGAGCTAATCAAGATTCAAGAGTTCTCTATTATACAGTGATACGAACCACTATACATAGGATTCCCACGACTTCACTAGCTGCAGAGCTACACGCCTATCTATGTGTTCAGCAGACGGGTTATCCCAGATCAGGTATTTGTGCTTGTAACAGTGGCAGGCCAGAGCACTAAGCTCCAGGGAAGGGCCGGACCACAAGGTCTATTGTACGACAGCCTTACCCTGCATTTTCTGAAAGAGGCTATTTTTCACAGCTCGAACTTTACCAGTTACACCAAGGCTCCCCTTCCGTCATTGAGAATTACCTATCAATAGCTCGAATACAACAGAGGAGCTTCCCTACGCAATAAGTTGGGTTTCCTTACACTAAAAGATGCAAACTTTTGTTCATCCATATACCATAGGGAGCACAACACAGACAAGCAACATCAATGTAATTACTCATAATTCATACTAAGTAATACCCATTGGAGTAAAAGGTACAATGGTGGTCTTAAAATCTTGAAATACATATTTGTACACAAACATTATACCTTGGGAAGAAAGGGACAAGAGTGGATGGAGAGGAGCAAGACCCACAAAAGACTGAACAATTCTTGAACTAGACTTGGTTTTGCAAATCCTGAGACGAGGTAGGGAAGACCCACAAGAGACTCGAAGTGGACAAGAGTTGGAAATTGGTTGAATTGAAGGGAGTGCAGATTTCAGGCAAGACATGTTCCATGTGGAAGTGCTTACAGAAGCCATATCCTCGTAAATTTGAGTTCTTGGTATCTGGTTATGTTCCAAATGAGTTATGGTGGGTTTTTTTCTGAATGGATAAGTGAACTTTTGGTACCCCAATTCTACTCTCTTGTTTTCCTCCGCTCCTCTTAACTTTTGCTTCTGTCATTTTTGACTCGCTTTAATTTCCTTTTTCCCCTCTCCACGCCTCACTTGGTGGGAATATATATGGGTATGATGTTGTTGTTGTGGCACCTCGACTATTTACTATAGCATATGTATTCATATTTTTTATCTCTCTCACGAGTTTAATTTTTATCTCACATTGTCAAATTACGCCTAACTTGCATTCCGAAAACTAGCTCGCATCATCCTTGAGCGGCGTTTTTTTCACTATAGCAATATTCTATAGCTAATAAAAAGTAAGAAAAGATCAATTAGACAGCAATCGCATAGCACTACTGAAATTTGAACTTGCCTAGCGTAGTTGTGGGCTAATTGGCTACCACCAAACCATTAGGTTGTTTCATTTGGCATTTTGACTAATTTGAATTCGCGCCGGAATGTCCTATTTTATGAGTAAAGTGCCGACCCCATACACAAGACCCGAACTTGAGACCTCTGATTAAGCGTTGAAGAAATACTTAACACTCCACCACGGCATTTGATAGTTGTAGTTTTTTCATATACACTTTTTACCCTAGTTTCCCCGAACTACCCTTTTTCGTCTTGAAGTATATAAGCGAAAAAGAAAGTTAAAATGCGCTGAGCAGTAATTCTTATGCGTTACCAGTTAAAATTGTGTTAACACAGAGACTGAATCGCAAGATGTTACATGGAAGTATGAAGCTCAACAAGATGCCTATGGAGAAATGGCCATAAAAGAGCTAAGGAAACAACATAGACAAGATTTCACGTATTTGTTGGTCGAGTTCTATACAGTATGCAGTCTCAACAACCAAATGCTTGAATCAGATCAAAGGTGACAAACCAAATACATAAGAGTAGAACTGCAAATTAAAATTGAAGGGCAATGGGGACAAGAAAATTTGATGGAATTAACAAAATCTCCCGGTTCATATCAGGATTCAGAACCAACAAAAAAGAACCTCCAAAATGAATATTTAGTTACTAGACAAGCTCGATGTACGCCATTGGTGCATTGTCCCCTCGCCTTGGTAGAGTTCTGATTATCCTAGTGTATCCTCCGTTCCTCTCCCCATATCTTTCGGGGACTTCAGCAAACAATGCGTGCACTATTTGCTTCTCATAGATGAATCCAAGAGCTTGCCTTCTCTTATGAAGAGAGCCATCCTTCGCCATTGTGATCATTTTGTCAGCATATTTTCTCACTGCCCTTGCCCTCGCTTTAGTGGTCTTTATGCGCCCATGCTTGAGGAGCTGAGTTGTCAGACCTCTCAGCAGTGCACGACGCTGATCAGGAGGTCTGTTCAGTTTGGGCACCTTCCTGCCATGTCTCATTGCAAAAACCCGGCCACCATTATCAATCACGGTGAATGAGTGCTCAAAACTTGTCCAATCTGCAATATAAACTAAAGGTGTAATAATGGTAGAGCAACACATCTCAGCATTCACACTCTTAATTCTACAAATGACAGCTGAGACATTTTCAAATCTCAGACATCAACATCTTCGACATGATGCCTCAAAATTGTTGTGTAATAGTTCTATCAGGCCTCCCTCTTCTGTTAACATTATAACACAAGATCCAATATTTGCAGACAACTAGTCACGTGTTTGGAGTGATACAACATTCATACATCAGACTGTATGTAAGTTTTATCTGGAAAGGAATACATAATGCAGATTAAATCAAAGATACTAAAACAGCAATATTAACTTGAGCAAAATTACTAGTGCAGCCCGGTGCACTAAACCTACCGCTATGCGCAGTGTCCGGGGAAGGGCCCCACCACAAGGGTGTATTGTACGCAGCCGAACCTTGCATTTCTGCCAGAGGCTGTTTCCAAGGCTTGAACCCGTGACCTCATGGTCACATGGCAGCAACTTTACCAGTTACTCCAAGGCTCTCCTTCTTGAGCAAAATTACCAGGAGAGGCATAAATATGCTGCAAGCTGTACAAGAGAAAGATATTTGCAGACTTCTTGACAACATTAGGCATGGTCAAGACGAAAGGGAAAACACCTATTCATTAAAACATCACTACAAGTAGACAAGAGAACTAGGTGTGAGGAGGAAACAACCGTACTCTAGTCCAGTACCACCTTAACCCAAGTCTTGTCATCGCTACCTAACCCAAATCCATAAAACACTCGTACACGTGTTACATTACCTAGTACACAGATATTATACATGTTTTCCACATTTGAATTATTTCATTCTAGACAACCCAATAGAAATATTGTGATTTCTCCAGTTAAATACCCACATTCCTAGAAGTAACGCGATTACCATATTGCATGTAGCCTGTAGCAGCTATCAATTAAATCTTCAAATGTCCTCAGCTTAACATCCCACAGACTATAATGAGAAAAGAATAAGAAAGGTGACCCTCTTGCCTAGTGGGAAGAAATGAGGCTAGTCTCCCACCCCGACCCAAACAACAATGAACTCAAATCTAATGAATAAGATTTGCAACTTGAACAAGGTACATGGGATCTTACCTACCCCTTTCTATATCAACTCCCTCCTTTATGCAAAATAGTACCGTTCCATAGTTTGAATGCACCAAGGGACGGCCTTCCAACTCCACACAAAAATATAGATTGGATTTCCTTACACTAAAAATGATGCAAACTTTTGTGCATTTACATGCCATGATGAACAAACTAACACACAATGTGGCAATTTCAACTGGACTCCAAACCCACCGAAAACAACTAGCATACAGACAAACATGATGTAGCCATTGCCAAGCAGCAGAAAAACCAGGAATTCTAATAGTGATTCGAAAACCGCAACAATGCAACACCTTAGATTGGAAGCTCAACCTAAAGCAAAATTTGAGTTCAACAATTACTCTACATAAAAAAATTGCCTTTTCGATTGACCTCCTATAGTTAAGCACCTAAAACATCCTTTTCCAGCATTATCTTGATTACCATATTGCAAAACCATGAATCTTAATAGGGGTGCTAACTTACAAGAATGCATCACCTTAGTTAGAACTAGCAACTCAAAGAAAATTTTCAGCCACGTTTCCCTGTACGCAAGAAACTTCCTTATATTAAAGAAATTCACCAATTTATCTATACAAAAAAAAGAATCATCTTTTTCGTACTGAACATCAGAACATGTAGCTCCGCCCTGTAATTCTGTAGAAAGATGTGGAAACAGCTGCGGAATAACTTAAGAAATTGTCATTATTTGTAGTTAGAAGGAAGTTATGAGCTGGAAATGATTAGTGGAGCCACTAAGTAGAATAGTTAGTTAGTGAGTGCCAGCTAAGACTCCGAGAGTAGTATAAATAACATGTACACTGTTACTTTGGTAGTTAGTTGAAATAATTTTCAAGTCTCATTCTAGAAGCTTCCCTTTCCTTTCTCTGCTCATCATAGCTTCTCCATTACTGTTTTTCTCTATGTTTCTCACCATAGCTGAAGAAGCTTAACATCGTATCAAAGCCAGGTTCGGAGGAGTGTACTCAACAGCTAAAGAGGGGAAAGTAGAGGATTCTGCATCAGTATTTGTTTGGTTGAAGTTAGGGTTCTAATCGAGCACAGTTAAACCAAATTCTGTGCAAATTTCTGCATCAGTATTTGTTTGGTTGAAGTTAGGGTTCTAAATCGAGCACAGTTAAACCAAATTCTGTGCAAATTTCCTTCAAATTTCCTTGCAGTTACTGCATCTCTATAAGATTCAGTGAAAAATTTCTCTGGAATCTCTTTGATTTTGTGAAATTCAGTATCGATTTCATAATCCAAACACACATTTGAGAACAATGGATGGTGAAGGAGCTTCAAGTGTACCAGTCAACACTCAAACTCAAAGTACTCAGAATGCCCAATTTTTCGATCAAATTCATCATAATCATCCATTATACATTCATGCATCTGATACTCAAGGTTCGGTACTTGTTTCTGTTCAACTTCAAGGTTCTGAAAACTATTCTCTGTGGAGTAAATCAATGAAAATAGTACTTCAAGGAAAAAATAAGCTAGGCTTTGTTCTAGGTACTTGTAGAAAAGATATGTTTGATTCTAGTTTGCATGAGACATGGGAAAGATGCAATGCTATAGTATTGGCCTGGATCATGAACACTGTATCTAAATACTTGATTAGCACAGTCATCTATGGTTCAGATTCTCACAAGGTGTGGGAAGATCTCTGGGAAAGGTTTGATAAGGTTAATGCTTCTAGAGCCTTTTTTCTGCACAAAGAAATTGCTTCACTTACACAGGGAACTGCTTCAGTTTCAGTGTATTTCTCTAAACTCAGAGAATTGTGGGATGAGTTTCCAGCTTTAATTCCTCCGCCTTGCTGTCCTTGTCCTGAATCGAAGAAGTATAGTGAACACTTTCATCAACAGAGGTTGTGGCAATTTCTGATGGGATTAAATGAATCATTTGATCATGCTAAAAGTCAAGTTCTGATGACCGTACCTTTACCCACTGTAAATCAAGCTTATGCTATGATAGTGAATGTTGAGAGTCAGAGAAGAACTATGCAAAGTTTCAGTGGAGGTCTAAATCATGAAGTTAGTGAGTCTATTGCTTTATTGAGTAACAAAGGTCATGGGAGTGAGTCTGTTGCTCACATGACTAGCAGATTTCAGAATAATAACACAGGTAATTTTAGACCTAAGACTGGCAACTATGATAGATCATCTCTCTACTGTGATTTCTGCAAAATGAAAGGCCACACGAAGGACAATTGCTACAAGCTACATGGCTATCCAGCCAACTTCAAGTATAAAAAGAAAGGAGGCTTCTCAAACACCTATGCCAACAATGCAGTGAACTCTGGAAATACAATCTCTGAAAATCAAGGTTACTATCAATCCAATGCAGGTTCAAATGCAACCATAAATGGTTCACCCCTGCAAGTTATTACTCCAGAACAATACTCCCTGCTTCTATGTCTTCTGAAGGGAAAAGAGAGTGAACCTGTGGTCAACACTGTCAGAGTAAGCTCAGAAGTTGGTACGTCAGGTGAAACGTCAAAACTCTCCACTACTGCAGGTAGCTTTACTGTATACCTATCTAAGCTAGTTGAGGATAACTGGATAGTGGACACTGGAGCATCAAACCATATGGCGCATAATATAGGTCTATTAACTAAGACTAAGGAGGTAAATCATGAAAATGCGAACAAAGTGAACTTACCTACTGGAAAACAAGTGAATATCAGTCATATGGGAGAGGCTTCTATTCTGAAGGGTAAAGTAGTTAATGATGTGCTATACATACCAGGATTCAAGTACAACCTGTTATCTGTCTCAAAAATAACCAAGGAGCTGTGTTGTGGTGTTGTTTTCTTTCCTGATTTTTGCATGTTCCAGGACATCTCAAGTGGGAAGGTGCTACGGATTGGTAGAGAAGATGCTGGTCTCTACATTCTCAAGGCAGACCAGTTCCCACAACTAAACTCAAACACATGTGGCAGTGAGCAACAACTCAAACAGGTTATCTCTAATAGTGTCAGTAAGACTAGCACAAATCGTGTTTCCATCAAGAATAATATGTGCGATATTCAGAAAGTGTATGATAGCTCCTTATGGCATAAAAGATTAGGACATGCTCCTTTAAAAGTTTTAGCTCATATTGATGGTCTACAACATGTAAAGTCTGAGAATCAATTGTGTCCTGTATGTCCTCTTGCAAAACAGTCAAGGCTGTCTTTTCCTACTAGTACTACTCATTCCAAATGCATGTTTGATTTAGTGCATGCTGATGTTTGGGGTCCCTATAGGGTACCCTCATTAGATGGAAGAAGATATTTTTTGACATTGGTGGATGATTACTCCAAGTTCATTTGGATATTTTTAATGTCCACTAAGTCTGACACAATTGTATTACTCAGAAATTTTCTAGTACTGGTAAAAAATCAGTTTGGGTGTAGTATTAAATGTTTGAGACCTGACAATGGTACTGAGTTCCTAAACGAACAAGTGTGCTCCTTGCTTCATGAACATGGTGTTAATCATCAAAGATCTTGTGTGTATACACCCCAACAAAATGGGGTAGTTGAAAGAAGGCACAGAACAATTCTTGATATGGCTAGAGCCTTGAGGTTCCAGGCATTTATTCCTTTAAAGTACTGGGGTCATTGTATCTCTACAGCAGTCTACTTGCTAAACAGACTACCCAGTCAAGTTTTAGGCGGAAAATCCCCCTATGAGATGTTGTTCCAGTGCTCTCCATCTCTGTTTCATCTGAAAATATTTGGGTGTCTTTGCTATGCTACCAGAGTAAAGAAGAGTGACAAGTTCAGTCCTAGAGCTCTTCCTTGTGTACATCTTGGATATTCTGCATCCCAAAAGGGTTACATCCTTCTTGACTTATGCTCCAAGGACTTCTTTGTTAGTAGAGATACTGTTTTCAAAGAAGATGTATTTCCTTTTCAAAAGGATCAGTCTGATCTCTCTCCTCTCTTTCCAGTGTTGTCCTTTACTGATGATGTTGAACCTGAGCATCCTGTTTTATCTGAAAATTCAGAGGTTATTCCACCCTCTCTAGCTCCCTCGGTATCTGTGGAGTGTCCTTTAGTTCCTGTTGTTTCTACTATACCTGAAAGAGTCAGAAGATCTTCCAGAACCATCAAACCTCCTGCCTGGATGACTGACTATGTAGTTCCAAATAAATCAGCTCCTACAGCTCATTCTTTAGCCAATTATGTTTCATATGAGCACTTGTCTGCAACTTGTATGTCTTCCCTAACTGCTTACTCTGCTGTGGTGGAGCCTCGATCCTTTGCTGAGGCTAGCAAAGATCCTTTGTGGGTTCAAGCTATGAAATTAGAACTGGCTGCTTTAGAGGCTAATCAGACTTGGTCTTTAGTTGATTTACCTGCTGGTAAGCATCCCATTGGATGCAAATGGGTATATAAAGTGAAGTATAAAGCTTCAGGAGAAGTGGAAAGATATAAGGCCAGACTAGTTGCAAAGGGATACAGTCAACTTGAAGGGCTAGATTACTCAGAAACCTTTTCCCCTGTGGCTAAAATGGTCACAATCAGAGCTTTGATTGCTTTAGCTGCTTCTTATTCCTGGTATGTGTTTCAGATGGATGTTCATAATGCTTTTCTTCAGGGTGATTTGGTGGAGGAAGTGTATATGCACATCCCTGATGGCTTTGTCAGTCAGGGGGGAGACAGGAAGGTGTGCAGACTTCATAAGTCTCTCTATGGGCTAAAACAAGCCCCTAGGCAGTGGAACCTGAAGTTAACAGAAGCCTTGGCAGATATGGGGTTTGTGCAGTCCCATTATGATTACTCTTTGTTCACTAAACACAAGCAAGGTGCAGTTCTGATTGTGTTAGTCTATGTAGATGATTTGTTGGTTACAGGGAGCAATTTAGCTCTTATTGAACAAGTCAGACTTGATCTTCAAGCTAGGTTCAAAATGAAAGATTTAGGTGAGCTGAAGTTTTTCTTGGGAATAGAATGTTCAAGATCAGAGAAGGGAATATTTTTATGCCAGAGAAAATATGCTTTAGAGTTAGTTTCAGAATTAGGACTGACAGGCAGTAAACCACATTCTACTCCACTGGAATTTAATCATAAACTTACTTCAGTTGAGTATGACAATATTATTCAACCTGACACAGCTGAAACTGATGTTCTACTCGAGGATAAAGGAAGCTATCAGAGAATTGTTGGGAGATTATTGTATCTAACCATGACTAGACCAGACCTTGCATTTGTAGTGCAGGTACTCAGTCAATATATGCATGCACCTAAAATCTCACACATGGAAGCTGCTATGAGAGCTGTCAGATACATCAAAGGAACTGCAGGTCTTGGCTTGTTTATGCCTGCTGGGGGCAACATGAAATTGACTGCATACTGTGACTCTGACTGGGGTTCATGTGTTGAAACTAGAAAATCTGTTACAGGTTATGCAGTAAAACTAGGTGGTGCTTTGATCTCATGGAAGTCAAAAAAACAACAAACAGTTTCCAGAAGCTCGGTTGAAGCTGAGTTCAGAAGCATGGCCTCTACTGTGGTTGAAATAACTTGGTTGATTGGATTGTTCAAGGAGTTGGGTACAGAGTTGCAGTTACCAGTAACTCTATTCTGTGATAGCAAGGCTGCTATACAAATAGCTGCACATCCAATATTTCATGAAAGAACAAAGCATATTGACATTGACTGTCACTTTGTAAGGGAAAAGATTCAGGGTGGTATGATACACACTCAGCACATTGGCACCAAAGAACAACTAGCAGATTTGCTGACTAAAGCTCTATGCAAGCCACAACATGACTATCTGGTAGACAGGCTGGGGATGAAGAACTTGTTTTCATCCATCAGCTTGAGGGGGAGTGTAGAAAGATGTGGAAACAGCTGCGGAATAACTTAAGAAATTGTCATTATTTGTAGTTAGAAGGTAGTTATGAGTTGGAAATGATTAGTGGAGCCACTAAGTAGATAGAGTAGTTAGTTAGTGAGTGCCAACTAAGACTCTGAGAGTAGTATAAATAACATGTACACTGTTACTTTGGTAGTTAGTTGAAATAATTTTTCAAGTCTCATTCTAGAAGCTTCCCTTTCCTTTCTCTGCTCATCCTAGCTTCTCCATTACTGCTTTTCTCTATGTTTCTCACCATAGCTGAAGAAGCTTAATAAATTCCAAGAGCAATGTTGAAGCATGAGTCATCCAACCCCCTTTTCAAACAGAATTGACCTAAATAGCCGTCTACCCAACTGATTAAACTAAAAATAGCCAGCATATGTATAATCCTGTGTAATCTATGTATACTGGCTAGAAAAACTAAAGATGATTTTTTTTTTTTTAATACTGAGTAACACCCATTGGAATAAAAGGTACAATGGTGGTGTTAATATCTTGAAATACACTTTTATACACAGACAGTAATCAGAAAAATTGTACCTTGGGAAGAAAGGGACAAGAGTGGATGAAGGGGAGCAAGACCCACGAAGGACTGAACAATTCTTGAACTGCATTTTGTTTTGCGAATACTAAGACGAGATGGGTAGGACCCACAAGAGAATCGAGATGGGTGAATTGTAGGGAGTGCTGATTTCAGACAAGACATGTTCCATGTTGTAGAAGCCGAGGTGCTTGCACAAGCCATATCTGATATCTTCTTCCTTAATGTTGGGGAGGATTTCTGGTGGGTTTATCTAAATGGATAAAGTGTATTTTGGTACCCAAATTATGTTCTATCGTTTCCCTCCGCCCCTAGAATTTTGTTTCCTATCATTTTTGACCCGCTCACTTTTCTGTTTTTTAAAATCACCCGCGGTGTCAAAGGTCAGCTTGTATACACTTCGGTCATTTTGGATTTGAGTTTACCCTTATTCTTTAGTTAATCGTCTAGATGAGAGACACATGTCTTATTTGATTTTTATAAGTTAAGATTATATCAGATTTGAAGTAATCGGAAAAACTGTTGTCATGTGACTAAGAGAAAACAAATTAAAGTCTTGAAAACAGCCTCTGGAAAAATGTAAGATAAGAGTGCGTAGAATAAATCTTTTTGTTGGGGTCCTTCTCAAATCCTGCGGATAGCGAGAGTTTTAATGCACTGAGATCTCCTTTTAAAATTATATTTCGTTACATTCTGACGTGCTTGATTTGAATTATATTGTTTAACTAGATGGTTGGATTGTGCAAATTGAACAGTTTAATTCTCACATTTAGGACTGGGCATTCGGTTTGATAGTTTAATATCGGTTCGATTTTTCGATTTTCGAATTGACAAAAATGACAATCGTAACCAAACCGAAATAAATTCGGTTCGATTCAGCTTCTACAAATTCGGTTCGGTTGTTTTGTTTTTTTATTTCGATTTTGAAGATTAAAGTAGTGCACCTCTCTTTGTTAAGACTGGATATTTAAAATTAATGATTTTTCTTAAAAAATATTTTTTTTCAAACCTATTTTTCATTCCCAGATATAAATAACTCAACATGGATGAAACAAAATGATATTACCATAAGTTTAACATAATATATAACTTCATTATGCATAAGTTTACATAAACAGTCAGAACTCGGAAGAGTGGTCGTTGCCGGAAAGACCATAATCGGCACTGCAGGCTGCAACCCACAGTGGTCGTCTGGTCGACTGGTCGCCTGCTCTGGTTTCGTTGTACAGACGACGATCTCGCCGGCGGTCTATGGTTCGATCGATTGTTCGACTATTGGACTGATGTATGCTGTTAGTTGTATGCGGCGTGCTATTACTTATTAGTTATTAGGGTTGTTATTATATATTTATATTATATTATTATATATTAAATATATTATATATATAATAATAAAATATATATATATTATTAATTATTTATAGAATTTCGATTAATCGGTTTATCCGAATTATTTTTCTGAAAAACCGAACACCAAACCATTTAACCGAATTTCAAAAATTGAAAATCAAAACTGATCCAAAAAAAATAAAAAATCAAATCAAAATTAAAATTTTGGTTTGGTTTTTCGTTTTTTTCGATTTTTTCGATTTAAACCAAAATATGCCCAGCTCTACTCACATTGCTTGTACATGATACTTGTGACTCTCTTGCTTTAGTGATACGTGGAATAAGAGACTTTTTTTTTTTTGGTTTGAAGAGATTTCATTCATAACTTAATATGCATCATAAGTAGTACAAAGTTGCGGATATGACCCTATCGGGTCTACATCTAAGCTATTAGTAGTACGTAAAGTAGAGTCTACAGACAGATATTGCCTATCAATGTAGTGCATGTTAGTAGGAGACATGCTATAGTTACGATTTACAGACCGCCTAGCCTATTAGAGGAAGTTTCTTCTTTGTCTGTTATAATAGCTTTATGAATAAACAAAGTGGAACTGTCCATTCTTCAAAAAATTGTGGTGCTTCCTTCTTCCTTGCTTCCTTTGCTAAGATATCCGCAGCTTCATTGGATCTCCTACCCTCATGGTGTATCACCGTAATTCCCAACTCCAGTAGAAGATCCCTGCACATAACAATCAAGTTATTATCAGGTATATAGTATCATTATTTAGATTGTTCACCAAGATTGCAGAATCTGTTGCTATGGAAAATCACCACACCCTGGAATTTTTTTACCATTTTAAGTCCTACGTATAATGCTAGAGTTTCAGTATGAATTACTGAGAGTGCAGTAAATTTTGCACTAAATCCCCACACCCACTCCCCATATTTGTCCCTCAGTAAGCCCCCAGCCCCACCCGTGCTAGTGGTATGATCAAATGAACCATCCACGTTTAATTTTAATCCTTCCAATGGAGGTACCCAGCAGATCGGCGAGTTGCGGTTACTTTTGTAGTTGGTAGTTCTTTCGGTTAACAGCTTGAATTCCAAATCTCTTTCATACGCTTGGTTAGTTGGGATAGGATTCCTTTTCTTATTGAAAATGTTGTCATTTCTGGATAACCAGATACCCCAAAGATAAAGCAGAAAAGCCTCACTCCAAGTAAGATACTTACCGATTTTAAAGTTTTTCATCCTACTACACTGGACTAGCCACTCTTTTCACGTTAATAGCCTATGGTTATCAATAATCATAGTTATATTAACAACTTCCCAAAAGTCTACAGTGGGTGGTCTATGGTTTCTGGTTGTTGACAGAGTAAACACACAGAGGACTAACATTCATGCCTATATGATTTAAATAAGAAGCGGTAGGAAGCCTATTATGGAAAGCTAACCATACGAAGTAAGTATTAAATTTTTGTAGGGCATTTTAACTTTCAAATCCACTTAAAATTCTTTGTGAAAAAGCACCTTCGACCCTCCTTATCCAGCAGGCTATGATATGCACTCGACGTTCGAAACTAGACAGCAACTAAGCTTGTCGCGCAGACCTATTTTATCAGGGATAAACAAATTAAACGTAGGGAAAATGTTATTGATTACACTTTTTTGAAGGATATTTTTCCAGAGAACCAAGATCCCAACACCCATCCTTAATGAAGTTTGACAGTACAACGTCTTCCTCCCCAGCATTCGGATGGCATGGTATTTGATTAATGATAGGTTGGTCAAAGGTAGACCAAACATCTTTCCAGAACCTAATGGCGGCCTTTCCATCCCTCAGGTCCCATTTCGTGTTATCCAGACAAATATTCCAACCTCTAATAACATTCTTCCAAATACTACTGCACGATTTGGTGAATCCTTGGGTACTATCTTTAAGTTCCCTATTTCTAGAATA
The DNA here is from genome assembly GCA_030864215.1 of Capsicum pubescens. NCBI lineage: Eukaryota > Viridiplantae > Streptophyta > Magnoliopsida > Solanales > Solanaceae > Capsicum > Capsicum pubescens. The sequence continues at coordinate 4,265,447 of CM061543.1, read as the reverse complement.
TTTATGAACTAAAACCATAGCCCAAAGCGCTTTGGGCTTGTTAAACACTTTCCAACCAAGCTTTGCGTGGAGGGCTTGATTTTTAATAGAGGTTTTTTGAATACCCGAGCCACCCTCTTCTTTAGACTGACTTAGAGTGTCCCAACTAACTAGGTGTAGTTACTTTTTAATGTCAGTAGTTCCCCAAATGAAGTCACGTTGGATTTTATCGATATTTTTTGCAACGGCTGTAGGCAATCTATTGTATTGCATTATGTGAGTAGGGATACTATTTAAATAAGCTTTCACTAGAGTAGTTCTAACCACGATATTAATAAATCTAGTTTTCCAACCCGCTAGCTTCTTTTTCAAGTTATCTATAGTAAATTGGTAGTCTTAGCATGGAAGAATGGAAAACCCAAATACTTACCAAAAGTGTTGCATGAGCCAATGTTAAAAATTGTGCAAATATCTTTTTTAACAGTCTCATCACAGTTCTTGGAGAAGTGAATTTTTGATTTGCCAGTGTTAATTCGTTGACCCGACCAAAGACAGAAATTATCAATGGTTTCCTTTATTTTTAGGCAGCTACCTTTATTCGTAGAAAACATTAGAATTAGATCATCTGCGAAAAATAGGTGTGATAGGTTGGGACCTTGCCTGGATATTCTCATAGGGTCCCATATACCTGTGTTAATGTCCCGAGTAATATTATGAGCTAGGACTTCAATGCAAAGGATAAAGATGTACGGAGACATAGGATCCCCCTGCCTAATTCCCCTAAAAGGGCTAAAGAAATCAGTCCTAGTACCGTTTACTAAGATAGCGACAGAGATAGTACTTATACAGGACGTGATTAAATTAATGATGCTATCGGGGAAGTTAAAATAATGAAGGGTGTGGTGGATAAAAGACCACTCCAGTTTATCAAAAGCTTTTTCGAGGTCTATTTTCATAAGAATGTTCCCCCATTTTTCCCTTCATTTTCCTAAAGTGTCTAACAACTTCCTGGATGATAATGGCGTTGTCAGCCGCTTGTCTATTTTTAAGGAAGCTAGTCTGACAGGGTCCTATAATTTTGTCCATCAGTGGTCGCAGTCTTCTTGATATAATCTTCATAATAATTTTATACGAAGTGTTGCATAGACTAATAGGTCGATAGTTGTGAAGCGTATGAGCATTCTCACTTTTTGAACTAAGACAAATATGAGTACGGTTAACAGATTCATCGATTTTTTATTCAGTAAAAGCTCTATAGCAGAAGTTGTAGACTATTGACACACAACATCCCAGTAATTTTGAAAGAAGAACGGGTGAAGTCCGTCAGGCCTAGGAGCCTTATACGGTTGGAATGAGAAGACTGCTGATTTAATTTCAATTTCGGAAGGCATTCTCGCTAGATCTGCTTTATCCATCTCAGAAAGGCACACCTTCCCTTTTATTAGAGTTTATTTTGAATTTGAATTGTTTTAGCTTTTTCTGTAACAAAAAGATTATCTTTCCTGTAAAATAGGCATTAGATAAGACTCTTATAGTTATCTTCAACATGTACAAAATTTGTATAAAAAGAGATGTAACCAGCAGAATAATAAAACAAGCACTTACGTTCAAACCTTCTAGTGTGCTCAACTTTTCTATATGATATCAGATTTGCCCATTGATCCTATGGCCAATCCTCAAAACTCCAGAAACCTATTATCACTTGCAAAAGACTCTGGTTCTTCCACCATTATTCAGTTGCCAAACCTCTCTCTCAAACTTGATAGAAACAACTATTGTCTTTGGAAAGAAAATACCTTGGACATACTCAGAGCCTTTTCTCTTGACTCATTTGTTCTTGGTTCCAATCCTCCTCCAAAAACCATTACTGTCGCCCCTTATACTACAGCGTCCGCTACCATCCACGCACAATCAGCGGTTACTTCTAACCCTGAGTATGATGAATGGCGACACAACGATCTTCTTATTTTTATTTGGCTTCATCAAATAATTTCTTATCCTCTTCTTGGTCACTTAACTCGAGCTACCTCTTCTTATGATGCTTGGACTAAAATCGAGCGTATGTTTCAATCACAGACACGTGCTCGAGTTATGCAATTAAAATTTCAACTTTAAAACTTTCCTAAAGGCAATCTTTCCATCACAGAATACTTTGAGAAGAAATGCGCAATCGCCGACTCTTTAGTAGAAAACTTGTACATTGTACAAGATGATGACTTCATCTCATTTGTTCTTAATGGTCTGGATTCTTCATTCAAAATTTTCAAGGCTGCTCTTAATATGCGTTCTGGTCCTATGACTCCCGAAGAATTGTTTGGACTCCTCCTTCAGGAAGAAGAACACTTGGCTGAAGAAATTCGTTTGACCACCATTAATACTCAATTTGGCTCTACTCCTTCTCATGCCCTCTTAACGTAAAATTCAGCTTATCCTCCTCCCTCTCCACCCGTTCATAATACCAACAAGTCATCTATTCTTGGACTGCCCCCACTCTCTAATCTTATTGCCCACAATTCTCATAATCATGCTCAATCTATGGTACCTCAACAATATTCCCATTTTGCATTCTCTCGATCCAATAATCGCCATTCCAAGCGTCATGTGCCATGTCAAATATATGGTAAAACTAATCATGAAGCTCGTAATTGCTACCATCGCTCTAATGAAAAAGATTATCCACCAACAAGGCCATCGCCATCACGGTCAACTCCCAAACAAGCACATTTTGCTTCTCCTTCGGCTATTGTTGATCCTGCTTGGTATTTTGATTCGGGTGCTACACTTCATGTGACTTCAGACATGGTTAACCTCTCGTTACAGCCTTACACCGGCAATGATGGTTTAGCGTTTGGTAATGGTATGAAACTTCCTATTTCGCACATTGGCTCATCAATTTTGTCTGCACGCACACAACCCATTCATCTTAAAAATATTCTCCATGTCCCTAAAATTTCCAAGAATTTACTTAGTGTTTCTAAACTAACTCGTGATAATAATGTCTATGTGGAATTTCATCCTTATGATTGCTATGTGAAGGATTTGCAGGGCAGGAAACTGCTGCGAGGAACACTTGATGATGACCTGTACCGTCTTCAACTATCATCGTCTCATTCTCAGTCTTTCCCGCCTTCCATATTTCTTGGTGAACGTACCTCTCTTGTTGGTTGGCATCGTCGACTAGCTCATACAAATGAAGCTCTTCTTCATCATCTTGTGTCTAATTTTAGGCTACCTGTTTCTAGCTTTGATTTTCCTAATATTTGCGAACCTTGTCAACTAGGCAAGAGTCGACGCCTACCCTTTTCCCATTCCCATGTTTCTAGCAGTAGTCCTTTTCAATTAGTTTATTCTGATGTTTGGGTACCTTCTCCCGTTCCTTCTATTAATGGATCCTCCTACTTTGTTTTATTCATTGATGATTGTACCAAATTTATTTGGATATATTTCATGTCACATAAATCGCAAGTTTTTCAATTTTCACTCAATTTAAGTCGGCCGTTGAAACCCAGTTTGGGACAAAAATAAAATCAGTTCAAACTGACTGGAGAGTTGAGTACCGAAATGTATCATCGTTTTTACAAAATCAAGGCATTCATCATCGTATTTCTTGTCCTTATACACCTCAACAAAATGGTGCATCGGAACGCTGGAATCGTATTATAATTGAAAAAGGACTTTCTCTTCTTTCCCATGCTTCTCTTCCATTTCAATTTTGGGAGAATGCATTTCTCACTACTACGTACTTATCTAATGTTACAATAACCTCTTCTTTTTCCTTTAAATCGCCATATCAATTACTGTATAAAAATTCTCCCGATTATGGATTTCTCAAAACTTTCGGTTGCCTTTGTAATCCTTTTCTTCGACCTTACAATCATCACAAAGTTGATTTTCGGTCTCTTCCTTGTGTCTTTGTAGGATATAGTTCTCGTCACAAAGGTTACCTTTGTTACCATGTCGCGTCTTCTCAAATTTATATTACTCATCATGTTGTGTTTGATGAAAATACTTTTCCGTATTCCTCCATGCTGCCGATCACAACATCATCATCCTCCTTGTCCCATTTCAGCAACTCTTCTTTCTCTTTACTCAATCAAGCTTCTCAACGTCCAATGCGTTCACATTCTCTCGCATCAAGGTCATCATCAAGTCCTCAAGTTGCATCACCTATCCCCTCATCTGAACACACAAATCATAGACACATACCCTCTGTACCCTCTACTGTATCCCCTCAAGAATATCCACAAACAGAGAATACACCAACCATTAACCCACCTGAACACCTGCCATCATCTGGTTCATCTTACCCGACCTCAACCCCTTCCTATATTCGCCCCTCCGACACCTCTAGTCATCACATGGTTGTTCGAAGTAAAACTAATTCCTTAAAACCAAAAGCTCTTATAACATCTCGACATTCTCTTCCTCCTGATCCTTCGCACATTCCAGAACCTACAACATATCATCAAGCCTCTAAATATCCTGAATGGCATCATGCTATGCAAACATAATTTTTAGCCCTTATGCGAAATAAGACTTGGACATTGGTTCTACCACCGCCTAATTCTAACATTATTGGTTGTAAATGGGTCTACAGGGTTAAGAGGAAAGTTGATAGATCAATTGAACGTCACAAAGCTCGTCTTGTAGTGTCACACCCCTTTTTTAACTCCAAAAGATTAATTTTATGTTCAAATAGGTTTTTATTAAGTGACAAAAAATTAAAAATTTGTTTCGAAAAGGAAAATTTACATTTAAACTCAGAGTCGCCACTTGGCATAAATCGGTGTGCCAAGTCATCTTTGGAAAATCCTTTTCAAAATGATTTGACTCTTGAAACTGATTTGCGAATAGAGATTCCGGTTAAGAAATTCTGTTGATCGAGGGGAAGGTGTTAGGCACCCCTCGATCCCGTGGTTTGACCACGGTCGCTTGGTGGAGCAATATTGGCTAATTTAACACCACGAATGTATAAACCACACAAAGCATGCACAACAATCAATCAAGCAGACCAAAACAAAACAATCCAAAATTTAGAGTTCAGTCCGAATTATACAGTCCAAAAATAGAAAAATACGAAAATATAAATCCTATTCTAAACTAGACCTAGACTAAGCTCCAATGCTCTACCCGATGACTCGGTCCTTCATCACGAACCTCCTTTGCGTACATGATACATCGGGGCATTCTCCGGTGAATAGATATAAGTACCTCGGGGCATTCCCCGGCCAAATGAGTCCAATTGAATTAAATGCGATAAAACAAAACCATTCCAACACATATTTCAAACATGCCATCAATCCACCATGCCTAAATTTGCCGACCCAAGCCTATCATTTTCCTATCCATTCTCGACTTAAGACATAAATCTATCACGTGTCATATCAATAATAATTCAAAATTAATCTAAATCTATCCCTTTTGTCAATTTTCAATTTCTACCGTCAACTTCCTTTTTATCAATCGCACTATCAAAATTACTCAAATTCGTCCCGTATATTAACGAAATCACATCATCAAGCACATAATCAAAACATCAACCAAGTCCATTAATTTTAATCACCCCACACATAATCATAACATGTTATACCAAATTAAAATAAAATAAGGAGCAAAAGTTGTAGAGATGGACCTTTCGATAATCGACTTTTGTTGATAATAAAAATTAAAGAAGCCCGACCTTGGAACCCGAATAGAAAACCTCGACTCCAAATTCACGAGTTGACTAACACCGGTTCAAAATATCATAACCCCCAAATTCTGAGTTGAACAGAAGTCCAAAATACCCACAGACAATCGAAACGAAGGTTGCGTCAAGATAACCGAAAGAAAAAAACCATATAATTCCGGAGTGACCTTGAAAGAATCAAATCAAGAACGAATTGGATGACAAATTGAATAGGGGCTGAGACGTCGGAGATCCGGTGAGCTTAAACAACGTCTAGAAAGTGAAGTACAGGTCGGATCTCGACGGCAGTAGTGTTTCCGGTGAGATTTTCACCGGATTTTTCTGTTCTTTCATCTGATCTCCCTTAAACTCCATCCATTTTTCCTCACTGTACGTGTGTGTGTGCTGGTTACTGTGTGTGTGGGAATGATGGTGAAGAAGAAGAAACCCAGATCCCCTTTTCTCTCAATTCGCGTCTCTGTGTGCAGGTGAATCCCAAAAGAAAGAAGAAAGGAGATGATGGTGTCTACCCTTTCCACCTCTATATAATTGATGGATCCCCTTTCTCTGTTTGTGATGGTGTATCCGAGAGCTCCCCCTTGAAATTATTGTTGTGTCGTCTATATATGCGTGTGTGCTCTGTGTGAGAAGAAGAAGAAGAAGAAGAAGGAAAAGAAAAAAATGGCGTGAGGTCTAGTCTATGTTAGGGTGAGTGGAATTATTTTTTGTGAGTGGGTCCCCCCAATTTTGGAAGCTTCTGTGTGTATATATATATGTTAAAATGGAAATGGTGAATGAATTTTCTTTTGATGTGGGGCCCATTTTTGTATGCATATCCTCCTCATTGTATGTACATATTATCAGAAGTGGAAAAAGAAATGTGTGGGGGGGTCATGTGGGATGGGGTAGGGAGTGGGGTAGGTGGTTAGGATAAAGTTTGTTAGGATAAGGTTAGAGATTTATTGAATATTTGCTATTTTTGTATTTTTGCAGGATATAATCACATGGACGAGGGTACACGATAGGATAAGGTAAAAATAGGTAAAACGATATCGGGGAGGAACGAAATTAGGTGTCTACATCATGCCCCCTTTGAATGTAAACACGAAGTATTTTCAGACAAAGAAGTAGACAACAAGACAGAATTTTGTCCCGACCATTATTCAAAGAAAGAAACAGAAAGAAGGACAACCGAGTCCTGACTTAGGACATCCTACCTACCCAAGTTATGAGGGAATCAAGTGACAGGTATGCCAAAGGATTGGAAGGAGAGGGACTATACTGATTTGGCGAGTTGAGTGAGGTTCCATCGAGGTTCCGGTCCGCGGCTCTGTCATTACATCAAAAATGAAAATTACAAGTTAAAAATATAAATAAAATTACAAAAATCCTATCTATGAAGCTTCTGTTGGACTCTTGACTCGCTACTTCATCACCCTATTCTTCAAGCGGGCTCCTGACTTGCAATTTCTTCAACTTGTTTCTTGCCTTTCAATTTTTTCACCCTATTCTCCAGGTGGGCTCCTGACTTGCTATTTTTCAATTTGTTAACTTTCAATTTCTTCACCTTGTTTCTTGGCTTTCAACTTCTTCACCTTATTGCTTGACTTTCAATCTCTTAACCTTGTTACTTGACTTTCCATTTCATCACCCTATTCTTCAGGCGGGTTCCTGACTTGCCATTTTATCACCATGTTCTTCAGGCGGGCTCCTGACTTTCAATTTCATCACCCTGTTCTTCAAGCGGGCTCCTGACTTGCATTTTTCAATCTGTTTAACTTTCAATTTCTTCACCTTATTGCTTGGTTTTCCATTTATTCGCCCCGTGCTTCGGGCATGCTCCTGAAATCACATCAAAACTGAAAAGAAAATTATCCCAAACAAAGAAATGCATTTTCTATGAGTTAATTGGAATGACTCGACTAAAAGGTACGTCTTATAGGAATAAAACGAGATGACTCGACTAAAAGGTACGTCTTATAAGAATCAAAGAGAATGACTCGACTAAAAGGTACATCTTATAGGGGTCAAGGGAATGACTCGACTAAAAGGTACGTCTTATAGGGGTCAAGGGAATGACTCGACTAAAAGGTACGTCTTATAGGAATCAATAGGAATGACTCGACTAAAAAGTATGTATTATAGGAATCAAAGGGGATGACTAGACTAAAAAGTACGTTTTATAGGAATCAAAGGGGATGACTCGACTAAAAGGTACGTCTTATAGGAATCAAAGGGGATGATTCGACTAAAAGGTACGTTTTCTAGGAATCAAAGGGAATGAATCGACTAAAAGGTACGTCTTATAGGAATCAAAGGGGATGACTCGACCAAAAGGTACGTCTTATAGGAATCAAAGGGGATGACTCGACTTAAAGTTATGTCTTATAGGAATCAAAGGGGATAACTCGACTAAAAGGTACGTCTTATAGGAATCAAAGGGGATGACTCGACTAAAAAGTACGTTTTATAGGAATCAATAGGAATGACTCGACTAAAAGGTACGTCTTATAGGAATCAAAGGGGATGACTCAACTAAAAGGTACGTCTTATAAAAATCAAAGGGGATGACTCGACTTAAAGGTACATCTTATAGGAATCAAAGGGGATGACTCGACTAAAAGGTACGTCATCTAGGAGTCAAGGAATGACTCGACTAAAAGGTACGTCTTATAGGAATCAAAGGGGATGACTCGACTAAAAGGTACGTCTTATAGGAATCAAAGGGGATGACTCAACTTAAAGGTACGTCTTATAGGAATCAAAGGGGATGACTCAACTAAAAGGTACGTCTTCTAGGAGTCAAGGTGAATGACTCGACTAAAAGGTACGTCTTCTAGGAATCAAAGGGGATGACTCGACTAAAAGGTACGTCTTATAGGAATCAAAGGGGATGACTCAACTTAAAGGTACGTCTTATAGGAATCAAAGGGGATGACTCAACTAAAAGGTACGTCTTCTAGGAGTCAAGGTGAATGACTCGACTAAAAGGTGCGTCTTCTAGGGGTCAAGGGAAATGACTCGACTAAAAGGTACTTCTTATAGGAGTCAAGGGGAATGACTCGACTAAAAGGTACGTCTTATAGGAATCAAGACTTAAATTAGGAAGTGCATTACCTAAGAAGCAAAATTCGAATTACCCAATCAAGGAAGTGTGTTTCCTTACCAATGTTGTTTGAATTATCAAAACAATGAAGTGTGTCTCCTTACCAAAGCTGCTTGAATTACCAAAACAAGGAAGTGCGTCTCCTAGAGATCTTGAATTATGAGTTTTACCATGGTTTTGATTACCAAACCTGTGCAACAACCTTGCCTCTTGTATTTGTTGAGGTGAGAAATTATGGCCTTTGATGTTTAGGCTCTGAAATCCTTGATCTGAATGCAACATGTATTCCTATTACATACAAAGAAAACTTGTGAGTTTAAAATCATGGTGGCTAGTTTATGGCTTTGGCTTTTGAGGCAATTGCTCCTGCCCCCGTCACATTTAGCTTTGCTTCCAACCATTAGCATATTTCATTGACTTGCTGTACATTGACCCAAACTCAGCTTATTAAGAGTGACTCTGAAACAAACACAGTATTTCTGCTTTGTCATGTGTCTCAAATAAACCCTTTGAACCTTGGTATTTCCATGAGTTCCCCGACTTCTCTGTTGACAAAACTTTCTGCATGCCCTTTTTGGGCTCACAATCATGTCTCTTTCATGTGCTAACTTTTGTCTTGCTTTGTGCAATTAAAGAAGCTAGTAGCAAGTTTTGAAATCTTTTTTCACTTGTTTTGACACGGACTTGACTCAAAGACAAGAAACGAAAAAAAGAATGAAAATTTTTGTTTTGATAACTGACTCAAGAAAGATAAAATTAAAATAAAGAGAAGAAAGAAAAGACAATGAATGTCCCCTTTAAAACAAAGAAACAAAAAATTCATCTAAAAATGACAGTCAACATTAATGATTATGCCATGCATTTTGAATTAAGCAGCTTGATCTTTTCATCCAAACTTTCTACCCATTGTTGTTGAGTTAATGGCCTTGAAACTGAGTTGCTTTCTTAGGTCAATTACTAGAATCAACATAAAATATACTATGTAAAGAAAACAAAAAAACAACACTTTTAAATCACAAAGGAAAAGGGGACACTCCATTTAATTAAAATGAAAGATAGAAGGGTTTGAACATAACGACAAAGGGACAAAACAAAATAGATCCCGAACTACAACCCTGAAATAACTCGAAAAACAAAAAAGAAGACAAAACAAACTACCAGACCTCTTCCTAGTAAGGAGGGGGGTGACTTCTCAATTGCTCAATCTGACATCTTAGCCACTGATTTGCATATCAACATGACTAGAGCTTTCCTCACTATCAATGTTCTGAACCATAATTGATTTATCTTGAATCATCTTTTCAATTTCTCTTTTCAAAGCACGACAATCTTCAAAACTGTGACCCTGAACATCAGAATGATATGCACATCGTACATTAGGATCAAAACTTCTTGAATGTGGGTCAGGAGTATACCCAAGGAGAAGAGTGATCATGTCCTGTTGTACCAATCTATGGAATAAACTGGCATATGACTCTCCAATTGGTGTGAAGCTATCTCTCGACTTATGCCTTATTTCATTGTTTGGCTTAGATAGAAAATCTGGCTTAGAAGGGTTTTGGTATGTTTGTGGAGTTAGAGGATGACTCTGGGGCGTTAGGGTATGCCATTGTGGGTAAGATGAGGGTTGAACATGTGGTTGTGCATTATACACTGGATATGGATGTGGAGGAACAGAGTATAATGGATTTTGGGAGTGATTATGTGGAGCCTGGGCATAAACTTGAGCTTGAGCCTGAGATCGACGACGACGTGGTCTTCTTGACCTTTCTTGCTGTCCAACTATAATTGCAGATGCATCTTCCTCATTCTTTTTCTCCCCAACACTTCCTGAACCCTTTTGAATTACTTGAGTAGTTGCTTTCAATGTTGCATAACTCACAATGCGACCAGTCTTAATTCCCTCTTTTATCATCTCCCCCATTTTAAGGACCTCAATGAATGGCTTGCCTAATGAAGGTAACAAGTGTTGATAATATGTTTCGTCCTGTGCTTGAATAAACACCTCCACTATTTTTCTTTCTTTCATTGGCAGTTTTACTCTAGCAGCTTGTTCGCGCCATCTGATTGCATACTCCCTGAAACTCTCAGTATTCTTCTTTGTTATACTAGTTAGGGATTTTTCGTCAGGGATCAACTCCACATTGTATTGAAATTGTTGCACAAATTCGTTAGCTAGGTCATCCCAACTAATCCATTTGTCAATGTCTTGGTCAACAAACCATTCTGAAGCTATACCTGAAAGACTCTCACTGAAATATGTCATGAGTAATTCTTTCTTCCCTCCAGTGCCCCTTAGCTGGTTGCAATAGCGTCTCAAATGTGCTACAGGATCGTCATGTCCATCATACTTTTCAAACTTCGGCATTTTAAAACCAAGAGGAAGATGTACACCAGGAAACATGCACAGATCTTTATATGAGACACTTTTGTACCCCCCCAAGTCCTTATAATTTTTTCATAGTCAGTTCCAAACTTCTCAATTTTCTGGCTATTTTCTCTTGTTCTTCTGTCATAACAGGCTTCTCAGTGTTAGGAGGAAATTCAGGCGGTTGAGGGCAGTCGTAAGGACCAGTCGACTTAAATGTAGGCTCGAGAGCATAATGTTGATCACTAAAAATATTCAATGCAGGCTATCTTGTAGAGTAGGGAGGCACAACTTGTGGATGAACATTAAAAGTAGGAGCTTCAGGTGGGGGTGGCGCCGCAAAAGCATGAACAGCAGCTGGAGCTGAGTATGTGGTAGTCTTGGATTGGGGAGTGAGGAAATGAACATTGAAAGTGGTTGGATATTGTTACCCCAGAGTCGATCCTGATGCATGTTGTGGAATATCAACAAAAATGGGAAATTGTGCATGCGACACGGGAGGCAAGCTAGAAAGATATTTCAAATTATCAGTGGGAACTGGAGGAGGCGGCAACCCATTAGCCCAAGCTCGATGCATTTCTATTATTTGTCGCCTTAATTTTCGAATCTTTTCATTATCTCCTACATTCTCATTCCCCGAACTCCCTATCTGATTAGTGACAACTAACTCGGTATCCTTGTTGGCCATGACTTCCTCTATGACTTGGAGCAATATGGAGGACCATCCAAAATGCCACAAACCAACCACCTTAAACTAACTGGAAAAGAGATAGCAAATGCGTTAGAGTTCAACGATTTTTCAAAACCTCTTCTTTTCTTTTTTTTTATTGAAAAAATCACCGAACCCAAGAAGGGCGCCTACGTATCTCACCCCCGAAAGGGAAGAATCAGGTGTGCGTAGTTCGTGAAGTCTTGCCAAAATGGCCGATTAAACTCTTTTTCTTTCTTTTTTTTCTTTTTCTTGAAACTTTAAAAAGAAAAGAAAATAAAAATTTGTCAAAAGAAATGACGAAAATATTTTTGAATTCTTTGGTTTTAACATCCCTATACAAAATGAAACCTATGATTACCAAAGAAAATCTTTTTGGATTTTCGATTTTGAATTTCATATGAAAACGAAACTTGAACCTGTTAAAGGAAAAATCTTTTTTGTTGTTTTCTCTTAAAGACGTATATGAAACACCTACTCTAATAAAGAGTGAAGAAAATCTTTTTGAATTTTTAAAATAAGATCCCTGAACCCACAATAGGTTGCTTACGTATCTCACTCCCGAGAGAGGAGAATCAGGGGTGCGTAGTTCGTCCAATTTGGACAATTAAGAATTCACTGACAGATTGACCCTAACTTAAGAGACACGACCAAAGACAGACGAATAAAATCTTTTTGGGGTTTTCAATTTGAGACTTCACATAAAACTGACACCAACAACTACGAAAGAAAAATCTTTTTGACATTTTTGTTATAAGAAATATACAAAACTTCTACCAACTTTTTTCATTTTTCTTTTATAAATACTCCTGTAAAAAAAATCTTTTTGAAAATTTTGAATTATGAATGCATGGTAAAGGAGTAAAGGAAGATCTTTTTGATGTCTTTAAGAAAATGAGTGCGAAAGGTAAAAAATCTTTTTGAATTTTTGAATTGTGAAAAACAAAAGTCATAAAGAACTCTAAAAATAAACTGCGAAACTCTTTTTTTTTTACACCTTTTTTCTTTTTTTTCAACACTTTCTTGTCTACACACTTTACTTCTAACACATGTTTTCCCCAAATCGGTCCGTTAAATGACCACATTACCCTCAGAGATGCAACATTTAGCACGTAGGGATGCTTTAGAGGTGAGTTTCCTACAAAGGGCCGTGTGGGTCCCTCTAGGTCTCAATATGATGCACATAAGAATGACCTAAAGGCTGACCTACGTTGTGGTTTACTAACAAGGCCGTTCGGGGGAGCATATGATCGATAGTGGCTGCTTTGCTTTCCACCTACTCCATACATCCAACGGCTTCCCCCTAAAATAAAGGTGACTCAACTAGAGTTCGTGCGCACAACGTGCGCTCCGAGACTTGTTGCGGAAAGAATGACTCGGGTTATGCACATGATGTCAGATATAAAAACGGTAACACATAAGATAAATATTGTAAACAAAGAGCACGAAAACGCACAAAAGTGAAAACACAAACAAAAATCACAAACAATGCTTATACACTAGTAATGCCAAACAAAGCCGATACGACTCCAAAAAAAAGCTCGGATTCTGAAAGCATCCCCAGTGGAGTTGCCAGAGTTGTCACACCCCTTTTTTAATTCCAAAAGATTAATTTATGTTCGAAAGAGTTTTTATTATGTGACAAAAAATTAAAAATTTATTTCGAAAAGGACAATTTACATTTAAACTCAGAGTCACCACTTGACATAAACCGGTGTGCCAAGTCACCTTTGGAAAATCCTTTTCAAAATGATTTGACTCTTGAAACTGGTTTGCGAATAGAGATTCCGGTTAAGGAATTTTGTTGACCAAGGGGAAGGTGTTAGGCACCCCTCGATCCCGTGGTTTGACCACGGTCGCTTGGTGGAGCAATACCGGCTAATTTAACACCACGAATGTATAAACCACACAAAGCATGCACAACAATCAATCAAGCAGACCAAAGTAAAACAATCCAAAATTTAGAGTTCAGTCCGAATTATACAGTCCAAAAATAAAAAAATACGAAAATATAAATCCTATTCTAAACTAGACCTAGACTAAGCTCCAATGCTCTACCCGATGACTCGGTCCTTCATCACGAACCTCCTTTGCGTACATGATACATCGGGGCATTCTCCGGTGAATAGATATAAGTACCTCGGGGCATTCCCCGGCCAAATGAGTCCAATTGAATTAAATGCGATAAAACAAAACCATTCCAACACATATTTCAAACATGCCATCAATCCACCATGCCTAAATTTGCTAACCCAAGCCTATCATTTTCCTATCCATTCTCGACTTAAGACATAAATCTATCACGTGTCATATCAATAATAAATCAAAATTAATCTAAATCTATCCCTTTTGTCAATTTTCAATTTCTACCGTCAACTTCCTTTTTATCAATCGCATTATTAAAATTACTCAAATTCATCCTGTATATTAACAAAATCACATCATCAAGCACATAATCAAAACATCAACCAAGTCCAATAATTATAATCACCCCACACATAATCATAACATGTTATACCAAATTAAAATAAAATAAGGAGCAAGCAAAAGTTGTAGAGATGGACCTTCCGATAATTGACTTTCGTTGATAATAAAAATTAAAGAAGCCCGACCTTGGAACCCGAATAGAAAACCTCGACTCCAAATTCACGAGTTGACTAACACCGGTTCAAAATATCATAACCCCCAAATTTTGAGTTGAACAGAAGTCCGAAATACCCACAGACAATCAAAACGAAGGTTGTGTCAAGATAACCGAAAGAAAAAAACCATATAATTCCGGAGTGACCTTGACAAAATAAAATCAAGAACGAATTGGATGAAAAATTGAATAGGGGATGAGACGTCGGAGATCCGGTGAGCTTAAACAACGTCTAGAAAGCGAAGTACAGGTCGGATCTCAACGACAGTAGTGTTTCTGGTGAGATTTTCACCAGATTTTACTGTTCTTTCGTCTGATCTCCCTTAAACTCCATCCATTTTTCCTCACTGTACGTGTGTGTGTGCTGGTTACTGTGTGTGCGGGAATGATGGTGAAGAATAAGAAACCCAGATCCCCTTTTCTCTCAAATTCGCGTCTCTGTGTGCAGGTGAATCCCAAAAGAAAGAAGAAAGGAGGTGATGGTGTCTACCCTTTCCACCTCTATATAATTGATGGATCCCCTTTCTCTGTTTGTGATGGTGTATCTGAGAGCTCCCCCTTGAAATTATTGTTGTGTCGTCTATATATGCGTGTGTGCTCTGTGTGAGAAGAAGAAGGAAAAGAAAAAAATAGCGTGAGGTCTAGTCTATGTTAGGGTGAGTGGAATTGTTTTTTGTGAGTGGGTCCCCCCAATTTTGGAAGCTTCTGTGTGTATATATATATGTTAAAATGGAAATGGTGAATGAATTTTCTTTTGATGTGGGGGCCATTTTTGTATGCATATCCTCCTCATTGTATGTACATATTATCAGAAGTGGAAAAAGAAACGTGTGGGGGGGTGGAAGGGTCATGTGGGGTAGGGTAGGGAGTGGGGTAGGTGGTTAGGATAAAGTTTGTTAGGATAAGGTTAGAGATTAATTGAATATTTGCTATTTTTGTATTTTTGCGGGATATAATCACATGGGTGAGGGTACACGATAGGATAAGGTAAAAATAGATAAAACGATATCGGAGAGGGACGAAATTAGGTGTCTACATGTAGCGAAAGGTTTTTACCAAGAGTAGGGTGTTGATTACTTTGATACTTTCAATCCCGTTGTTAATCCTACAACCATTCGGCGTGTTCTGTCTTTAGCTGTGACAAATAAGTGTCCCATTCGACAACTTGACATTAACAATACGTTCTTAAATGGTGATCTCTCCGAACAAGTGTTTATGGAGCAACCAAAAGGATTTGTTGATCCTCATCGACCACATTTTGTATGCAAATTGAACAAGGCCTTATATGGCCTCAAACAAGCGCCACACGCTTGGTTCAATAAGTTAAATGTTTTTCTCCTCGGTATTGGCTTCCGCTCTTGTTTATCTGACTCTTCTCTTTTTGTGAAGCAAACTTCTAAGCACACAACATATGTTCTTGTCTATGTGGATGACCTTATTCTAACTGGCAGTGATAGTGATTTCATCACTGCATTTATTCGTTCTCTTGATCAACAATTTTCTCTCAAAGATCTTGGTTTCTTAAATTATTTTCTTGGTATTGAAGTATCTCTAACATCAAATGGGATCATTTTATCTCAAGGCAGGTGCATTCGTGACTTACTTCGTCGAACTAACATGGTTGATGCAAAGCCTATCTCTAGTCCGGATGAACCTGGATCAAGACTTACTCTTTTTGGTGATCCCCTGCCTGAGGTTTGTTTATACCGTAGTGTTGTTGGTGCACTTCAATATGTTACTATCACTAGGCCAGAAATATCCTATGTAGTCAATCGAGTATGCCAATTTATGCAAGCACCCATCACTACTCATTCGTCAGCTGTCAAACACATACTTCGATATCTAAAAGGATCCATCCATGATGGCCTCTTACTACGTCCTATGTCTGATTCTAGCCTTGTAGCCTTTTCGGATGCTGGTTGGATCTATGACATTGATGATAGTCGCTCCCAACATAGTTTTGCATTATTTTATGGAGGTAACTTGATTAGTTGATCTTCTCGCAAACAAAAGGTTGTAGCCCGTTCAAGCACTGAAGCTGAGTATCGTGCTTTAGCTTTTACAACTACTGAATTAATTTGGGTTCAGCAACTGCTCAGTGAGCTATGTGTTCCTCTCATTGCACCCCCTATTGTCCTTTGTGATAATCTTAGTGCACAGTTTTTATCTCGAAATCCTGTCATCCATCAACGGTTGAAGCATATTCGTCTTGATTATCATTTTGTACGGGAGATGGTTGAAGATCAATCGTTAGTGGTTCTCTATGTTTCATCTCAAAATCAACTTGCAGATATATTTACTAAAGCAGTTGGCACGAATCGGTTCCTCAATCGATCCAAGCTCATGGTTCGATCATGAACATGATCTTGCAGGGGGCTATTAGAGTTTATTTTGAATTTGAATTGTTGTAGCTTTTTCTGTAACAAAAAGATTATCTTTCCTGTAAAATAGGCATTAGATAAGACTCATATAGTTATCTTCAACATGTATAAAATTTGTATAAAAAAAGATGTAACCAGTAGAATAATAAAACAAGCACTTACGTTCAAACCTTCTGGTGTGCTCAACTTTTCTATACCTTTAGGGATATTTACCTTGAGAGATGTGTGATGCTGAGATTTGAAGAGGTTATTAAAGAAATTCTAGGTTTTAGCAATAATTTCCGCTTGATCATAGATGACAGAGTTATTCTTCCGTTTTAAAGAAAGAATTCTATTTTTTTTCCTTCTAATTCGAGTAGATGTGTGAAAGAACTTAGTGTTAGCATCACTCTTATTTAACCAACTGACCCTCGATTTTAGCTTTCAATAATCCTCCTCCATTTTAAGAATTAGGTTAAAGTCCGCTATTAGGTCATTTTCTAAATTCCTAAGCAAGATGCTATGATAGTAATTTTCAGAGTTTTTGGATGCCATGTATCCTACGAAACAGCTTGATCTTACGTCTAAAATTATTGCCTATACTTTTGCATGCCCATGCAGAAGCTTCCTTAGAAAAAGCATTGGCAGCCTTTTCAAAAAGGAAAAAATACATAAAGTAGCTTACTTAAGTATTAAATTACAAAAAATAACAACACTTTTATCAAATTACATTTTGTAGCATATGTATTTGTATTTTTGTAGCAACAGTTTGCAAAAATACAAAATACATATCGATCATAAGGGCAGTAAAAATTATATGTATTTATATTTTTGTAGCAACAGTTTGCAAAAATATAAAATACAATTTGCTATATTATATAATTATGAAACTGTTGTTATGAAACTCATAATTAAGGGGATAAGTATGCTATTTCTGAATTTTGCCCTTTCAAGAATAGGATTGTTACCCCACACATGGTCAATGACAGAAACAAATTTCGGATGCAGCTCTCACAACTTTTCTATTCTAAAAAACTTTTTACTAAGTGTGGGGTCGTCAGCAAACACTATACTTATTCTTAAGGGTGTTAAGTGGGCCGGGCCGGATCAACCCGGAACTGGCCCGTTAAAATTAACCGGTTTGTGGGCCGGGCCGGGTTGGGGTTAAGTGGGCCGGGCCGACTCCGAGTTAAACAGTAAATTTTTTAAAAATAAGCCTGACCTGGTCCACTTAACTCAATCCAATCTAACCCACCTAAACCCGGTTAAAAAAAAAGGTCAAACCCGATCTAAAAGAAAAAAAAATCCAATATACACTATACATACCAACCTATATACATTTTAAATACGTTAAACAATATATATACACTATATATAGTATATACTACATTAGAATTTAAAAAATATATACACATATACACAATTACACATATATACGTAATATTCAATATATATGACTATACGTACTACTTTAAATAAAACATATACTACAACATATATATACTACAATATATATATAAGTATATATATAGAGTTATATACTATTTTATAAAACATATAAACATGTATATGTTAAATATATACGCACCATTCAATATATATGTACTACTTTAAATAAAACATATACTACAATATATATATATATATATATATATATATATATATAGTACAATATATATATATAGTTATATACTAATTTATAAAACATATACACATGTATACATTAAATATACACGTCTATAGAAGATATATACACAAATATACGCACCATTCAATATATATGTACTACTTTAAGTAAAACATATACTACAATATATGTATAGTTATATACTAATTTATATAACATATACACATGTATGCATTAAATATATACGTCTACAGAAGATATATACTCATATATACTACAATATATATAGTTATATACTAATTTATAAAACATATACACATGTATACATTAAATATACACGTCTATAGAAAATATATACACAAATATACGCACCATTCAATATATATGTACTACTTTAACTAAAACATATACTACAATATATATATATAGTTATATACTAATTTATAAAACATATACACATGTATATGTTAAATATACACGTTTATAGAAGATATATACACAAATATACGCACCATTCAATATATATGTACTACTTTAAGTAAAACATATACTACAATATATGTATATACTACAATATATATATAGTTATATACTAATTTATAAAACATATACACATGTATACATTAAATATATATGTCTATAGAAGATATATACACAAATATACACACCATTCAATATATATGTACTACTTTAAGTAAAACATATACTACAATATATATATAGTTATATACTAATTTATAAAATATATACAGATGTATTCGTTAAATATATACGTCTATAGAAGATGTATACACATACATACACACCACTCAATATATATGTACTACTTTAAATAAAACATATACTATAATAAAACATAAGCCCGGCCCATTTGACAGGCTTACTTATTCTGTTGTTTCAATTATACCAACGTAATGAGTTAAATTATTCATATATATATAGGATCCCCCTGCCTAATTCCCCTAAAAGGGCTAAAGAAATCGGTCCTAGTACCATTTACTAAGATAGCGACAGAGCTAGTACTTATACAGGACATGATTAAATTAATGATGCTATCGGGGAAGTTAAAATAATGAAGGGTGTGGTGGAAAAAGACCACTCCAGTTTATCAAAAGCTTTTTCGCGGTCTATTTTCATAAGAATGTTCCCCATTTTCCCCTTCATTTTCCTAAAGTGTCTAACAACTTCCTGGATGATAATGGCGTTGTCAGCCGCTTGTCTATTTTTAAGGAAGCTAGTCTGACAGGGTCCTATAATTTTGTCCATCAGTGGTCGCAGACTTCTTGATATAATCTTCATAATAATTTTATACGAAGTGTTGCATAGACTAATAGGTCTATAGTTGTGAAGCGTCTGAGCATTCTCACTTTTTGAAATAAGACAAATATGAGTACGGTTAACATAATTTTTGATTCAATAAAAGCTCTATAGCAGAAGTTGTAGACTGATTGACACACAACATCCCAGTAATTTTGAAAGAAGAACGGGTGAAGTCCGTCAGGCCCAGGAGCCTTATACACGGGTTGGAATGAGAAGACTGTTGATTTAATTTCAATTTCGGAAGGCATTCTCGCTAGATCTGCTTTATCCATCTCAGAAAGGCACACCTTCCCTTTAGGGATATTTACCTTGAGAGATGTGTGGTGCTAAGATTTGAAGAGGTTATTAAAGAAATTCTAGGTTTTAGCTATAATTTTCGCTTGATCATAGATGACAGAGTTATTCCTCTGTTTTAAAGAAAGAATTCTATTTTTTTTCCTTCTAATTAGAGTAGATGTGTGAAAGAACTTAGTGTTAGCATCACTCTCATTTAACCAACTAACCCTCGATTTTAGCTTTCAATAATCCTCCTCCATTTTAAGAATTAGTTTAAAGTCCGCTATTAGGTCATTTTCTAAATTCCTAAGAACGATGCTATGATAGTAATTTTCAGAGTTTTTGGATGCCATGTATCCCTATACTTTTGCATGCCCATGCAGAAGCTTCCTGAGAAAAAGCATTGGCATCAGCCTTTTCAAGAATAGGATTGTTACCCCCACACATGGTCAATGACGGAAACAAATTCCGGATGCAGCTCCCACAGCTTTTCTATTCTCAAAATCTTTTTTTCTAAGTGTGGGGTAGTCAGCAAACACTATATTATTCTGTTGTTTCAATTAAATATAAATTACTTTCATTTTAATTAAACTCCGTGGCTCTACAGATTCACATCAATCTGATTCTGATGGTGACACCTTCACAAGGCCAAAAAATAGACGCGTAGAAAGTTTGATGAATGTGGAAGACACCACACAGAAGATCCCAAATTTTTGGTGGCTGATCAAGAAATATTGATTTGATGATGAATGGGGAAGTGGTAATCCTTGGGGAATGACATGCAAATCTTTAAGAAGTCATATTTTGCTATCAAATCCTTTTCAATTTCATCTTTTTCAACAGAGAGAGAGCTAGTCCGATGGTAAGCATTCATTGTGAGTTTAAGTTATAAAAAAAATATATATATATAAAAAAGGTGGAAGCTCTTAACGAGGGTTTCTTTAATTCCTCCAAATGACAAAGGATCCTATGAGAATGATCCTACTAAGGGTGATAAATATTGGTATCAAAACGTGGAATTAAACAACAAATTGAAGGATAATTGAGAAACGAGAGATGAGAAGTGAAGAAAGAAAGACTCAATTGAATTCCTCCAAATGCCAAAAGATCCTATGAGAACAATCCTAGTCGGGGGTGATTAGAATCGATATCAAAACGTGGAATAATTAGTTAAACAACAAAAATAACAGATAGTTTAGAAATAAGAGATAAGAAGTGAAGAAAGAAAGACTCAATTGGACAATAATTAAACTCGGGGAAAAAGAAAACTCAATCAAATGCACGAGAAATCAAATTGAATCCATAATATGATAACTCGATGATCAATCAAGCGAAGAAGATAACACAAGCAATTCGGGAAACCATATTAATCACTCGATCTAAGCTAACAATTGAAATTGTACCGAATTACTTCCCTGACCTCGAGTAACTAAATATCAAGTCTATTAAAGACAATTCAATCGAGTGGTAAGTTCTTCTCTATCCGTTCATATAGAATCTCTGCATGTTATTTAAATTTTAAAAATTGATTCTTTTTAATAGTTTGTTTCATTCCTAAAAAATTTATGTTGTTTACAAGCTTGCAATATTACAATATAATACTATATTTATATAAAAAATATCTTAAAATTTTTATTTTTTAATATTTAAAAATAAAAAAATAACTTATATTTATAAATTGACCTGGCATAATCACTTTATGTTGAAAGTGTATTTAAATAGAAATTATTTTTGAAGTACTAGAATTAAAAATCATAAATAATTCACGTTATTATGTGTTAACAACTTTAAGAATATTTAAGTCATTTTGACAACAAAAAAGTGATTGACAACACTTTTTTACCAAACACATCAACAATTTTTTTTCAGTTTCAGCACTTCTATCCAAACACTTATCTGCTTAATTTAAAAGCACTTATTTTAAGTTTTTAATCATTTAAGCTAAAAAGCAATTTTTTGAATCATATCCAAACAGGCTCTTAAAGTCGTTGTCTTTACAAAAATAGTCCAAAATTGACTATTTTACAAATAACCCACAAGAGACCTTTTTGATTGTCCTAATGGCCTTATGTATTTATTTCTTCATGTCTTCCTCCGAATTCCAAGCTATCATCCATATATAGAAACTCCTCCTAATGTGCTCCAAGCTAACCGTACTCGTATCGAGTGTATCATATAGTACTACTGTTTGAAGTACAATATAACTGTAAGATAAAGCACTTAACGCGCCAACCAAACTATCTATAATAGCAGAGAACAAACAAAACATAAAACAACAAGAATGTTGCTACATTGAACTTGATTGATAAACACAATCTATCTAACGCGTACGTGTGACCCTTTACAATAATATCTCACAATAAGACATCTAGTTCGAACAATAATGAAGCTTTCTCTCTTCTTCTTTTTCCCCTTGTGTAATAGGGAGAATGCATGTGACACTATTAATGGAGAAAACAAAGAGGGAATATGGACCTAACCTTAACCTTAGGAAGGAATAATATTATGCTCTTACAAAACAAGTTGGAATGAGCGGTCCGATCGAGTCAAATATGGGATTATATAATAAAAGTAGATAAAAATATTCAACTTGTCATATTTTAATACGGATAGTAGTACTATTACTATTCATGATCTCGTGAAAACACAAGCTAAAAGTCAAAATAATTACGCAATAACTCATTAATATAGATATCCATCCTCTTTACCGTCAAGTTAACAAATATCACAAGGTGTATAGGAAAAGTACAATTAACATATATAAGAACCTTCTTTCAACTTTTGTCAACTTGAAGATGAACCAGCTTCTTCTCTTCCTTCCTCGTAGTACTGGTATATGATCTGCATACACTCTATCCTCCCCAGACCCCGCTAGTGGGATTTTATTAGGCATCTTGTCGTTGTTGAGGTCTAGAAGTTGTGGTACCCTTCTTAAAAGGTGAATGTTATTCTAGATGCTCATAGCTTTGTTATACTCTTTGAGTTGATTATGATAATATTTCATGGTTTATTACTTAAAAGAAGGGGTACAAGTAGATAGATTGTAAAGTGAAAGTATTGCCAATTTTAGCAAGACGTTAAATGCAAAACCTGTCGGTAGGTATTTAATAATTAAGCTCCATATCGCGCATGCGGAAACAGCCGGCCTATTGCAAAAATGCATGCAAGATAATAAATCCTTGTAGTTCGATCCTTCCTCAGATCCCGCGCATAGCAGAAGTTTTAGTGCACTGAACTGCTCTTTTAATGTTGTTTGAGATAGAATAATGTGATCAAAACTTTTCTACTAGTACTCCACCACCCTAGACTCAAGTCAATACTACGATCTCAATAATAATTACTATGCTTTAACCAATACATAAAAATTAAAACTACTAGTGCTATATATAATTTCTAACAAAAAAGCTAATCGTTAGAGGAAAGGTCATTTTCTTTATATATTGTCAAATATCAAATATATATAGACTCAAAACGTCTTTCAGATTAACAACTATTATGGACCCTCACGTGTGAAGCTTCTTTGCCTTTGTCATACGTACTTTGTAATATCATTAGGTTCCTAATCATTATTCATCTAATTATCCACACAAAAATTATAAAAAAAAAATAACTGTATGTTTAATTTATATACATGCGCCCGACGATGCACCGACAATCATAAAATAAGATAAATAATCTGCTATAACATAATGAAGCTTTTTTTTTATACTCAAAATCAAGCAATAATTGATGTAAATTCTCCTTATCCAGCAGTTTCCATTTTGTTCGATGTATTTTCTCTGTCTGAAAATGACAGTATAGATATGAAGTTTCTATTACCACTTGCAAGATCTTAAATTAAAATTAAGATCTCTTAAGATTTTCCAGCTAATTCTTTGGACCCCATGCTTTACTTATGTCCTTAAATACTCAATTAAGTTAAGTCATTAGCTTAAATTGTGTACTATTTCCTTTACTTACCAGATTAAGCAACCTTTTTAATTAATACTTATAACTTATTGTGAGTGATGAGTTGTACATTAAGCAAGAAGAATAAACATATGCCATGTGCAGCATGCAAGCTTCTTCGTAGACGATGCACTAAGGATTGCATTTTCTTGCCTCACTTTCCCTCTGCTGAACCACATAAATTTATTGCTGTGCATCGCATTTTTGGAGCTAGCAACATCAGCAAAATGTTACAAGTACGTAATTCATAGTTTCTGATATATCCTTTCTCTTCTTTTCTTTTCTTTTTTCCCTCTCTTTGGAATGATGGTGGTGCTTCTGCCGTGACATGATGGACTTTCAGATTATCGAGGGCATAACATTAGGTAGGAGGCTGTGGAGGAAACTGATTGTGGTAGTTGGTCGGAAGGTAGTAGTGTGGCGTCTTGATGTGTGTCCATGCGAGTAGTCGTAGTTTTTCGTTCTTCGGTTTTTATTACTATCTGTTGTTTTATGTACTTCAGTTATAGTATTATTTTAATGCTTTGAATTCCGTTACTTTTTTTTTATTATTGAACTGTTTTGGACTGTTTTCTTTGACCCGAGGGTCTAGACAGTCTTTGAACTCTACTTCTGAGATGGGGATAACATATGCATACACACTATTCTCTCCGGACACCAGTTTGTGGGACTGCATTTATTGAATATGTTGGGAGTTGTTGGAGTCTCTTGACTGGACCAAAGAGAGTGCTCAAGTGTAAACATAAGAGAGATTAAACAAAGACGTAATAAAACATAAAACAAGATGAAATCGCAGAAATAAAACACTCACAAAGTAGTACTTTACACCATCTAACCGAAAGCACATGCACACCTCACCCAAACCCTCCAAACAAGAAACTCCAACCTGCGTGCATAGCCCTACGACTACTAGCATGGCTACACAATCAGTATATATTACAAGTTAAATGCATATATATCAATATAATGCCAAGAGTAGTAGTTATAGTGATAATTCAAGAAATGAATCCTTTTTGTTTTGTATGTCTGACAATTCAATTTTCAGCAGGAGATACCAATGAATAATAGAGAAGATGCAGTAGTCAGCATGGTTTATGAAGCTACAGCAAGACTCAGAGATCCAGTTTATGGCAGTGTAGGTATCATTTCTGCCCTCCAGAAGCATATATTTCACTTGCAATCTGAGTTAAACGAAGCTTCGGCTGAAGCAATGTCTCTCAGAACACAGTTATCCGATGCTTCATCCTTACCCTCATCGCTACTGGAAGGTTCTCCATTCACTCCTGAGAACCACGAGTTTCATGACCATTACCAGAAGCCGAACGAGCAAAATGCATATGCTAATAACGACTCAAATGACTTGCTACTACTTCCAGAAGCAGCAGACTATTGTTTCCAACAAACTGAAGTTCTTCCACTGCCTTACTTGAAATATGGACAACAATAGAATGTCAATATTTGCCTTTCCATTTAACAAACACCTTATCTTTTCCATTGCTGCTAGTTAAATTTTGCAAGATTACCAAATGCAAAAGTGGATTTAGCCAACTAAAAATTGTTCCAAAGCCTCAAATACAGCAGGTTCTCATTCTGAATAAAAGAGGATTTATGTTATACACACTTTACCTTACCAGGCAATTTTAAGAGATTATAGCAGGTTATCACTCTAAATTCTTTACCATATCATGTTTGATACGAAGAAGTAACTATTGTAATGGTCAATGACTCAATTTTACGTGGTGCAGAAAATAGTATATTTGCTGTCAGTGGTGATAATAGAATACATTCACTTACATTCTTATGCACAAAATAAACTATACTGCAGCTGCAGCTCATTCATGAAATCATGCACTAAATAAAATGTACTTCAGGAAACTGAAATCAAATAACTCTTTCGAACAAACCATGAAAGAAAGGTCTCAGAAAAGCGCGCTCGTAAAAGATCCAGGCAGTGAAGCATAAATCATCGTCTAACATTTCACTATGATTAACCGACGTTATCATGGAGAAAGAAGAAACATTCAAACTCGTTGACAGTCTCTAGTATCAATACAGCCAAAAAAGTTAAATAAATACCTTGGTGATGACTACAATCCACAAAATGAAACTATGATAAAAGCCTGTTAGTGCCCGGGCATTCTAGTCAAAGAGAATCTTCTTATAATCCCACAACGTGGGGTCTGGGAGGGTAGGATGTAGACAGACCATATCCCCATATCTCAGAGGTAGAGAGGTTTTTCCCAATAGCTCCTCGGCTCAAGGGAAAAATAGTCCAGAACAGTCCAGAAAAAAAGGTAACAGAAGTACAAGAAATAAAAAATAGTAACAAAAATAGAGGATAGTAAAAAAGACCGTAGTTGCAACAAAATAATATGATAGTCGAAGTACAAGAAACAATAGATAGTAGCAAAAACTGAAGGACAAGAATGAAGAAACTACAGGAGCAATACTACAATTCATATCCAATCAATGGCCTATTTTTGAATCCTTATCTGGGGTTATCGAAGAAAGAACGTTCAAAAATCATTGATATAAAATCAGTGTATATCTTGTTACAACTTCAAGTATATATGACAGGACTACTTCAGAGTAAAAGGCTTGAAGGATATAGTGATGGTCAGAACTACTATCTAAGCCTATCTTGTAAAAGAAGATTTAAGGAACCTTCAAATTACAAGGTAAAATCAGGGACAATTGTTAACAACTCAGATATTCACCCTCTGCGACAAAATGAAGGGCTTACACATTGGCTAAAAGTTAAAGAGTTTAGTAAGGATATGACTATGAGAAAAGCTTTGGGGGGGGGGGGGGGGGGGGGGGGAGCAGAAGATCAGAGATCAACGTGATTTAGTGACCATGTAAAAGATCCTCGGGTTCCAGCTCCACCCCTAACCGATGTTTAATGGAAGCTTGACTATTCACTGGCAATTTGATTTTCTTTTGTAATTCAACAAACCTCTGAACATCAAAATTATACTTCTTGATCAGCTTCCTCTGCCTTGAGAGGAAAAGCCTCTTCAGCACATCTTGGTATGACGGGTCTCTAGAAGTAACAAGGAAGTAAGCATAACCTATTACTATTCCAGCAGAAGTTGTAAAAAAAGCAATTGGCTCCATCACATCCCAAGAGAATTCCCAGAACGTAAGACGGAAAAAGAGCCCGACTTGCAAAAGCCCAGCTCCTAAACCACACCACAAAATGCGGCGCACATGCTTATGTGCAAGCTCATCTATTTTATCTTTCTTCTCCTGCAGAATCTTTAGTTCCTCTATTGTGGGGTCATCATCAGGTAGAAGTGCTAAGGGAACTGCCTTTCTAATTTCATCCACTACCTGAAAACATAAGGAAGAAATGAAACTGAGTATTTCAATAGCGAAAAAGCTTTTAAGAGGGACAGATAGAAATGAATTTTTTATTACGAAATGTCACTCAAATTCATATTCAGAAACAACCAAATATGCATTTAAAACTCAAACATTCTTTCCTTTCTTAGGCAACTTACACAATAAATTTGTGATCAAAGAAAACATACTCTTAACTCTTTCATGATTTCCTAATTCTCGGTGCCTCATTAAATTAGAAATAAGTAATTAGACGATGTTATGCAACTCTACGTTGCTCGGATTCCTTACAAATTTCACCGGTTGCATGTAGGATCCTCCGAAAATAGTGTACTTTTGGAGGATCCAACACGGGTGCGGCATCATTATGGAGAGTCCGAACAACATATATGCAAATACAGAAAAGAAGTAATTGATGCATGACATGTCCATGCAAAATTAGGACTATTTACGCTATCAACTAATGGACAAAAATCTGCCAGATTTCGGGCAATATGAGACAATGTCCACAATAAGGTGGGGTTAAGTAATGACCAAACTAACAAGAGTTTGTTCTCCACGATTCCTGTATTCTTGCTTCTTTTTTTTTTTTTTTTTTGGACAAATCCACGATTCTAATATTCTTGCTTATTGATAGCCTATTCAAAAAGTTTCAGAATGCAACCATAATATCAAACATCAGAAACTCCAATCACCACCACCACCTGCCAGACTGCCTTACACACCTTTCTTGTCTTCATCAAAAGCTCTCCAATCAAAGGAAGTGCATTCACATTAACTGAATCTGCTAAGTATTATATTGATCTAAAGAAACTGTTATTCAACTTCGTAACATATCGATTAATCCAAGCTCACACCATTGATCGACACCATTTTCTCGAAATTAGTGATGCCAATAACCTGATGTAACTAACACTTATTAACCATTAACGACTAATTCTGAGGATAAACTGATCAATATAGATCCTTGTTACATTGCATATATACCAAAGGCAGACAGAAAAAGCAGAATAAGTACGCAAAGCTAAAGAAACTATGTTGTTCTTCATGTTGGTTCTTGAAATTTAAGCATATGCCAATGGGTTGTATGCTTTCCCGTTTCACCTTCTATGTTACCGGTAACAGTTTCCCTCACAACACCCAAAAGAGAATACTCCCTCTTTTTCAATTTGTTTGTCTTTGACTTTTCAGTCGGTTTAAAAAGAATGTCTCTTTCCTTTCTTGTCAACTCTTTAGTTTCAACTTTTCATATGACATTTTTAAGACTACAACATTAAACGACATTTTGGTACATTCTACATATCTTTAACTTAAACTACAAAATCAAACAATCTTCTTTACTTTCTTAAACTTCGTGTCAATCCAAAACCAGGCAAACAAATTGAAACCGATGGAGTATTATTACTCCTTCCCCCATCTTACAGGTCAATATTCCCAAAGACCTCACCTTTTTCAAGATTTCTCAGATATCACAGCTAAAAAACGCAAATTTTACATACTAATCATCAAACAAACACCTTTTTACACAACCCCAAATCCCCAGAACAACCAAAAAGGAGGAAAAGAAAATTACCTTATCAGGATGCAGATAAACTTTATCTCTGAAAAGCAAAATAACACCAGCCTCATCAAGAACTCTAGCAAAACCAACAGCTTCTTCATGTGTTTTAGCCACGCCCATTTTCTCACACGCCTTCAACAGATCAGCATACCCAATAACCTCCTTCTCCTTCATCCCTAATTTCCACTTCAACTCCTCAACATTCACCAATCTCATCAACCTCTTAGCTTCCTCATGAGTAATACTATCCCCATTCACATTCCCATTCTTGTTTTCCCCGTTTTCTCCACCCCCATTGGAAGCAGAGCTAAAATAGTACCCACCCAATATTCGGGTCGAACCGAACTGATAATCCATACCCACAAACTGCCTAAACGGTCCCGTCCCATAGTTAATCGAGTTTGTTCTGGCAGCCGATGTAACCGTAACTGTAACTGTCCGTTTCAATAAATTACACGAAGTTCTCCACATTTTTACCAAAATACAGGTAAAAATAAAATTCCCTTTTTCTTAAAGCACAAATTAGATTGAAATAGTGAATAATAATATGAAGTTACAGTATTTTAAAATCAAGAATTGATGTTGGTATATTGAGGCATGATTTGGGATGAGATTGTTGGAAAGAACAATTTTTTTTATAATAAAAATATATATATACAAGAATGAGGGTGAGATGTGTGTTGGTAACAGTTGAAACGGAGTTTACGAGAGCCCGCTAAACGAGAGAGAAAATAGCAACTTCATGGGAGGGCCAAGTTTTTTTTTATAAGTCTGTAGGAAGAAGAAGAAAGAAAAGGGAAAGAGCTGAGCATTACTCGGAGTGTTATGGGTAGGGTTTCCAGCACGTATTTGACACGGCCACGCGGACTCTTCAATTTATTTCCTTATTTCAAAATTGGTCTAACATTAAAAATAATTGTTTCAGAACTTAAATAATTATAATAAAATGAGTAATATTTTTTTCTGTTTCGTATTAGTGGGTCATCTTGCTAAAAATATTTATTTCATTTTAGTTGTTCAAGTTCTAAAATAAAGATAAGTTTATTGTGTTTTTTAATACTTATTATTACTATTATTAAATGATTATATGTAAAGTTTGTTAGGATTTTTATTCTGATTTTCTTACCAAATTTAAGTTTTACTTTTTTTTCAGAAGAAAAATAAAAATAATGTCATAATTACTTTTACTTTTTCTGAAAGAAAAAAATATAAAAAAAAAATCATATTTGTCAAACCTCTTTCTGACCTCTTTCTGAGAGGAAAGATTTTGGAATTTATAAATAGAAACTCTCTCTTTTCATACAATAACACAATAGTATCCACGATGTAGTCATTTAAAGAGTCTTATTTACGGGAGATTTTCTCCAATAGGTTTTATATTTTTCCAATATAAGTTTTTAATATGTAGGTCGTTTGACCAAACCATATTAATAATATGTTCTTAGTATTTATTTTTCGTTGTAATCTGAATTATCACCTTTTTGGTTTGCAAACTATTAGCTTCCGCATGACGCCCTCTCAATTTCAAACCCAACAAGTGATATCAGATACTACAGTTCAAAGATTCAATGATTTGGTGAAACAAGATTAAACAGGTTCAAAGCGGTTTCAAATCAAGCTGCAACCAGTTTGACGATAATGACGTTTTTGTCCGACTACATATGGAGAAGATATTTCAATCATATTTTCAACAATTTTGTTGTCACATCTTTAAAAACAAAGCACTCTTTTAATCCTATAAAGAGCTCAAATATTTTTAACCCAAAAGGGTTCATATATTTTTTAATCCAAATTTTTTATTTTTAAGCATGTTAAGCAGCAGTGATGAAGACTATATGAAGAATAAAGATCAATAATGTGAAGAAGATGGATCAAGTGAAGAAAATCGTGTCAAAAAGAGGAGATTTGTTAGAATTTTTGCTCTGATTTTTTTACCAAATTTAAGTTTTACTTTTTTTTAGAAGAAAAATAAAAGTAATACCATAATTACTTTTATTTTTTCTGAAATAAAAATATAATTTTTTTCATATTTGACAAACCTCTTTCTAAGAAAAAGATTTTGGAACTCTATAAATAGAAAACTGTCTCTTCTCATACAATAACACGATAATATCCATAATGTAGTCGTTTAAAGAGTTTGTTTACGGAAAGATTTTCTCCCAATGATTTTATATTTTCTTTAATACTAGTTTTCATGTGTATGTCAGTTGGCCAAATTATATCAATAATATTATATTTTTATTTTATATTGTGTCATCTGAATTATCACCATTTTGGTTTGCAATTTTAAGCTTCCGTATGACGTCCTCTCGATTTCGAACCCAACAAAGTGTATATAATCAAATTCATATTCTTAATGCATAATTAATAGAGTTACTTTACTAAAATGAAACTCTAAAAAAAAAAAAATCAAAGAAAATGTCAAATCAATAAAGACCAACTAAAATGAAACAAAAAAAGAGAATAATAGTTAAGTTTAGAGTTTTAAATCATTATCATTAATAAGGTTGAATTAGAAAAATACACATCTAATACTTTCCTATGTTCATAAGTGGTTCTTTGAGGTTGGGCACAATTTTTAAGCAATTAATTATTTCTAAAAAATAAAAAATATTTTTATTTATTTGTTTATTTTTAGTTGTCAATTTTAATATGACACACTCATTAAGAAAAATAATAATTGACATGATGACTTTATATTATTCTTATTAATTGATATTTAGTAATAAATATTGATAAATAGTTTGAGAATAAGTAATTAATGCTAAGGATAAAACGTGAAAATAATTTTTTATCTTTCTTTTGATTTATCAAAAATGACAAGTAAAAATAAAAATTAAATTAATAAAATAGTAATAAATAAAAGCAAACGAAGGAGTACTTATCTTTAATAAATATCTTGAAAATGATAAAATTATTTAGTAGTTTCTTGATTTTATAAAACTTAAAAAAAATAAATGAAAAAACATCAGCAAAGCTCACAAGAACAAACCGATAAAGTTAAATAATCACTTATTTAAAAATGAAGAAAATAAGATTCTTTTTAAAAAAATATATGTTAAGTCAATAAGAATTGAAATAATATGAAATGGCGAGAGTACTTGTTAGTAGATGTAATTTGACTAGTATTTTAAGATCTAATCCTTTCATTATATTGATATAAAAGAAATTGTAAATTAAACTTCTTATGCATATTTTTTTAATTTTAAAATATAAAGTTAATTTAACTTCATTTAGTTTCAAAATTTAAATAAATTGACACTCGATAAATAAAATATGACACTTATTTTGAAACAAAATGCTTCGAAGCGACAGGGCACCTCATACGAAATTTCCCAAAACGTTGTAGTGGGTGCTATTTTTTTGGATAATGTGGGTCTTGACTCTTGATAGTTTTGATGGGACAACGACCTTGGTCTACCTTTGATTATTTTATTATTAAAAAATTGTGTTATGTAAAATTATTCTTCTGATATAGCTTGAGATAAAAGAATTTATTTATTTTTGATTGCTCAAGGTATCTTTACAGTCGGTAGTCGTAAGATTAATTCTTCATTCCTCGGTTAACATATTTTACGGTAGGAAACTGGCCACAGAGTTTACTCCATTCGTCAGAGGCGGGAATCGAATCCCCGACCTCTTGCTTAAGGGACATGAGATAAAAGAAATTTAATTACAAGTAAAATCATGTTAAATACAATATTATGTTTGATTTTTAATATAATTAATTTGGGATGATTATTATGAAATATTAGAGTATTTATTTGTGCAAATTTTACTATGGAAAATTCAGAATTGGCTTTCGTCACAACCTCTTCTATTTATTTATTCCAAGTAAGAAGATGATATCAAATAAAAAACAACCTCTAATCTTCTAATTAAACATGAATTAAGCATATAACTTCAGATTCTCAATTCTGTCTTTTCTGTCAATATTTATATTGGTATCATAAAATTAATTGCTTATGATTAATGAAGAATTCGCTAATCAAATAATGCTAGGAAATAATTTAATTGCTTGTGAATTACATAATAACGAAATAGTTGCTTGATAATGAAGAATCCTTTTTTTTTTTCTTTTTTTCTTTTTAAGAAGAATCCACTAACAAACATGCCAGGAATAAATGAATGTCATAGACTTGATTTCAGATGTGTTTTATGTTTAAATAAAATAAAGTAAAGATTCTTCTTATTTTTTGTACAGCTTTCCTTGATGTTGCTTCGTTTACCAAAATTAGGAGAAAATATTTGACCAAAGTCCCTTTGAAGAGTTTAATTATGTTGCTGCAATAAACTTATTTAAGTGTAGTTAATAGCATAAAAATTATTTACGTTATTACATGTGTTAAATCCTTTTTTTTGTGAATATTAAAAATGAAACAGTGGCTGTCAGGTGTTGATGCCACGAGTATATGAAAATAGGAATTGCGAAAAGAAGAAAGAAAGCCAGTTTTTGTAATGAACTATTTTTTCCTTTGAAAAATATATTTGTCTAAGCAATTGAAGAAAATAATTTTAAAATATTTTTGCGTAATCATTTTTTTTTTTTTCAAGGATGGTTGGGTTGGTCTATGCCACCAATTTGCTTGTCAAATAATTTGACTTGCACGTTGGGTTGGTCTATGCCAACAATTTGCTTGTCAAATAATTTGACTTGCACGTTTGCATTTCTCTTCATAAATTATCCACGATCTTGTATGACACGTCCTTCGTGGTGTTATTTTCACATTTTGTATCTTGGCCAAATCAAATTGGCATGTGGAGCTTAGACAAATACTATATTGTATATGTCTCGATCCAACTATTAAGATATTGTTTGCTTTAAGCATAGGTCTGCACAAATATATCTCTGATGTTAGAGTCTAAATTCATTTTTATAAGTTTTCTAATTTTCTAATTCTATTATATGATGTCGAATCCGCTTTAAGACGTACTTAATATTTACCTCTTTATTTTTAAGAGGTTTGTCCGATGACATGTCTCACATATACCGAATTAAAAACCTTAGGCCAATATAGATATAGATACGTATCTACTCATCATTATTTCTTCATAATAGAGCCATGCTTTGTATGTGTGTGTATTTTGGAAACGTCACGTAATGTAGACAAATAATTTAAAATTGTTGAAATTGGAAACAACAGATAGGTATATATACGTATGAACTCGCTGAAAGCTACAATCAATTTAGCTCACATTTACGTATCATCTTCTATCCTTTTTAAAATTTAATTTCATAAATTCAAAATCTTGACTTCGCCCTTTGCTGACACGACATGTTTAGCGTATTGCATGTATTAAGGTTGTATGGAGGTGAATTTTAAAAAAAATTAGGAGGGTCAAGATCTAGGAAAAGATTTGATTAAAGACCAATAAGGTTGTTTTTTTTAGCAATAAGCTGTGAATTATTCTCATACCAAGCAAAATTTGTACAAAGCAAGGAGCATCAAGAGCACTAAACTGTGTGCACCTCAACCTCAAAGGAACCAACAGAAAACCGAATAAACTATTAGCTAGTTACATTTATCCTTTGTATCAAAACTTGACAGTGTCTTGCTTTCCTCGACCCTTAGATAAGTGCCATTCTCTCCTTCAGTTCCCTCTTGATTCGAGTGATAGTAAACTCAGTATGTACATTTATCTTCCTGAATTGTTTCCAATTCCTGGCTTGCCAAGTATAGTAGATCATAGCCCCATACATTGCAGCCACCATTTCCTTCTTCAACTGCCTCCAACACCTTCTTTTAATCCAAGCAAGTGTTTGGTATACTGTACCTCTGGGAATTACAACTCCAAACCATTGCGACAATTTGGTTTTCACTTCATTTATCCAGTTGCAGTCCATGAACAGGTGTTTTTGAGTCTCAGCTTCCTCCTCACATAAGCAGCAAACCTCATCTTCCACCTGCAAGTTTAATTTCTGTATTCTCTCCTTGGTGAGTAGTCTTTCCTAATAAGCAAGCCACAACATCATCCTTTGCCTTGGTAGCATGATAGAGCTCCATATCAACTCTGATTCAGGCCACTTGTTTGACAGGACATGGAATATTTCCCGTTGGATGTTAACATATAAGTTCCACTTTGGTACCACTGTTTAATTTCCTCTTTAACTTCATTTAGTTTTCTCCAATACCAACTACTATCTTGAAGAGCTTTGTGTCGCCAAATGTCATCTGATCCTTTCATATACACTTCATGGATCCATTTTACCCATAACACATCTTGCTTACTAGCCAATTGTCATATTAACTTTACTACTGCAACAATATTTCACTTTTGACAGCCTTTGATATTTAAACCACCGTATTTTTTGTGTGCACACACCTTGTCCCAAGCCACCAATACCACTTTCTTGTGCCCCTCATTAGTTCCCCATAAGAAATCTCTACATTTTCTGTCTATTTCCTTCAGCACACTCTGTGTTAGTATGAACACAGTGCACCAAAAATTGTAAAGTGAAAAGAACACTGCATTAATGATCTGCAACCTCCCAGCATAAGATAGTTGTTTTGTGTACCCTACTGAAATTCTTTTAGTGATATTTTCTACTAGCTGAAAACAATCCACCTTATTCCATCTCTTTGAAGAAAGCGGGAGGCCTAAATATCTGATAGGCAGGCTTCCTAAAGAGAACCCTGTACTTCTCAAAATGCTTTCCTTTATTGGGTCATCCATACCAGCCAAAAAAATATTAGACTTCTGTAGATTTGCTTCTAAACCAGTCACATGGTTGAAATGTTTCAGAGCCTCCATTACCCGGTTGATAGACCTTATATCACCTTTACAGAACACCATTAAATCATCTGCAAAAATGAGATATGTGAGCTTATTAGCTTGACACATGGGGTGAAACTGGAAATCCTCCACCTCGCACATCTTCCTTAAAGTTCTTGTGAGGTATTCCATAATAAGAACAAATAAAAGGGGTGACATGGGGTCCCCTTGCCTGAGTCCCCTTTTACCCTTAAAGTATCCATAACCCACTCCATTAAACTTTATAGTAAAACTAGTTGTTGTAACACATGTCATGACCAGCTGTACAAATGAGGGTGGAAATCTATATCCCGTCAAAGCTTCCTCAATAAACTCCTAGCTAACCATATCATACGCCTTCTTTAAATCAATTTTCATTAAGCATCTTGGAATTGTTTTCCTCTTATAGTGCCTTAAGAGGTCGTGACATATCAACACATTGTGAATCAAGGATCTCCCCCCTACAAAAGTTACTTGATTATTAGCCACAATCACTACAATAGCTTTCCTTAGTCTTCCACATATCATTTTTGAGATGCACTTGTAAATGACATTGCAACAAGCAACTGGCCTGAATTGACTTGTTAAAATAGGAGCTTCAACCTTTGGTATTAAGGAAATTATTGTTGCATTGAGTTGGTTGAGTAATTTTCCATTCCCCATGAAATCTAGTACTGCTTGTGTCACATTTGGCCCCACTATACTCCAGGCTGCTCGAAAAAACCCACTCCCATACCCATCCGGACCTGGACTCTTGTTTATGTCTATACTGAACATAGCATCCTTGACCTCTTTGTGTGTGTATGCCTGGACCAGTGCCAATTGCTCCTCAGTAGTTAGAACAGTACCTTGTCTTAGTATTCCAGCATTTGCTACTTTTCTTCTTTGTTCCTTCTCTCCAAGCAAGTGTTGATAGTAGTCAACAAAGACCTCTGCAATAGCCCATTGGTCAGTCTGAAGTCCTCCATATTTGTTCTGCACCTGAATAATAGCATGTTGTAGTCTCTTATGTTTAACCACAACATGAAAAAACCTTGTGTTGTCATCACTGAGCTGCAACCAATTGACCTTACTTCTTTGTTGTAGGACACATTCAGCCAAATATGATGATCTTCTAAATTTTTGATGCAATCTCTTTTCCTGTTTCTGCAGGTCACTATCTTGTGGATACATTTGTAATTCAGCTTGAGCCCCTGCTAGGGCGATCCTATCCTCATCTGCCTC
Source organism: Capsicum pubescens (assembly GCA_030864215.1). NCBI lineage: Eukaryota > Viridiplantae > Streptophyta > Magnoliopsida > Solanales > Solanaceae > Capsicum > Capsicum pubescens. The sequence goes on along the minus strand of CM061543.1, from coordinate 4,228,565 downwards.
AGTAATAATGTTCCTGAAATGCTGACTATTCAGCACTCTCAGCTGTTTTTTCATCGCCTTCAATCTTTTGACGATTCTGAACATTTGATACCCTTCTACCTTGTAATTCCATCTCCCACGCACTATATTCATAAATTATGGATGACTGGTCCATACATTACAAAACTTAAAAGCTGGCATTTTCTTCCTTCATTTATTAAGGAAATTCTTACCGGGCAATGGTCACTCAACCCCTCAGACATGAAGTTAGCATTGTAAGCTGGCATATTGACAATCCACTCATCATTTACAAAAACCCAGTCTATCTTTGTGAAAACCCTCACATCGCCTTTATCATTCCATGTGTAGTTATTGCCTTGTCTAGGTAATTCCACTAGTTCGCACTCCTCCACACAAGCTTGAAAATCAACTATCTCTGTCATACTCACTGGATTACCCCCAATCCTATCATCGGCATGTAGGACTGAGTTGAAGTCACCCATTACTATCCAAGCAAGATTATTTCCTGTCTTCACAGTTTCTAAATAAGTCCATAACCCTTTCCTTTCCTCTCTTGTGTTGAATGCATAAACCACAATCACCAAGTACTCTATCTGTAGTTTATGATTTTTAACTCTACAAGTGACAGCTTGTGCACAACTGGTCATCATCTGCACCTGGAAATAATCAGCTTTCCATAAAATCCACACCCTCCCATTATAGTGATCAATATGGTTGGTACAGTACTTTCAACCTCCAAATATACTACCTACTACTTTGGCTATATTATTAGTCTTAATTTTAGTCTCGACAAGACCTACAAAACCAACATTCTCTTTATTACAAAGGAGTTTGATCTCCTTTTGCTTGTTAGGGGCATTTAAACCCCTAACATTCCAGCACAACAGGTTATCCATTCGTCCTGGGGGTTTTCATCCCACCCCCATTCTCTTCTGCTTCATTAACGTGTTTATCTGTTGACTTTGCAAGCACTTCAAAAGTATTTGTTTGCATTACCACAGTTGGTTGTTGAACCTGTGACCTCTGTCTAAATGGACTTCCTGATTTTGAGCCTCGTTGGAGACAGCCTACAGTCTTCTCACATGCCTTCAGTTCACCTGCAGTACCACTTGGTCCTTCCACTACGTCTGCTCTACTAGTTAGTGTAGGTTCATTCACCTGTCTATCCCCGTTCTTCAGCTTCTCCTCTGTTTCCATCTGTTTCCCTACTGCCTTAGTTCTATTTTGTTGTTGTGCCTCTCGTTTCCTCTGTTTTTCAAGATTATTTGGGGGATTTTTCTTCCTACATACACCTTCATCATGCCCATACTGTTTACAGAAGTTACACAATGTAGGTTTCTAGTCATACTAGACTTTCTGCTCCATCAGTTCACCTCTTTCATTCCTAAAAAACACCTTCTCCGGCAGGTTTCCCCTCATCTCTACTTCAACTAGCAGCCTTGCAAAACTCAACCCTATCTTCTTCTCCGTGTTAATGTCCACCATTAATGGCTTCCCAATCAAACTCCCAATTTTACTCAAACCTTTAGGGCTCCAGTACTTGAACTCCAACCCGGGTAATTTCACCCAAATAGGCACTGTATACAGTTCTTCTCGAGTGAACTCCATTTCTGAGGACCACACTTTAACGATCAGCGGCTTGTTATCGGAGTGGTATATCCCCCCTTGCAGAACCTCATCCATTCCCACCTTCGAGTCGAATCGCACCAGCACAACACCATTTTTCAACATCGAGATCTTGTTTATTCCGTGTTTCCCCCATTGACGTTGAATATAACCATTTAGCACTGAGAATGGTGGATGTGCTCCTAGGACGTAGCACACAACTGCGTGTTTCCAATATTCGATTTCCGAGCTTATATTCTCAACTTCAATCTCACATATCTCCTCTTCCCCTTGTTTCTCGGGAGCTACAAATTCAAGCTTAAAACCCGTTTTAGCAAGCTTGGTTAAATCAAATTTGTCCCAAATTGAGTCCTTCTTCCTCAATTCCTCCTCATTTTCAACCTCATCTGCCCACGATTGTGTTGTTCTTTTACTCTGGCTCACTGTTTCCCATTCATGTGTCGCTTTGGAGCCTTTGTCTAAGACTGTATTCGTACCCGTCGGTGTTGTACTTGCTACTGTATCGAGTAACTGTGTGTCACAAAGCATAGGTAGATTAAGAGAAATCGACTTGATACTTTGACCCATTGGTCTACCAGGTCTGTACCAGTAGTGAATTAATTAGAAACAATGCTTACTAGATGGGATTCAATCAAAAATGAAAACAACATACCCAGTGTATTCCCACATAGTGGGGTCTGGGGAGGGTAAACTGTACACAGTCCATACCAATGCCTCCGAAGAAGTAGAGAGGTTGTTTCCGATAGACCTCCGGCTCAGGATAAAAAAGAAAATAAATAAAGTCGTATTAAAACATAAAACACGATGAGATAACCGAAATAAGACACCCACAGAAAGCACAACCCTACGACTACTATCTAACTGAAAGCACACACCTCTCCTAAACCCACCGAACAAGAAATTCCAACCTACGTGCACAACCTTACGACTACTAGCATGGCTACACCAAAGCAATCCTATTCACGAGCTACGACTCACTCCCACGAACTAGCCCTCTAACCTAATTCGCGTCTTCCATACCTTTCTATCGTCCTCAGTAAGGTATAACTGCTTCATGTCAAGTCTAATCACCTCCCTCCAGTATTTCTTCGGCCTACCTTCACCCCTTCTAAAACCATCCATAGCCAACCTCTTTCACCCCTACGAACTGAGACATCAGTGCTACTCGTCATCACATGCCCAAACCATCTCAACCTCACTTCCTGCATCTTGTCTTCCACCGAAGGCACTCATACCTTCTCAAACGAAAATGAAAACTTCGAATATTTTTCTTATAAGGAGATGAGCCATTCCTCATGCGTTGTATTTCATCTAAGGCAAAATCAACCTTAATACAAGCTCAAGTAAACGCGCAAAAGATCAAATCATAAGCAAAACAGGGATGATAAACAACTAGTTATGCAGAGGCAACGAAAGCTCATACAGGAATCTCTTACTTGACATGGCCAACTTAACCAGCTCCTTTGCATTTTCAATCTTAGATTGCTCAACTAATCCATCAACAACTCTCTGCATTATATTTCTATAAATAAGCACTTCTGCATCGATAGCTTTCATGCACAAGTGCAGCGCGAAATCGAATTCTTTCGTTTCACAAGCCAAAGGAATAAGCATACGATACGTTACAGCATCAGGCAGGCAATCATTTTGCTCCATCTTTTCATACCACATATTAGCCCGCTCCAAATTCCCTTCGTCAACATACGTCTTTATCAGTGCATTGTAGGTGAATTTGCTCGGTTTGAAACCCTTGTTAACGATCTCCTCAAACAACTGAATCGCGTTGGAAACCTCATTAGCTTTAAGCAAACCTCGTAATCTAATGTTATAACTGCGAAGATCATGATCAATAGTTTTCTTTTCCATCATAATCCACAAGTTTTCAGCTTCAGTAAGCCTTCCACTTTCATAAAGCGCGGTTAACAACGTATTACAAGTCACAGTATTCGGCTTAATCCCATGTTTTTCAATCTCATCCATCAAATGCACAGCAGAATCTACAGAACCAGCTTTGCACAACGCCTTCATCGCAAGGTTATATGACATTAAATTAAGCACAATTGACAATTTCTCGGGCAATTCACGAAACAGTTTGCCAATTTCATCATATCTCTCCGATTTAATGCATGATTCCAAAAGAGCATTGAAGGAAAACACACTCCGCGAACAATTTAATTTAGGCATTTCGTCGAACAGTTTACGTGCATGATCATACATTTTTGCTTTCCCGTAGAGGAGAATGAGACCGCATACAAAAAACTCGTTGCGAATATCTGGGTAAGTTTTTTGATGTTCGATGATTTCTTGGATGCCGGAGAAGTGTTGGGCTTTAACAAGGCGGTAAATGCCGGTTTCATAATTGGAAATACGTCGACGAAACTCGGGGTGTACGGATGATCTTTTTAAGAAATTTACGATTCCTTGTGTTGTGCTATTAGTGGTGTGTAAAGAGGTAATGGCGGGTTCCGGTGTTTTGGCGGCGGGAAAGTGGTTGTTTCCGACGAAGATACGTCGCAGACGGCGGACAGTTGAAATAGTCGACATTTGATTGTACAGTATTTTTCTCCAACTTATAAAAGATAGGTTAACTAGAATTGCACTTTATGTTCGCGCTAATTTGGTACAAACAAATTAATGTGGTTTTTGTGTTACTTTGAATTATTTAAGCTTTTCAATCATTATTTAATCTCCGGGTGCGCATTGGAGCCCTTCTCGCAAATCACAGAGGCTGAGCTGGTGTGACGAACTTGACTGTGGCAAAATCGATCTATGACCTTCCCTATAAAATACTATCTGTTGTGCCAACTCAGACGCTCTTCCAAATCATTTCAATCATTTTGAACAACTAACACAATGAAAATATTGACGAATTATAGAGGCTTGTCTCGTAGTTTTCATACCCTTAACTTTAGTGATAGTTAGGTCACACCTTATGGTTATAGGTGCACCTCTTATGTATCTTTTACATGCATATCTATCTATGTTTATGCTCAAAGTATAAACTTTTCTAATATAATCCAATGCATACAACTGCATTATTAATCATCTTCAAGTTGGAATAGGTGTTGCATTTGTGATGACAACAACGAGGCTTGAAACTAGGTGGCTTGGCCATGATTCTTTTTTAAGAGTTGAATTTCAAAAATCAAGTCTAGCCATAAAACTGAAAAACATCATAAAATTGTCCACTCCAAATACAAAAATTGAAAAACAACTCCAATTTGTATTCATGGCCAAACGCAACTTCAATTTCTAAATACCATTTTTCCCTTTGTAAACAAAAACTATGTTTTAAGAGAGAAAAAAAATCACAATTTTCATGGCCAAACAAGCCGAAGTATATGAATTTCCACCTTTAGAAGAAATACTGGCAAACATCTAGTGGTCCAGTAGGCAAATGCCATGCCACTATTGCTAACACTAAATCAGAACTATATTTCTTTCTGAATTAATCTAACTCTACAACATTCGATGACCATATTGTTGAAAATATTGAACAATAAACCCCCAGTATTGCAAAATCAACTACTGCTGATTAGTTGCAGCACCTGATGCTCTATAGCATGTTGCTCAGTAAAATTACAAAACTGATGCTTTCATTCTCATTGAGGAAATGAATCACCTACGATGCTTTTATAACTCAACGGATATTGATCAACTAAAAATTCGTCCTTGTCTAAACTGACTGCCTCTTCTACTCTCCTAGTGTCAGTCCGAATCCGAACTTGTAGTCTCTCTTTTTATGATCAATCTGCAGGCGCCATCAGGAGCGAGTTACAACAGTTGAGTAGCCAAAGTGCATGAGTCTAGATACTCGTAAAAAGCAAGGAAAGTTGTTTTGAAAGTAAAAGCTCAAAAAGTGAATCATAATCAAAATTTGTATGCCACACTTAAGATAAAGAGAACTTGCACCCACTAAAAATATAGGCGGGATGGGGAAGAAACATTTATATGAAGAAATGGATAAGATCTGCAGTACATATGACACGTACCTCGGCAGAAAGGATAAAATTAAGGCCCATATTGAGCCGTTCTTCCAGGAAAGCAGCAACACAGCCGTTGGAATCAATCTTTCCTCTAAGACGACACTGCAATGTGCACGCTATTACTGATTTTCAAAGAGTAAAGTCTTCATAAATGTTGTTGATTAGTCATCCCAACACAGACATCCTTTAGTATAAATGAGTCAACTATAGCTACGCACCCAAAACAGCATGAAAAAAATCGTGATAATATGCGTAGCAACTAGAATAATGCCTAATCTTACTAAGATTTATCAGCAAATATGTCCTCATGCACAAGACTCCCCACTAACCAAAGAAATAGTTCAATTGCAAAAATCCCGTAAGATGTGGATCGCGAGTCAATTGGCAATACAACAACTGAAATTCAGGAAATTTGTAATTCCTTTGTAGTTTGCAGCAACCTCTAAATGTGCTGTAGTGACAAAAGACGAATTGAAATTTACAGCAGTTAAACCAATTGCTGAAAGTGTTTCTTTACCTAATCTTGCATGAAATATCATTAAAGAATTGCTAAATAGCATATATTACATGTTATAAAAGGGATGATTACAAGTTATGTGAGAGAATGAGGCATTAGAATACTCCTCACTCCTTTTCTTCTTCCGCCAAACACACAAAAAGGCACATTACACTTATTTTCAACTGATAAATGAAAGGAGATGCAAATGAGAAATCAAGCAAGAAAGCATGCTGCATACAAAAAATGCACGCAGATCATCTCTACATAACATGGACATGGAAGAGGTGGTAGTCAAAGAGTTTTTTACAGAAGCAAATGAGAATATTGACGTCGTTCTGGCATCAAGGTGTCAAAATCTAAGGCAAAAATGATCTCTTGGAAGACCGAAGCTGCATGTAATCAGTTTGTAAATTTAGAACATAATTTTGCCAGAATCAAACCTGCACACCATTTTAACTAGCTCACGTGAATGCAGCAGTGCAACACACTCATTAAAACCAGATGACAGGTAGATACTGAGAAAACTACAACTTGCAAGTGCAAAGCTTTCCAGTCAACATTTCCGAATTGTTTGTTTTCACAAAAATTACCTGCCGAAGGATGTAATCATAACCAACGCTTGCAGTAACATCCCTAGACCTATAGTCATACATAAAATCTGATGCCAGAGACACCTGCATGGAAGAAGGGCTTTTAAGAAAATTACAAAACCCACTCATCATTAACTCTATCTCTCCAGAATAGGGAGTGACTTTTTACAACCTTTTCAGAAACTTTCTGAACATAGCCCAGTGAAACTATTCCAGTGCTAGCAATTTTCCCTGTAGCAACCTGCAGGCAGAATGAAACATGCACCAATTAACAGAAATATTGGATCAACCAAGCTAGTTGCACAACATTAAACATAAATATTTTCCTTTTAATAAAAAGGATCAAATATATTCCTGACAAGCATGTGTCAATCATCAGACCATGAGTATCATACAGAGGGCCTGATTAACACAATAAAAACACATTCAATTAAAGAAAAAAATCACAAAAGAAAGAAAATAGGCCAGGTCAATCGATTTAAGTTCCAGGCAAATGCCTCCAAAAAAGAAGAAAACGCTGCAATAATATCCCCATACATCTCGAGGCAGACCCAGGATTTGACAGCCACGTGCACCATTAAAATCAATGGAAATCTATCACCAGTCATAAAGACTGATTATAGAGGGCTTATTCAGTTGGTTCGTGTTTAATTTCAATTCAGTCCAATAGATTTTTTATTTATAAGCAAGTGACCTATGAAGCAAAATTAGTTCAATTGATTAAGATTTTTCTCTCTCAATATAGAGGGACTGAAGGGGCCTTCTACCAATGCACCAGCTGGTAATTTGTGCATGCAGGTGCGACAACTAATATATCTCTACTTCTTGGATGTAATTACATGAATATTAAATTTCCCGATGCTGGTGCACCCTCACCCTAACACATCGGTCTGCCTCTGCTAACATCCATTAACAACTTCACGTTCTAAACGTTCTTTCATACATTATATATATCTTGTTATCATAATACCTTTAAACTTTAATTTAATTTTTATTTTTTTTAAAAGGAGCACGCTACTCTAATAGGAGTATCTAATAATTACCATCTTATTTGTGTTGTAGCGAGCAACATAGCCAATGCCAGACTTCCGATGCTGACCAGCCCAGAACACTTCACCACCTAGAGCCAAATGCGGAGTGACACTCTGAAAAAGATATAAAGCTGCCGTAAGGAAATTTAATTAAGAAATACATTGCTTGATCTAGAGGATTGAAAGACATATATGCCTGGGACTTATACCCAAAATTATGAAAAATGAACTCCAATCACAATCAAAGGAAACCTAAGCAAGAAATCATCCTGCTTATATTAGTGATGACGACTGCAATATCAAATTGCTTCCCGCTGTTGGTGTGTACTCACTCCCATGGAAGTTAGCAAAATTATCATTATTTTCTGTTTGCTTTAAGACCTCCAGGCCACTGACTAGATACTGCCTTATCAATTCAAAGCTAAAAAGTATCATAAATATGCAATATTATTCACATGAGATGAGCTTCACTCAATCAAGAAACTGCTTATACAAAAATACAGGATTTATGCATAAGTGCCACATCATATGGAGTAGAGTGGCACGATCAGTTGGTTGTTTTCCTTGCCACTTTAAGTTTTAGGATCACGAGGATGGTGAAGAACATGTAACCGATTCTAAATCAAAAATATGATCTCGGTTATTTTCAAGTTGGCATCAAAGGTAGTGTTTAAGCTGGCATGAGTCACTAGTTTTCTCTTCTTTGCTTTTTTCCCAGATGATCTGATTTTTTGACACACGACGTGATGTTATTTTTATGAAATAGAGACACTACAGGATATTTATGTCTCATTAACACTGGAAGACTTCTCAGCTGTTTCCTCTTGCTCTATCTCCCAATCTTGCTAAGTCTCAATCCCAGTAGCCATTGTGATATTTATTCCTACTGTTACTCTAGCCATTATATACAACTCCTCTCACGCCTTCTATTCCAAATTTGTGAAATTGTGGCGTTCCCTGGCTTGAACCAAAATTGATTCTGTTTGAAAATTCAAGATATTTCATGTAACTTGTGGACATAAATTTGCGAGACTTTTAAGTTTTCCAAATGACCAGAGACAAGGCCCTTTACCTTTGAAAAATATTAGTGATTTAAGTGGTGTCCTTTTTTTTGGGCTAATTGCAGAGTTGCAAGTTTTGATACGTTTACCTGGATGTAGCTGGCTCCAAATAATGCGCCATTCCCGAATTGAAACTGTGTTCTGTAGTCTTTACCCTTTACAAACAGTAAAAGACAAGAATACACAAGTGTTAGTCTTCCTAACACATCTAGGCTATAAAGTAGTTTGTGCATAGCACGGGTTGATTGAATCAGAAATAGAATATCGCATGACATTCCAACTGCAATCACAAATTAAAATCCAATGGCTTGCATGCATTGAATTCTGTGCATAAAGGTAAAGAAACATACCTTGTAATCAAAATTAACCATGCCATGCGACATGTGTGGCTCGCCCGTTAGCTGATAAGTAGAAATGTACGAGTTATATGGCTTATTCTTGATATACAGTAATTGTTTACTGACACTATCAAAGGTAATAAAGCAAATTCGCAAACCTGAGCAGTGGCCTTCATTGCAAAATTCTCAGACAAATCGCACTTCACCCTTGCATTCACTTTACCGTCCGTCAATACTCTCCCAAGTAGCATCAGCTGTTGCAAAATGGTCATTGCTCCAACACTCAGATAATGAAATAAGTTTAAGACTGCAGATAGGGATAGTATCAACTACACACCTTTGGATCTATAAAGTTGGCACCAAACTCATAATGAGCTGTGGGAATTTTGACTACATCCATAGACTGAGTAGGAAGTTCCGTGGGACCCATGAAAACACTAACAGAAGTAGGAAGCAGAGTTCTTTCAACATTGAGAAGACACCACTATCCCTCCAATAAAGGAGAAAGCATAGTAATAGATCTGATACATGTCTTTAGAAATGCTAAATCTACCTGTGACTGAGAAAAAATCTCTGATTAAGTCCTCTGGTGAAGTCGAAGCGCATGCCTTCAAAAAGTTCAGGCTTTAAAGACACTGCCAAGATAAAATATACACTAATTAATACATTCCTGTGAACGCAGAAATACACCAATAATGGCAGCCTTAACAGCAGGTCAGCCGCTGTATATGATTAATTTGACGATGATTTAGAGACATAATATTGATGACAGCAATAACACTAACACAAACAAAAATAATAACCAACCATTAACAGTAAACTTGTACAAGTTCAGTGATTTTACATGCATTAAAACTTCTGCAAATCTTTTTAAAAGTGCTTCTAGGTGTATTTTTCTAAAAAATCAACAACAACATACCCAGTGTATTCCCACAAAGTGGGGTTTGTGGGGCCTGGGAGGGTAGAGTGTATGCAGTCCATACCACTAACTAAGACGAAGTAGAGTGGCTGTTTCCGATAGATGCCCGGCTCAGGACAGATAACAAATATAACAAAACATAAAAGCACACAACAAACAAGGTATAAAGAAATCATAATACTTTTAGACAAAACAGTAGTTTTTCCACTTTTTTGGCTATTGAAAATAAGCACTTATTTTTCTTCAAAAGCTTAGCCAAAGTTCTTAACATAATAACTTTTTTTAAAATAAACACTTTTCACCTCCCAAAAGCTTGGCCAAACAGGTCAATAATCGATTGGATTAACAAATTATTTGTCCAAACAGGCTAATAATCAATTGATTCATAACAATGTGCCTATTTTTTGAACCCCCTTAACAAGTGAAAATTCTAGCTCCGCCGAGGTTAAAATTACTTCTTCTTTTTTTAACGTATATATACTAAACGTTCAACCTCCCTCGATGCTTCGTGTGTTTAGTTTTTTATTTTTCAAACCCCTTTAATGAATGAAAATTCTAGCTCCTCCAATGTGTGGGAGAATGCATGCAAGCTGACCCTGACAACATGGTTATTAAAATTATAAAAACAGGCAATGAAATAGAGAGATGAAGTAAAATACTAACTTATAACTTCACGATTAATTTCTTCGTAAGGAATAGGACAAGGCAAGTTGAAGTAATCGACTTTCTCCGGTTCGATTACCGTCGGCTTTGAACCTGCCGGAGAATCTGCAGTTGCCGGAGGGACAGGAGTGGCCATTTCGTAAATAATCAAAATGTGAAAAGCAAAAAATACAGCAATTTAAGAAGAAAAAGTGGATGTTTTTTTCTTCTTCTTTTTTGCGAGAGAGAGAGTAGGGATCAGTGAAAGCGATAGGTAAGATAAAACCCTCACAAAACCCCTGAAATAAGTTTGGCAGAACCCGACCCGACCCGTTTCCAAATACTCTCTGCTTGACGTTTTCTTTTTAGGGTGTGTTTGGTACGAAGGAAAATGTTTTCTTGGAAAATAAGTTGATTTCTTACTTGTATTCCTGTGTTTGGTTGGTGGATGGAAAAAATATTTTATAGTGTTTGATTGGTGAATGAAAAAATATTTTCCAAAACATACATTCTAGTGTTTAGCTAAAGCGTAAAAATACATTTTAGAAAAATAATTTTTGATTTCAAAAAATACTTTTTTAGGGTGCGTTCGATATGAAGGAGGAAAAATATTTTATTGAAAAGTAAGTTATTTCTTACTTATATTTGTGTGATCGTTATGCAAATTGGATAAGTATATGTTTTCTAGAAGTATTTGTATATATTTAACAAAAATAATGAGAATGAATATGATAAAAAGGGTGGGATAAGAAAAAAGCTTTGAATTTATTTTAAAAAATAAATTAAAAATATTAATTTTTTTTTGGAGAGGGGTTGGTAAGTGGGGGGTTGGGGTTGTCAAAATAGGTAATAAGGGTGAGATAAGAAAATAATTTTGAATTTTTTAAAAACAGATTAATTTTTTGGGGGGGTTGGGGGGCTAGTAGGGGGTGGGGGTAAGAAAAAAAATTGAAATATTTTTTTAATAGGGGTGGTAGGGGCAGAGTGGGGGTGGGGTGGGGGAGGGGGATTAAGGGTCGGAGTAGGGATGGATGATTTTGAGAGTTGTATGAATATTTCAATTTAAGAGTGAGGTTGAAAGAGAGTTTTGGAAAATGTTTTCCTTACTTTTTGAAGGGAAGTCATTTTCCTTTGAATTGAGGAAAATAAGTTAATTTGAAAAACATTTTTCAAAACCTTTAAGCTAACCAAACATGAGAAAATTGAAAAAATATTTTCTGGAATATGTTTTCTTTCATACCAAACACACCCTTAGTCCTCGAAAAAGAAAACGTCACTTTATTATGATTAACTTTGAAATTTCATATTTATCTTTAGTGAAATAATTTTCACCCTTTAAACCATAAATATTCGGCAACGTCAAGAAGAAGTTCCGGCGACGAACAACCGGCCTTTTTTCGGTGACTATATTTCAAGCGACCAATTTCGACAGAAAAATTGTCGTGACCAACATACGCGGAACCCGGTGACATCTGAACTTTACTATTTAGTTTCTCTTCACAGTTTAGTTCCTTGGTAATTTTAGTTTCGGCTTCTTGTGATTTTAAGTTGAGCCTACTTTTGCGTATTGACAGATATTGTGTGTATTTTGTGTGTGCCTGCTATCTGTTCTTTATTTCTTTATATCTTTATTCTGCTAGCATCTGTTGTGCTGGAATTTTGGTTGTATTTTGTGCGTGTGCGTGTGCTTTTTGTTGTTATTGGTTTATTGTTGTTTGTAGCCTTCGCTGTAATTTGTCTTGAGTAGTGGCTTGGGTGGCACATGGTGGAATAGGATCATGTCCTGGGGGCTGGGGGTGGGCTCGAGGGCTGGTGTTGGGTTAGGTACAAGATGCGGAGTGCGAGGTATTAAGGGAGGGGATAAGAGAGTTGATAGTTTGAGGGTAGGGTCGTGGAACATTGGGACCCTGCAGGGTAAGTCGATAGAACTGGTTAAGATTCTTAGAAAGAGAAAAATTAAATATTGTGTGTGTCCAGGGGACCAAGTGGGTAGGTTCTAAGGCGAGGGATGTAGATGGATACAAGTTGTGGTATTCATGTAGTGAAAGACGTAGGAATGGCGTAGGCATCTTAGTGGACAAGGAGCTTAGGGGCAGGTAGTAGAGGTTAAAAGGGTCTGTGATAGGGTTATGACTATCAAGTTGATCTTAGGGGGTTTTACTTTGAACATCTGTAGTGTGTATGCGCCATAAGTGGGCCTAGACGAGGAAGAGAAGAAGAAATTTTGGGAAGTTTTATGATGATTATCAAACAACATTAATAAATATCATAATAATTGATTCATTTTTTAATGTAATTATTTTTTGAAATTGAAGCTTTATTTTGTTCCATATAAATTTTGCAGGAATTAAGTTGTGCAATATAAATTGCATAGTATTTTTGAGAAGTTGTAATATTTTGAAGATAAAGTTTTTCTTTTTTTTTGTACATATGCTCTTTATTCAACTTTTTTTCTTGCAACCTTATGTTCTTTTTGTTTTTATTAGGATGAGAATTAAGTCCGTTATTTTTATTAGTAGAAGAAGTTCTAACTTTTGTTGTAACTTGATAGGATGAATTTATTTAGAAAATTAACTAGAAATCTATTGATTAACATGAATTTCAAGGGTAGATGGTTGATTGCCTCTTTCTTATTTTGAAAGTTTTTAAATTTGGGAGGAATTTGCTATCGTGATTCTTTTTTTTTTATGTATGTGAAAAAAAGCGATAAACTCATTTTTCTTTGGTCATAGATTGATTCAAAGAACTAAAGTCGGCTTACAATATTAAATTTGTTGTTTTTCGATAGCTCAATTGTAAAGTGGTTAACTGTTAAACTCTTTTCTAGTAAAAAAAAATGATAACTAATATAATATGATACTTGAAAGAATATACGTGTGAGTTTGTGTGTGGCATTTTTTTTTTAAAATTATACATTATATCCTTTCAACATACAAAAAGCATTGTCACATATTATTTTGTTATAAATAATAAATAAATATAAATGCACAAAGTAAAATATGACAATAAACATAATAATACTAAATTTACTGGAAAATAAGAAAGAAATATGAAAATTAGAGGAATAAAAAAGCATTGTCACATATTATTTTGTTGTTCTTCTTTTTCTCGATAAAGCAATATGTTTATTGGAAGATGAGGTGGAGATCCAACTAAACCATATTTCCATGACATAATAAATATGAAATACTAAAGAATAAATACAAATATTCTCCTTTTATGCCAAAACACAAAATAGACATATGAAAATGTCAGGAAAAAAAATTACTTAATAGAATTGCACTTTATGTTCGCGCTAATTTGGTACAAACAAATTAATGTGGTTTTTGTGTTACTTTGAATTATTTAAGCTTTTCAATCATTATTTAATCTCCGGGTGCGCATTGGAGCCCTTCTCGCAAATCATAGAGGCTTAGCTGGTGTGACGAACTTGACTGTGAAGGAGTTGGCAAGAAAAATCGATCTATGACTTTCCCTATAAAATACTATCTGTTGTGCCAACTCAGACGCTCTTCCAAATCCTTTCAGTCATTTTGAACAACTAACACAATGAAAATATTGACGAATTACAGAGGCTTGTCTGGTGTGACGAACTTGACTGAGAAGGAGTTGACAGGCAAAATCGATCTATGACCTTCTCTATAAGATACTATTCGTTGTGCCATTCCAAATCCTTTCAAGCATTTTGAACAACTAACACAATGAAAATACTAACGGAGAGGTAAAGTTTGATAAAGAGATATTGGAGGAGAAGAGTTCGAGTGCACATTTTTTCACCATCGAGACCTCTAGTGTCCCAACAAATATGTGCACCCCCAAACTTCATTCATACACTAATCTCTCGTAGTTTTCATACCCTTAACTTTAGTGATAGTTAGGTCACACCTTATGGTTATAGGTGCACCTCTTATGTATCTTTTACGTGCATATCTATCTATGTTTATGCTCAAAGTATAAACTTTTCTAATATAATCCAATGCATACAACTGCATTATTAATCATCTTCAAGTTGGAATAGGTGTTGCATTTGTGATGACAACAACGAGGCTTGAAACTAGGTGGCTTGGCCATGATTCTTTTTTAAGAGTTGAATTTCAAAAATCAAGTCTAGCCATAAAACTGAAAAACATCATAAAATTGTCCACTCCAAATACAAAAATTGAAAAACAACTCCAATTTGTATTCATGGCCAAACGCAACTTCAATTTCTAAATACCATTTTTCCCTTTGTAAACAAAAACTATGTTTTAAGAGAGAAAAAAAATCACAATTTTCATGGCCAAACAAGCCGAAGTATATGAATTTCCACCTTTAGAAGAAATACTGGCAAACATCTAGTGGTCCAGTAGGCAAATGCCATGCCACTATTGCTAACACTAAATCAGAACTATATTTCTTTCTGAATTAATCTAACTCTACAACATTCGATGACCATATTGTTGAAAATATTGAACAATAAACCCCCAGTATTGCAAAATCAACTACTGCTGATTAGTTGCAGCACCTGATGCTCTATAGCATGTTGCTCAGTAAAATTACAAAACTGATGCTTTCATTCTCATTGAGGAAATGAATCACCTACGATGCTTTTATAACTCAACGGATATTGATCAACTAAAAATTCGTCCTTGTCTAAACTGACTGCCTCTTCTACTCTCCTAGTGTCAGTCCGAATCCGAACTTGTAGTCTCTCTTTTTATGATCAATCTGCAGGGGCCATCAGGAGCGAGTTACAACAGTTGAGTAGCCAAAGTGCATGAGTCTAGATACTCGTAAAAAGCAAGGAAAGTTGTTTTGAAAGTAAAAGCTCAAAAAGTGAATCATAATCAAAATTTGTATGCCACACTTAAGATAAAGAGAACTTGCACCCACTAAAAATATAGGCGGGATGGGGAAGAAACATTTATATGAAGAAATGGATAAGATCTGCAGTACATATGACACGTACCTCGGCAGAAAGGATAAAATTAAGGCCCATATTGAGCCGTTCTTCCAGGAAAGCAGCAACACAGCCGTTGGAATCAATCTTTCCTCTAAGACGACACTGCAATGTGCACGCTATTACTGATTTTCAAAGAGTAAAGTCTTCATAAATGTTGTTGATTAGTCATCCCAACACAGACATCCTTTAGTATAAATGAGTCAACTATAGCTACGCACCCAAAACAGCATGAAAAAAATCGTGATAATATGCGTAGCAACTAGAATAATGCCTAATCTTACTAAGATTTATCAGCAAATATGTCCTCATGCACAAGACTCCCCACTAACCAAAGAAATAGTTCAATTGCAAAAATCCCGTAAGATGTGGATCGCGAGTCAATTGGCAATACAACAACTGAAATTCAGGAAATTTGTAATTCCTTTGTAGTTTGCAGCAACCTCTAAATGTGCTGTAGTGACAAAAGACGAATTGAAATTTACAGCAGTTAAACCAATTGCTGAAAGTGTTTCTTTACCTAATCTTGCATGAAATATCATTAAAGAATTGCTAAATAGCATATATTACATGTTATAAAAGGGATGATTACAAGTTATGTGAGAGAATGAGGCATTAGAATACTCCTCACTCCTTTTCTTCTTCCGCCAAACACACAAAAAGGCACATTACACTTATTTTCAACTGATAAATGAAAGGAGATGCAAATGAGAAATCAAGCAAGAAAGCATGCTGCATACAAAAAATGCACGCAGATCATCTCTACATAACATGGACATGGAAGAGGTGGTAGTCAAAGAGTTTTTTACAGAAGCAAATGAGAATATTGACGTCGTTCTGGCATCAAGGTGTCAAAATCTAAGGCAAAAATGATCTCTTGGAAGACCGAAGCTGCATGTAATCAGTTTGTAAATTTAGAACATAATTTTGCCAGAATCAAACCTGCACACCATTTTAACTAGCTCACGTGAATGCAGCAGTGCAACACACTCATTAAAACCAGATGACAGGTAGATACTGAGAAAACTACAACTTGCAAGTGCAAAGCTTTCCAGTCAACATTTCCTAATTGTTTGTTTTCACAAAAATTACCTGCCGAAGGATGTAATCATAACCAACGCTTGCAGTAACATCCCTAGACCTATAGTCGTACATAAAATCTGATGCCAGAGACACCTGCATGGAAGAAGGGCTTTTAAGAAAATTACAAAACCCACTCATCATTAACTCTATCTCTCCAGAATAGGGAGTGACTTTTTAAAACCTTTTCAGAAACTTTCTGAACATAGCCCAGTGAAACTATTCCAGTGCTAGCAATTTTCCCTGTAGCAACCTGCAGGCAGAATGAAACATGCACCAATTAACAGAAATATTGGATCAACCAAGCTAGTTGCACAACATTAAACATAAATATTTTCCTTTTAATAAAAAGGATCAAATATATTCCTGACAAGCATGTGTCAATCATCAGACCATGATTATCATACAGAGGGCCTGATTGACACAATAAAAACACATTCAATTAAAGAAAAAAAATCACAAAAGAAAGAAAATAGGCCAGGTCAATCGATTTAAGTTCCAGGCAAATGCCTCCAAAAAAGAAGAAACGCTGCAATAATATCCCCATACATCTCGAGGCAGACCCAGGATTTGACAGCCACGTGCACCATTAAAATCAATGGAAATCTATCACCAGTCATAAAGACTGATTATAGAGGGCTTATTCAGTTGGTTCGTGTTTAATTTCAATTCAGTCCAATAGATTTTTTATTTATAAGCAAGTGACCTATGAAGCAAAATTAGTTCAATTGATTAAGATTTTTCTCTCTCAATATAGAGGGACTGAAGGGGCCTTCTACCAATGCACCAGCTGGTAATTTGTGCATGCAGGTGCGACAACTAATATATCTCTACTTCTTGGATGTAATTACATGAATATTAAATTTCCCGATGCTGGTGCACCCTCACCCTAACACATCGGTCTGCCTCTGCTAACATCCATTAACAACTTCACGTTCTAAACGTTCTTTCATACATTATATATATCTTGTTATCATAATACCTTTAAACTTTAATTTAATTTTTATTTTTTTTAAAAGGAGCACGCTACTCTAATAGGAGTATCTAATAATTACCATCTTATTTGTGTTGTAGCGAGCAACATAGCCAATGCCAGACTTCCGATGCTGACCAGCCCAGAACACTTCACCACCTAGAGCCAAATGCGGAGTGACACTCTGCAAAAGATATAAAGCTGCCGTAAGGAAATTTAATTAAGAAATACATTGCTTGATCAAGAGGATTGAAAGACATATATGCCTGGGACGTATACCCAAAATTATGAAAAATGAACTCCAATCACAATCAAAGGAAACCTAAGCAAGAAATCAGCCTGCTTATATTAGTGATGACGACTGCAATATCAAATTGCTTCGGGCTGTTGGGGTGTACTCACTCCCATGGAAGTTAGCAAAATTATCATTATTTTCTGTTTGCTTTAAGACCTCCAGGCCACTGACTAGATACTGCCTTATCAATTCAAAGCTAAAAAGTATCATAAATATGCAATATTATTCACATGAGATGAGCTTCACTCAATCAAGAAACTGCTTATACAAAAATACAGGATTTATGCATAAGTGCCACATCATATGGAGTAGAGTGGCACGATCAGTCGGTTGTTTTCCTTGCCACTTTAAGTTTTAGGATCACGAGGATGGTGAAGAACATGTAACCGATTCTAAATCTAAAATATGATCTCGGTTATTTTCAAGTTGGCATCAAAGGTAGTGTTTAAGCTGGCATGAGTCACTAGTTTTCTCTTCTTTGCTTTTTTCCCAGATGATCTGATTTTTTGACAAACGACGTGATGTTATTTTTATGAAATAGAGACCCTACAGGATATTTATGTCTCATTAACACTGGAAGACTTCTCAGCTGTTTCCTCTTGCTCTATCTCCCAATCTTGCTAAGTCTCAATCCCAGTAGCCATTGTGATATTTATTCCTACCGTTACTCTAGCCTTTATATACAACTCCTCTCACGCCTTCTATTCCAAATTTGTGAAATTGTGGCGTTCCCTGGCTTGAACTAAAATTGATTCTGTTTGAAAATTCAAGATATTTCATGTAACTTGTGGACATAAATTTGCGAGACTTTTAAGTTTTCCAAATGACCAGAGAAAAGGCCCTTTACCTTTGAAAAATATTAGTGATTTAAGTGGTGTCCTTTTTTTGGGCTAATTGCTGAGTTGCAAGTCTTGATACGTTTACCTGGATGTAGCTGGCTCCAAATAATGCACCATTCCCGAATTGAAACTGTGTTCTGTAGTCTTTACCCTTTACAAACAGTAAAAGACAAGAATACACAAGTGTTAGTCTTCCTAACACATCTAGGCTATAAAGTAGTTTGTGCATAGCACGGGTTGATTGAATCAGAAATAGAATATCGCATGACATTCCAACTGCAATCACAAATTAAAATCCAATGGCTTGCATGCATTGAATTCTGTGCATAAAGGTAAAGAAACATACCTTGTAATCAAAATTAACCATGCCATGAGACATGTGTGGCTCGCCCGTTAGCTGATAAGTAGAAATGTACGAGTTATATGGCTTATTCTTGATATACAGTAATTGTTTACTGACACTATCAAAGGTAATAAAGCAAATTCGCAAACCTGAGCAGTGGCCTTCATTGCAAAATTCTCAGACAAATCGCACTTCACCCTTGCATTCACTTTACCGTCCGTCAATACTCTCCCAAGTAGCATCAGCTGTTGCAAAATGGTCATTGCTCCAACACTCAGATAATGAAATAAGTTTAAGACTGCAGATAGGGATAGTATCAACTACACACCTTTGGATCTATAAAGTTGGCACCAAACTCATAATGAGCTGTGGGAATTTTGACTACATCCATAGACTGAGTAGGAAGTTCCGTGGGACCCATGAAAACACTAACAGAAGTAGGAAGCAGAGTTCTTTCAACATTGAGAAGACACCACTATCCCTCCAATAAAGGAGAAAGCATAGTAATAGATCTGATACATGTCTTTAGAAATGCTAAATCTACCTGTGACTGAGAAAAAATCTCTGATTAAGTCCTCTGGTGAAGTCGAAGCGCATGCCTTCAAAAAGTTCAGGCTTTAAAGACACTGCCAAGATAAAATATACATTAATTAATACATTCCTGTGAACGCAGAAATACACCAATAATGGCAGCCTTAACAACAGGTCAGCCGCTGTATATGATTAATTTGACGATGATTTAGAGACATAATATTGATGACAGCAATAACACTAACACAAACAAAAATAATAACCAACCATTAACAGTAAACTTGTACAAGTTCAGTGATTTTACATGCATTAAAACTTCTGCAAATCTTTTTAAAAGTGCTTCTAGGTGTATTTTTCTCAAAAATCAACAACAACATACCCAGTGTATTCCCACAAAGTGGGGTTTGTGGGGCCTGGGGAGGGTAGAGTGTATGCAGTCCATACCACTAACTAAGACGAAGTAGAGAGGCTGTTTCCGATAGATGCCCGGCTCAGGACAGATAACAAATATAACAAAACATAAAAGCCCACAACAAACAAGGTATAAAGAAATCATAATACTTTTAGACAAAACAGTAGTTTTTCCACTTTTTTGGCTATTGAAAATAAGCACTTATTTTTCTTCAAGAGCTTAGCCAAAGTTCTTAACATAATAACTTTTTTAAAAATAAACACTTTTCACCTCCCAAAAGCTTGTCCAAACAGGTCAATAATCGATTGGATTAACAAATTATTTGTCCAAACAGGCTAATAATCAATTGATTCATAACAATGTGCCTATTTTTTGAACCCCCTTAACAAGTGAAAATTCTAGCTCCGCCGAGGTTAAAATTACTTCTTCTTTTTTTAACGTATATATACTAAACGTTCAACCTCCCTCGATGCTTCGTGTGTTTAGTTTTTTTATTTTTCAAACCCCTTTAATGAATGAAAATTCTAGCTCCTCCAATGTGTGGGAGAATGCATGCAAGCTGACCCTGACAACATGGTTATTAAAATTATAAAAACAGGCAATGAAATAGAGAGATGAAGTAAAATACTAACTTATAACTTCACGATTAATTTCTTCGTAAGGAATAGGACAAGGCAAGTTGAAGTAATCGACTTTCTCCGGTTCGATTACCGTCGGCTTTGAACCTGCCGGAGAATCTGCAGTTGCCGGAGGGACAGGAGTGGCCATTTCGTAAATAATCAAAATGTGAAAAGCAAAAAATACAGCAATTTAAGAAGAAAGAGTGGATGTTTTTTTCTTCTTTTTATTTTGCGAGAGAGAGAGTAGAGTTCAGTGAAAGCGATAGGTAAGATAAAACCCTCACAAAACCCCTGAAATAAGTTTAGCAGAACCCGACCCGACCCGTTTCCAAATACTCTCTGCTTGACGTTTTCTTTTTAGGGTGTGTTTGGTACGAAGGAAAATGTTTTCTTGGAAAATAAGTTGATTTCTTACTTGTATTCTTGTGTTTGGTTGGTGGATGGAAAAAATATTTTATAGTGTTTGATTGGTGAATGAAAAAATATTTTCCAAAACATACATTCTAATGTTTAGCTAAAGCGTAAAAATACATTTTAGAAAAATAATTTTTGATTTCAAAAAATACTTTTTTAGGGTGCGTTCGATATGAAGGAGGAAAAATATTTTATTGAAAAGTAAGTTATTTCTTACTTATATTTGTGTGATCGTTATGCAAATTGGATAAGTATATGTTTTCTAGAAGTATTTGTATATATTTAACAAAAATAATGAGAACGAATATGATAAAAAGGGTGGGATAAGAAAAAAGCTTTGAATTTATTTTAAAAAATAAATTAAAAATATTACTTCCTCTGTTTCAAAAAGAATGTCTTACTTTCCTTTTTAGTCCGTTTAAAAAAGAATGACGCTTTCCTTTTTTGGCAATACTTTAATTTCTACTTTCCACATGGCATATTTAGAACCACAAGATTAAAGGACATTTTTGTACATTTGACAAAACTTTAATTTAAGGTCAGAAGATTCAAAAGTCTTCATTATTTTCTAAAACTTTGTGTCAAGTCAAAGTAGGTCATTCTTTTTTAAACGGAGGGAGTAATTTTTTTTGGAGAGGGGTTGGTAGGTGGGGGTTGAGGTTGTCAAAATAGGTAATAAGGGTGAGGTAAGAAAATAATTTTAATTTTTTAAAAAACAGATTCATTTTTTGGGGGGTTGGGGGATAGTAGGGGGTGGGGGTAGGGGAACAGAGTGGGGTAAGAAAAAAATTTGAAATATTTTTTTTTTAATGGGGAGTATTAGGGGGTGGGGTCGGGGTAGGTAAGTGAGGGTGGGGTAAGGAAAAAATTAAAAAAAATCAAAAAATTAATTTTTTTTTGTAAAGGGAGTGGGGGGAGGAGGTTGGTAGGGGTCGGGTAGGGGAGGTAAAAAAAAAGTTTGGATTTTTTTTAATTTTTTTTTTTGGGGGGAAGGGGGTAGGGTTTTGGGATTTGGATAGGGGGTGAGGTAAGAAAAAAAATTTAAATTTTTTTTTAATAGGGGTGATAGGGGCGGGGTGGGGTGGGGGGATTGAGGGTCAGAGTAGGGATGGATGATTTTGAGAGTTGTATGAATATTTCAATTTAAGAGTGAGGTTGAAAGGAAGTTTTGGGAAATGTTTTCTTTATTTTTTTAAGGAAAGTCATTTTCCTTAGAATTGAGGAAAATAAGTTGATTTGAAAAATATTTTTCAAACCTTTAAGCCAATCAAATATGAGAAAATTGGAAAAATATTTTTTGAAAAATGTTTTCCTTCATACCAAACACACCCTTAGTCCTCGAAAAAGAAAAGGTCACTTTATTATGGTTAACAAAAATTAATTTTGAAATTTCATATTTATTTTTAATGAAATAATTTTCACCCTTTAAACCATAAATATCATAATTTTTTTATTTTTTTAAAATATCATGTCAAGTTAAATAGTATCACATAAAATAGGACGAAAAAAATAATGTATACTACAAGTCTACAACATCATGTAAATTCTCACAGGTGGAATATTGTGAGAGGGTGTATACGTAGCATTATCTCTATTTTATGATGATTATCAAACAACATTAATAAATATCATAATAATTGATTCATTTTTTAATGTAATTATTTTTTTAAATTGAAGCTTTACTTTGTTCCGTATATATTTTGCAGGAGTTAAGTTGTGCAATATAAATTGTATAGTATTTTTGAGAAGTTGTAATATTTAGAAGATAAAGTTTTTTTTTGTTTTTTGTACATGTGCTCTTAGTTTATTCAACTTTTTTTCTTGCAACCTTATATTCTCTTTGTTTTTATTAGGATGAGAATTAACAAGTCCCTTATTTTTATTAGTAGAAGAAGTTCTAACTTTTGTTGTAACTTGATAGGATGAATTTATTTAGAAAATTAACTAGAAATCTATTGATTAACATGAATTTCAAGGGTAGATGGTTGATTGCCTCTTTCTTATTTTGAAAGTTTTTAAATTTGGGAGGAATTTGCTATCGCGATTCTTTTTTTTTTATGTATGTGAAAAAAAGCGACAAACTCATTTTTCTTTGGTCATAGATTGATCCAAAGAACTAAAGTCGGCTTACAATATTAAATTTGTTGTTTTTCGATAGCTCAATTGTAAAGTGGTTAACTGTTAAACTCTTTTCTAGTAAAAAAAAATGATAACTAATATAATATGATACTTGAAAGAATATACGTGTGAGTTTGTGTGTGGCATTTTTTTTTTTTAAATTATACATTATATCCTTTCAACATATAATATAACTAGTGTACTATCCCGCACTTCGCGCGATCAAAAAGAACATCTCTTATAAATAATAAATAAATATAAATGCACAAAGTAAAATATGACAATAAACATAATAATACTAAATTTACTGAAAAATAAGAAAGAAATATGAAAATTAGAGGAATAAAAAAGCATTGTCACATATTTTTTTGTTCTTCTTCTTTTTTTTGATAAGGCAATATGTTTATTGGAAGATGAGGTGGAGATCCAACTAAACCATATTTTCATGACATAATAAATATGAAATATTAAAGAATAAATACAAATATTCTCCTTTTATGCCAAAACACAAAATAGACATATGAAAATGTCAGAAAAAAATTACTTGACAATGAAACAACAAAAAAAGTTCTATTGTATTGTATTCACGTAGCTTAAGTGGTAGTTTTTTCTTCTCAATGAGAACTCTTTTGACAATGAAGATAAATGGAGATGATCTTAGGATTTTCTTCACTCGTCAGAGCAAATTTTTTGAAGAAAACATATGCAGCAGTGTTAAACCTAGTAAAACTTTAAATTTTGAATAGTTTTTTGAACGCTTGAGTAACAGTAGTAACTTTTAGATTCTCAGTGACAATTGTTTCTTAGTGACTTCTGGCTTTTAATATATATGTAATTAACCCTTGGTTACTTGTGTTGGGTTTGAAATCGAGAAGGCGTCATGCAGAAGCTATTAGTTGCAAATCATTGCGGTAACAATTCAGAAGACACATAAAACAATACTAAAAAGCTTAATATTATTATATTATTTTGCCAATTGGCCTACATATAAAACATAATATTAAAATATATAAACTAATAGAGAAAATCTCTCTATAAACAAAACTCTTAAAAGACTACATTGTGAATACTATTATATTGTTGTATGAGAAGTAACCATACCAAATATGTAGTTTCAAAACCTTTTCTCCAAAAAAAAGGTTAACCAAATATGGAAAAGAATTATATTTTTCTTTAAGGAAAAGTAAAAGTAATTATGGTTACTTTTATTTTTCTTCCAAGAAAAAATAAAATTTAATTTTTGTAAAGAAATCAGGGCAAAATCCTAACAATTTTTTCTTTTTTGGCTTGATTTTCTGGCAAAATATTCTTGATCCTCTTCTTCACACGATCTTCATATATCAACGATCTTTATATATATATATCATTGTTGCTTACCATGATTAAAAGTTGATATGGGTTGAAAATTGGAGCCCTATGCGTTGAAAATAAAAGCATGAGTTAATATTATTGAAGCCCCTTATTATAAGTAAGGGGTTAAAAGTGGAGCCTTGTATATTAAAAGTGAGCACAAGTTAAAAGTGGAGCTCATGCGTTAAAAGTATATGCACGAGTTGAAAGGAGGTCTATCATAAAAATAAGCAGGGGTTGAAAGTTGAAGCTCATAAATATGGGTTGAAAATTGATTTTGGTTTTAAAGATGGATTAGCAGCAGGTTGTTCAAAACTTTTTCTCCACATGTAGTTTTTTTAAAAAAACTTTTTTTATGACAAAAAACTTCATCATCACCAAGTTGATTGCAACTTTGATTTTTAACTGTCCTCAATCTAACCATGGATTCTGATACCACTTGTTGGGTTCGAAATAGAGAGGGCGTCATGCGGAAGATTAAAGTTTGCAAATCAAGATGATGATAATTCAGATTACAAAGAAAAATATACTAAAAATCTATTATTGGTATGATTTGGTCATACGACCTACATATTGAAAATTAATATTAAAAAATTACATTGTGGATACTATTGTGTTGTGGTATGAGAAAGGAGGTCTTCTATTTATAAAGTTTCAAAATCTTTGCTCCAATAAGGAGGTTTGCTAAATATGAAAAAAAATTATATTTTCCTTTAAAGAAAAGTAAAAGTAATTATTGTTACTTTTATTTTCTTTCCAAGAAAAAATAAAACTTAATTTTGGTTAGAAAACCAGGGCAAAAACTCTAGCAAATTGTTAGTTGGCATATTTCATTTTTTTGAAAATCAATTTAATTAATTTTCAAAGTTAAATTAGATTATATTAATTCAATATTTAAAATTAAAATTTAGATATTTAAAAAACTATATGAAAAATGCTATAAAATGCATTTTTCTTTAATATTATTAAAAAAAGATACATCTTAAAAATGTTGGTTAAAATTTATGTTGTTTGATTTCAAAAAGAAAATTATACCAACTAAAACGAAGGGAGTAATAAATTGCAAAAAATGAGTGAAAAATCAAGAAAAGTTGTACATTTAATTTTGTTTATTTAACGTAATTTCTTTTGATAATTTTGTTTAATTTTAGAAAAAATATATAAACACAGAAGTGCTAAAACATAAAGGACAAAAAAAGTCGCTCAAAACTTTCAATTTATACGATCTAACCTTTTTGTGGCGTCATCTCGTTATAATGGTATTTCATTATAATTTTTTTTCAAAATTGGTTTTTCATGTTATATTTTAGTTCTCTATAATAGCATTCTACATATAACAACAATATCGTTTATTATAACGGTACATCCTTTGTAAAATTATCTCTCTATAACAACATACTCAAATAATATGTAATAATATTTTGTAATGAATACATTATATACAAAACAAAATATCAAAATATTAATGGTACGAATATCTGATTTAAACAAAAAAATTGTATTTAAGACTATTAATATTTGTCTTTTTTATATTCATCAGCTTTTAAATTTGTATACTTTTATGACAGCTAAATGATATCTGAATATCAAATGTGAGTGTGTATATATGTATAACAACACCTCAACCATGAAATTCTCGGACAAACAGTACCATATATAGATATTTTACTATATATGAACAAATTAAATTGGAATCAATTTTTTTAAAACGTTAATCTCGAAAAACTTTATATATGGAACTTCCCTTTCCATTCTTTTCTCCTTCCCTTTTATTTCTTTGCCTAAAGTTCTGTTTTCATTTTCTTATGCATTGTTTTCTCTTGGCCAAACACATAGACAGACCCTCAAAATTGTCCTGAAAATTCACTTAGACCCCTCAACTAAAGCTTGCACCTATCAGACTCCTAAACTTCCTGAATTTTGATTCAGTTGGTATTTTTTACCCAATCAGCGAAAATCTCAAGTGTGTATAATACACACGCGATGATGTGGCAAAAAAAACTAATTAGAAGTTGACATGTGGCGTTGTGGGTCCAATAATTATTAAAAAATAATTATAAATTTTAAAAAAAAAATAAAAAAAATTGTTCCTTCAACCCCCACTCCCACCCCACCCGTCCCCTTCAACCTCCCCCTCCCCACGCCACCCCTTCCATTCTCTTCTCCATTATTTACCAAAGATGAACTTAAAAGAAAAAAAAAAAAAACGGTTCACCCGCTGCCCCTCTCCCCCTCCCCCTTTTTCCATTCTTCTTCTCCATTGTTTTGCAAGAACCAGAACTTTGAAAAAAAAAATTAGGTTCGCCATTTTCTGCAAGCAATAGAACTTTTTTTTTTTAAAAGAGTAAGTTCTTATGATACTTTCTCCCTCAAGGATACCAATTTCTTCATTTTGCAAGAAAATGATTCCCCATTATATTGGATTTGAGTTATTTAAGTTCATAAATATGTAATTTTGAACAATCTTGAAATTTTGAAGTTAATTTTTCGGCGAGTCTCGTCGGAAAATGCATTCGAAAATGGCTAAAAAAGATGATGAGTGAGGTCGTGGTTTGCAAAGGAAGACGATGATGATAGAGGGTTGTGAAGAAGACGATAAATGGGTGGCGGGGGTTGCGAAGAAGACGATGAAGGGGGGGGGCGGTGAAGAAAACGATGAAAGGGGGTGCAGGGTGCTTTTAAAAAATAAAATAAAAATTATAATAATTAAAAATTATATTAATAAAATAATTTATATATATGTTTTTAATTAAAAAATAAAGTATTATTTAATTACTGTTCACGCGCTCAGGGAGAGTGTAACACACTCTCCTTGCCAAATCAACATTTTGTGCCTGATAGGTATCAATTTTAGCACTTGAGGGGCCTGATAGGTCCAAGCCTTAGTTGAGGGGTCTAAGTGGATTTTCAGGATAAGTTTGAGGGTCAGTCGATGGATTTGGCCTTTTCTCTTTCTACCATTATGTAAAATCCCAAACATCAGTTCCATTCTTTTCTCCTTCTTTTTTATTTCTTTGTCTAAGCTTCTGTTTTCCTTTTCTTATGCCAATGTTTTCTCTTCCTACCATTATGTAAAATCCCCCAAAATTAGAAACTTTCTGATATGATATGCTCTTGTAATTTCTCCTATAAATTCGAATAATTATTTTAATATATAAATCGAAAGTGCTTCAATAAAAAAGATTAAAATAAAGGACCAAAAAAGACGAAAAAACAACATTCACGCAATACATTATAAGAATCTGTCGAATTGGTGATAGCTTCACAGGAAAAAAAAGAATTGGAACCAAAATAAGCACGAAATAAAAAAGTGACCAAAATAGGTCATCTATTTAATAAGTTATCAAAATAATTTAAACGTAATAAATTATTACTTTTTATATATATTTCTTAACGGTTAACTGACGAAAATGAATAGTAAACATTGTTTGTAAAACGTAATAATTTATTACGTTTTACAAAAAAAAAAAAAGAGTAGTGTGTTGTCACAACTATCTTTATGTCAAATCATGTAGTTTGTAATAATTTATTACGTCTTACAAACAATATTTGTACTTTGTAATAAATTATTACAAACTACAAACAATGTTTGTACTTTGTAATAAATTATTACAAACTACACCTGTCCATGTCGCTTCAACTTTACTTTTCCTCTTTTAAATGTAACCCCCACCCCACCCCACGCAGCTAACCGTTCCACCCCGCCCCAATCCCTTACCTTATTTTAAATGTAACTTTTTACTACGTTTTTGTAAAATGAAATTACACATTCTTTATTTTTTTATTTATAAAAAGTAACTTTTTGATACTATTTAAAATAAGGTAAGGGGTTGGGGTGGGGTGGGAAGGTTAGCTGCGTGGGGTGAGGGTTACATTTAAAAGAGAGAAAGTAAAGTTGATGAGACATGGGCAGATGTAGTTTGTAATAATTTATTGCAAAGTACAAATACTGTTTGTAAACAATAATAAATTATTACAAACTACATGATTTGATATAAAGATGGATGTGACAACACACAACTCTTAAATTATTACGTTTTCCAAACAATGTTTACTATTTATTTTCGTCAGTTGATCGTTAAAAAAAATATATAAAACATAATAATTTATTATGTTTAGCCTATTTTGGTAACTTATTAAATAGGTGACCTATTGCGCCAAGGAAGAACTATTTTACCCATAGAATGGTATTTTAAATCGTACGTTGATGATGTTTAGAGGGATAAACGTCCTCTTCTTCTTCCTTTTCTTCTTTTTTCCAATGTTGCTTATACTTAATTAGAGAGAACGCAATATTTTGTTGATGGAAAAAATGAAAAAAACAATATACCTGCAGGACAATCATGAAAAAATAATATACAGGCAGTAGTGATGTCTAGCTTGATCTTTAATCTCATCCATTTTAATGATATATTTGTTTGTGCTAAATCGTACAACCTAAATTTTGGATATGATGTCTGCTTATATGGTGCTAAAAATATAAGGAAAAAATTCTTTTCATATTCTATAATTAAATACTGGTGCATGTATAAAGTTATAACTCAAATTTTGGAGGAATCCGTAATAGGCATAAAGTCATAAACGGTTACAGAGAGAGCAATCAATTTTGTAACTGAAGCCGAGTAAATGTTTGCTCCATTATATTCCTTTAGTTACATATATTGCTCTTTTTATAAAGGAGGAAATACAATTTATTTAACTTGAAAAAAGATAAGAAAATGTCAAAAAAATGACAAAATAGATAAATAAGAATGTTGGCCTAAGAAGCATGTCACATCAACAAATGTTTGTTTCTCCTTTATATATAGGCAAAATGGTTCAGTGGACCCTTGTACTATGTCCGTTTTGTAATGTGGATACTCCTACTTACATGTTTGTCACCTGGACCCTTGAATCCACTAAAAATTAATATTTTAAATTCTTTGACCGTTGACCGGATCTATGTGACATTAAAATAACTGACTAGGATAAAGTGAGTGATTACACGCGTGTGAGGATATTTTTTGGTCAATTTTATATTAAAATAATTTAAAAAAAAAAACTCAGCCCAACACTCCTACCCCACCCAAAACCTTCTTCTTTCTTCATTCACTATTACAACCCCTACCCCACTCTTTTTTTCTCTGCTTTCTCTCTCAATCTCTTCCCTCTATGAATTCCTTTCTCGATTTTTCTCTACTCTGCCTCCATTTTTTTTTGTATCTTCTCCGATTTCTCCCCTTTTTCGCTCAATTTGTTTGTGTGGATCTGTGAAGAGCACTTAGTTGAGGTGCATCAATACCAAAAGGAATTGTTCACTAATTTCAACCACAGCTCTCAGAAATTAGAGAATATTAAGGCGATGATGGGTGCAATTTCTAATGAACATTGGGCTATGGTCTCAAATATTTTTTGCAATATGATTTTGAGCAGATTTTGAGTCTGATTCCAGTGATTTTTGTGTAGAATTTTCTCAAGATTTTGAAGTGGGTGTGATTCAAGACTCAATTTTTCTCCATATTTTGAAGTGGGTGTGATTCAAGACTCGATTTTTCTCTATATTTTGAAGTGGGTGTGATTCAAGACTCGATTTTTCTCAATATTTTGAAGTGGGTGTGATTCAAGACTCAATTTTTCTCTATATTTTGAAGTGGGTGTGGCCTGTAATTGTGGGGGTGAACCTGAACTTTTCGATGAATCGCAACATAATCAATGTCAATCAAGTTCTGGGGATGTGAGGAGTATTTTGGTGTGTGTGGATTGTTGTGTGTTGTGTGTGTTCCGTTTAGTGTGTGTATTTGTTCTTATTCAATGGGAACAACTTGGGGCTGCGATCCCCTGCAATGGTGCTCTGTGTGTGGTGGTGGTGGAGATGGAGAAGAAAGCCCCAACCCTCACTATTTTAATTTATTTTTTTAATTCTTAATTTAGTTTTTTTTTTTTAAAATATTTACTTTCTTATGTGGCATTTAACGTAGTACTTAAAATTATGTGGAAACTGGTGTGGAATTTAATACTATATTTAAAAATGACGTGGCAGCTGATGTGGAGGCAAGTGTGTTACACACACTAAAATAGGATTTAAAATATTATTTTTTAATGGGTTTAAGGGTTCAGATGACAAACATGTAAGTAAGAGTATCCACATTATAAAACGGATATAGTACAAGGGTTTACCAAGTCATTTTGCCTTATATATAGAGAGAGAGATTTGTTGGATACCATGATATGAACATATAAACTTATGTCGCGAAAAAAGTTATGTTATTTCAGTTTTAGGGACATAACTTATTTTGTCATACACGACACCACTTGTAAGATATTACGATACAAAAATATAAACTCATATTGCCTCCGGATCGAGATATTGATTTCGCTATTGATGTTGAGCCGGGCACCAAGCCCATTTCAATTCCTCCTTATATGATGGCTATATGCGGATGTGTATTGATTATCGACAGTTGAATAAGGTGACGGCTAAGAATAAGTATCCTCTCCCTCGTATTGATGATTTATTTGATCAGCCCACAAAAAATTATTTATTATTTTGATTTCATAAGTATCTTGAATCACTTATCTACTTCTACTAATTACTAGGGGTGTTCATGGGTCGGTTTGTGTCGGTTATTGGTCAAAACCATAACCAAACCAACTTAGTCGGTTTTAAAATTTCTAAAACCAAATCAAACCAAATAAAAAAATAACCATCGGTTTAGTTCTTATCGGTTTAGTTCGATTTGATTCAATTTTTTTTATTTATAACTTTAGCTAATGATAAAGGTTGAAAATTTAAAACACAAATCCAATCTAACATATGAGATGTCAACTGAGTGTTGTATCTCAACCTTGAAACTACGATGTCAACTGAGTGTTATACTTCGGCAAAGCCATGACAACACCATATGAACACTTCTAAGAAAATATTTAAAAATAATATTTAACAGAATGATGTGATAAAACCCCCAAAATGTGAACACATAAACTTCTTGCTCAACAAGGTTAAAAAACAAAGTTAAGATTAGTGATTGTCTATAGTCTAATGAATCTCAGCTGTAAATTTTAATATACAACAAGATATTATTTTCACAATTAGTATCATTTGTCATTGAAAATGCGAAATTCATTTAGAATCTCATAATGTACTGTCAACTGGATGAAGACATATGACTGAATGTGTTACGACTAAAGTTAAATCATGATTAAAATATAACAAATATTTAGATTGTATCTATGAATAATATATAAATAATTATAATATCTCTCTCTATATATATATTGGTTTGGTTTGGTTATTTTAGAGTAAAACCAAACCAAATCAAATTAGTATCGATTTTTTAAAGGGAAAATTCCATAACTAGCAACTATAGAGCATTAATTGTAACTTTTCTAGCAACAATTTCAAAATTACAAAAAATAGCAATATGTATTTTGTATTTAAGTAAACTGTTGCTAGTTAAATACATATACAACAGAATATTATTTTCCTAATATAATGCTAGTCAGTTTCAGTTTAAAATGGTAAAAAACGGTTTCCTAATGTTTGGCACAATTAATTGACAGATTTCCTTGCCTTTTAAAACTCTTTTTTTACATCACCGTTAAATTACAACAAATAATTCAAATTCAAATAACTTTTTCCATAAACAGAAACTAAAATCAAAACCCAAAATACATATTCAAATTAAAGAAGTACTGGTTAAACGTAATTTTTTTTCTCATCGACTAGCATTCTGAAGCACATTTAAAAAGAAAAACCGTGCAATTACAGGTATTGATCTTAAAACTATATACTATTTGTGGTTTCAGTATAACTATATTTAGAAATTTACTGAAGAAATTGTACCAAATATGTGTAATTTTCGTGGAATACAAAAATTTGATATAGTATGTAAATTTTAATTTTTTTTGGAATAAATTGTTGAAGCATTTTTTTTTACAATTTCAAATATGGCATTGTTGTTATAAAGTTTGAAAGTTGAGAAGCAATTGTAAAATATTAATCTGAATTTTAATTTTTGATAAGCTGGTTTCGATTAAATTATTTTTGTTTGAATTCGCTTTGGAGTTTTGTATTAGCGAATTTGTTGTTGTGTATACTACAAATTATATATTTAATTTATTTTTTTACTATTTTGTGGTTTTCTACAAATTGAAGATGGGAAACATTGTTGTTCTTGTTAAACATTCAGGAAGATGAAATTATGAGCAAGAATATGAAGAGTACATGAGTGATGCGATATTGTTGAGCGTAAACTTTACATATGACCAACTATACACGGTACTTGCTTCTCATGTTGAAATTGATTTGACATGCAAATGCATTGAAATCGAATATCAATTAACAGATAGTGCGGAGAAAATACGTATACGTAATGACATGGGTTTGAAGGTCTATATTATGCAGAAAAAAAGAGTTGAAGGATTTGAGTAATTTGCCTCTATATGTGAGTGTTTCTGATAGGGATAATTTCAGCAGAATTGTAAGTTCATCATTGTGTAATTTGGAAAGTCTAAAGATGTCTGTCAGTACGAGTAACGTGGGAAATACAAGTACTCAAAGAGCGTTAATAGTTACTCCATCAGAAGAATATTTGGATGTATTTGAAATGGATACAAGTAGAGTTATTATCTCCGACCCACATCACAAACATATTGAGGTTGATCAAGTTTATATCTCAAAAAGAGTATTAAAATCAGTTATGAAGGACTATTCAATTCGTGAAAAGTTTCGGACACTATCTGTAAGATCGAGTAAAACCTGGTAAGTGTATTATTCATTTAGTTATTTTTTTTTCAGATGGTTAATTGTATTTGAGCAAATGTAATTTTTTTTTTGCAGTTATACGTTGTTGTGCAGATCAGATAATTGTGCTTTTTTATTTCGTGCATCTGGTATCGGTGAAATCTGGAATGTTTAATGTCAGAGAATTTTTACCAGAACATACCTGTCCGATCAAAGATAATATTTATCCTAAATTGCATGTTACTAGTAAGTTGATTAGTGGTATAGTCAAACCAAAATTTAAATGCCACAAACGGAAATACAGTCCATCTGAAATCAGAAGTGATATGAAGGAAGACATGGGTATGGATTTAACATATATTATGTGTTGGCGAGCCAAAGAGCAAGCACTTGAAGAGTTAAGAGGGAAACCAACAGCATCATACGGGAAAGTTCCTGCATACATTCATGTGTTAAACACTAGTTATCCCGGTTCACATATAAGAATGAAAAAGAATGAAGACAATGAGTTTTTGTATATATTTATTGAACTAACTGCCTTCATTCAAGGATTCGCGCATTGCAGACCTGTCATAGTTGTTGATGCAAGTCATCTAAGAGGACTGTATAATGGAATTTTTGTAGCTGCATGTACCATGGATAGAGCTGATAAGATATTTAATTATAAATATATTTGATTTCAAATATGTTTCCAGCTGTATGTATTTAGAATATACATATATATTGTTTATGTAATGAGATTCAGTTATTATTGTTGAAAGCAAATTGTATTTAAAATATACATATGTAGAAGTTTTAGTTATCCTCTAGAAGTTTAGAATCTTTACAGCTGTATGAAGTAATAATATAAATGTGCATTATTTGATTTATCAAAAATCATGTATGCTTATATAAATTTTTTGAACATGCAGGACATATATTTCCTTTGGCCTATGGAGTTCTTGATTGATGCTTCTTGGACTTGGTTCTTTGAAAATCTGAAGGAAGCATATGGTGAAAGAACAGAAATGTGTGTAGTTTCTGATCGTAATGCAAGCATCATAAAAGCTGTAAGTGACGTGTATAATGATGTACCACATTATGCTTGTATGTGACATTTATGGGGAAATGTGAAAAAAAACTTTAGAAAATCACATGATGCATTATCCGATGTCTTCTATACAATGGCAAAATCATATTCAAAGACTGAATTTCACAGTTTAATGGAGAAAGTGGAGGCAGTTGATGTTAGAGTGAAGAATTACTTGAATTTGGCGGGATACGATAAGTGGGCTAGATCATATGTATCAGTTCATAGGGGATGGACTTTGACATCAAATATTGCCGAATCAATTAATGTTGCACTAGTATCGGCTAGAGAACTACCAATATATGTTTTTCTAGAGGAAGTTGGATTGATGTTTGGTAGATGGAACTGTGAAAACAGACAACAGGCGTTGTATACTTTTATAGATCTTATCGGTAAGTTTCAAGAAATTCTACAACAAAATGAAGCGGAGAGTACACGTATGAAGGTATGATGAAATTTAACTCTTTATACTAAATATAGATATATTAGTTTTTTTTTCATTTGTTTTATGGATATATTTTCATATTCACATAAGAAATTAAATAAATTATATTCTGTAATAAAAATACATATGAATGGCAGAAAAATACATATGCTGAGATGGTCAAATACATATGTCAAATTGTTTCTGATATAACTTTGCAAATTATTTTTGTTTAATAATTTCAGGTTATACCTGCATCAGAATATATCTATACAGTCCACGACAAAGAGAAATATTTTATTGTTTGTCTTAAGGAAAAGAAATGTTCTTGCAATGCATTTCAGTTGGATGAGATACCGTGTGTTCATGCTTGTGCAGTTCTTGATAGCAAGAATTTTAAGAAGGGACCATGTTGCTCTGATCTATACAAGCCAAAAAAAGTTTTGAGAACATATGATGTTTCAGTTATCCTCTACCACACAAAGATGACTGGATAATTCCAAATGAAATTTTGGTTGAGGTAGTTCTGCCCCCAAAATACAAGCGACCTCCTGGAAGGCCTGCAAAGAAGGATCGTGGAAAGTCCGGACGAGATATGTTTGGAAAGAAAAGTAAAAATTATTGTAGTTCATGCGGATGTAAAGGGCACAATAGGCGTTCATGTAGGAAATACAACAAATGATAAGTCGGTTGATGTATTTAGTTATAAACAATTGAAGTTTTTTTTCTTGAATAAAATATATTTAATTTTTACTTTTAAAAAAATGTTTGATCTTATAAAAGTTGTTATGCTTAATGTGATTGAAAGTTTTTGTTTTTCTTTATTAATAAAATACATAAAGTAACTTTTATATTATGATAATACATGAAATACATTGTGCAGAAATATATATATATATATATATATAAATGGATACCTATTTAAATACATATATACATATGTGTGAAGATTAAATACATAAATACATATGCGTTAAATATATATATACATTTTCCTTATGATTAAAATATATTTGTTTTTTACTTTTAAAGAAATGTTTGATCTTATTGAAGTTTTTATGCTTGATTTGATTGAAAGTTTTTGTTTTTCTTTATTAATATAATACATAAAAAAAACTTCTATATTATGATAATACATGAAATACGTTATGCAAATACATATATATAAAAGGATATCTATGTAAATACGTATATACATATGTGTGAAGAATAAATACATAAATACATATGCGTTAACTGTATTTATATATAAACTTTATTTATGCTTAAAAAAAATGATGTTGTTGATGTTGTTATTCTTAATTTGTTGAAAAGTTTTTATTTTTTTTATTAATAAAATACACAAAGTATCTTTTATATTATGATAATACAAGAAATACATTATGCAGAAATACATATTTACAAATGGATATCTTTAGAAATACATAAATTCATATCTGTGAATATTAAAAACATAAATACATATGCGTTAAATACACATATACATTTTCATTATGCTTAAAATATATATGCTTTGTTATATATTTATTTATTTATGTATATATGCATAATAGTAAACTAAACGAAATATTGTAATATAAACAACACAAAAACTAAATATCACAATAATTAAACATAGGAAAATATTGTCATTGATGATTGAATTAACATATTAAACCTGAAATATATTCAACAAAAATATCGTCAACAAAATGTTTATTGTTATAAAAAACATTCATCTCAAAATAAAAGTCAAATATCATGTACTTCAGTAGCTTCTGTTATCTGAATTTTCCTACGAGGCCTACTTGGTGCTTCATCATCACTTTGTGCCTTCTCTTCTTGTTTTTTGTACCATAATGCCACAACATTGAAGCGTATCTCGTGCGGAGAAGATCTGGATCAAAGTCAACTTTTGGAACACTTCCACCAAATGTAAGACACTCAGCATATGTAATCATATATAACCCACAATCCCTGCATATAGGGAAATTAATAAGTATTAGTATAACATGAGAATATATATATATATATAAACAAATAATATGTATATTCAAAACTTACAAGCTTCCACATGGTTGTTGAGACAAATCTTCCATAATGTAAACATCAAAAAAATCATGTTTATCATTTAATTTGTAATTTGGATGGTTGTCAATATCAATACCCTTCTTCTTATAGAATTTACATGCCAAAAGACAGTAAGGTATAACCTCAGCTAACTTCTCAACTTCAGCAAGCACAGCAGAATCATGACCAACATATGACAGTGAATCATATACGTATATGCATCTACTGTTGAAAGAAAGTACAGCCAGAACCCAGTGATGTTTGGACTTTATGTTGATAGGAATGAATATATGATCAATTGTATGCCATGGAACAGCAACATGCATGCGAGATCCACTTATGTACTCATTCAAATGATATTTTTTCCACCAGCATTAAGCATTTGATCATCAATTGAATACACAGCTAACACAACTCTTACAATGTTCATGAAATTGCAGTCAACTGTGCTATACATATATGAGCTATTTGGTTCATACTTGGATTTCTTTCTCAAATAGTACAGGCAAACATTAATTTATTGCATCAAATAAAAAAAGATTTATAAAAACAACTACCCAAAATTAAATTTTCAATGTGTAAGCCACTATATGTATGTACTCATGTACATATGTATCGGAACATATGATATACTGCATATGTATATAAGAAAATACATATTGTAGATAATCACTATAAGTAATTATAATATAAATATGTAACTCACCTCATCTAACCATGACTGTCCAGGAGTACCCACAACGTAGAACCAATTCTTGTCTTCAACTGATAGAATGCCAAAATTCAAAGCTGATATCTTGGACTTATTTTTCAGATAATGTTCCCCTTTGTTGCTTCTGTTAATTGATTAAATATAATACTTAATAATAAATAGAAAATGTAAATGAATAATATAATTAAGTTGTAAAGTACTTACTTCTTTGCATGATATTTGAGAAGGTCCACTGAAAGCCACGTCATGAACTTATTGGTGACCTTAGTGTCTTCAATATCAAAAATTGGATGAGATGCAAATGGATGCTTCAGTTTGAATTTTTTTGTCTGCACTTCTGCGCTTCCTTTATAATTACAATAAAAAAATTTTAATAAATAAAATAAAGAAGTTTGGTATATACAACAAAAAAAAAGTTAAAGGCACAAACCTTCTGCTGAATCAAATTTCGTAGTGAATGGTGATTCCTTGAATTTAGATGGTGTCTTAATTCTTGAAACATTCACAGGACTTTGTTCTTTATTTGCAGATGGATGTACAATAATGCTTCTTTCCAGATTCACATATTCGTTAAGACTGGGTAGCAACCCATCAGGAATTGTTACTTGGGAATCACGTAAATCTGGTTGAGACTTCCCTTCTTCAAAAACTGTTTCATGGGTGTGGACTTCTGAATTAATTTGTTCATCCAAATTTGGTTTCTCACAATCAGCCATTGATGTATTTTCAATTATTTCTGCAGCCGCTTCAGTGTTCTGTTTAAAATATACACAAATCTTTTAAAGTTGATACAATAACAAAGAAAGTAAACACAAATTATGCAGGAATTAAGCATACCTTTGAACCATCTCGAACTCTCAAATTTCATTATATGAAATCAAGATTGATACTTCTAAGCACCTCATCTGGAAATGTGTTTTGTGAATCTGAAAATTGTGCTTCACCCACACTTTCATCAATAATTTTTTTTGTTCTGTTCAACATGTTGAAACATATTAAATAACATCAATATTTGTTGAGGAATTAAAATACAATATTAATTTATTCATCATACCGTTGAATCACAAACATCTCTTGCTTCATGTACGGAGGTATCAATTTTGTCCTTTAATAAAGGAAACAATAAAACATTGAAAATATTAATATTCACCTATATTAATATACATCATAAAAATAAGAATCAACAAATTACCAAAACAACATCATTATTCGCATTATACAACTCCGTAAAATTGGTGCTTTGTTTTTCTGTGATCTCTTCAATAACCTGTTCCTAAACATAAACAATGATGACATGTATAGTTCATTTATATAAATAGAAATTTCAATAGTATTAAAAACTAATATACATATGAATGAAAATAATTTACTTACCAACGTGCCTTCAGGATTCTTATCAAAATCATGATGCAAAATTGGTGTGGATTCATGAGGTGAAGTATCCTTATCAGCTTCATCCAATTGTGGCTTGACAAATTCATAATCTAAACCTGTTTATTCGCGTAAAATATATTAAATACGTATGACGATCAAAATTAATATAACATTTGATTAGTTTTGTACTACATATGTATATCTGAGTGCATATATATTTATTCAAATACATAATAAATATGTTTTATATTTATTTAACAGATCAAATATATTTGAAACATTAAATGAACACAAAATTACTTACCAATATGCTTTCAGGATTCTTATTAAAACCTTCCACAGTCATTGGAGTTGATTGATGTGGTGATGTATTCTTATCATCATCCTCCATTTGAGCCTTGTCACAATCTTTGTCTTTTTCTTGTTTCTTATCGTTGAAAAAATATAAATACATATCATTAAATATGTATTTATCCAAACATAAATACATACTAAATATGTATTTACTCTAACCTAAATACATATTAAATTTGTATTTATTCAAACATAAATACATATGTTTGTATTTGTTATATGTATATAACAAATCAACTGTATTTATTCAAACATAAATACAAACTAAATATGTATTTAGTCAAACGTAAATACATACTAAATATGTATTTAGTAA
The DNA here is from genome assembly GCA_030864215.1 of Capsicum pubescens. NCBI lineage: Eukaryota > Viridiplantae > Streptophyta > Magnoliopsida > Solanales > Solanaceae > Capsicum > Capsicum pubescens. Next base: position 4,188,939 of record CM061543.1, on the reverse strand, counting down.
AACCTAAATACATATTAAATATGTATCTATTCAAACATAAATACATATTGAATATGTATTTATTCAAACATAAATACATATGTTGTATATGTATATAACAAATCAACTGTACTTAACAATTATTCTTTATAAAACTAAAAATTTTGCACCGTCGTCTCATTTATTGAATTCATTATTTGATCACACCTTGTTGTTACTAAATTTCGAATGTCATTAAACTATTTGTGAACCTGAATTCAAAGAATTTAAATCAGATATGAAAGAAACGAAAATACCAATGTCTTAAGCATAAATTACCTCATCACGAACCTTTTCAAACACTTTGTTAGAAAGAACATCATCTCCGTCTTCACGATTGAAAAAAGACATATCAGGCGACTGAACCGGAATGTCTTTCCTGTTTGAAGGTACTGTTTCTTTTGATTGAATCGCCTTGAAAATTGGTGTCTTCACAGAAGACATCTTCACAGAAGACATCTTCACTGTCATACCCCATTTTTACCTGAGGTTAAAACGAGCACGATGTTATGGACTCTAAAAGAATGAAAATTTGCACAGAGTCGCCACCAAATTTTTAAAGAAAATAAGAAAACCTATTGAAGTATTAACATGTGATTAATGTTTTTAGTCTGCGAAAAAACAATTGAGATTCTAGGTAAGGGTTCAAGTTATTCCGAAGGGAAGGGGTTAGGCATCCTTCAGAATCCACAAGTGTGGTACCCGACTAGACTAAATTTTTCAAAGAGGGAGAAAGTATAAAAAATAATGTAGAAGTGTATGTATTAAATATAAAATAATATAAATGTTTAAAATTATGTAAAGATGTATGTATATTAAATATATAAATAAAATATGTTATTATAAAAAATGTAAAAAAATATATGTGAAAAGAAAATATTTTATGTTGTGTGAAAGAAAGTATATCTTGATATGTCATGAAGAGAAAGAGAAAAATAATGTTCTTTGTTTGATTAAAGTTTATGAAAAAGTAAAGGTTTACTTTAACAAAAAGATCACAATGTTTATGATGTCAAAGTATGTAAACTAACTTGATTAATTTAATTTATTAGTGTAAACGTTAGCGACCTAAGTTTGCATAAACGCGAGGTGAAGTTGTATAAAGAAAATTCCGCCCAACACCCCAAAAATAAAGTTTTCACTATAATAACATTTGTACAAATATAAAAATACAATACAAAATTAAAAGGGCCTCTTTGAATGCAACTCTCGACGAGTAATCTAAATAACCTGTATAAACACTTGTAAAAATGTTAGTAACGAATAAATAATATCAAAATAAATTGAACAAGTATGTGTGTATATAAATATTTAAAAAGATATATTTTTTTTGTTAAAAAGTGGGCTCAGATAAAGTCATGACTGAGAAATGGTTGCTCAATTAATTGGCCGTCCTAAATCATTTTGCTACGAAGTGGTTGCTCAATTAATTGGCCGTCCTAAATCGTCTTGTCAAAATATGAATTGTAAAATCTTGTATTGTTATAAAGTTTCATCATCGCCCATAAAATATTTTTTATTACGTATTTGTATACATAAAATCCGTCTTTTGTTTACGGAGGCCTCAAAATCAATAATACCTTTTTCATTGGCCAAATGTGTAGTATCCATTCACTATCAGTATAAATAAATGAGAAGGACAAAAATCGTCCAAAAATCACTCCAACAGCAGCAAACTCAAGGCAAAAAAAAAAAGGTCAATAACAGTGATAATAACAAAGCAAACAGAGACAAACACACTATCTAATTAATTTCAATATCCATCCAAACGGCTTTGACCAGATCTGTGTAGTAAAAGAAAAATATTAGAGAAAAGGAGCGGCTCGTGGCTGTTTCTCGATGTTGGTAGCGGTTGTTGTAGTGGTTGATGGCGACAGATCTGGGAAGAAATTCGATGCTCACCGGTCATCACCTCCGGCGAGCATGCGGTGAGACGTAAAGGGAAAGTTTGTAGCGTGGGGGGTGGTATTGTTGGGCGGCTGTTTCGGGGAAGAAAACCGTGTGGAGGTGGCGCGTGAGATCGGATGAACTGTTGGTATCTACGGAGAAGACGAAAGCTTAAAAATGTTTGTAGTAGGCGTCTGTATATATATTTATGTGTGTCATTATTGTTGATGGTAAAAAATGAAACAAAAATGGAGGTTGTTTTCTATGTATGCATGTGTTTGTGTGTTTTTATATATATTTTTGTGTGTTTTGAAGAGAAAAACGGAATAAATAAAATATGCTTGTATATTTATGAATATGTGTGTGGGTTTGCAAAGGAAAAGTATTTATGAGTTGTAAAAAATAAATATATGTGTATTTTGAAAGAGAGGAAAAAATGAACAAAAATGTGTGTCCAAAATATGTCTTCCCACCACCTATTTATACAAAAAATTGAGCACCCCTTTTAATCAATGGATAAAAGGGTGTCCTCTCTTTTTATAATAGAACACCCTTAGGTCCTTAAGTTATTGACCAAAGAATTTTCATTCTTTTGACCAACGGACAAAGTAATTATCCAAAGGGTAGTGTCATTGAGTGGTCGTTGTCAGATGTGACGAGACAACAATGAGTGGTCATTGTCAGACGTGACAAGACATTATTATGTAGTCGTTGTCGGATGTGATAAGACATCAAATTATTATACTGCACTAAAATAATTGATCCGACTCAGCGTTTGCGGACAGTAAAATATAGATGTTGAATGAAAAAATGTAAAAAATATTAAAATTATTAAAATATAATTAATGTAAAAATACTGTAAAAAATATATATATATATATAACGTCATGTCGTGCACGTGTGCGGGTGATTGTAAAATGTTAAGAACGATAATGAATTGATAAAAATCCTAAAATTAGAAAAATTATTAATAAATTATAAGAAATAAAAATATGACAAAAAATTGATTAAAATCATAAATAAAGGATAATTATCAATAATTTATCAAACAATTGCAAGAAAGATGTGAAAATTATGCTTCGTGCCCTTTAACGAACAAAAAGCCTGAATACGTTAATTTTAGGCACGGAGAGCAAAAATTGGGTGTCAACAGTTGCCCCTTTTCATTTGAGGACGATGTAGAAGTCTTCAAATGAAAACGTTGACGTGTAGCCAATTTTGCTCGACAAAAATAATTTGAAGAAAATTCGATCGAACTCCAATTTAAAGTTACCTACATACCTCGCGTTGTATGAGGATCAGGTCAATGTAGTTCAAAAAATTTAAGCAAATCGCCCTGTTGTTAAGGGTGAGAGATCATGCGAAATGATTATTGGGAGAAGGACTAATTGGAAACAAAAGTGTTCATCTATTTTCGATGCCTCTTTCAAAATTGCCCCTGTGAGATGCTGGAGATGCAAGATTATGTACTTTCTAGGGAGAAAGAATGATTGCGGTTGTGACGATCGAACACTGCACAGAATTTCCTAAATATCTCGAGTGTTACGAGAATCAGGTCACTGTAATTCGAATCATAGCAATATCAAAATTTGCCTCAGTGTAGAGTTATGGTGACACTGGGTTCCTTCAAGGATGACAACAAAGATTTTAACACGAATGGAATGAATACAGGTGTTTGTTCCAAAATTAACTGTTTGGGTAGCTGGAAATGAGTAGATGTCGGATAACACTATTTGCTGGGGACTTTGAGGGAAAAGAAGATTGCGAATTTTCAAAGACTGCCCCAGTATCAGATTAAGACGACATTGAGCAATGATAATAAGGATTATAAAAATGAGAGTTTTAGGTCGAGTTGAGTTGAGTTTCTTCGCCAAAATTCCTGACGTAACTAGGGATCCCTGACATTCCGCTAGCTTGCCCCAGTTTGCTGCTAAGAGGATAGTTCCACGTTGTACTACATGTTCTAGTATTGTCTCTATTTTTTAAGGCAATTCGCTTGGCGGGGTGATAACTGAAATGTAAATAGCCTCCGTTGGCTGAGTAGTAATTGAAATGTAAATAGCCTCCGTCGACTGAGCAGTTGATGAAATATAAATAGCTTCCGTCGGCCGAAATTTAAATAGCCTCTGTCGGCTGAGCAATTGCTGAAATGTAAATAGCCTCCGCCGGCTGAAATGTAAATAGCCTCCGCCGGCTGAAATGTAAATAGCCTCCGCCGGCTGAAATATAAATAGCCTCCGTCGGCTGAAATGCTTGTTGAGAAAGTGAAAGTTGCATTATATGCCCTATTGTTGGGGGCGGGCATGCCCTGTCCTATTGTTCGGGGAGGACTTACCATGTCCTATTGTTCGGGGCGGACTGCCCTGTCCTATTGTTCGGGGAGGACTGCCCTGTCCTATTGTTTGGGGTGGACTGCCCTGTCCTGTTGTTCGGGGTGGACTGCCCTGTGTTATGTTAGAGTTTTATGAACATCTGTTAGTACTTGATGACCGAGTCTTAATGGGGATATCCCTTTAATGCGACCTGCAAAAAATCAAGAAATTTCTTTTAGAGTTAGAAAGTATTAGCGAATGAATTGATAAAACCTTGCTTGTGATCGAGATGTGATGTTGAGTTTCTGATGGAATGTTGTAAGATACTTGACACGTGCCTTCTTGATCATTATTATGACCTGCAAGATTTGAGAAGATTCTTTAGTGTCTTGGAATAATTATGGATAAATTGACGATACCTGGATTCTCAGCTTGTGATGGTGAGGCAGCATTTAGGCTTCCAAGATGTTTGAACCTTTGTTGTAGCGATGTTGTACCCGCGCTTAAAGAAAGTTTCTTAGTTTGGGGAGGGGATATTGATTTTGTGTTGATCGAGAACTCGTCCCAACAGCTATCTCATCCTTCAATCTTTCGACAATCGGTAATCTATTCGGGATTAGGAGTAGTGACACTTCCTAACTCCACATAATGTTCTTATACTAGTATGTCTTCTGGTGGGAACTTTCTCCATCTTGATCTTCGATTTTGGACTTCCATCAAAGTGACGTGGTTTTTTTGGCTTGAGATGATAAATGAAATTTGAAAAGATGTAAAAGATTATGTTATTGATATGACCGAGCCTGACTTAAGTTGCCTACATATCAAGTCAAAACGTAGTTTCGTGTGAGGGGAAGCAAGAAAAATTTGGCCACAAGGATGGGTATGTGGAGAATGGTAAGGTTGATAATCATGAGCTTGCTTTGGAAATCTCATTTGGTCATTTGCTGAAGCGGTGCCTCTTATGTATGAGTCTTCAACATCTTATGGATTTTTCTTGTGCTAACGATTAACATCAAAGAATTTCTTAATTTGAGTAATGCTTTTGTAAGTTGTTGGAGTCGATCAAGTGTTGAGATTTACATCTCAATGTTCTTTGTGTCAGGGTTTTGAGTGGAAGAATAGTGAATGCGTTGTATAAGCTATCTTCATATGTAGTCTCGCTGACTTGCATTTTGATGAAAGCAAGAGTCTTGGGTACATGCGCGAGTCTTGTCTGCGTAAACTCTAAATATTTCTTGGGGCCTCATTAATAGTCTCCTTATCTTGTGGGCGTCTTTGTATATGAACTCTTTTTGGGTCCACTACAGTCGTCCTTTTGTGTACCTATTTGAAAAGAAATAACTTGCAACAACAGACACAACAACCCTTTTGGTTGTTGCATAATTATTTGTCAATTGAATATGTCTTCAAAGTGGGGTGCTCCTTTTGTACACCGATGACACTTTATGCAGAAGGGTCCCAGCGACCGTGTAACACCCAGTATTTAAGTACATGTATTGGCGTATTCAAGTACGTGATTGGTCTTATTTATATGGAATTAATTTTTTATTTTATTTATACCGGAATTTGCCCGTCGATGGTTCCATACGAAGGTTATTGAATAAGTTTTCCAACGATATAAAGATTTCCAAAAACGGATAAGTTTCGGATATAATCGAGCACGTTCGAAACTATAAAACGGTGGCCGAGATATGGTGAATAGTAAATGTGCAGGAAAATTTCCTGCACACAAACTACTGAGGCCTGCCAGTTTTTTGGGTCGACTTTGAACGATCATAACTCCCTTAATATAATGAACTGGGAGAGATACCACATATCAAAAGAAATATCTTTGAGTCTTCTTTCCAATGCAATTAGTTTCATCCAAATCCAACATCTGAGTAAGGAGTTATACTCGTTTTACTTCAGCCTATCAAAACAGTTTTTGAGGGTCAACTTCAAACGATCATAACTCCTTGTACAGGACGAACTGGGTGGCCTACTTTATATTAAATGAAATCTCTTTGAATTATCTATCCAACGATACCAATTTCACCCAAATACAATATTGTATCAAAGAGTTATGGTCGATTTACTTTAGCCTATTAAAACAGTCCATCATGGACAGATTCGGATTTACTTAAATTTTTAAGGGCAATATGGTCATTTTCCAACACCTCATGGACGAAAATTGGTCATTATATACATATAATTAGCCTAGTATCCATCATTCATCATCCAATTATTGAAGAATAAGGAGCCCTAGCCTAATTTCAACTCCAATTATCTTGTGATTCAACCGTAGAAAGTCCAAATTGATTCCGTAGTTGTGTTCACCGTCTCGAGGGCTTCGAGAAGCACCCCTTATTTGTGCCAACAGTACTTCGAAACCAAAAGGGCCATTTTATGGTAAGGATGTAAATTATGTTGGTGTTATTTATATGGATATGTATATATATATATATATGCATGTGAGCATAAGAAGTATGTTATTTGATTGTTGTTGAAAGATGATTGGGAAATGATGTTGGATTATTCTTGTGCATGGTTGGATTATGTTGAATTGGGAAGGGATTTGGTATTGATGATGTGGTATTGAAATGATGATTATATATATATATATATACACATAAACCTATTGTTCAAGTTGGTTTTTGGAATGTTTTGCAAATATTGGTTGTATGGAATTATGGAGGAGAATTGTGGTGTTGGGTTGCTAATACTAGATGCCAAACATTTCATTGTAGATAAGTGATTTGTAAAGGCGGGAAGTTGTGTTGAATTGGTATCCGAATCTACGACGAGGTATGTAAAGCATACTCTAACAATGTTCTTTGGCATGAAAACACCAATGTTCCATCAAGTAAGATTCCGAGGTTGTCCAAAAATATGTATTGTTCTACGTTACCAACGAAGTTGTTTCCATCCTATAAAGTGTCAAAATGTTTCATTGATATACCAAAAGGCTCCTATTTTATTGTTGTGATATTGATGATTCTGAAACACATTGTTGATATACCAATAAGTTCCTACTTTATTGTTATGGCATTGATGACTCCAAAACACTTCATTGATGTGCCAATGAGTTCTTACTTCATTGTTATTGCATTGATGGTCTATTTATATGTCTCTTATTGATGTATCATTGTTTCAAAGTATCAAAAATGTGGTGGCGACCGAAATAACAATCTCAAAGATTAATTGAACTAAGTGATGGAAGTTCTCTCTTATCGGGTGGTATCCCAGGGGCATAAGCCTAGCATGGGTCGATCCCTATTTATGTGTTTATGGGTGGTATCCCAGGGGCATAAGCCTAGCGTGGGTCGAGCCCAGTTGATATGTACTGGAGGCAGCCTAATGGTCACAGTACAGTACAGTAATGATTACAAAGACGATAAGAACGAAGGTAAAGTGATTGAATAAATGCAATGTACAGGTTGTCACAAGTTCTAGTAAATGTGGTCCACTCCTATTACGCTTTATTCACTTGTTTCTGATTTCTATTGAGCTCCTATATCATATGTGATTATCTATAGTTTTACATACTCAGTACATATTTCGTACTGACGTCCCCCCCGGGGGACCTGCATTTCATGTTGCAGGCACAGGTACCTCAGCTTATACACCGCACAAGTAGGAGCCAGGTCATACAACTATTGTTGGTGAGCTCCAATTTGCTTCGGAGCTTTCCGAGTCGGCTCTTTATGTTTTGTTATTGTACAGGAGTCATGTGTGGGCGGGGATTTGTCCCGACCCTAGTTATGTCATGTATATCCTAGAGGCTTTTTAGACATAAGGAAGGGTAAAGTCATGGAAGTTTATATAGTCATGTTATATTTGTATATGTGGTGGCCCCGACGGCCAAGTGTTATATATATATATTTGTGCGTGTTGTGCTGATACAGGTAATTAGATTCTTTTATATGCAATGAAGTGCTGTCCAAATTTTTGGTGACATGTAAGTGAAAGTACATGTATTTGAACGGGTTCTCCCGAGCCTTCTCGGCTTCGGGTGCCAGTCCGGCCCGATGGGATTTTGGGGCGTGACAAAAGTGGTATCATAGAGGTTCGTCCTAGTGAGTCTACAATGCCGTGTCTACGTAGAGTCTTGTTTATCGGTGTGTTGTGCACCACATCTATAAACAGGAGGCTATGGACATTTAGGAATTGTTTCTTTTCTTCATGTCTTAGATCGTGCGATAGAGCTTATATTGTATATGAAGTCATAGTTGACCACTGAATCAGTTTGTTTCTCTTATTATAGTAATGATGCCGGTTACCAGAAGCAAGAATACCGGTAAGCAAGTAGATGTGGCTGCCGGAGAGGGGACTAGTAAGTCACCCACTATACCAGCTAATCAAAGTGAGGCTCCAGCTGAGCATGCATCAGAAACTTCCCCCAGTCCGGAAGAAATAAGGGGGAGGAGAACTATATCCCCAGAGCCACCTATTAATGTTGTTGATCAAGATCTTAGAAATGCAGTGCAACTTTTGACTCATATAGTTGCTGGGCAAGCTCAAGGGCAAGCTATTCCTACTGCAGGTCCTAGTGGTATAGATAGGGCGGCTAGTCTTCGAACACAGGATTTTCTTAAGATGGATCCGCCTACTTTTACCGGATCCGATCTTAACGAAGATCTGCAGGACTTTATTGATCAGATCCAAAGGGCCCTAGAGGTGATGTATGTAGCGGGCAGAGAGACAGTGGAGTTAGCCGCGTATAGATTCAAAGGTGAGGCTATATATTGGTATGAAGACTGAAAACGGTCAAGGGGCATTAATGCACCCCCAGCTACTTGGAAAGAGTTCAAAGAGGCATTTATTGATCATTATCTTCCATATGAGACTCGTCAGGCCCGTGCGGATCAGTTCTTAAATCTTCGACAGGGTAATACAAGTGTGAGGGAGTATAGTCTTCGATTTAATTCCTTGTCCAGATATGCTCCTAATGTTATATCTACTATGGATGACAGAGTTCATCGGTATGTGAATGGATTGGATCCGTATTTGGTTAGGGATTGTACTATTGCTGCACTGAATAAAGACATGGATATAGCTAGGATCCAAGCATTTGCACAGAAAATGGGAGATCAGAGGCAAAGAAGAAGAACACAGGAATTTGAAAGCGGATCTTCTAAGAGGGCCAGATCTACAGGGCAGTTTATGGCGCCACAAGGAGGTTTTAGACCTCAATTTTCTGCTAGACCACCTAGGCCATTATTTTCTTATTCTGCAGTTAGTGCTCCACCACAGCATCAGGGGTTCAGAGGTAGTCAATTTGGGCAAAGAAGTGAGGGTCATAGTTCGCGATCAGTGGGTTACCAAGGGCAACGGAATATGAGCCAATCAAGACCTCCTCGAGAGCCATGCAATAAATGTGGAAGGTATCATTTGGGCGCATGTCGACTGGGGACCAATGAATGCTTTTGGTGCGGTATGTCGGGGCATATGATGAGGGAATGCCCACGAAGGGACATAGGGGGTATGTCACGACCTACAGGGTCATTTGTTGCATCATCATCATCGATGCCTTATTCAGGAAGGGGTGCACAGCCAATGGGTCGTGTTAGAGGTGATAGAGGAGCCACGAGTTCTAGCGGGGCTCAAAATCGTACGTATGCTCTAGCAGATCGACAGAATTTAGAGGCTTCCCCAGATGTGGTTACGGGTACGTTGTCTATATTTTCATTCGATTTATATACCTTAATTGATCCCGGTTCTACATTATCTTATGTTACTCCATTGGTTGCTGGAAAGTTCGAAAGAATACCCGAACTGTTAGTTAAGCCATTTGAAGTGTCCACACTGGTCGGGGAATCTATTATAGCTAGATGGGTTTATCGAAACTGCATAGTAACTGTTTGTGGTCGTAATACGATGGCTGATCTTGTGGAGTTAGAAATGGTAGATTTTGATGTTATAATGGGTATGGACTGGTTGGCGTCTTGTTATGCCACAATTGATTGTTGCACGAAAAAGGTATATTTCCATTTTCCAAATGAATCAGTCCTTGAATGGAAAGGTGAAATTAGCGCGCCAAGAGGTAGATTTATTTCTTATTTTAAGGCAAGAAGAATGATTTCCAAGGGATACATATATCATTTAGTTAGAGTAAGGGATACAGAAGCGGAGCCACCAACTCTTCACGCTGTTCCGGTGGTAAATGAATTTCCTGATGTATTTCCTGAAGATCTTCCAGGTTTGCCTCCTGAACGAGAAGTAGAGTTTGGTATTGATGTAATACCAGGCACCCAACCAATCTCCATTCCTCCGTATAGAATGGCCCCAGCAGAATTACGAGAATTGAAAGAGCAATTGAAAGATTTGCTAGAAAAGGGGTTCATTAGGCCTAGTATTTCCCCTTGGGGAGCACCAGTGTTATTTGTGCGCAAAAAGGATGGCTCGTTGAGGATGTGTATTGATTATCGGCAATTGAATAAGGTGACTACTAAGAATAAATATCCTCTCCCAAGAATTGATGATTTATTTGATCAGTTACAGGGCGCCAAGTGTTTTTCTAAGATTGATTTGAGGTCAGGTTACCACCAAGTGAGGGTCAAAGAGAAGGATATACCCAAGACAGCTTTCCGAACACGGTATGGTCATTATGAGTTTCTAGTTATGTCATTTGGGCTAACTAATGCACCTGCAACTTTTATGGATTTGATGAATAGGGTGTTTAAGCCATTCCTGGATGTATTTGTGATAGTTTTTATAGATGATATTCTAGTTTATTCTAGATCAGAAGAGGACCATGCCAATCACTTACGACAGGCATTGCAGACTCTTCGTGATTGTAAGCTTTATGTAAAGTTCTCTAAATGTGAGTTTTGGTTAAAGTCGGTGGCATTTTTGGGTCATATTGTATCTAGTGAAGGGATAAAGGTTGATGCTCAAAAAATAGAAGCTGTGAAGAACTGGCCAAGGCCCACAACGCCTACGGAGATTCGTAGTTTTCTCGGGTTGGCCGGTTATTATAGAAGGTTTGTTAAAGACTTTTCTTCCATTTCAGCACCCTTAACCAAGCTAACGCATAAAGCATCCAAGTTCCAGTGAAATGATGCGTGTGAGGAGAGTTTCCAAGAATTGAAGAATAAGTTGACTTCTACACCTGTGTTGGTACTTCCAGAAGGTACAGAAGGGTATACAGTGTATTGCGATGCTTCGAGAATTGGTTTAGGATGTGTATTAATGCAGCATGGTAAGGTGATAGCATATGCCTCAAGGCAATTGAGGCCACATGAGAAAAATTACCCCACACATGATCTTGAGCTGGCAGCGGTTATCTTTGCTTTAAAGATATGGCGCCACTACTTATATGGGGTTCATGTTGATATATATACTGACCATAAGAGCTTGCAATATATTTTTAATCAGAAGGATCTAAATTTAAGGCAGCGGAGATGGCTTGAACTATTAAAGGACTACGATGTTGATATCTTGTACCATCCAGGGAAAGCAAATGTGGTAGCTGATGCGTTAAGTCGTAAGGCTATGATGGCGCCTATAGAAAGTCAAGGGATGGTTAAAGATCTTCACCAGTTAGCTAGTTTGGGAGTTCGCCTTCTTGAAACTCCGAATAGAGAGCTTATCGTACATAATGCTGCGGAATCTTCATTAGTAGCTGAAGTGAAAGAGAAGCAATATGCAGATCCTATTTTATTACAGCTTAAGGAGAACGTTCAGAGTGGTGCGACCAAGGCATTTGAGCTTATGCGAGAAGGAGTACTTCAGTGCCAAAACCGATTGTGTGTGCCGGATGTAGACGGGCTAAGAAAGAAGATTATGACAGAGGCACATTTTTCAAGGTATTCCATTCATCCAGGATCAACCAAAATATATCAAGATTTGAAAGATATGTATTGGTGGAATGACATGAAAAAGAACATCGCAGAATTTGTAGCTGAATGTCCAAATTGCCAACGAGTTAAAGTGGAACATCAAAAGCCCGGAGGCTATATGCAATGCATAGATCTTCCAATTTGGAAGTGGGACATGATCAACATGGATTTTGTTACAGGTTTGCCTCGTACAGCTCGGAAATTTGATTCTATATGGGTGATTGTGGATAGGCTTACTAAATCCGCACATTTCTTACCCGTTAAGACCACTTACACAGTTGAAGAATATTCGAAGCTGTATGTTAAGGAAATAGTCCGATTACATGGAGTGCCAACTTCTATTATATCGGATCGGGGAACTCAATTTACCGCAAACTTTTGGAAGTCTTTCCAACGGAGTTTGGGAACACAAGTGAATCTGAGTACAGCTTTTCACCCTCAGACGGATGGACAAGCAGAGCGCACCATTCAAACACTTGAAGATATGCTACGAGCATGTGTTATAGATTTTAAAGGCAGCTGGGATGATCATTTACCTCTTATTGAGTTTGCCTACAATAATAGCTATCATTCAAGTATCAAAATGGCACCATATGAAGCTTTATATGGGAGGAAGTGTAGATCACCAATAGGATGGTTCGAAGCGGATGAAACTCTTATGTTCGGACCGGATCTTGTGTATCAAGCCATAGAAAAAGTCAAGGTGATTCAGCAACGGTTGAAAATAGCCCAAAGTCGACACAAGTCATATGCGGATAGTTGAAGAAGAGGGCTAGAATTTTTGTTAGGCGATTGGGTATTTTTGAAGGTATCGCCAATGAAAGGGGTGATGAGATTTGGCAAGAAAGGAAAGTTGAGTCCACGATATATAGGCCCGTATAAGATTATTCGAAGATGTGGGCAAGTTGCTTATGAATTAGAGCTACCCCAGGAACTCTCATCAGTGCATCCAGTATTTCATGTATCGATGCTTCGAAAGTGCATCAGAGATCCGTCCTTTATTACTTTTACCGAAGATGAGCAAGTAACAAAAGATCCTACCTATGAGGAGATGCCTATTGCTATATTAGATCGTCAAGTTAAGAAGATGAGAAATAAAGAAGTAGCATCGGTGAAAGTACTTTGGAGAAATCAACAAAGGGAAGAGATTACATGGGAAGCTGAGGAAGCAATGAAATCTAAGTACCCTCATTTTTTCAAAGATGAAGAGGAAGTTCAAGAAACGGAGTTAGAACATTAACAAGTAAGTTTTTGTTTATATATGCATAGTATTTATGTGATGATGTGAATGTTAATGGTGGACTTGAACTTGTTTTGGTTGAATAACTACGCTAACATTCGAGGACGAATGTCCTAAAGGGGGGAAGGATGTAACACCCAGTATTTAAGTACATGTATTGGTGTATTTAAGTACGTGATTGGTCTTATTTATATGGAATTAATTTTTTATTTTATTTATACCAGAATTTGCCCGTCGATGGTTCCATACGAAGGTTATTGAATAAGTTTTCCAACGATATAAAGATTTCCAAAAACGGATAAGTTTCGGATATAATCGAGCACGTTCGAAACTATAAAATGGTGGCCGGGATATGGTGAATAGTAAATGTGCAGGAAAATTTCCTGCACACAAACTACTGAGGCCTGCCAGTTTTTTGGATCGACTTTGAATGATCATAACTCCCTTAATATAATGAACTGGGAGAGATACCACATATCAAAAGAAATATCTTTGAGTCTTCTTTCCAATGCAATTAGTTTCATCCAAATCCAACATCTGAGTAAGGAGTTATACTCGTTTTACTTCAGCCTATCAAAATAGTTTTTGAGGGTCAACTTCAAACGATCATAACTCCTTGTACAGGACGAACTGGGTGGCCTACTTTATATTAAATGAAATCTCTTTTAATTATCTATCCAACGATACCAATTTCACCCAAATCCGATATTGGAGCAAAGAGTTATGGTCGATTTACTTTAGCCTATCAAAACAGTCCATCATGGGCAGATTCGGATTTACTTAAATTTTTAAGGGCAATATGGTCATTTTCCAACACCTCATGGACGAAAATTGGTCATTATATACATATAATTAGCCTAGTATCCATCATTCATCATCCAATTATTGAAGAATAAGGAACCCTAGCTTAATTTCAACTCCAATTATCTTGTGATTCAACCGTAGAAAGTCCAAATTGATTCTGTAGTTGTGTTCACCGTCTCGAGGGCTTCGAGAAGCACCCCTTATTTGTGCCAACAGGACTTCGAAACCAAAAGGGCCATTTTATGGTAAGGATGTAAATTATTTTGGTGTTATTTATATGGATATGTATATATATATATATGCATGTGAGCATAAGAAGTATGTTATTTGATTGTTGTTGAAAGATGATTGGGAAATGATGTTGGATTATTCTTGTGCATGGTTGGATTATGTTGAATTGTGAAGGGATTTGGTATTGATGATGTGGTATTGAAATGATGATTATATATATATATATATACACACATAAACCTATTGTTCAAGTTAGTTTTTGGAATGTTTTGCAAATATTGGTTGTATGGAATTATGGAGGAGAATTGTGGTGTTGGGTTGCTAATACTAGATGCCAAACATTTCATTGTAGATAAGTGATTTGTAAAGGCGGGAAGTTGTGTTGAATTGGTATCCGAATCTACGACGAGGTATGTAAAGCATACTCTAACAATGTTCTTTGGCATGAAAACACCAATGTTCCATCAAGTAAGATTCCGAGGTTGTCCAAAAACATGTATTGTTCTACGTTACCAACGAAGTTGTTTCCATCCTATAAAGTGTCAAAATGTTTCATTGATATACCAAAAGGCTCCTATTTTATTGTTGTGATATTGATGATTCTGAAACACATTGTTGATAGACCAATAAGTTCCTACTTTATTGTTATGGCATTGATGACTCCAAAACACTTCATTGATGTGCCAATGAGTTCTTACTTCATTATTATTGCATTGATGGTCTATTTATATGTCTCCTATTGATGTATCATTGTTTCAAAGTATCAAAAATGTGGTGGCGACCGAAATAACAATCTCAAAGATTAATTGAACTAAGTGATGGAAGTTCTCTCTTATCGGGTGGTATCCCAGGGGCATAAGCCTAGCATGGGTCGATCCCTATTTATGTGTTTATGGGTGGTATCCCAGGGGCATAAGCCTAGCGTGGGTCGAGCCCAGTTGATATGTACTGGAGGCAGCCTAATGGTCACAGTACAGTACAGTAATGATTACAAAGACGATAAGAACGAAGGTAAAGTGATTGAATAAATGCAATGTACAGGTTGTCACAAGTTCTAGTAAATGTGGTCCACTCCTATTACGCTTTATTCACTTGTTTCTGATTTCTATTAAGCTCCTATATCATATGTGATTATCTATAGTTTTACATACTCAGTACATATTTCGTACTGACGTCCCCCACGGGGGACCTGCATTTCATGCTGCAGGCACAGGTACCTCAGCTTATACACTGCACAAGTAGGAGCCAGGTCATACAACTATTGTTGGTGAGCTCCAGTTTGCTTCGGAGCTTTCCGAGTCGGCTCTTTATATTTTGTTATTGTACAAGAGTCATGTGTGGGCGGGGGTTTGTCCCGACTCTAGTTATGTCATGTATATCCTAGAGGCTTTGTAGACATAAGGAAGGGTAAAGTCATAAAAGTTTATATAGTCATGTTATATTTGTATATGTGGTGGCCCCGACGGCCAAGTGTTATATATATATATTTGTGCGTGTTGTGCTGATACAGGTAATTAGATTCTTCTATATGCAACGAAGTGCTGTCCAAAGTTTTGGTGACATGTAAGTGAAAGTACAGGTATTTGAACGGGTTCTCCCGGGCCTTCTCGGCTTCGGGTGCCAGTCCGGCCCGATGGGATTTTGGGGCGTGACAGACCGTGTAATCTTGTGTTGATACGGTAACCCTTTTGAGTCACCCATAATGCTTGTGGAATGATGACCTCTCTGGTTATTGCCAATAATTCTTCGCATATGATCTCATATAAGTCTTGCGCATCTTTTGTATCAATACGACTTATAGATTCCTCTTGAATTGTCAATCTTTGGATTATCTTGCGTATTATTTAATGTTGGATACGAGGTGACTTATAGATATCCTTTGAATTGCTAGCCTTTAGGTAATCCTGCACATTATCCGACTTTGGATAAGAGATGACTTACAGATATCCCTCCAATTATTAGCTTTCAGGTGTTACTGCACATCATCTAACCTTGAACACAATATGACTTATAGATATCTCTCAAATTGTTAGTCCTTAGGTAATCTTGCACATAATCGATCTTGGATATGACACGGCTTATAGAGAACCCTTGGACATACCAATTTGATGATCTCGCATATTCT
The DNA here is from genome assembly GCA_030864215.1 of Capsicum pubescens. Lineage (NCBI taxonomy): Eukaryota > Viridiplantae > Streptophyta > Magnoliopsida > Solanales > Solanaceae > Capsicum > Capsicum pubescens. The sequence goes on along the minus strand of CM061543.1, from coordinate 4,172,502 downwards.
CCGGTAAGGATTTAGTTGCCACTTATGGATAACCTTTGGACTATCAATTTTTGGATAACCTTGCATACTATCCGGTTAGGATGTTATTGAGGCTTACGAATGACCTATGGACTATCAACTCAGAGGTAATCTTGCACACTATCTTATTTAAAAAAATATGACTTATAGATGATCCTTAAATTATCAATTTCAAGGAAATCTCATATGACGTTCGCTTTCAGATAGCGACTTAAAGACGAATCATGTGCTTTTGATGGATTCAAATGCTGATTCATAGGATGATGAGATATCCTCGATGCCAACGTATGCTATCTCACGTGTCAACAGATATTGAATGTTGATATCCTCGATTGATGAATTAGTCATAATCCAAGCTTGAACTTTTTAAGCATATTTTGTAAATCCTCTTAAAGATTTGGTTGACTTCCTTATGACTGAAGTAACGAGTGTTTGATCTTGCGCTGATCATCGATGTGATTTTGGAGCATTTGTATTGATAGTATCTTTTAACAATATTTGTAGAGAAGATCTTTGGTTAAGTGGTGGAAGTGTGTTATGTTTTGACCCTTGGTGCATTTCTCTCGATATTGTAGTCAATTCATCCCCCGTTGATGTCTTGTAGCTTTAATGATGTATTGCATTATCTAGTACAAATCAACCTTGATTGTAACATTTCCAAGTTGAACATCCTATCCTTCGTTGATTTTTGAAACGTTCTTCAAAATTTTGCGCTAGTATCTTGGAGAGACTTTCTCGATGATTCTTCGCTGCGTATCTTGGGATAGTCTTGATGGATCGTGTCGGATTTTCTGGATACTGTCGTGTTTAAGTTTCGCTCGTCGTTAGGGAAAAATAGAATTTTGTATTATAAAGGGACCGAGCCTTATATAGGCTGCCTACGTATCCCGCCGAGGAAAATCAGGTCACACGTAGTTCCAACTACAAAAGGGGAAATGATTCTACTTAAGTACGACCGAACCCGATAAGGGTTGCCTACGTATCTTACCATGATAAATTAGGTCAGAACGTAGTTCTGTTACATGATAATTGGAAGGAAATCTTGTGCCTTCAAACATAGGACTCTATTGACTGCTTTTGAGTCGATCAACTTGGATTTATTTCCATCGCATTCCCTCTAAAGTTAGCGTTTCTCTGTAGAGTGGCTTATATGAAGGCCTTGCCGTCTCGGCGTGGAGGATGGTGTCCCTCATGTCATATATACTCTTCCATTTTCATAATTGGGCACCAGATCATTATTTGCATTTAGTTGCACTACGACACATTGTATTTCCCTGACCTTGATCAAACACTCAATTCTATGCCTTAGTCTATTACAATCTTCAGTATCGTGCCCCTGAACTCCAGAGCGGAAGGCACATTATTTTCATTCATCGAACCATCTATCTAATGGTTTAGGAATCTTTCCCAGCTCAGGTTGCAGCAAATTTGCAACTCTCAGTCTCTCGAACAAATGTGCTAATGGTTCCACAAATTGGGTGTGGCTTCGATTGCGCTTACTTTTTGCAAAAGGTATTTGATTTTGGAGAATTGAAACTTGGATTGGTACATATAATCGTGATGGATTTTGATATGTGGGAGCTTGGGGTTGAAGGTAATTTCATTGGATATTGTAGGCTTGATGAAATGTATGATTCAATATTTGCATCAGTTCATTATCAGGACTTTGAAGTGATTGGGATGATTCAGGTATTGAATGGTGTGGTATCATAACAAATATTTCTTCTTCATTCTCCTCTTTGTCTCTTTCGATGGACTCTAACTGAGTAGACTTGCTCGAGTTGTTCGTTGACTTAATCTTTTCGGAGTTAATTGCCTCTTTAATAAAATTCCCCATTTTGACACAATCGGCAAACTTCTGCCCCAACGTGGACATTAGCTTTTCAAAATGGACACCCTTTTGACTGCGGATAAAATACTTCATCAATTCACTTTTGTCCATCGGTGGTTGAACTTTTCCTACTTCGGACCTCCATCGTGGAGCATAGTCCTGGAATGATTCAAAGGTCTTATTTTGTATACTGATGAGGGAAAGTCGATCAGGTATGATTTCTATGTTAAACTTGAAACGATTCATAAAGTCTTCAGTTATGTCGCTCCATTTATGCAAAAGACGAGGGTCTTGTTTGGTATACCAAGCGAGAGCCTCACCAGACAAACTTCTAATGAACAACTTCATTATGAGCTTCTCATTTTTCCAATCCCTACCAATTTATCACTATACGCTCTTAAATGAGTATGAGGATCCCCGGTTCCATCAAACAAGTCAAACTTAGGTGGCTTGAACCCGACTGGCAAATCAACATCTGGATGGATACATAAATCTTCGTAGTCCAAATGCTCGCTGACTTAAGTTTCTTGGAGGTATTTGTCATCCCTCTCTTTTGTCTTTGTACTTATCGGAAGCCTACCTTTAGCAGGCAATGGTGAAAATGGGTGTCTCAGTCACGCACATTGGAGAAATATATCGTTCTTGAAAGGTAGCGTGATTTGTTTGTTGAATATTACGAGAAAATGTGGCGACATTGGGATATGGGGTGCAATGAAGAAATTTATGAGCGTTGATGGGTGTGAATGGGGATGATGGATTTACTAAATCAACAGTCGTTGTGGGAGGTTGTACTGACTGACAGCGTTCATGTATTGGAGTTTCTAGTGACGAAAAAATAGGAGGGAGCGGATGTGTGGGGTCCCTTCCTTGGTGTAGTTCTCCTCTTAATGTCTCGAGTTTTTGCTCTAAGACAAAAATACGGTCATCCTTATCTGCATCGTCTTGTCTTTTGAAAGTCCCTGATATATTTGCTAGTGTTGGAATACTTCTAGTCGAGTTGACGACATTGGTGTTCATTCTTGGGATATAGCTTAAGTCGGTTAGTTCGATCGATTAACACAATCAACCTCTCTCAGGGGATAATGCAAACACAAATGAAAGTAAAAGAGTTAGTTCATGTCAATGGACAAGCACATTCAAACAATGTCAAGTAAGCGCAACCTATATTGTGGAGCCTCTTTTTGCCAGAGGTAGGCCTTTGCTCAGATAAACTGATATAGACGGATCTAGATTTTGACACACTTTGGATTCAGAATAATTTTAAATTTTTCTTGAAGAGGAAATGTATCCAACAAGGGCGGCTAAGAGAGGCCTTGATGATGGCGATAAAGATATATAGTCGGTATGAATTGATAGAAGCGAGCTAAAATGATGCCTTTAAAAGAGTGAGCATCTCAATCCTCATTATTGATGAATGAGGATCTTGTGGTAGAGATATCGAACGCAAGAAGAGTATTGACGATGTCTCACGCTCATTGGCTGGAAAGAGTTAGAAGTGGGTGAAGATGAATAATATTCCAAATCCATTGTCTTGAAGAAGGGTGTCAAATAATTGTAGAGTTTTGAATAATATTCTACGTCTGTTGACTAAAAAAAGGAATCAAACATTGGAAGAATGCTTGACGACATTCCACTCTAGTTTGGATCAAAAGAAGTTAGACGTAGGTGGAGTTTTTTAGTGACATTCCCTATCTTCGGACTTGAAGAGAAAGTCGAACGAAAGCAAAGCATTTTTAGAACACTCAGCTTTCATGGAATTTGAGAAAGATATTTGTGAAGCGGAGTTTAAACAATGCTCTGTATTCATGAAAATGGTGTCAAATGTTAGCGAGTTTGGGTAATACTCTATGTTTATTGATGTGAAAATTATGTCGAATGAAGGAAGAGTAAAAGAAGACCAATTTGATTGTTCTGAATCCATTAATGTTCGATTTCTGGATTATTTGAATCAGTTCTAACACAAAATATGTCATAAAAGTTTCATAACCTTCTGATGAAAGGGTGGCTTCCTAGTTGCGAAGACGATACCTTGGACCATCCCGCCTAAGGTATATGCAATATGACCTATTACTAGAATAAGATTTTTCCCTAAATGTTCAAGAGTGGGACTGAATATTTGCGAGAATGTGCACTAACCTAACTGCACCAACTCTGAAACTAAGGAATCCAAAGAAGGTTCGGAGGAGTACAGTACACCCCTCGCGTGTACCACAGTGTGTGAATTGTGTACGACCAAAGACTCGATAGAAAAATGCAAGTGATAAAGCAGTACAAGTAGTGTTATTCAAACAAATAAGGAACACAAGTTTGGATTTGGCTTGCGTCCTTTCACACATAGCATGATATAAAAATATGTAAAACAAATAACATAATAAAGCATAAAAATCCTATATTAAGCATGATAAAAAAATGTAAAGAATTTATGAGCAAATTCACATAATTTGCAGTGTAATAGGTAAAGAATTTAATCATACACAAAAAATGTAAAAATACCTCCCTCGATTGAAAATCGAGTCGATCATGGTTAGAACGTCTCCTCATCCCCAGTAGAGTCGTCATTCTGTCATACCCCATTTTTACCTGAGTTTAAAATGAGCACGACGTTATGGACTCTAACAGAATGGAAATTTGCACAGAGTCGCCACCTAATTTTTAAGGAAAATAAGGAAACTTATTGAAGTATTAACATGTGATTAGTGTTTTTAGTCTGTGAAAAAATAATTGAGATTCTAGATAAGGGTTCAAGTTATTCCGAAATGAAGGGGTTAGGCATCCTTCAGAGTCCACAAGTGTGGTACCCGACTAGACTAAATTTTTCAAAGAGGGAGAAGTATAAAAAATAATGTAGAAGTGTATGTATTAAATATAAAATAATATAAATGTTTAAAATTATGTAAAGATGTATGTATATTAAATATATAAATAAAACATGTTATTATAAAAAATGTAAAAAAATATATGTGAAAAGAAAATATTTTATGTTGTGTGAAAGAAAGTATATCTTGATATGTCATGAAGAGAAAGAGAAAAATAATGTTCTTTGTTTGATTAAAGTTTATGAAAAAGTAAAGGTTTACTTTAACAAAAAGATCACAATGTTTATGATGTCAAAGTATGTAAACTAACTTGATTAATTTAATTTATTAGTGTAAACGTTAGCGACCTAAGTTTGCATAAACGCGAGGTGAAGTTGTATAAAGAAAATTCCGCCCAACACCCCAAAAATAAAGTTTTCACTATAATAACATTTGTACAAATATAAAAATACAATACAAAATTAAAAGGGCCTCTTTGAATGCAACTCTCGACGAGTAATCTAAATAACCTGTATAAACACTTGTAAAAATGTTAGTAACGAATAAATAATATCAAAATAAATTGAACAAGTATGTGTGTATATAAATATTTAAAAAGATATATTTTTTTTTGTTAAAAAGTGGGCTCAGATAAAGTCATGACTGAGAAATGGTTGCTCAATTAATTGGCCGTCCTAAATCATTTTGCTACGAAGTGGTTGCTCAATTAATTGGCCGTCCTAAATCGTCTTGTCAAAATATGAATTGTAAAATCTTGTATTGTTATAAAGTTTCATCATCGCCCATAAAATATTTTTTATTACGTATTTGTATACATAAAATCCGTCTTTTGTTTACGGAGGCCTCAAAATCAATAATACTTTTTTCATTGGCCAAATGTGTAGTATCCATTCACTATCAGTATAAATAAATGAGAAGGACAAAAATCGTCCAAAAATCACTCCAACAGCAGCAAACTCAAGGCAAAAAAAAAAAGGTCAATAACAGTGATAATAACAAAGCAAACAGAGACAAACACACTATCTAATTAATTTCAATATCCATCCAAACGGCTTTGACCAGATCTGTGTAGTAAAAGAAAAATATTAGAGAAAAAGGGCGGCTCATGGTTGTTTCTCGGTGTTGGTAGCGGCTGTTGTAGTGGTTGATGGCGGCAAATCTGGGAAGAAATTCGATGCTCACCGGTCATCACCTCCGGCGAGCTTGCGGCGAGACGTAAAGGGAAAGCTTGTAGCTTGGGGGGTGGTATTATTGGGCGGCTGTTTCGGGGAAGAAAACCATGTGGAGGTGGCGCGTGAGATCGGATGAACTGTTGGTATCTACGGAGAAGACGAAAGCTTAAAAATGTTTGTAGTAGGCGTCTGTATATGTATTTATATGTGTGTCATTGTTGTTGATGGTAAAAAATGAAACAAAAATGGAGGTTGTTTTCTATGTATGCGTGTGTTTGTGTGTTTTATATATATTTTTGTGTGTGTTTTGAAGAGAAAAACGGAATAAATAAAATATGCTTGTATATTTATGAATATGTGTGTGGGTTTGCAAAGGAAAAAAATTTATGAGTTGTAAAAAATAAATATATGTGTATTTTGAAAGAGAGGAAAAAATGAACAAAAATGTGTGTCCAAAATATGTCTTCCCACCACCTATTTATACAAAAAATTGAGCACCCCTTTTATCCAATGGATAAAGGGGTGTCCTCTGTTTTTATAACAGAACACCCTTAGGTCCTTAAGTTATTGGCCAAAAAAATTTCATCCTTTTGACCAACAGACAAAGTAATTATCCAAAGGGTAGTGTCATTGAGTGGTCGTTGTCAGATGTGACGAGACAACAATGAGTGGTCATTGTCGGACATGACAAGACATTATTGTGTAGTCGTTGTCGGATGTGATAAGACATCGAATTATTATACTGCACAAAAATAATTGATCCGACTCAGCGTTTGCGGACAGTAAAATATAGATGTTGAATGAAAAAATGTAAAGAATATTAAAATTATTAAAATATAATTAATTTAAAAATATTGTAAATATATATATATATATATAACGTCATGTCGTGCACGTGTGCGGGTGATTGTAAAATGTTAAGAACGATAATGAATTGATAAAAATCCTAAAATTAGAAAAATTATTAATAAATTATAAGAAATAAAAATATGACAAAAAATTGATCAAAATCCTAAAGAAAGGATAATTATCAATAATTTATCAAACAATTGTAAAAAAGATATGAAAATTATGCTTCGTGCCCTTTAACGAGCAAAAAGCCTTAAGACGTTAATTTTAGGCACAGAGAGCAAAAATTAGGTGTCAACATTCACAGCACGACTTGGAGGAGTCCTTTTTGGTGTATGCTGATCTACACCTTTTGATTGATTCTTCAACTTTTTCTTGACAGGTGAATTTAACGAATCGCCCTGATATTTTTTTTGCTGATTGAAAGCTGGTGTTTAAGTGGAGGATCCTGAAAATCATCATCAGAATCAACATAATCTTCTTTATGACTTCCACCTCTATGGAAAACCTTCTTTGGTATCTGAAAGGTTGAAATCTCCTTTCATGTCGGCTCAATGTTCTTGAAAACAACCTACAACATACATTATAACCAGTTAACCTTGACAGTAATGCAAATCATTCACCCACTGTTTTTTGTAAATTAACATACATGAATACAATAAATGTATTTACAACATAATCAAAACATCACATAAAACAGTATATTTTTAGAAAACTAACCTTATCATTTGAATCATTAAACAAACTTTCCATCAATGATTCATATCGTGAGCGAATAACATTTGTCTTTCAATTTAGAAGACGTGGAATTTGAGAATCTACCTTGGAAGCAACAGTACGAGGGACAGAAGAACAACACTCGTACAACCAAATCTGGATGGCAAGTGGCATTCCTTGAAACATGTAAAACTTTCATGTGGGTTTCAACTTTTTATTCAAACTTTTAGCTAATTCTTCATATACAACCAATCCCCAAGGATAGTTCCTGTAACGATCACTCTCCACCGGATCAAAATGGAGGCGTGTAATAATGACAGTATCAACAGACGACAACAAAAATTCACGAATAAAATATAAATTAGCAAACTTGAACGCATCTTCATCATTCTCGTTCCCCCATATTTTATCAGTAACAGCAACAAATAATTCCTTCTTCTGAATAAATCTGGAACCATTAAAATACTGATCAATAATTTTGTTTGGAACGTCTTCACCAAACCCAAAATCATCCCTGTTTGAATGACAATTCAAATCAGTTACTACAACAAATTCTCTAAGACTAAAATGCAGAGTTGTGCCCTTTGCACGAATTACTATGTCACTTGTTGAACTTTTCGTAGTCTCCAGTGACATAATGCATCTCCCTAATTGAGCTTGCACAACACAATTCTTTTTCTTCATGAAAACATCAACAATACTATCAGTACAAAACTTCTTGAACTGATTCTTCATTAGCATTGCCTTAATACGGTCTTCAATGTCATTGACCGTATGACAACCGATATGTGGTGCAAATTTAGGCAATACTCTTGCCACATATATTTTATCGCGCAAAACCTATAAAAAAACAAAAATACAATTATATGTCTAAAGAGGCCACATATGTATTTATACAAATTCATCTTCAAAGTTGGATTACAGCATAAAAACAAAAAAATAGCATATGTATTATATGAATACATCATTGCTAGAAATATAAGATAACAATCATCAAAATACATACATTGTGATCATATCAAAATAAAATAAAAAAATAAGTGATCATAAAATACAAATTTTATCAATAACAAAATACAAAATACATCACTATCCAGTAATAAATACATTTCATGTAATCCCTAACATACAAAATACATATATATTAGATAGATGGTCACAATAAATGAAAAATACATATACAAATATAAATTATCTAATGAAAACATATACAAATACAAATCTTAACATTATCAAATACAATATGTTACACAAGACTTAAATACAAAAATACAAATTATCTAATCAAAACATATACAAATAAAAATCTTAACATTATCAAATACAATATGTTACAAAAGACTTAAATACAAAAATACAAATTATCTAATGAAAACATATACAAATACAAATCTTAACATTATCAAATACAATATGTTACACAAGACTTAAATGCAAAAATACAAATTATCTAATGAAAACATATACAAATAAAAATCTTAACATTATCAAATACAATATGTTGCAAAAGACTTAAATACAAAAATACAAATTATCTAATGAAAACATATATAAATACAAATCTTAACATTATCAAATACAATATGTTACACAAAACTTAAATGCAAAAATACATATCTTAAATATCTAATACAGAATAAATACAACTCTAAAACTTATAAGTAACAAATTCCATAAATTTTCAGAATTACATATCTATAACATAACATATATATATCTTCACATTGGGAACTACAAATTTCATAACTTGACTGAAAGCTAAAATAAGCACACAACTTATTAATTGCATATATAAAATACATATATTAACATATTGTACATAAACTACAAAATTTTGCAAATGCAACAATACCTCCTCAACTTTCTATTCTTCAGATGATGATTCATAATCAGATGAAACCGGGCTTGAATGAGATTTTTCATCTGGCTTTCTCTTTTTCGCTGTTTTTTGATTTTTTTTTAGATTTGGGGGACAAAGATTCCCTCATTGCTTTCCGTTTTGTTATTTCAACAGACTTTTGTGGACCGTTTCGCTTCTTCAATCTCAACTCTTGTAAGTTAAGACTTCCCTTTGGCTGATTATTACAAGAAACCAAGTTAATGTTTTCATCTTGGGTTAAACCTAGGCTAAAAGATGGTATTTCATCAAAATTCATAAAACAATTTGCATGCTTTGACATTATATCGGTAAACAAGAAAAAAAATCAACACACGAAATTAAACCCAACCCCCCCTCCCCCAAAAAATTAAACACACAATTATATGGAAAAAATAGTGACGAACAAGAAAAAGAAGAGGTCATAAGAAAAACTTAACATGCATTAACTGAAAAATCACTTACCATAAAAGGTGGAAATAAGGTTTATCAAGATTTAGGGAGAAATTTGCAGATTTTGGAAAAAAAATAAATAGCCGAAGGAGATATTGAAGGGAATTGAATTTTTGTTTGTGCGTGAAAATAGGTAAACATAAGGTAAAGAGACGTGAAAAGCGTATAGTGAAAAAAAAGAGTGGATGTCACACGTCAGTTAATTAAAAATATAAACTATTGCTACTTGTGCTAATAGTTATAATTTTGGGAAACTATTGCTATTACTTGTAATTATTGTCTTAAAGTCGTTAGTTTATGTAATTTTTTCTTTTTTAAAATTCAAAACTAAACCAAACCAAACCAAACCCAACTAAATATTATTTTTTTAATCGATTTGGTTTGGATCACGATTCGATTTGGTTAAAAACCAAACCGTGAACACAACTACAATAATGAAGGAAAATACTCAATTAAACACCTTCCTCAAATAGGGACATTTGTGGAATGACCCGAAAAAATACCTAGGCCCAATAAATCAGATTTTCAAACAAAGGAGAAACAATAATTATGGTCCCAATAATTGTACTGTCTCTGCTCTTTTTAGTTTTTGTCTGACCAGTCAACACTGTTCAACCACTGAAGCCACGCTCCGACGACCCTTCTGCCGGTAAACTCCGCCTTCCACCGCCGTATTATTTGTTACAGTTGTATGTATATACACACAAATACATATAAATACAACTATTTTTTGTATGTATGTAAGACAAGAGTGAGTTGCTCGGATGTTGAGCACTCGCACCTCCAACCTTTGAGGTTGTGGGTTCGAGTCACTAAAGGAGTAAAAGGGCGGGAGCTCATGGGGAGGGGGTAAAAAGAAAAAAAAAGAATTTGTATCTATGTCACTTATCAGGATGATCGTTATGTGTTTGACAAAATGACCTACGGCCATTAGGTATCAAGAACTATTTTTTAAGTCTTGGTTTATTTCATCTTTTCATGTTTTCAAGATTTTTGGGGCTTAGTACTATAAGGGGTTTCAGATTTTTAAGCTAATGGAAAAGAGAAAGATAAAAAGTACCATTGCATGTAGAGACGGAGCCAGGAATTTGAGTTTATGGGTTTGGGATTTTAGAAAATGTAGGTTACTGGGTTTTTAATAAGAAGTGGAGCCTTGGCGTAATTAGTAAAGTTGCCTCCATGTGACCAGGAGTTCAGGGGTCCAAGCCGTGGAAATAGCCTCTTGCAGAAATGCAGGTAAGGTTGCATACAATAGACCCTTGTGGTCCAGTGCTTCCCTGGAACCTGCGTATAGCAGCAACTTAGTCTACTGGGCTGCCCTTTAAGTAAAGGGTCTGAGTGAAAGCTATTGAGTTGTGCCGAATCTATAGGTTCAATACTTTTTTTTTTTTTTTTTTGTATATAGCCAATAGCTGATGTAACTAAGCTTCAATTTCCTTACCTACTTAAAAGCTGATGAGCATACGGGTTTCAAGGAAGTGTCGCATATGATCTGATTATAGTAAAGAGACATTGATGAGTAAGCACTTATGGATATGATAGAAAGATAGATAGCATAATTCTCTCTTAGAGGACAACTTTTTGTAACCCTAAAAAAACAGGTTTAGTCATACCACATTCACTCCGACGAACTTGTTCTGATAGGGCTATGCTATAGTACCCTTGTCCACCTGGTAAGGCTAGAACTTTGTCTGGTGGTGATACCTTTGCTGACTGGCAGTTGATCAAGGCTCTTCCTGACAACTGAGCTCCTATAATCCATTTGGAATTTTGTGTGCATTTGGATATTGGTTGTTTGACGTTAAATTTTTAGATTCTATCAATTCGAATAGAGTAAAGAACAAGCATTAGGTGAAACAGTGTGACTACGTGGTAGAATAATCATGTCCTAACAATAACATCTAACTGCTCTACGAGTCAGAGAAAAATCTTAAAAGTAACAAAATATGCATAAGTGATAAGTCTACATAGAAAAGTTGATATAAGCCAAGGGCTTGCTGGTGTCCGTACCCCCTTCTTTCGTGTTTTATTCGTCAGCTTATTCTCTTAAAATGGAAGTGAATATTCTTCTCCCGTCCCTCTGGATATTCTTGTGCAATCAAGAAGTAGCATCGACTATTCCAGAAACCTATTCATGATTAACTCATGAGACGATGGTGATGTGGAGGAGTTGCATTATATTTTATGCTCCATTACTAGCTTGGGCTCTCAATGGTGGATCATTCTTTTCAGTGGTTCTTAGATGTCAACTTGTACAAGTGCTCTCTTTGATTTATTTGTTTTAGTTCCTAAGGAAAAAACATCATGGTTCTACATTAATCTATTCTTCATTCCTCAGGAGCTTAATGGTCAACGGCTTTCACAGAAATGAATCAACTCTCTAATGCCTTCTCGTGGCTTAATTTGGATGTCACCGATAGCCGGGATGACACAGAAATTCTTGGGGAATCTGCGACAGTAAATGGAAGAGGTAAGGCTGGGACAGAATTTGTAAAGTGTCTACGTCATACTAAGATTTGTAGATCAATAGCTGTGTTGAAAAAGAATAGTTCAACAATTGAATGGTCAACAGGAAAAGGAGGGAATAGTAGTTTATCCGCAGTTCTCAGCATTCTTTTAGTACCAGAAACCTTAAAATTTTGCTATCCTTGTGAGAAAATGACAATTTGTGAACTCTGCAGGTAAAGCGAAGGAAAATGATGACAACTCTGGAGAGTTCAAATTGCCACTTGTATGGATAGACCTTGAGATGACTGGTAATTATTAGTTTATGACTCGTGAATTTGGTCTGGTTCTTAAAGACACATACTGAAGCATATCAATTATCATATTTTGCACATCCTTAATTACTATTTGCACAAAACAAAGATATTGCTATTGATTATCCTGAAAGATAATCATTCTGCTATCCTAATAGATGAGTTCGACCAATTTTTCTTTCAATATTTGTATAAGATTCACTTCTCTTTAGATGTTCTTCTTGGATGCCAAGGAATCTTTAGGTCCTTAATCTCTAAACTATCATTGTATTACTAATGATGGATCTTGGACTATGTTAAGTGGCACATAGTACTTGCTTAGTAGATAGACTTGGAGGATGAGATTCCCTCGAGTATAGAGTTGCCAATACAACTATATTGAGAATATGTCCAACAACAACAACAACAACAAACCCAGTGTATTCCCACATAGTGGGGTCTGGGGGGGTAAGATGTACGCAGTCCATACCAATACTTCCGAAGAAGTAGCAAGGCTGTTTCCGATAGACCCCCGGCTCAAGATAAGGAATAGTAATCAAATTCATACAAAAAACATGGAACAAGGTGGCGAGACATAAATACGACACCTACAGGGAATAGTAAATAAAGAATAGTAAGCGATCGTAATACAACATGCAACAAGCTAGCATAACAAAAATAATACACCCACCAAGTATTGCCCTACCCTACCTACCCAAATGGGCACTAGCCATCAATCCTAATACGCGTCCTCCAGATCTTCCTGCCTCGCCTGAAACCATCCAAAGCAAGCCGCTCACACCTACGAACCGGTGTATCTGTGCCCCTCCTCATCACGTGTCCGAACCACCTCAAACGGACTTCCCACATCTTGTCCTCCACCGAAGCCACTCCAACCTTCTCCCGGATAGTCTCATTCCGAACTCTATCACCCCTAGTAAGCCCACACATCCAGCGCAACATCCGCATTTCCGCCACCTTCAATTTCTGAATGTGAGAGTTCTTGACTGGCCAGCACTCCGCTCCATACAACATGGCCGGATGGACTGCCACCCTATAAAATTTGCCTTTCAGCTTGGGCGGCACCTTCTTATCACACAACACCCCCGAGGCGAGCCTCTACTTCATCCAGCCCGCCCCAATAAGGTGGGAGACGTCCTCGTCAATCTCACCATTCCCTTGAATCATGGACCTGAGATACTTGAAACTATCACTGTTACACACCACCTGAGAATCCAACCTCACTACCACCTCGTCCTCCTCCCTCGAGCCATTAAATTTACATTCCAAATATTCGGTCTTGCTCCTACTCAACCTAAACCCTTTAGACTCAAGAGTCTGTCTCCACACCTCTAACTTATCATTCACCCCTCGAGTCTCATCAATCAACACCACATCATCTGCAAAAAGCATACACCATGGCACCTCTCCTTAGATACGCCGTGTCAGCACATCCATCACCAAAGCAAACAAAAAACGGGCTAAGAGTAGATCCTTGATGCAACCTTGTCAAGACAGGGAAATGTTCTGAATCGCCCCCCGCTATCCTCACCTGGGTCTTAGCTCTATCATACATGTCCTTGATTGCTTTGATATACGCCACCGGGACCCCGCTTACCTCCAAGCATCTCCAAAGAACTTCCCTAGGAACTTTTCCTTTATCGTATGCCTTCTCCAAGTCGATAAACACCATGTGCAGGTCCTTCTTCCTTTCCCTGTACTGTTCCATCAGTCTCCGTACTAGGTGAATTGCCTCCGTCGTAGAGCGCCCGGGCATAAATCCAAACTGGTTCACCGAAATAGACACCATCCTCCTCAACCTCAACTCGACCACTCTCTCCCAAATCTTCATAATATGACTCAAAAGTTTAATATCCCTATAGTTGTTGCAACTCTGAATGTCGCCCTTATTCTTATACAGAGGGATCATAGTACTCCATCTCCAGGCCTCGGGCATTTTCGCTGACTTGAAAATGCCGTTAAACAAATCAGTCAACCACCTTAAAACAGCCTCGCCAGAAAGCTTCCAAAAATCCACGGGAATCTCATCAGGCCCTGTCGCCCTACCCCTTCGCATCCGGCGAACGGCCTCTCTGACCTCCTCCACCTTAAAACGTCTACAATAACTAAAATCACGACACTCCTCTGATTGCTCCAGCTCCCCTAACGCAATAACCCTATCCACTTCATCATTCAAGAGCCTATGAAAATACGATTGCCATCTTTTCTTAATGTGACCATCCTCCACCAACACTCTACCACCCTCCACCAACACTCTACCATCCTCCCCCTTAATGCACTTCTCCTGGTCGAGGTCCCGACCCTTCCTCTCCCTAGCCTTAGCCAACCTAAACAACCTTTTTTCCCCTCCTTTCTTCTCTAACCCCGCATACAGGCTCTCAAACGCAGCTGTCTTAGCCGCCGTAACTGCTAGCTTTGCCTCCTTCCTCGCTAACTTGTACTCCTCCCTATTTACCTGCTTCTCTTCTTCATCCTTGCTCTCAACCAACTTAGCATACGCCCCCTTCTTAGTCTCGACTTTCTTCTTAACTTCTTCATTCCACCACCAATCCCCCTGATGATGACCGGCCCGACCCCTAGACGCACTCAACACCTCACTAGCAGTCTCCTTGATGCATCTAGCCACCCTATCCACATACCATCTACGTCTCCCCTACATTCCCACACCCCCAAACCCGCCAACTTCTCCCTTAACCCCCGCGCGTTCACCGGCGTCAAGCCGCCCCACATAATTCTCGGTCGACCCCCCTCACCCCTATTTTTCTTATCATTTTTTATACCCAAGTCCATCACCAAGAGCCTATGCTGGGTCGAAAGATTCTCACTCAGAATGACCTTACAGTCCTTACACAACACCCTATCCCCTTTCCTAAGCAGCAAAAAGTCGATTTGAGTCTTGGCAATCGCGCTTCGGAAGGTGATTAGGTGATCGTCCTTTTTCGGAAAGCTCGAATTTACCACCACCAGCCCAAAGGACCGTGCAAATTCCAACAAAGCAGCTCCCTCTTCATTTCTCTCCCCAAAACCAAAACCACCATGCACATCACCAAAGCTTCTCGGTAACGCACCGATGTGCCCATTGAAATCCCCTGCTACAATAATTTTCTCAGAGCTAGGCACGCCTCTCACCACCTCATCCAAGTCCTCCCAAAACCGCATCTTCTCCTCCCCTCCAAACCCACCTGCGGCGCATACACACTACACACGTTCAGGGTAAACCCACAAAGACCAACTTAATAGTCATCAGCTATCACTAAACCGCTTAACCTCCACTACCTGCCCTCTAAGCTCTTCATCTACTAAGATGCCAACTCCATTCCTACGCCTCACGCTTCCAGAGTACCAAAGCTTGTAACCATCCACATCCCTAGCCTTAGACCCTACCCACTTGGTCTCCTGGACACACGCAATATTGATCCTACTCTTTCTAAGAATCTTCACCAGCAATATTGAGAATATGCCCACATCTCAAAAATAAGCTGGAGAATTGTAGGACCAACTAACTTGATCCCAAACATAAGCTGGACACGTACATTGTCTTGCATATTACATCCTGATGCACGAAACAACAGCAGCATTGCACATCTCCAAAAATACTCTTGAAGATGAAAGTTTTATAGTATAATTTTCTTTAGACATTTCCTTCCTGTGTAGGTTTGGATATTGAAGTTGAAAGGATATTGGAGATTGCTTGTATAATTACAGATGGAAACCTGACCAAATCAATTGAGGTAAAATTGTTTCATCTTTCTAACTTATCCCATATTTTTATTCTAGTTTTGCACACTGTTCACATAATCATTTTTTCAATTTCACACATTCCTGTTTTTAAAGTTGATAGGTTCTCTGACTGTGCGGTTATTAAGGTAAAGGGAGATTCCTTTTTTTAAAGTGATAGTTTCTCTGACCGTGTGGTTATTAAGGTAAAGGGAGATAAGGATTGAATATTACAATATAATTCGAAGTTAGGAGAAAAAATCTAAAGTAATGTGTATGGTACTTATTGTCATAATGCCAATTGGCTGATGAAATTTCGTTCTCTGCTTTGCTCTTAGGTGGTAATATCCTTTTCTAATTTACAGAATTTTATCCACCTTCTCTATTATTAAAATTTTGCAGTGCGTGACACTTGTGTGTGCGCCCTATATATCTCTTCAATATTTTCTCATTCTTCTACCAACAGGAATTCATTTTGTACTTTCAAAATTAGGGTCCCGATTTAGTTATACATCAAAGCAAGGAGTGTCTGGACAAAATGGGAGAATGGTGTCAGAGCCATCATGCGGCAAGTGGTAAGTGTCTTGATGTGCATGAATAAGGTTATAAGATTGCCTTATGAGGAATACGACTAACATTTCATCATAGAGTACATCTTTTTAATGTTATTTTAGTTCAAAGATGAAACTTAATGTAATTTAGGTTTGACTCAGAAGGTGCTCAAGAGTACCATCACTGAAGAAGAAGCCGAGAAACAGGTATCATATTCCCTTTTATAAGCCATAAAAGTTCTTTTAAGCTGGTTTGACCAGCGTTTAAGCCAATCCAAACACTCTCGAACAGTCTCAAATATGCTTATATCATGTACATTTTCCTTTGCTTTCAGACTAGAGGATCATATGATTTATTTAAAAAAAAATTGATTTAGATATAGCATAACAAGTTTTTAGCTATATGTTTGATATCGTTGCCATATGATAGAGCTGCATGGCAATTCTGGATTGAAAGAACCCTCAGACATCCACACCTTTCTCGGCCTTTTGGCTAAGATGACATGGAATTCACATACTTTCCTCATCTCATGTGCCCTGGGGTTCTATAAGTTGGTTCATCAGGTTAATATTCCTTTTTTTTTCACACCTTGCAGGTTGTTGAGTTTGTTAAGAGAAATATAGGGTCGTATACCCCAATGCTTGCAGGAAATTCAATCTATACGGATCTTCTGTTTTTGAAGGTATGGTGTATGTTTGTCTGAATCTATAGATACCATTTTGAGAAACGTTTCTACAAATAGATGGATGTGGTACTATATCTTTTAGGTGGTCGTTCCACTGAACTTCAGGATTATTCTATATTTCTACTATAGTCAACTTGATAGCCATTCGGTGTTGAGGCATGTAATATCACAGTTATATACTCTTCTCATTCTAATTTATTTGTTACAGAAGTATATGCCAACTTTGGCAAGTTTGTTTTCGCATGTACTTGTTGATGTCAGCAGTGTAAAGGCGTTGTGTGTTCGTTGGTATCCAAGAGGTAAAACTATATTGCATTTTGAGGTTTATCTGGTCTATCCAATGTATATATCTTTGTTTCTGAATTTCCATTTTTACATGTATTTTGCTACTTTTGAATTAGATAGCAGGAAGGCTCCTAAAAAGCAAAACAAGCACAGAGCTATGGATGACATTAGGGAGAGCATAGCTGAACTCAAATACTTCAAGGAGCACATATTCAAAGCCTCCAAGTCTAAAAAGTGAAATTGAAGGAATTTTTCATCTCATGGTTAGGGATTCTCTTGATATAATTCCCAAAATCTGGTGTTACCTGCCACTGTAAAGTGATCCTGATTTTTAGATGTAGAGGTCTTTGGTCTAAATTATTAGCTCTGCCACTGATTTTGTACTATCACATTATTGGCCATCATGCAATAGATCCTTGTGGTCCTGCTCTTCCCGGCCCCTCTAGCGGGAGCCTAGTGCACCAAGCTGCACTTTTTATTATTCGCTATCATATGTAATTTGGGGTAGAATTTACCTTGAAACAACTGGAGAAATGTTCGCGGCTATGGGTTGGCTTGTAATGTAGACTACCGAGTTCCAACTTAGAGCTCCTTCTACTCTAATCTACCGTGTCCCGATTTGAAACTTGTCTCTTTCCTCACAACAAAGTCAAAGGTCTTTCGGTGGTAAGATTGACATGCCTTCTAATTGTCGTTGACGTTAAGCACACCTGACCTGCGATTGCTTTTCTCATTATTCGCATTCCCAAATAACCAATTTTGAGAATGTTTATTGATTCATACAGTTGTTTGTGTTTTCCTGCTTTGTGGAGAGGGGTCAGAGTAATCCAGCAATCCTATGGTCATATTATTGAATTTGGAGTGAAAACGCCTACTATATCAAGTTCTCGAATTAAACCAAGAAAACAGTACTCGAGATGGATAAAGAGATTTTTCATTATAATTATTTGAAATTATGAGGATGTTTGTCACCTGGAAATATTCATATTTATGTAATAGTTATTCAAAAAAGGGAGGAAAAAATAAAGTGTGAGAGCTCAAATAATAACTATATATTATCCAAAAAGGAGAGGATGAATCATGTTCTTGGTGAGTCGAGGGTTTATCGGAAACAATCATTCTACCCCATAAAGGTCGTGGTAAAGTCTGCATGCTTTCTGCCTTTTTCAGATCTCATTTATGAAATTAAAGTGGGACTGGATATGATTTTATTGTTATTTTTTATTGTTATTCTTTTTGTTTGAGAGAATGAATTGTATATAAAGTAGATTATTTTAATCTAAATTTTATTCACTGAATTAGAATAAAATAGTTTTGATATATACAATAACTGAATTCCAACACCATCACTAATTTCCAAAGGAGTTTAAATAAAAATACATAATACATGGTTAGTGCAAATAATTTTAAGAATTCTGTATTTAACAAATCTATATTTGAAAAAGTTTTTTTTTTTGAGTGAGAGTTCATTAAAACATAATTTTCCATTACCTTGTATAAGGTAGGACAATAAGGTTGGTATACCCGCCCTTCCCTTTTCACACTCCATTTGTGAAGTTGCATCAGAAATGCTGTATATAAAACCTGTAACTCTTAAAGAAAAAAATATCTTATATTGCACAATTCTTTAATGGCTTGTTTGGTATAAGAAATACGGGATAACTAATTTCGAAATTAATTTTAGAATGAATAGACTAACTCATTCTAAATTAGTTATCCCGAGATTGAAGTGTTATTTTTATTTCATATAATAGGTAGGATAACTAATTATATTCTCTAGACTCTAATCCAGTAGACTTTTTGTAGCAAAGTAAAGCTTCCATTGTCTCCAAAAACAAGTCTTTCTTCCTCAGCAACCACTCTATCAAAATCTCCATTTCATCATGATTCTCATTGGGTCTCTTGTTTACATGAAACAACAAAAAGGCTTTTTTCAACTCCATCTTCACATTCTCATAAAGGCCCTGTCTTTATAGACAATCTTCCTCTGTTTTTGATGAATTAAGGATAAATTAGCAGCTGATAATGGTTCTGAACTCATCGGAAATGACAAATATACTGTCTTTATATACAATCTTGCAGCTGATAATGGTTCTGAACCCATTGGAGGTGACAAAGATACTACTTGTTCTACAGAATATAGAGAAGAAAACAGTCGTTTGAGGGTAAAAAATATTATGCTTGTTTATTCATTCACATCTGAAAATATAAATAGACAAAAGATTCCTATTCTATTTCTAACTAGGAAACTAATAAAATCCTATTCTATCTTCAACTACGATACTAATAAAATCCTATTCTATCTCAACTAAATAACCGAATTTCAGAAATAAAATTACTAAACCAAAAAGAAAAATAACAACAAATAACTCAATACTTTAACACTCCCCCTTGAGATGTTTGCTGGTAACTCCAAGTTATTCACGAAGAGTTTCAAATCTGAATTTGGAAAGAGCGTTGGTAAATATATCAACGAGCTTCAATTCCTCCTTGGTCTCAGCAATTTCATTGAACATCTCAATACATTTCTTCACAAGGTTCTTCCTAATCACCTTGAGAATCTTGTTATGTTGTAGCATCTCGCGAGAGATGTTAAGAGACAAATCATCAGAGTCCACAACACTCTTCACAAATCCAAGGTACTCAGGCATAAGCTCCTCACAGTTATCCATAATGAACACCCTCCAAACATATAACTTGATGTTATTCATCTTTTTCCGAGCTTCAGATTCTAACATAGCATCTTGCTTCAAGAAAACTGCATGCTCCTCATCTTCAGAAACCTCGACAAAAGTTGCAACAACATTTTTTGTACCGTGGAGGTATTCAACCCTTGAATATTTAGTCCACAATTCTTTTCCTGACATCTTTTCAGGAACAAAGTTTAAATATGCTTGGCAGACAACTGGTTTCTCAGCAAAAATCTGATGAATAACCTCTGGAGTCAATTTAAATGTAACTCTGTTCGTCTGACCATCGGATAATGGTTTTACACACCACGTGTCATTTTTTAAAGCTACCCGCTGTTTTGGCTTCTTGTTTTCAGTCTGCTCCAGCAGCCTCTTCCTAACGGCCCAAAATTCTGCCTCTAATAAAATACCTCCAATGACCAATTGCCTGTGGAGTTTCTGCAGTAACTTAATCCGACGCCCCATTTCTGTTATAGTGAGTTGCTCATCATGCGGAACATTAGGTTTTTCGGAAGTAGATTTTCCTGCTTCCCCACAAGCTGCAATTGATGAGGCAACAAAGTCCCGACACTGGTCACGGTCAGGGAAGCTATCAAACTCGAAAAGATAATTTTCACCCTGATCTTGTGTAAGCTTAAGTAAAGCCTGCTTACTTGAACCCTCATTGTTTTTCATGGGCTCATCGTCTTCATCATTACTGATTTCTTTCTTAGTAGTCTTCTCAGCCCAGAGGTAAATTGGATAGCTAATGAATTCAGAGTGCTTCTTTACGAGGTCCTTGATTCTCCGTTCTTCCAAGTAATCCAGCTGGTCTTCTTTGAGGAAGAGAGTTATCTTTGTTCCTCTGCCCAATTGCTCAACATTTACATCCCTCGTAACAGTGAATGAACCACATGCTTGTGATTCCCAGATATACTGTTCATCATCGTTATGCTTGGTGGTCAAAATAACTTACTCACATTGACTACTTCGACAAACTTGCTCAGAATTTGAGTTTCAATTCAAAAGGAAAACTTCTTTTTATCATTTCAACTGTAATCACTTCTTGGCTGCTAGATTCGAAAACAACACATTTTTTTATCTTTGAACAGTAACATATAATCTTGTTCTAGCATTTGACCAACACTCAATAGATTTTGGTCAAGATTAGGTACCAACAAAACATCTTGAATAAATTTAGTACCTTTGGGAGCTTCAATTGCCACAGTTCCTTTACCAACAATCTCCAACTTGGTTTTATCGGCCAATTTGACACTACCTTTGGCAGATTTCAACTTCGTAAAATATTCTTGTTTGCTGGTCATGTGTTGAGTGCAACCACTTGTCATACCCGATTTTTACCCAAGGTCAAAACGAGCACAACATTATGAACTCTAAAAGAATTGATTTTATTACAGAGTCGTCACCTATTTTTTAAGGAAAAATAGGAAACCTATTTATTTGTTTAACAAGTATGACTTTATTTAATCTACGAAACCAATTTAGATTCTAGATAAGGGTTCAAATTATTCCGAAGGGAAGGAGTTAGGCACCCTTCAGAAACCACAAGTGTGGTTCCCGGCCAGACTTATTTTTATTAAAAGAAAGAGGAAAAATTAATGTTTGTAAGTAGAAATACAAAATGGATATTAAAACAATATAAACAATTTTTATATAAAGAATGTATAAGTTGCATATGTTATCGTAAAAATATGTATATAGAAAGTATACGAAAACAAACAAAAGTACATGAGAATATGTATGAAAAAATAAAAAAAGATTAAATACAGAAAAATTTGTTCAAAGGAAAAGATTACGTAATGTTTTTAGTGTAAAAAAATATGAATTATTCGATTAAATTTATAAATCAATTTAATTCTTTTATATGAATAGTAACGGCCTAAATTTGCCTAACGCGTGATGAGAATTGCGTAAATAAAGAATACCCCTTCCAACACCCCAAAAATAAAATTTTCACTATGAGAATATTTGTACAATTATAAAAATGTAAATTACAAACATAAAACTCAAATTCTTCTTTTGAGTGCTCCTTTTGATGATATTTCCGAGAACCTGTGCAAACACTTGTAATAAAAATATTAGTAACAAATAATAAATAATTTAAAAAGGGCATGTGTGCATATATGTATTTGAAAAATATAATTTTTGTTAAAAAGTCGGGCTCAGATAAAATTTTAAATACGGCATGGCTACGAAGTGGTTGCTTAATTTATTAGCCGTTCTAAATCCTCTTGCCAAGATACGAATCATAAAACTTTTGCATTGTTATAAAAATTTCGTCATCGCCAAAATATTTGTTTTATTACGTATTTATATACGTAATATCCGTCTTTTATTTGTGCAGGCCTCGAAAATTGACGAAAAATTTCTTCATTGGCCAAATTTTGGCCCTTAATGTAAATTATAACTTTGATAAAATAAAGTCCGACTTTTGTAATGGGGTGACCTCAAATATCCAGACGGAGAGATAATTTCATTGGCCATGTTTAGTGTAGAATCATGTTTCTTATCTGTTGAATTAAATATAAAGGACAAAGTCGTCCTAAGCAATCCCGCAAAATAGTAGCAGCTCACCCAAGAAAAATCATAAGATTGTGCTAAGTCACTCCACAAGTAAAGTAATAACAAAAGAAATGCAACATGAATATAGTAGCTAGCATCAAACAACAATAATAAAATAGAAAAGCAAAAGACATAAAAAATTAGCATCTAAATATAACAAATTGTCTAGCATCCATGGAGTTTGTGGGTTTTAGAGAGAGAGAAAAAATGGAAGAAAATATGTGGGAATAAAAATCTATGTTTTTTTATGTGCATTGTGAATGTGTGTTAGAGTATTTAAAAGGAAAAAGTAATTCTTCAAATCTACATTTTTCAAGCATATCCCTTAGATTTAGGAAAGTAGATGTGGGAAAGTAAAAAAAAGTGGAAAAAATAGGAAAAGAAAATTAAATTAATATTATTTGTGTTAATGTGACAAGACACCGAATTATTATTGTACTGTGTATTGAAATAACTGATTCGACTCAGCTTTTGCAGGTCGTATTAAATAACATATAAAATAATGAATGCCGATATATAAATACAAAAAATAATAATAGAAATATAAGTAATAAATAAAAAATATAATTATCTTGAAAAAATATATTATTCTATAAATGATTAAAATTATACTACGCTATAAAGAATTGCAGTGCTATGTTGTATACGCATGCAGAGGACTGTGCAAAAATATTAAAATAATAATAAACTGATAAAAATTCTAAAATTTATGTAAATGAGTAAAAATCGTAAAATAATGATGATTATCAACAATTATTAACAACTGCAAAAAATATGTGAAAAATCGCATTTTATGTACTTTAACAATCATAAAGCCTAAAAGTGCTAATTTTAAGTAAAATTGGGTGTCAACACCACTGTCCAGAAACCATGTGTTTTCATCATTCAATCTTGTTGCTGCTATCGCCGTAAACACAAACTCCTCTTGTTCTTCAACTTTTGAAACGTTAGCTTTTTGAGTTTGTTGGATGTTCTCCTTCTTCACTCTGCAAAATCTTTCAATATGACCAAGCTTATTGCAATATCTACACTGAAGAGGTGGTTTCTTCCCCTTAAACCAACAATCATCCTCTTTATGATTGTTTTTTCTGCAATATTTGCATGGAGGAAAGTTCTTTCTTCTTGACTCTACTGCGAGAATCGCCTTGATTATTTCTACTAGAATTAGTAGAAGTTTCTGGGATTTTACCTTCCTCTTGCATTTGCATCTTCCCTTTGAACTTGGCTTGAAGAGCAGTTTCAATAGCTTTTTCTAGCCTCAAGGATCTTCTTTGCTCTTGAGATTGAAGAGCATGTACAAGTTCTGAAGGTGACAGTTTTGTGAGATCTTTGCTTTAAATCTTTCCGGCAAACTCACAAGAACCTTTTCCACGATTCTTCAATCTGTAAGCTCTTCTCCCATAAGTTTGATTTGGTTTACAACCTTCATCAACTTGTTGGAGAATTCTTCAATAGTTTCTGAATCCTTCATTCTGAGAATTTCAAACTCTCTTCTCAGATTTATCACTTTTCTTTGCCTAATCTTGTCACTTCCGTGAAATTCTTCTTTCAACTTGTCCCAAGCCTCCTTTGCAGTCTCACTCGCCATCACTCTTGCGAAAATTACTTCTGAAAGTGCTGATTGTATCCAAGAGAGAGCTTTAAATAACCCTGCGTAAAAGTCAATATTGTTATGGCTTCCAGCAATTTTACAATTCCTTCACCCCCATTTTTTTCTGGTAAAAATTATCCAATTTGGGTTGTCAAGATGAGAACATATTTGCGTGCATACGATCTGTGGGAAGTGGTAGAGGTTGGAATACAAGTAAATCCTTTGCCAAATAATTCAACTGTGGCACAAATTAAGAATCACAGAGAAGAGGTTTTAAAAAACTTTAAAGCTCTCTCTTGCATACAATCAACACTTTCGGAAGTAATTTTCGCAAGAGTTATGGCGAGTGAAACTGCAAAGGAGGCTTGGGACAAGTTGAAAGAAGAATTTCACGGAAGTGACAAGATTAGGCAAATAAAAGTGATAAATCTGAGAAAAGAGTTTGAAATTGAAGAATTCTCCAACAAGTTGATGAAGGTTGTAAACCAAATCAGACTTATGGGAGAAGAGCTTACAGATTGAAGAATCGTGGAAAAGGTTCTTGTGAGTTTGCCGGAAAGATTTAAAGCAAAGATCTTACAAAACTGTTACCTTCAGAACTTGTACATGCTCTTCAATCTCAAGAGCAAAGTAGATCTTGAGGCTAGAAGAAGCTACTGAAACTGCTCTTCAAGCCAAGTTCAAAGGGAAGATGCAAATGTAAGAGGAAGGTAAAATCCCAGAAATTTCTACTAATTCTAGTAGAAATAATCAAGGCGATTCTCGCAGTGGAGTCAAGAAGAGAGAAAACTTTCCTCCATGCAAGTATTGCAGAAAAACCAATCATAAAGAGGATGATTGTTGGTTTAAGGGGAAGAAACCACCTCTCCAGTGTAGATATTGCAATAAGCTTGGTCATATTGAAAGGTTTTGCAGAGTGAAGAAGGAGAACAACCAACAAACTCAAAAAGCCGACGTTTCAGAAGTTGAAGAACAGGAGGAGTTTGTGTTTACGGCGATGGCAGCAACAAGATTGAATGATGAAAACACATGACCATCAAACAAGAATATGTTGCAGAAAAAATTGGGGCTGAAGGAATTGTGAAATTGTTGGAAGCCATAACAATATTGACTTTTACGTAGGGTTATTTTTGGGGGTCTTCTCTCTCACACATCCCTCAAGAAATTGGCTTTGATACCAATTGTTGTTCTACAGAATATAGAGAAGAAGAAAACAGTCGTTTGAGGGTAAAAAATATTCTGCTTGTTTATTCATTCACATCTGAAAATGTAAATAGACAAAAGATTCCTCTTCTATTTCGAAACTAATAAAATCCAATTCTATCTTCAACTAGGATACTAATAAAATCTTATTTTATCTCAACTAAATCACTGAATTTCAGAAATAAAATTACTTAACCAAAAAGAAAAATAATAAAATCCTATTCTATCTCAACTAAATAACTGAATTTCAGAAATAAAATTACTTAACCAAAAAGAAAAATAACAGCAAATAACTCAATACTTCAACAATACTGTCTTTGCTGCCAATTCAGTTTGCTCATTACATGAAAGAATACTATACTTGTAGGGGATGTGATCTTGACTTGTTTGAGAAGCGCATGTATCATTTGGTAAACAACAGAAGTTACACATCAATGGGGTAATTTGGACTTTGAAAGTGCAGGAGGGAATACAAACTTATGAGCAAGTTCCTATTTTACATCACTTATAAATTTATTTACAGAGAAACCAGGCACTAATGCATAGTGGTCCATGGTCTGCTTAGTAAAGCTTCCATCTACATGTCATAGTCCCCCCATTTTGCACATTGTCTTTGTGATCACGTTTTTACTTGTGGGATTTTACTGGGTACTTGTTGTTGTCGTCTTTGTGATCATGTTTTAAGTAAGTAGAAAAATTAGCAGTGGCTATTTTGGCTGTACCAATGTTATATCCATCCTTTGTCTATCTTTCTTCTCACCCCTTGTTTGCAGCTGACTTGCAGTTGAGCACCAATACGTCCTTGCTCCTTCACTCTTCCTCTTCGTCCTTGTTTCTGGCTCACTTGCAATGCCTAGAAAATCATTCCGATAGATTATCTACAAGAAACAGTAACAAAAAAGAAATGATACGAGAGAGGGAGGGAGGGAGAGATTATTACCACCTCGTTGTTACCCTCACAAAGCGTCAGCATAATAGCTTTCTTAATGGCGCCCCGATGAGGCTTATCCAAAGCAAAGTTGACTGGCATTGTTCTTCTCTGATTTTTACTTCGATTTTGTTGCTTCTGTTTGTCCTGCTGTATCAAACAGCTCAAGTATTATAGCTCTATTTCGAATATTTGGACATGGGAAAAAGAAATGACACTGTATTTGAAAGTGGTGCATTAGATGCTCAGATATACTGTAGCACTTTATTCTTCTTTATACAATTATTATTATTTCAGGACTGATTGATAGGGATCTAATTCAGTCATGGTACTCTAGTACAGTATTCCAAGTGAACAATTGGTGGAAGAACCTTTGGCATAGTAGGAGTACTTGAAGAATATATGCACACAGCACATATGCTAATTTACTGTCATTTGTGTGGCTGGATTACTATGAACATTATGCTAATGCCAGTTGTCTAAGCACCTAGCCTCTTATGTTAATGAAGACAATGTCACATCAAAATTTTGAGTGCTGTTGTTATTGCAACATATTGATGCTACAACTATCTTGTGACAACAGAAGAAGTCTTACTGCGTATACATACTAATGCTTTATGCCTTGGCAAACCGGAGATTACAGAGTACCCAAGGGTGTGACTTAGTGGTCAATAAAGTGGGTTGAGCATCGTGAGGTCTCAGGTTCAAATCTCGACTGAGACAAAACACTAGATGATTTCTTCCGATCTGTTCTAGTTTTGGCAGACAGAGTTACCTGGTACTTGTTCCTGGTGGGAGGTGGTGGGTATCTCGTGGAATTAGTCGAGGTGTGTACAAACTGGCCCAGATACAGCTGCATGTGATATGGTAAGCGTTCTACTGCAATCTTTTTGCCTGTCATCCATTCCATTTCCAGCAAATTGATGATCAAGGCCCGGAGGAGCAATATCAAGTATCGAAAAAAACATAGTCAAATGAGAATGCTACACCCCCAACCGGAAAACTAGAAGACTAGGAGATCGCCTCTGAACCATGCTCGGGGTTATCTCCGCGGTCTCCTGATCCTGAAGCTCTGTCAGCTGGCCAGGCCTCCTGGAATGAATAGTCCTCATCGTCATCTGCATCCTCGATAGGCATCCACTCATCTGGTTTGCGCACGTTCCACATTACCTTCACCCCTCTCCGCATCCAAATAAAGAGCTAGTCTTTCTTATTCTACATTCCTTGCATCACATTGTATGATCTTCAGCCAAATCAGCATAAGCTTTCTCTCTGCCTGATTTTTTCTGCGCACCAAGTATGTCGTTATCTCCTCATAGGTCACATAACCCAACTCAAACCCCGGTGGACTCCAGAGGACACGGATGACTCTCCGGGATCTCTTGGACTCGAAGATCATAATTTATCCTAACGTAACCAGCAATTCGAGGAATCAGATGAGCTGTTTTGCTATGTGTTCGAGATAAGTTGCTGAGAAAGAGCAAATGGGAATGCCCATGTCGGGGAATCTTAGTAGCTCAGTAGGTTAGTGAAGGTTCAATTTCCGACCTTGTAATCCCCTCCCTCTCCTCTTCCCCGCCCGCAATTTTACTTTTCATTTTTAAAAGGACCAGGGGTTACGTATAATGTAGGTGTGTATACATATACTAGTCACAAATGTCCAAGGAGAAAAAAAAATACAAGTTCAAAGTGAGGTTTATCAAGTGTTTTCTCAACTCTTCTTCCTTGCCATTATAATTTATTGTTGTAGTTATGAAGTGAATTCAAACAATATATATCTGTAATAGAAGTGTATTCTACAATATTCTATATGTTTGAGACACATTGTTAGCATTGTTATTAGAAAAAGGCAAAGCTAACAATAGGCATGATTATGTTCATTAATAATATAAAATTACTCTAATTTGAAAGGATAGAATTGTTACCAAGCTTGTGATAACTAATTCAAGTAACATAATAGAAGAAATGTAACACCAAGTTAAGCCTAAATTGCAAATGATTAGTCTAAAACTCATTCTAAATAATAAAGTGCTACACCTTGGAAGAAAAAAAGGCAACTAAATGGCGTGAATAAGGTCTTTTAGGAATTTTTTCACTTTAGCGTTGTCAAATGAGCATGCATGTAGCGAACAACTAAAAGAAACGTAGAAGAAGATCGATTAGCACAAAATAAATGAGAAAACACATATTGACAAATTTGTAAATATTGTAGGCTCATATATATGAGAACAACAACATATCCACTAAAGTTCCACGAGTAAAGTACGGAGAGGAGAGGATAAAGTTTACGTAGACCTTATTACTATTTCGGGGAGGTAGAGAGGCGATTTTCGGAACATCTCCGGTTCAAGTGTAGAAAATCTAGGTATAAAGAAAAGAAAAACGATGAAGAAAATATGACAACTAATCACCCACAGAATAGTGCGATAACAAGTGAAATACAATAAATAACAACAATGATAGATATCTACGGCTAAACCCTAAGCTACCATATTACCTGCACGATAACACTCCTACCCAATTAACCTTCTATTCTAATATGCGTCCTCCACTTCCCCTATCTAACATCATGTCCTCGGTAATCTGAGTAAGTATCATGCCTTGTCTAATCACCTCACCCTAATACTTCTTCGGCCTACCTCTACCTCTCTTCACACCTACTATATCTAGCCTCTCGCACCTCCTCACTAAGACGTGTCCAAACTATCTCAAGGTCATAAAAGCTTCTCATTATAGATAAAATATCAAATTAGGCCTCTAAGCTTTTGACTTTTTTCATGTGAGACCAATAGTTTTTTCACGTGTCATTTATTTTGGAACAATTTTTTTTTTTTTGAACTTGTGACCTTAAGCATTTCTGATTCAGAACATCTATATAGTCATAAAAGCTTCTCGATAAAACAAAAAGTGTAAGATAAATATTTCTTAATTAGGTCTAATCCACGCGTCCATCCCTTAAAAATAGGGTAGAAGTTTCGGTTCTTTCATGTATTCAAAGAGTTGAAAATTAATTTTCCACCATTATTTCGACATGTGTCATTTACTTTTGAATGATCTAAAAAATAATGTCACATAAATAGAAATAAAAATGCACTATACCATAAGTGCAACTCAAATATTACCTATAAATGTAATAGTTGTGATATTTCTAGACAAACATATAAACATATCATTTCATGCAAATGAGTTAAACAAAATCAAACATCATTCATGCAAACCACGTTGTTGGAAAATATAACCAATTCTTTTTCTTCTATTTTTGGGGTCAATTTTCCTTCTAAATTTTTCAATTCTTTTTTTTTATCATCAATCATTTCTCCATTTCATAATCACTCCCCAAATTTATTGTGGGTGTCATTCCTTTTTCTTTGTTTCATTTCATTAATTAATTATTACAACTTTCATGAAACAATTCATGAGAAATTATTAAAGCATAGGGGAAAAAAAAAAATATTATTTGAAGAAAAAATATGGGTGGAGGTGGAGAAGATGAAGGGTCATTGGAATTTACACCAACATGGGTTGTTGCTGGTGTATGCACTGTCATTGTTGCAATATCTCTAACTCTTGAACGCCTCCTCCATTATACTGGAAAGGTCTTTTTTTAATTAATTTATTTTTTAAATATTTTCCTGCAATTTGTTTAATATAATATTGTTATATGAAAGTGCATGGTTATTAATAATTAACTACAAAAGAAAGATTATATGTTATGAACATATCAACCATTCGAAATGATGTTCTTTAATAAAAGATTTTAGGAATACAACAATTGCATGCATTTTGTTGTCACATTGACCGCGGTAAAGTTGTCTTCGTGTGACCTATAAGTCACGGTTACGAGCAATGAAAACAGACCTTAATACTTGCATTACGGTAGGTTGTCTACGTCACATTTCTTGGTGTGCAGCCCTTTGCCGAACCTCGTTGATGACAACAATAAAACTAGGATTTTTATGAAATATTTGTTCCGGTAACTGGTAAAGTTGCTGCCATGTAACCAGGAGGTCACGGGTTAAGCCTTGGAGCCTCTGGCAGAAATGCAAGGTAAGGCTGCGCATAATACACCCTTGCGGTGGAGCCCTTCCCCGAACACCGCGCATAGCGGTAGCTTTAGTGCACCGGGATGCCCTTTATCAGTTCTGCCTTTTCTTTTTCTTTCTCTGCTAGTTAATTTGAATTTCAAAATTTGCTAAGGTATCTTCATTTGTGTTTTTCCTTTTCTGTTTCGCTACGTTATGAACCAGCTTATAAATTCGTTTGGTGTGAGGTATAAGGGATAAGTAGTCCCGGAATAAAATGAAGGGTCCCATGTTTGAAGGGTCATTTTATCCCATGTTTGGTTGGAGGTATTAGTCAATACCGGGATAACTTATCCCACCTTTTACACCATAGTGATGGGATAAGTTATCCCATATGCATGGTGGGATAGGTTATCCTGGGTAATCCGGGATTAATTATCCGGGATAACTATTTCCCAACCAAATGACCTTCTAGACCCATCACAGAGATGCACAGAGGAAGAGAACGAACTCCATATATCCCTTTTCTACTCAATCCAGAAACAAGATTGGACGTTATCCCGGTTCGTCTCCATTTTTGTAGTGGAATGGTATAGAGAATTCATATAGTGGATCCAAACTTGTTTAGGCTTTGAAATGCATGTGATTGTTATTGTTGTTGTTATTGGTTGTTGTTTATATGCAACTAGCTAGCTCGTGGCTATGTGTATAGTCAGTTGAGCACGCTTCATTGGAAAATTATACTATGCATATAGATTAAAAAAATATTATCATAACCTGAACGAAATTTCTGGATTTGCTACTGGTGCAGCATTTGAAGAAGAAGAAACAAAAGCATCTCTATGAAGCACTACAGAAAGTTAAAGAAGGTTCAAAAATCTCAGCACTGTAGTTCTTTAAAGTTCTAAATTGATCATTAAGGTTGCATTTATGAACTGTTTTTATGAATGTGTATGTGCAGAGTTGATGCTCTTGGGGTTCATTTCCCTTTTGTTAACGGTATTTCAAAGTCGAATTGTCAAAATCTGTGTGCCTCATCGTGTCGTAACACACTTACTTCCATGCTCATTATCATTGGAGGGTTCTTCACATTCAGGTTCATCGTTGGTGGGTTCTCCATCTCCACCTGAAGTGCCTCGTCCTAGCAACAATTCTGTTCACTATCATCCTGGTCCTCACCATCAACGGCATTTGCTTGCAGCAGAAGAGACTCCTAAGGGTTATTGCAGTCATAAAGTACTTAAGTCATTGCTCTATATATACTTCCTCTTACTTACTTCCTGTTACGTCAGCTTCCCGTGGTTCAGAATGCATAATCTAAACCCCTCTTGTTTGCGCAAGGTTTTGTCTTTCTGTGGTAAACAATACATGATGCACCTTGTTTCTTTTATATGATATCTGTCTTGCAGAAAGAAAGTTATGTGAATCGATGCTTCTATACAAAGAATGTGTTGTAACGTCTTTGTCTTTATAATTTTGCGAATCTCCTACTCTTGAGTTATCCTGCTAGGTCTACTGCATTATGTGCCAAAACAAACAAAATTGTTGCTATGGATTCTTATACATTTCAAGTAAGATGAGCTGTGAAATATCGATATTGTATTGACTACTGCAAATTCTGGTTCCGAAATACATATAGAAAATTTCCCTTTTATATTAGACTTTACGACTTCAAACTTTGGTGTTATACGCCATTCTTGCACTGAGTTCTAATTATAATCCTTTTCATTGTTTCTCAGCACAAGGTCCCGTTACTATCTCTTGAGGCGTTGCATCACCTTCACATTTTTATCTTTGTCCTAGCTATTGTGCATGTGACTTTTTCTGTTCTGACTATTGTATTTGGAGGAGTAAAGGTCAGTACTACGCGTTTCTGCTTCAGTTACTTTTGTGCTGGTTTCTTTTGCTTTGTCTTTCGGGCTGAATCATTGTTTGTAATCTTTTTAATAATGGCCTAGATACGTCAATGGAAGAGCTGGGAGGATGCAATCGTAAAAGTGGATCCTGAATCCGAACATGGTATGGATCATCGTCCATAAAAAGATACATCCAACATTTTGGCACATAATTTTTTTTACTACCGAAGAGTTTCATGATTCATCTGTTTTGTTTCCCATATGCTAGAATAGCTAAGTATAAAATATCGGGAATCATGTCATTCTTCTCTAAAGTGCAAGTGACTAAAGAGCAAAGGAAGTAAATGGTTGAAACGAGAAGCTACTGATATTGATGTTCCATTTTGCAGCTCAACAGAAACCATCAGTTACTCATGTCCATGAACATGATTTCATCAGGAATCGGTTTCAGGGTATCGGTAAACAATCACTAGTTATGGGTTGGGTGGTAAGCACTTCCTGTCCCTACTAAGTACTAAAAAATCAATCGTTATATGTAAAGTTATTGCTACATGATTGTCGTTATCTTTTGCTAGATTGTCATAAGTTTTAACTTACTGCGCTTTGGTGAAAATTTGCAGCATTCTTTCTTCAAGCAATTTTATGCTTCTGTCAACGAGTCAGACTACAGAGCGCTTCGTTTGGGGTTCATTATGGTAAACTATGTTCTCTTGCCTGATTGAGTTGTTAGATACTGGCTACCATGTACTGGGTTCTTTTACTTGGCTTATGATATAGTAAAAGCAGATTCCTTGTGTAGACACATTGCAGGGGAAATCCAAGATTCAATTTCTATAGGTACATGGTACGTGCTCTGGAAGACGATTTTACGACAGTTGTCGGTATCAGGCAAGTAATAGGATGATGCTAATGCTCTTAGACATTTTCCTCTTCAACTCCCTCACCTCTGGTTCTTCAAATTAACTTGTTACTCTTTGCTTTTGTTGGTTGCAGTTGGTATCTCTGGGGTTTCGTAATAATCTTCTTGTTGCTTAATATTAATGGTATGCCAGTTCAAACTTGACATAGACTTGTTCCCCTTGCCACACTGCTATTGTGCTTCGTGCTTTCGTTTTACATGAAGTTTTCAGCACTCTTTTAGTTTCATGTTACCAAGGTTCTTCTGTTGCATATAGTTTTCTGGTCATTGTGTTGTGGATTACGATTTGAAGGTTCATATATCATTATGCTTTTGCAGGCTGGCATACGTATTTCTGGATTGCTTTCGTTCCTTTTATAGTGAGTTAACCCTATCATAACTTTTACTTGTGTAGTTTCCAGTATTACATTCAGCCAAATTTCTTGTCATATATCTGGTTTGCTGTCTTGTTTTTCTGTTTTTCAGTAAAAATCTTATGCAGGAGGAAGCTAACTTGATTTCTGCGTCCTTTCGTTCTTCTTTTCGTGTGTTTTTTTTTTCAGCTTCTACTTGCTGTTGGAACAAAGTTGGAGCATGTGATTATACAGTTAGCTCATGAAATTGCTGAGAAACATGTAGCAGTAGAAGGTGAATTGATTGTAACACCATCCGATGATCACTTTTGGTTCGATCGCCCTCAAATTATCCTCTTCTTGATACATTTTATTCTATTCCAAAATGCTTTTGAAATAGCATTTTTCTTCTGGATTTTGGTAAGCTAGTAATCAAGTAAACACCATTATGTTCAATGTTTTAATGTAGTTCAATTCTCTTTTCCTAATTTCATGTTTTTTGATCTCTGTAGTTCCAATATGGCTTTTTCTCCTGCATTATGGGAAAATACGTGTTTGTTATTCCTCGGCTTGTCATAGGGTAGAGTTCACTACTCCTTATCAGCTCTACTCCCCTCGCCCCGACCCCACCTCCTTCCAGTACCAGGATTTTCACCAAGAGTATTCAGTATCTACTATATTATATTATATTATTAAAAGATACTTGGCGAAAGGGATTCAGATGAACCTCCTATATTATATTAATAAAAGATACTTGACGAAAGGGGATGAACCTCCTTGCGTCTGCCTAGTTCCGTCCCCCTTATCCTTCTCTCTTGAAGCAAATGTTCTTGCATTTCTTTACCTTCCATAATATCAGATTTGTCAGTGTTCATATATGAGGGTGGTTTTTTCATCTTTTACAGGGTTATCATTCAAGTTTTATGCAGCTATAGCACATTGCCACTTTATGCTCTAGTTACACAGGTGACTTTCTGTCCATTGACGTAACGTAAACCCAAACATTCTCCTAAATATTTTTCTTTTTATATGAATTATAGATGGGGAGTCATTATAAGAAGTCAATGTTCGATAAACATGTTCAAGCTTGCCTCCTGGATTGGGCTGATAAGGCGAAAAAGAAGAAGGGACTTAAGATTGCTAGCCCTGTCCATTCAATTGACGGTTCTGTTCA
This sequence comes from Capsicum pubescens, assembly GCA_030864215.1. NCBI lineage: Eukaryota > Viridiplantae > Streptophyta > Magnoliopsida > Solanales > Solanaceae > Capsicum > Capsicum pubescens. Next base: position 4,137,495 of record CM061543.1, on the reverse strand, counting down.
AGGATCACCAATGTCTGTAAGTGGGCGCAAAGACTACCCTCAAAATAGGGTTTAGCTGACACTTGGATCGGAGACAGCTTCTCTACCTCACCTTTGAGGTACTAGTATGGACTGTGTATACTCTACCCTCTCCAGACCCTACTTTGTGGGAATATGCTGTGATTTGGCCTATATTTTTGTAAATCCGAGGTATTATCAAATATACCAGCTGAAAAATTCTATGGTCTAAATATGAATGTATGATACTAGTACCAAAAAGCATTAGATGTTTACTGTGCAAGATGAATCGAAATGGAGAATCATGGTCAGTAGAATTCAAAACATTCGAACTCAACTTGTTTCGGATCACTAAGAGGAAGGGGCATTGTGTATTCCCTTGACATTTTGATGTAAAATGAATTGGATATATCTAATTTCCTATGTCTAGCACTTGATATCAGTAAAATGTACCATTTGTCCACAGCCTGCATTTGCCAGCTTTGGTTTGTATTTCTAAATGCTGTTGTCACAGTTGGAGAGGGTTCTTCCCCTTTTCCAAATTGTAAGCTTTGAGGTGCTTTTCTTCCTATCAAATTGGTATTTGCATTGATGGGGAAGACCCTAATCACTATATTATCAGTGCAGGAACACCCAAGCGTGTGACCTAACGGCTAACTGTCAATGAAGCGAGCGAAACTCATAAAAGACCAGAGCTCAAATTCTAACATAGACGAAAAGAGTCAGTAGATTAAGGTTCACACAAGCTGGCCCAAACACCATCACACTTTTTTTTAAAATAAGTGCAGTAAATTACATAAAAAAACAGAAAAATGTGGAGACCACTTTAATGCTGCACTAGAAAGAGTTTTTCTTTCTCAAACAGGTTAAATATGAAGTAATAATTCAGGATTGATGATGGCTTATAACAGGGTATCTAACATTGCATGGAAAATGATTTTGAAACTGCCTAAATTTTTTAGCACTTGATGGTAGCAATTAGGCATCGAAATTGACATGTGGATTGAGCATTGCCATCTGAAGTTTGCTTAGAAAATCCTTGTGCCCAGTAGAAGATCCAGCTCCTGGTTGTGACATTAACTGAAGACAAATGATAAATGTTCAGTATTTATGAAGAGCTGACCCCGGGGAAGGGAAGGGGAAGAGAATAAGCAGACCATCTCTTACTTGATGTGGAAGCAGACCATGCCCCCAAGGTGATCTTTTTGTATACATTACAGGCCTTTCTGGTTAAACAGAACGACAGCCAAATTAGTTGTGATCAGATCAGAAGAGTACAAACAAGTACAACTACTGTGTGTTAATTCCAAGCAAGTAGAAACTATATGAACCCTTACTTTCTGTTTTTGCTAATTGAATATTATATATGCAGCAACAACATACACAATGTAACCCCACAAGCCGGGGTCTCGGGAGGGTAGGACGTACACAGACCTTACCCTATCTTTATAGGGAAATCCAATATTATATATGATAAATTTTTAAAAAAAAAATGCAAATGTGTCTTTTGCTTCGTTAATTAAAATATATATGTATATATTTGAGAAGCCCAGATGGAGAAATTATCTTTTTCTTTTTGGTTTCTAAATGATAATTGGAGAAATCATCTAATTCCATTACTAATACAAGTGAGATTTATTTATGCTCAATGTCTCCTGGAATTCTTTCTGATCTACGACCCACAGTTATCAACACTTAGTTAGCAATACACGATTATGCTGAAAACAATCAATTGTATTAAAGCTACAGCAACAAGAACATTACTTCCTGCAGTTTTAGTCATACAATCAAAGCTAGAACTCTCAGAAGAATGTGTTGACTTACTCAATGATACAAAGAAATAACCCAAATCAAAGTGCCAGAATGATATCCCCAGGAAAATGCAAATCCGGTTTTATTTTTCTTTGAGAAGGTAACATTTGTGTATATTAACAAAGGATAGTACATAGGTTGTACTGAAACCATCTTTACATCAATATCAGAATAGAGAACTGAATCAAAATCCTAACAAGAGCCTAGGATGTCAATGATTGACTCAGTATCCTCTAAGTATATCTGTTTACACCAAAAACAAAACAATTTGATACAATTCAGCTTGATCTTCAATAGATCACAGTTTTTGCCCTCAAAACATCTAGAGTTTCTCTCTTTCCATATTGTCCACCAGATACAAGCTGGGACAACCCTCCATCTGTCTCTGTCTGTAGCACTTGCTCCTGCCTCCTCCCAGCTAAATAATAATTGAGTGATTTTGTTGGGCATAACCCAAACAATGCCCCTGAGGCTAAGAAAAATCCTCCATAGTTGACACGTAATCTTGCACTGTAGAAACAGATGACTGACTGTCTCACCCTCTTCATCACAGAGGTAACATCTGGAACAAAGGGAAAATTTCCTTTTCTTAAGTTTTTTTTTTAGTTAAAACCACTTCCCTTGCTAATATCCAGGTGAAACAGGCAACTCTGAAAGGTATCTTCACCTTCCAGATATGCTTCCAAGGCCACTGATGTGACTGCTGACTACCTTGGACCAGAAATTTGTATGCATAGCTGACCTTAAACTTACCTTTACTTTCCAGATTCCACCACAATCTATCAGCTTCTTCATTTGTGCCTTTAAATTTCTCCAACACTTCGAAAAATTCAGACACTCTATTCATTTCCCAGTCATTGAAGTTCCTTCTAAATTGGATGTTCCACCCTTTATGTGTGCAAGAGTCTGCAACATTCAGTTGTTTTTGGACAGCCAACCCATAAATCAGAGGGAACAAACTTTTAAGACTATCTGACCCCAACCATTTGTCATCCCAAAAGGAAGTCTTGAGACCATTTCCTACTTTGACGACAATGTGATTTTTTAAAAAAGGTCAAAGTTCTCTAATGGATCTCCAGAGACTAACACCATAGGGAATATGAACCTCTTTTGTCATCCACCTATTCTCTTCTCCGTATTTTGCCTTGATGATCTTGCTCCAATATGCTTGAGGTTCTCGGGAGAACCTCCAAAGCCATTTTAATCTAAGCGCTTTGCTTTGTAGCTTTAGATTCCTTGTACCTAGACCCCCTTGTTTCTTCCCTAAGAAAATTTGTTCCACTTCACTAAGTATAGTATAGTGGAGTCATTTTCTTTGTTCCCTTTCCAAAGAAAGTCCCTTCTCACCTTGTCCAATCTCTGAGTGATTCCAACTGGAATGGGAAAGATAGACATCATGTATGTTGGAAGGACATCCAAAACAGAGTTTATGAGAGTTACTTTGCCTCCTAGAGAAAGATATTGTGATTTCCATCTAGTTAGCTTCTTTTCACACTTTTCAATCACCGTGCTCCAAATGTTTAAAGCCTTTGACTTGGCTCCTAACGGCATTCCTAAATAGGTAGTAGGCAAGGACCCTACTTCACCTCCCAGAACCCTAGACAATTCAACCATGTTGGGAACCTCATTGATTGGAAACAACATGCTCCTCCAGTTGATATGTAACCCAGATACACCTTCAAACAAAACCAAAATTGATCTCAAAATCACCAGTTGACCTTCATTAGCATCGCAGAAAATTAATGTGTCATCGGCATATTGGAGATGTGTGACTTCCATGTTGACATTTGAATTAGAGTTTGAGTATGTTGCCACCTCAAAACCTCTAAGGCACTCATTACTTCTTGCTACCTTGATCATATTGTTCAACCCCTTCATGGCAATGATGAAGAGAAAAGGAGACAATGGATCTCCCTGCCTTAGACCTCTCTGAGCAGGGAAGAATCCTTCGGGTGACCCATTGATCAAAACTGAAAATCTGACAGTGGATATGCAAAATCTCATTCATTTGATCCATTTCCTCCCAAAATCCATACAAGAGAGCACTTTCAGTAAATATTTGCAATTAACGTGATCGTATGCCTTTTCAATGTCCAACTTACAAAGTATTCCAGCCTTCCCTTTGACTGATTCTGGAATCCACGACTTCATTAGCGATCAAGATGGCATCCATTATTTGTCTGTTTTTAATGAAAGCCATCTGTTGGACGTCCACCAGTTTGTCTACCACTTTTTTCAATCTTTCTGTTAGAACCTTAGAAATCAGTTTGTAGACGCTGCCAATTAGGCTGATTGGTCTGAAATCTCTCAGCTCTTTTGCTCCTTTCTTCTTTGATATTAGTGCAATGTATGTGGCATAAAAACTTTTCTCAACGATTCCATGATCATGGAAATTCTTGAAAGTTTTCATAATGTCCTTTTTCAGCACGTCCCAGTATTTGATGAAGAAACCCATTGAGAAACCGTCTGGACCAGGTGCTTTGTTTATGGCACACAACTTCAAACATGAAAAAACTTCCTCCTCCATAAATTCCCCTTGAAGAGACTCCCTCTCAACTTCAGTAAGTACTTGACAGTCAATCAGATTGCTTATAGGTCTACTGTTCAGGGTCTTTGAGTAAAGCTTTTGATAAAAATAAATAATCTCCGCCTTAATTCTCTGTGGCTCTACTATAGTTGTATCCTGAATCACTAGCTGGTCAATGTGGTTGCTTCTCTTATGTGCATTGGCCACTTTATGAAAAAAGGGGGTATTCCTATCCTCTTCTTTACGCCAAAGTGCCCTAGATCTTTGCCTCCATACTATTTCTTCATTTTTCAGGTGTTCCTCATAATCCATCAATAAAGTTGACTTCAACACAGACTCTTCTTCGGCCAGCAGTCTTATCTCTTGAGCAGCATCTAATGTAGCCAGTTGACTCAAAATCTGAGTCTTTTGCATCCCCAAATTGCCCATTGTGGTCTTGCTCCACTCTTTTAGCTTGCCTTTTAGAGCTTTTAGTTTGCATGCTAGGATGTGATCGGGCTTTCCTGCAAAATCAAAAGACTGCCACCATCCTCTAACTCTATCCACAAAACCATCGGTGTTCAGCCACCAGTTGTCAAACTTGAAATATGATTTAGTATGTTCCCATTCACCACATTGTAATGCCACAGGATTGTGATCAGAGACCAATCTTTGCAACACAACCTGTTTAATTTGCCCGAAACTGTCATCCCACTCTTTGGATACTAGTATTCTGTCAATTCTGGAGGCAACATTACTACTGTCTCCTTTAAACCAAGTATAATTACCCCCCTCCAATTGCAAGTCCAGCAACTCCATGTCTTCAATGAAATCAGAGAAATCCTCCATAGTTGTGGTTCTTCTAATGCGGTTTCTTTTTTCTGATGGAAATCTTGTGACATTAAAATCTCCGCAAACAACCCATGGACCTTCAAACAAACTCCTGACATCGCCTAATTCCTCCCATATATGTTTTCTTTCCAATCTACAATTTGGAGCATATACTCCTGTTATGTGGCAGTTGAAGTCTTGCAGTAATGCCTCAAAACTACAAGTAAGAGTATAGGATCCAACTTCCAGAATTTCCCCCTTCCAAGACATGCTATCCCAAATCATCAGGATTCCCCCTCTAGTACCACTAGCTTGTAGACAACTTCACCCATCTCCCACCCCATATTTCTTTATCAAATCTTTGACTTCCCCTTCTAACTTTGATTCCTGAAGACAAACAATATCTACATTCCAGTTGTAAATTAAACTCTTCACAAACCTTCTTTTATCCCTACTATTTAGACCCCTAACATTCCATGTCACCAGCTTTACCTTCATTATAACAGCTTCCCTTCCTTCCCCTATCCCTTTTCCCATCATCTTTGAACTTAACATCAAAAGTGAGCCTTGTAAGTTCTTGAGTCCCTTTGTATCTTGGCCTTTTAATAATGGAATCACTCTGCATCTTTCTTGCCTGTCTACAACTGTCAATTTGCATCAATAATTCCAATGTTCTTCCTCGTGTCCCTGGAAATCAACCCCGAAAATTTTCCCCAACTTGATCAAATTTTGTCTCACCCACATGGAGGTCTCCTTCTCCTTTTGTATATTTGAGCTATGGTTATGTTGGATTGGTTCTACGTCTTCCACAATCCACTCTTCAATTTCTATTTCATCTTGCGTGATCGTGACAATCTGTTGTTCTATTGTCTTTTGAATCCCCCCATCCAGTTTTTTTTACTGCTGACCTCGATTGCCATGTTTTCAAGAGCCGCTTTACTCTGCATATCCTTGATACCTGTGTTGGAATCAGTTTTTCCTTGGTTCTCATCCTTCCCATGCGTAGAAGACTCCATCGCCGCCACTGTATTGTTTGAGTTGTTTCTAATCACTTATTCAGAAAGAGGATCGAAATAATAATCACTCTTTGGGCCTGCCAAATCATTAAAAATGACCTGAGTTGCATCAGGCCCAATCAATTTATTTGATTTGCACCGGCCCACTTGTTGAGTGTAAGACTTAAAAAACCCTACCTCCTTGTCACGTGCTTGTGTTCTCAAATTTAAAATTCCTCCAGCTGTCACTGAACACCCCACATGTTCTCTCTGTGGTCTCTCAGGATCACACGTGCTCCTATGTCCTTTACCAACAGAGATCGGGTCTTTTGCCCAGTGGTCCATGCGATCTTTTGGACCAGAAGTTATAGCACTGTAATCCTCCATCTCCGGCGAGGTTCTTTGAAAACGAACTCCTTTCTCTACCCAAATTGGGATGATGAATATGATTACATCTATTTGTATTAAAATCTCTTTAGGACAATTCTCACCGTCCCCTGCAATCTGGATTCTCGCCCACTTTAGATGGTTCTTCAGATCTGTTTCTTCTTCAGTTGCTACACAGCCTCCGCAAAGATTTCCAATTTTTTTTTAAGGTTCTTTAAGACCATAGATGCAGCGGCACCCCCAGGGCTCGAATCCAGGCATTACTGGATTTTTGATTAAAAGATGAGCATCCGATATCTGGGTTCCACCAATGAAGTCTGGTTTTGGTCTTCTTCCAACTCCATTCCCTCTGAATAATCTGCTCCACCATATTCCTATTTGGAAATTAGAAGAGGAACCTACTCTTAGCCATCTCATAGATGTTGATCCCAAAAACCGCATTCCATGAGATTGCACACCACTTTCTGATATCTGATAGTGTCGAAATCTCTGTATCTCCCTCAAGAAAGGATGCCACAATACATCTCTTGAATAAACCAGTGTCTTTAGTTCCAGGAGACACTGTGACATTAATGTCTCCTTTGCTGGATGTAACTGTCAAATCACGCAAGATGTCAGAGTGCCATTTACTTTCCCCTGCGACAGCCGCATAAGAAAGATCTTCCTTAATAGGTCTGAGTTGTTCTGTCAGCAAACTATGATTAGAGCGTTGAATGAACCTTTCTATCTTAAATGCTATCTCATTCCACCCTGCATTTACGGCTATCTCTGGAATAACAGAATAATGATTACTGGTCTTTCCAGCCCATGAAGAGATATAATACTCATGTATCTGCCATTCATTAGCTTTCCTTGTACAGAAAAATTCAGAGAGTTTCTCCTTGTTCTTCCATCTCCTTATTGCCATTTTCTCACCTTTGGAAGCTTCTTTGAGGGTGTTGCAGATCCATTTCAAGACCTTCGTGCTCATGGTTGATCTTCTCATCATATTTCGGCTTCTCTCTACCCATTCATACCAAGTGTCCCTACCTACTGTCCATCTGGAAATGTCAAAGGATTTGAATCCAGCGTTGAAATAGATTCTGTTTTCCTCCATAGAAATTAAGAATCTCAGGCTGTGAAAATTAAAAAGGAAAGGAGAAAAGGAGGAAAAAAAAAAAGAAGGGGGTTTGGAACTACCACAGAATATGGTGGCTCAGGTCAAAAGATGGTGTTTTCCGGCTAAGAACACCGAAAAAGGGGGTGGTCCTCCCTCCTAGGAAGTAGGAGAGAGGGTGGTCTTGGGGAATGTGCCTGAGAGCATTTTTTCAGCCTCACGCATATCTTTCTTTTACCTCCAATATAATGCAAATCCGTTTTATTGCTCTAAGCATATTTTAGATTCAAGGACATCAACACTTGGCATTAGTATATAAGATGATAAATGCTAAAATCCAGGCCTGCCATTCAAACTTGGCATTACTAAACAGTCAGCATGAAGTTGTACAATTCAACAATCCCAGAGCATGCCAAGAAGTGTTGAACATTTTTTCTTTTTATGATGAATGAGGTTCAATTTTATTACTTTTATTGGAAGTGTGAGCATTGAGGATACCCAGCAAGTGCATGATATAATAGAAAACAAAACTTCAAACTCATTCCAAGCTTAGAAGTGTTCAACATACGATCCAAAAGAATAAATGAAGTTTACTTCAAAAGAAGCACCAGAATGGATCACTATGCAGTGAATATAGATGTTCCCGAAATATGCATATCTAACCCAAATTAAATTACAAAAGATCGCAAAAAAGCATTCCAAATAACTTCTCTACATGGCAAATCAAGGAAGAAATCAGAGCAATTGATTAGCAGAGAGGTACCCTTTTACTTACCAAGAGAATCTTCTGGTAAATTATTGTGAGCATTCAGAGCAGCCGCCCAGCCTATAAAAAAATGAACTTCATCATCATTCTCACTTGTGACTTCTTGATCATAGTAACTAAAGGTATCATACAATGTTCATGCACAAGACTGGAAGCTGGTTACCAAATTATCATAATATCATACAAAATACACCATCAAAATATCTAAATTATGGCACGGTGACATTTAGGAAGGGGGAACCCCCTCCCAAGTGACAGAACATTGACCTGTCTTCTCCCAGGGACTGCTGATGTCAGCATACTACTTTGGTGTTCTACTGCCTAGAATCGAAGTTCCGATGCTTTTTTTGCACTTTTTTATGAGTAAAGGTATTGTATTAAAGAGCAGAAAAACTGCTGGAAAGTATTTAGAGATAAAAGTCTCATTACAAGTTGTGTAACGAACTCCAAAGGTCAACCATGGGACTCAGATTTTGTTATTGTTATTGTTGACAGTTTCCTATTGTCAATTGTCAGAAGCAACAATTGCTCTTTCCTCTTAAACCTGATTAATTCGTCATCTCCTCGATATGAATACTAAGTACATGAAAATTTTGGTTATTTTCTTGATATACACATTGTGACAAGAATGACATGACTCTCATCAACAAGGATGATGGTACTCGGCGCTAAAATGTCATCTTGAATGACAACTTTCACTTTGAATCACCTCAATCAAGATGAAATCGTAAGCTTTTCATCAAAATAAAATGCAAAATGAGATGCCCAATGGAAAAATTGCCATGCCGAAGACTGAGAGAACTGTTCTTTGGTGGACTCCAATAAGTCAAACGTTATAAAAGTTACTACCCTTTGACATGTATATTGGATTTTTCAACAATTAGGTCCAAGAGGATTGGTATGAAATATAGGCTAAATTCAATAAAATAATTTGAAGAGCACCAGTACGTGCTCATAAATGATGGAAGAATCACATCAAAAACTAAATCACCAATGATCTCTTATACTTTACTGTATGATTCCACATCTATTGAGAGCTCAACATTGGTGTTTATAACAAAGAGAATGAATGAACACACAAAACAAAACTTCACGGGAAAAAATTGAATTTGGATAACTAGATGGCACAAAAGATGCATCAGAAAAAAGGGAGAACTAAAAAGGATATGAAGGTATGACAATGTAATTAAGATAAAAGTGATTTAATAGATAAAGGAATTGATAAAATTAGGAGTTCATGATTTGATTAAAGAAACATACGGTCATTCAGAAGCTGAAAAGCTTCGCTTGTACAACACCCTTGTAGTGGTATTAACTTTGTTGGAGGATACTCATTCACTCGATTGACGCCAGAATCAGCTACAGTTGATATAGACTTAGAGGCACTCATTTGGTTCTTCTCTCCATCACTAGCATAGCTGCTAGCTCGTTCGAGTCGATCTGTAAACTAAACCATTAGACAAAGGTCTATCTGGATTCCTAGTATAGAAGAATAAATCCAGCCACACATCCACAGGCAAAGAACACAAGTTATCCTATTTCTTCGAAACATGTATCACAAATAAAATTAGTCAACCACTTTAAAGTATAACACACTTTGAAGGTTTTATTATATGTCAATAGTTCAACTCAGATTTTCGGAAGTATTTACCCCACCCTGTGTTTTCTTTTTGAAATTGGTAATTGTTTCTATATCTGTAAGACAGTACATGGATTGTACTGAAACCATATTTACAAAAGCTCTAAACGTATTGTCCTATCCCTATAATGAGTCTAGGACATCAATGATAGCGTGTCTTTACCCTACCCTGTGTTTTCTCAGGGGTTAGACATTGGCTCATCTTGTTGGCGTCTACTAGTCTACTATGTATAACCTTAAAGAAGGGTCAATTCTACTAGTTGAACACAGCAAAGACACGTGATACAGATTTTCCCTAGAAAAAAACTTATAAGATCCAGTAGAAGACATCCGTAGCAAAACCAAAAATGAAAACTTCTTTCTTTTCTAAAAACTAACAGTTGCATTTAGCTGCAATCTTTGTTGATGCTACAATAATAAATAATAATAAATAAAAAAGCAGCCCGGTGCACTAAAGCTCCCGCTATGTGCAGGGTCCAGGGAAGGGCCCCACCACAAGGGTGTATTGTACGCAGCCTTACCTTGCATTTCCGCCAGAGGCTGTTTCCAAGGCTTGAACCCGTGACCTCTTAGTCATATGGCAGCAACTTTACCAGTTACTCCAAGGCTACAATAATAAATAAAAGAGAAATATTTGGAGTTACATTGAAGTGATCAACTTTATATGCTAGCTTAAAAGATCAAAAGGATAGCTTCTACTGATTGGCAGCTAGTATGGAAACAATTTTACATTTATCATGTCCAACTAGAGCTACTCAAATCATAACTTATTTCCCACTTTCAAACTAGTCGCTATCGACACAGGCAAGTTCTGATATATGATCACCACTTAAATACACCATCAGATTTGATGTGCATTCTATGTTTGACAGCAAGCGGAGATCCTTTATAGATACGGCATTAAAGGAAAAAAAAAAAAAATACCCGTCTTTTATGCAAGATTAGTCCTAATGATAACAGTAGTTGTGTTTGTTCATCTTTTATGCGAGATTAGTCCTAATGATAACAGTACATTACATGTAAATTAAGGCATTGAGCTTAACAGAATCTCAATTAATAGCTAAAATTTCACCACTAGCTGTATCAAAAGTAGCTACCTCCTCCAGATTTTCGCCTACCGAGTGCACGATTCCTGGTAAAAAGGAAAGTCCAGATTTAGCAATTCAATAAAACATGTTCCGGATTTAGAAAGAGCAATCAAATTCATTATGATACCGTTGATTAGGAGGAGCATAACGTTTGACGGTAACGGTGCTGTCGCTGGATGACTCTGCAGCAGGATATTCCGGCATCTCTGCTTGGTGATCAACAATAGCCAGGCGCCGCCTCCTCCGCCGCCGACACTTGTTAACTGTGAACTTCCGGCGGTATTCTCAGCTGAGCATCAAAGAACGCGTGATGAGTTCATAATTTCTGCGACTCGGATGGATGAAGGGAGGGTTTTTGATTGATCGATTGTGATATTTAAGAAATGGAAGTCACGCGCTTCCTGGAGAGTGAAGGTACTCTCCAATTTCAACTTTCATCCCCAAACTTTTCAAGAATTAAAGGAAAGCCTGTTAAGTTTTATTATTTCTCTTTTTTGGCTTCATCAATTATTGTTGCCCTGACATCAAAGAATTGTTTGTCAGCACAACATATTATCCGCTTGTTAAGTTTTATTATTTCTCTTTTTTGGCTTCATCAATTATTGTTGCCCTGACATCAAAGAATTGTTTGTCCGCACAACATATTAAGGATTTCATAATGAATTGATCATATTGTACTGTACTATATTGATTTATAATATTTAGATAAATTATAGAGTATCAATTTTCTTGGATACTGTCACACATTAATTATTTGAAAAAAAAATGTACAAGTAAAATATAATACTGGGTGAAACTTACTATAAAAAAGGAGGATAAATACAATCACTAAATAATAAACAAAGACAAAATGAGGGGATAATAACGCAATCACACAAAATTGGTCTTTAGAAAAAAGGAGACTTCTCATTTATACGATAAAATAAAATTTAAGTAACGTTAAAAATAAAATATATAGTTAAACTAACAACACAATAAATTTTTTGGCTAAAACTTCTTTTTTGGATAACCGTGATGTCCGGACCAGCTTACGCAAACCTCTACTAATTTCACGACATATCTGTCATCTCCCACCAACAACAAGTACCAATTAACCCTGTCCACCATGGCTATAATAAGTGAGAAGAAATCACCTAGCGCCTGTCGTTGGGAATTGAAATTTTTTTTGGCTGAAACATTGAGCAAAATTTCATAGAAAAGGAATTTTGCTTCCCATGTAAGTAGCTTGCGGCACCAAGTACAAAGCATACGAGATTCCAAAACGTGAAAACTCAATTGCAGGGATAAAACACTTGCATCACATCGTCCCAACTAAAATTCACCATTCACATCGTGCAAAAATATCATTCTGATACTAAATACAACCTCAGTTCAAAAAATGATGCAAGAGAGATTTGTTCTTCTCGTGCAGAAACAAAAACTTTAGACATAAATGAATAGGAAAAATACATTTTGTATAACTTCACAACTCAAATTATACAATGCTCCTTTCATGCTGCACATAATGCAAAACGCCTGATATTTTTTTCCAGAAACCAGTCAATTCAAGTGCCACTAGCCATAAATGTCTTTGGCACTGGCACTAATTTTACAGCAACAGAGTAATATATTTCACTTTACCATCACTGCTATAACGCGCCCTTTCGCCGGCCCAGCAAATGCCACATGATGAGAGAAGATTATAATGCAGAGTCACCATGAGCATTGCTTTGAAACTGTACCTACCTCTTCTATCAGAAGTCCAAAGGTAGCTCAAAGCTAATGAATGGCCGCAGCATCTAGAAAAGCTCCTCTGAATTGAATTTGTTCCACGCTTCCTATTGCAAGATATAGAACTTAATAAAGAGGACAAGAGAGAGTAAAGGAATTGACATAAGCAGTGACAACTAAACGATCTTCCAATGATGATTCACATAAGGCAAAAGGAAAGACGCCAGGAAATGAAACTTGCCATTTGGCTGCATAAGAACCCTTCCTATAAAACCACAGAAGATCTGTTTTTAACAGGCTTCATAAAGTTCAGAACCCTTGAGCCATGACTTCAAAAGCAACATACCAGGAAAGAAAGTGGGATTGTTGGGAAATTGGACTTGATGGGTGGTCCACTCAGCCCATAATCACAGACTAATTGGTTATTAGTGTCTCGTGATATAGGAGTAAAACCTCCGATTAACAAGAAATGTGAATGGCATGTCAATGAAAAACCAAATTCATATTGTACTGATGGAACATCAGGTTGAACAGCAATAAAAGTACCTTGAGCATGTCAAACACCTTCTCAGCAACATATTTCTGTTGAAGGGTTGCGCCTTTCTGCTGCACTTTATCAGGATGGATACACAATGTTGCTTTTCTATATGCCTTCTTCACAGAAGCACCCGTAATTAAATCCGTCAAAGAAACAGGCTGCCAACCGCTTCCAGGCCAAAGCACCTGTGGCACAAACCAATATCAAGACCATTCAATTAGAAGCACAAACAATCAAATGTTTCAGAAATTATAGGGTTTCCCATTCAGAAATGATTTATCTGTGAATGTCAATCAAAACAATAACTATTTTCCTAAGATCCGGAGTCTTTTGGTCTCTGTAGATGTTCAATGCGTGTGTAAATCTTTTGATGCATAAATTTCTATGGTAGAAAGAAAAATCTGTTAGCTGATATGATGGCTTCCTCTGTGTCTGTGCGCTTATAATTATTATTATTATTTTTATTTTTTTACTTTTAATATCAGTGTTGTTCAAGATATGAATAGGTAGAAGGAAACAATCCCCTAACCCCACAAAAGTTTTTAGAAAATGACTATGATTAGCAAGGCAAGTAAATACAGAGATAAGAAAATAGATCGGATGTGTGTGTCATTTGTTTGGTAATTTCTATTCAACGAATGAAACTCCTTTCAAATTTTCTGCTCTCTCTTGTTGTAATAACCAGGTGGCGTGTTAAGTGGAATCCAGCAGTTCTGGGGTAAAACTGATCTTCGCATATAAGAGGACAAAACGGAACATACATATTGCATAGTTGATAGCAGCGCACGCAGATTTCCTTCTTTCCCAGCAGCCCATCGCTTGATTTCAATATCTACAGTCTCCGATATTCTCTGTAACAAAAAGTCAGCAACTATAACATAGATAAAATAGTAAAAATCACAGCAAAGACATACAATCGATGACAGAGCAAAAAGAAGAAGGATGACACACAGAGCAGAGTTCAAAAGTACACTTCAAAAATTATGAGGAGCATCTAAACAAGCACCTAAATACATGATTGTATTATAACTCTGTAATTCGATATAGGCACATAAAAGTGGTACACAAAGAAAATTGTAGGCATTGTTTTTTTGAGTATGCCACTAATTGAAGGGGAGCCCCTTGGAGTAACTGGTAAAGTTGCTGCCCACGGGTTCAAGCCTTGGAAACAGCCTCTGGCAAAAATGCAAGGTAAGGTTGCGTACAATACACCCTTGTGGTGGGGCCCTTCCTCGGTCACCGCGCATAGCGGTAGCTTTAGTGCACCGGGCTGCCCTTTTTTTACTAATTGCAATGAGAACACAATAATTTATAAGTACTTTGGCAAGTTTATTATTTTTTTAGAATAGACTTTCGCAAGTTGTTTGTTGAAACAATACTTACATGTCTTTCCTGCTGCTCCATCTGAACTTGAAGGTCACGTTGATTCTTTTCAGCCAAAGCTTTGGCCTGAGAAAATACATACCGTAAATCATATATAGAGCTAAACAATGCAATACATGGTCAAAGGCTGTAAACAGAAATTTGCCCCGACAATCCAAACATGAGTGAAAACACATTGTGCCAGGGAGCATACCGCACGCTCCTGAGTTCGTTGATGGCGTTCCAATCTAGCTTTTCTTCTTTCTTCTGTTTCCCCTTCAACCTCTTGGAAATCTCCAGATGACGTGGCAGCTGGTTAAGTAACATAATTCAGTATTCAGGAAATAGATGAGACAGACTTAAAACCAACATGACACATTTTGTATGCCAATAGTTTGTCTGTACGCATATTATTGCCTAGATCACTTGTTAAAGAATAAATATAATACAAGAACAAATGGTAAGAAAGTGAGACGGTTTAAAAAAAAAGCATCTTCTGTACAATTGAGGGAATCATTCAACAAAAACTGCTAATGACTGATGTGCTGCATTAAGTTGTAATCGCGTGACATTAATTGAATTGAAGATAAAGTTGGAGAAAATGAAAAGCCGCTAAGGTGGTAACTCTAGCCTGCAAGGCTTTACTAGTAGTACAGACTAACCCCCTGAATTTTGCTAATAAAGCCACAAAAAGTTAAGTACCTCCAAATATTGAAGAGAGATCATCAACAAAATTTGTTGCTGAAGATGCCTTTGTCCTGTTGGAGGAGGTTGTGGAAGATGAAAATGTTGGCTTTGGCCCTCCAGCACCTGCCTTGTTCTGGAACTGTGAAGCAAATGAAGACTCCTAGAAATGGCAGGTGAAGAAATGAAATAATTACAAAAATGAAGAGAAAAGATAAAGCATAACAAGAGGCTCAAATTGATATCTTGGTGTTGTTTTGTTTACATTTACAGAAGAACTTGTTCTTGTCTTTGGTGCACTATTAGCTCTAGAACCCATATTGAAAAAGGATTCAAGATCATCATCGTTCTTTTGTTGGTTCATCTTTGCAGCAGCAGCTGCCCTTTCTCGAGCCTCTGCGGCAGCTCTTTCTACTGCAGCTCGTTCTGCTCGACGTCTTGCCTCAGTCTCAGCCTTTGCAGCTGTAGCTTTTTCACGTGCTTCTTTTTCCCTTGCTTCTGCAGCTATCTTTTCTGCTCTTTCTTTAGCTTCTGCTGCAGCTCTTTCACGGGCTTCCGCTTGTGCTCGCTGAACTGCAGCCCTTTCTGCCCGTTCTCGAGCTTCAGCTGCAACCTTCTCCACGGCAGCTCTTTCGGATTTTAAACGAGCATCAGCAGCAGCTCTTTCTCTAGCCTCTGCTGCTGCTCTTTCTCGTGCTTCCCTAGTAGCCCTTTCTACAGCTTGCCTAGCCCTATCTCTTTCTATCTCTCTGGCTCTTTCCCTCTCCCTCTCAAGTTTCAATTGTGCTCTCTCTTCCTCTTCTTTTTCCCTCAGTTGACGTTCACGTTCTAATCTCTCGTTTTCTCTCAATTCTTTTTCTTGTGCATCATGCATGGCTTGTTCATCCTTGTCCAAGTTTACAGCCTCCTTACTCTTAGCTGCCTTTGCATGTTCTCTTTCTTTTACTTCCTTAGCATGTCTAAATTTGGCCTGAGCTCTATCCATAGCCTCCTTCATCGCAGCTGCTGATGCAGCAGCTACTGAGTTTGCATTCATATCTTCGCCAGAAACAAACTCTGCACTTTCATCCACACTATGGTGAGACCTACCCATGACAAATTCATCAAGTTCGTCCAACTGAGAAGTTGGAGGGCTCTTGGCTGCAGGGCGAACAAGCTTAGGACTTTGAGAATATTGGTTGTAACTTGGAGGAGAAGAATATCTGTCACCCTTCTTTCTTGCATTTGAAGCAAAGGAACTAGTCTCTGATTTTAAATTTCGCCGTGGAATTGGAGGTGGAGGTCGTGATGGAGGTGGAGCTCTCGTAGGTTGTGTAAAAAGAGGAATCTCTGACACACTAAGCCATACATCATCAGAAGGTTGCACTTGTTCCTCTGATCTTGGGGATGTGTCTGATTCGAAGTGTGTTTCATGAATATTGCTACTTGCATATGGAGGGGGGAAACCAGCTTCACCAAAAGGTGTTTCATGAATATTGCTACTTGCATATGGAGGTGGGAAACCAGCTTCAACAAAAGATCTCTGAGGATCAGCTGGAGGCATGTCAAACAGAGGAGAGTCGGGAAAACCATCCCCAGGCACCTTTTTCTGTGTGCGATTATCAGAAGATTTTCCAATGTTTTCTCTAGAAGTAGAGGCTTGTGTCTCACTCCTTCCTGATCCTGATCCTGCCCTCTGAGGGCTACCTCCCATCCCTCTGTTATTCCGACCGGGGTATAATGGAGGGCCAGACTTACTAAAACCATTAAGTGGATCTAAATCATCAAGAACTCCTCCACTAACTGATGAAGCTTCAGACTTCGCATTTCCAGATTTACCAAGCTGACCAATCTGTTCAAGTGGATCCATGAAATCCTCTGGGGAAGATGAAGCCGGCATTGAGGTTGACCCTAAGCCTGCAAAAGGGTCATCCAGCACACTAGAACTTCGATTTGAATTTCCAGTGGGTTTGGAGTAATGACTAGACTCTGTAAACGACCTGTGCAAAATCACCTGTCCCTCATTAGACAATCAAATTGCAGGATAAGAAAGATCAGATAACAATTTGGCCATACATTTGAGTACATCAATTTATTCTAATCAACAACACTAATCACAACTGATAGGCCAAGGAAAAATGCACATATATGTCAAAAACAGTCTAATCGATGTCGTTCATTGAGACACCCTGTTCTATCTTTTCTTCTTTCTATATTTATTGCTCAAAAGTCAGGCTATTTCTCTCCAGTCAGTCTGCAACAACAACAACATACCCAGTATACTCCCACCAAGTGGATTCTCCAGTCAGTCTGATAATGTCAAAAGAAACTCATGAAAAGTGAAAGGGCTAATGGAGAAATAAACTGGCTTTGTCTTACGACAAGACACACAAACTACTAAGCACCAACATTGACCACAATTTTGAGAAAGCTAACCAGAATCATATGTATTCCACTAAAACAGTTCCATGTTTGTAACTTATTGTTTGGATAAAGTACCACCATTTTTTCAGTACAAATTAAGAACCTCAGTTACATATTCATTCTTCGAGTTAATACACTGTTCTTCACCTAATTAAAGCATTTTTTTCCTATTGGGAGCATATATAGACATAATATGGCAAGCAATTCCATATACTAACAATAATAAGAACTACGGAGTTTCCAAAAGCTAAAAGATACAAGAATTTTGGAATACATTCCATATATCCTATTCAACGTGCAAGACGGCAACATTTGTTACATGTTAGCACTTTCAAGATGTATTCAAATAGCCTAGACAGCAGTATGTACTGACCAGTGAGCAGATCGCCTTCTGCAGTATACATATTTGTGTTTACCGTATGATCCTAAAAGGGTAAAATGCTCTCTCTTATGCTAGTTCATAACCTCCTTATCACAAACTAGTTGGGATCAGCTATATAAACAACTTTAGAACAACAATGCCTTAATTTTGTACGAGTTCTAGTCATCACTTCAATTTCACTGAGATATAGCTTAAATTATTCAAACGACTGCAATCAGATAAACAAATGAAGCTTTGATAAATATGACAAAGCACCTCTTATTAGTGGTGGAAGTACTACTACTCCCAAATCCAGCTAACAAATCATCAAACTCTTTAGCATTCGAGCTCGAACTCCTCTTAGGCTCTGTAACCTTCTCATTTGACCTCAAATTCCCAAGCAGATCACCAAAATGCTCATCCTTAATCTTCGGTTGTGGTGGCAAAGTCATTGAAGCAAAAACATCATCATCAAATCTGACAGTAGAGGCAGCTTTCTCAGATACCGATTTGCTCTTCAGTCCTGGCAATCCCTCGAAAATATCCTCATCATACACTGGCTTATCATACACCGGACCAGACGACGTTTTATTTGAATCCTTGCCAGTGTTGAAAATGGAATCGTAATTGATGTCATTCATCGAAGACGATTTATTGCTGTTATTAGTGTATTTTGGAGGTCCACCGAAGACGTCTTTGTATAATAAATCATCAGAATGATCATCATACAATGGTGAAGACGACGATGATCGGCGCCGATCTCCACCGTCGGATCTCATCGGAGCCGATTTTCCGGCGGGTCTTAACCCGAAATCACGAGCCAACACATCAAGATCATCCATTGAACAACCAACCAGTATTCAATTTTTTCAGATCTGGACGAAATTACCCTTGAAAACACTGCAATTGCTGCTTGTACGATCTGAAAATTAGACGAGATTGCAAGGCAAATACGGTAAACCTGAATAAATGTGAATGATTGAAAATCACAACAACATGATTAAATAAAAATCTATATCTATATCTATATATGTATGTATAGGTAGAGAGAGAAAAATGCTGAATTAGGGTTTGAAGAGGGGGAGGACTGAGTAGCGGTGACTGTTTCTCTCTCTTCTTTTTTTCTTTTTTCCCTTTGATTCTTCTTCCTCCACCTCCGTTTTTGTTGTTTTCTTTTTTGTTTCTCACTTGTTATTGATTGGGTTCATTGTTGAGTAAATTCCCTACATGCTCACCCCATGTTTGAAAAATTACTTATAAATATTATTTTTATTTTATTTAGGATAAAAATATCATCTAACTTTTTTTTTTAAAATATACTTAATACTTTAAAAATCTTCTCTCTCCTACTGAAAATATCATGGCATTAGATAAATAGATTTATTTAACTTATTTAACTAAAATTTTAGTTTAATTTTTTATTTAAAAAAATTTACACATAATATATTAATCATTGAAGATTAATTTAATTACACGAAAACTTAAATTATTTTATTTGATATATACTTTTCAAAGTTTCTTTTATTTACTTATTTATTTCAACACTTAATAATATTTAAAACTCAGGTACTTATAAAAAATATTACTCATTTAATTTTTTGTTGTTATTTATTTTATATATTAAAGATTCTTAAAATGTAAAAAGAAATAAAAACGACGAATTTATATTTTAGAAATTAAATTTTTTATTTATATGAGAATAAAAGAATAAAATTCACTTTTTTGAATTATACAAAATAATTTTTGAATTAGTATATTCCAAAGATATTATATTACCTACAAATATAGAGTAATAGAGAATACAAAAATATAATTTGTTATTTAAAACATTGATGACAAATCTACGGTATTTTTTGTTGCCAAACAAAATTCAATAAGAAAATTTTAATATGTATTATTACCTGGAAATTTTAATTTGGACATATATTACTTGTAAATTATTGTACAAGATAATTTTTTATAAATATATAGTGAAAAGAAGAATTTTTTTCTTGCAAATTTTTTACAAGTAATTGTCCATAAATAAAACAAGTAAATCCGTAAGATAAGATATAAAATTTAGAAAAGAAATTATTATTTTTAATTTAGTTTCTTTACTCTTTTTTTGTGATCATTATATTTATATTTTATTTTATTATACAATTAAACGCTAATTTATACCCATACTTCATTCTAAATCCATCAAAAGTAAAGAATAATTGATTGAGTAATATTTTAAAAATTCATTTGTAATAGTACTGAAGAAGGTATCATTTTGTTAATGTTTCTTAAAAAAAGTTTATTTGTTTCAAGACTACATAATTTTTCTTTCCTTCAAAAATAGGGATATTATTCTTTTATTCTCATATATATAACAAACTTAGAGCCCGTTTGGGATTGTTGTTATAAAACTACTTATTTGAGAAACACTTTTAGAAAATGGCTTTTCAGAAAAGTGTTTTTAAAAAAAAATATTTTGTGTTTGATAAATTCATTCGAAAAGTGCTTTTGATAATCAAATTGTGTTTGGATAATTTTTTTCAAGAAGTGTTTTTTTGAGACAAATGACTAAAAAGGACATCTATCAATAGACTTTTATTACTAAAATCAAACTATAGAGAAAATTATTTTAAATATCTATTATAATATTTTTAATTAATTTTTAAATTTAATTAAAAAGTACGTACTCTAAAATTTTCAATCAATATTTATATACATAAATACATTAAAAAAATTAAATGGTGATATATTATTTAAATAATTTAAATATTACTTAAAACATCAAACAAAAATAAATACAGAAGTTATTTCATAAATGAAATCACTATATATGAAAAAATTAACGACAAAAAATAATTAGACCTTCATACATCACAAAAATTCTCAACAATTTCATCCCTAATTTTATTACACAGTGTTTTCATACTTGTAGAACATCTATCTTGTATTTCTGAAGGTATACCAAAAGACTGGTCTGCATCTTCGATCTCTGTGATGATGCCTTTGTTAGCACAATAGTTAAAGTCTTTTGTAATATATTTTTACGGTGTCAAAATTTACTACAAATAAGCAGTTATCAAATTCATATATATATATACACACTATATTTTAACAAATATGTCACTTTTCATGAATTATTTATTTAAAATTAAATATTCGAGAAAAAATTTATATGTGATAGCAAAATACAATCTTGTAACGTGATTCATCTGTCAATTGTTATCATTAATAATAATAAAATAATTCATATATTCTTTAGTCATCATCATCAATGATATTTTCAAATTTATTTAAAGAAAATGAGTGAAAATAAAATAATAATATATAAATCATAAAGAATTATGACGTAAATATAAAATATAAATTTTAAAAAATCAAACATTAATTTAACTTGTAAGATATGTTAATTAACTAATAAGGTACATATATATATATTTGTGTATGTGTGATAGAGATATTTTTGTCATAAAAAAATATTTTTCTGCTTCTGCTTATTTTGAGAAGCAGAATTTTTTTGCTTATTCCCAAAAGCAGAAAATCTGTTTCTGCTTATTTTGAGAAACAGTTATTTTTAAAAGTACTTTTGCAAGTTTACCAAACACCCTTCTTTTTTAAAAAAATATTTTTATTCTCAAAATAAGTGCTTATTTTGGGAAATAAGCAATCTCAAACAGGCTATTAATGTCTAAAATATGAAATCCATCGTTTTATTTCTTTTACATTTTAATAATTTTTAGTATGTAAAATAAACTACAAAAAAAAATTATTGTACCAATTTGTATAAGTACTTGTATTTTAAAACTATTATTACGTTTTAATTTGTACTTGTACTACTGAGCTCCCTTTAATTTCTATGAAACTTTCATTATTACCAAAAAAAAAAAACTATTATTACGTGGTGAAATAAATAAGTAAATAAAAGAACTTTTGAAGAGTACATATCAAATAAAATAACCCAAACTTTTGGTGTAATTAAATTAATCTTCAATGATTAATATATCATGTGTAATTTTTTTAATTTTTTTAAGAATTAGGATAAACCTTTAGTTAAATAAGTTTGATAAGTTATACATTTATAAAAAAATAAAATAATGACATGGCATTCCAAGTAGGAGAGAGAAAGATTTTGAGGTGTTAAGTATATTTTAAGGAAAATAAGTAAAGTTGGATGATATTTTTGCCCTAAATAAAATAAAAATGATATTTGTAGGCAATTTCCCAAACATAGATGATCATTCAGGGAATTTACTCTTCATTGTTCATGGAAGAAAATTTTAACTTTTTTTAGACAAAATATTGATTCTTTTTTCTATAAAGAATTTTGATTTTAGCTTTTAAAAAAAATAAATTTACCCGGTGTTCGGTATTCGTATTGAAGCCACGACTAATTTAGATTGCTGGGCTGACGCGCCCAATAGAATTTTCTCCATACTCAGGGCTCGAATTCGATTAAAGGATATATTATTGGTGGTCAGATATAAAAATGGTGAAGTAATAAAATATATTTTTATTCTTAATTATGAAATTAGGGCTCGTTTGTACGAGATAAGAAATAACTAATTATGGAGCTAATTTTAGGATGAATTGATCAAATGTTTGGTTGACATAAAATCGCAAGATGATTTATTCAAGAAAGTTATAGTTTATTTTTATCGCACGTGTATTTTGCCAACCAAACGAGCCCTTAAAATTTGATTTTTGGCCGAATTTATTAGAGAATGTTAAATATTTAAAGTTTTGATGAAAATTGAAGTGTGCTAGAATCAAAAGCGCGAAAGCTTGGCGAGAATTTATTTTTTAATTATAAATTTTAAATTTGAATTCTAATATTTTTTTTATGATGACTATTATATGTCAAAATATTTTTTTCGTACGAATTTGAATCAGGACATCAAATTAGATATTATTACCTGATTAGAAATTTAGAATTATGTGGACTTGTTGCAAATTTTGGTAAGAAGTTTTTTTTCTAGCAAACTTATATATCAATTTTTCACTAAGCATATGTCCTCCTATTATTTTTGTTTTGTACCTTGCCGTATCAAGAATAGCATATCTTTTTCCTTTTGTTTTAAGTGGGTACAACCCTGTCCAAAAAATAAATGGGATTAACTAATATAGATGAGTTTAACAATATATTTGACATTTTCATATATTTAATTAGTTAAGGTTAGATGTCATTATTTATATTTTAGTACTTTGGAAAAAATAGCTACACCATTTTATTTAAATGAATATTATATTTTTTACACAATAATTGTCTAGTTGATTTGTTCATTACAGTGAAAACAAATAATTTTTTTTTACAATAGAATCAAATGCTTAAGTTGAAATGTATTTATTCCCATGTTTATAGGACAATTTTGCGATCAAAGAAAAGGTCTTTGTGATATTTTAGTGGATTTAGTATATAGTCCATTAATTTGGTTTTTGATTGAGACTTTTTTCTTCTTCTCTGATTGAGACTTGAATTATATAAAATTAGATCAAATATAAATTATCTAATCGCATTTTTTATTAATTATGGAATAAAGAAAAGAGAAAAAAGGAGAAGTGAAAATCAAACTCACATGTATTGTGTGAAACAATTTATAAGGGGTCGTTTGATTTGCAAACAAATTATACTAGAGTTATAATATGGAAATAGCAATATCTAAATTAAAATTAAATAATGACAAGTTAATTTATTGAATATATTCTCTTGGTGTTTATGTATTTGATTCACTCAATTAAAAAGAACATGATAGTTGGTGGTGATAACTGATGATGGTTAACAATGATAGTCGCTTATGTCTACTTGAGATGATGGTCGGTGATATGTTGATTGATGATAGTAGTTATGGACGGTAGCTAGCAAGAATAGTAATTGATAAAGTCACCTTAGTGTTTAAGCTTGTGGTATATAATTGACATTACGGTTAATACTTATAATAATGATGGTGCGACTCACTGGTCGGGGGTTGAAAACTCACCACAGCTACCTGGGATCGATTCCCAGGTAGGGCCTTGGAGTTGAGCCTATCGCACCAGGTTTGCCTAGTGATTCTGATGTTACTTGCAGGTTGTGCACAGGGGGGTTTAACCAGTGCGCACATCCGAAGGGTGTAGCGGCTGTGGATTTTCCTGGAATTTCCCAAAAAAAAAATAGTGACTTATAATCTTCCTATAATTGTGATTAAAAATATATAATAGTGACTGATGGTAAGTGATTATACGATTTATATCATTGTATATCGTACTAAAATTTAAACATTGTCTTTTTTCACTATACTTCATCTCTATCCATTTGATTTTTGTGATCTTAACTTATTAATTGAGATATTATAAATTTCAAAATAAAAAATTACTAATGATAGAAAGTAGGAGTATTATTATTTTTAAATAAACTAGAATTAAAAATATATATCTAACATAAAACACACAATGAAAGCACATAAAATAGACAAGAAAATTACTTGTTTCAAAAGTGTATACAATTACACAAAAGTGTATTTTTTTTAACAAAGAAAAGAGGATGTATTTTGGTTGAAACAAGTACTGTATGAAAATTTAGCAGAGTAATGAATGCAAAAAGAAACTATGGCCCATGCAGGTCTCGAACCTGCGACCTTCGCGTTATTAGCACGACGCTCTAACCAACTGAGCTAATGGGCCCTGTTGTACAAATGCATTCAATTATCATTGTTCAACTCAATTCCCACATTTCCCACAAAACATTGGATTCTGTTTCTAGTCTCTGTATACTGTACTTCCATTTTATAAGTAGCCGTTGTTGTACGCCTTCACCATTTCAAATTCGAACCTACAAACTAAAAAGCTATTGACAAAAAATCAAAACAAAATGGCACCACCAGCTCCACCACCTTTTCCGGAAAACAACCAGATCCCCCGGCCAAGTCCAAAACTTGGCCGGAAACCTCTTCAACCGAAGAACACTCCGTTTATTCCTCCAAAACAACACGGAAAGCAAATAGAAATCTCAGTAACACAAAACTCAAACAAAGAGAATCTTCATCTTCACCTTCAACTTCATCCAGATGTTTCAACTCCAAAAAAGGCAACAAATCCAGTCAGCTGTATTCAGGCAGAACAGCCGTTCGATTCATCGTTAGCTGAGGAGCTCAGTGCTATTCGTGAAAAGCTCGAGAGGCTGAAAAGCGATAAAGAGAAGACGGAGAAGATGCTGAAAGAAAGAGATCTGTTTCTGGATTTGCAGAGGAAGGAGCTGTTAAACAGAGGAGAGCTGCAGAAAGAGCTTGAACTTGAAGTTGATCGGCTTTTTCGATTGAATGAGCTCAGATTAGCCTGTGCGGTAAATCTACTTTTTGTTCTGATTGATTTCAGGTGAATTTTTGTTTGATCAAAAATGGAAAGTTAAAAAAGGAAATTCCAAATCTGTCTTTGAATCTCGAAGATTTTATTTTTTAATTGAAGATGCAAGGAATTGAAATATAAATCCTATTGAGATTCAAACATACCTAAAGTATACTTTTTTTTCAAGTTCCATACCTAAACTATAAGGTGTGTGTTTCCTACCTTAATTATCACTCTCCCTTTTTATTTTGCATGGCCAAGTAAAATGAAAAGGAGTGAGTATTTGTCAACACACACAAACTATCAATTGTTCATTTCTCCTAACCATCGTTCAGGTAGGAAAGGTAAACATTGATAGTTGATAGTTCAGATAGAAATCTCGCCCATCTAATAGTTTAGGTATGAACCTCAAAAAGTTAGGCTACTTCAGGTGCATTTTTGACAATTATTAGAATGAAATGAACATGATTATTATGAAATGAGTATAGAGAATTCGAAGAATGATTTGTTTGACATTGAGATGAAGTTGATTGAATGATGGTGGATGTATATTGCAGCAAAAGATTTCTCCAATTCGAACGCTCAGGGAGAAGGTAGAAGAAAGGAAGATAAAGGGAGATCATTTAAAGGCAAGTAGAACATTTACTAGCTAATCTCCTCTTCTATAAACAGAGCTACAATGAAACTTGATTCATTTACATGTTGGAACTTAATTAATTTTAGCTCATTGAGTCGAGTTTATTACATTTTCTTTGAGCCGAGGATCTATTGAAAATAACCTCTCTATCTCGTAAAGGTAGAAGTAAGGTCTTGCATACATACTATACTAGTTAGACTCCGCTTGTGAGATTACACTGATTATGTTGTTTTTGTTTCTTTTGGTGATGTGGATGTGAAAAATTTGTATTCTTTTGTAGGAGCTGAATTACGATGAAGAAGAAGAAATCATGACCGATAGCTCATCGGACAAGAATCCAAATGCATAGGGAATGAATTTATAGCTATTAGTCACAAAGATATTGCTTTGCATTGTCTAAAATCTCCTACAACACAACATTTTCCTTTTCATACAAATTTGAACCTTCAACCTACTAGTTGTTGGTTAGTTGTGTCATGTTGTACTATCATTCTATTGTATAAATATATGTTTGGTTTTATCAATGTTTGTCCCTTGAAATATTTACTCTTTAACCGAAAGAAAGTTTGCCATTATCTTATTCTTTGATTTTCGTATTAACTATGTTCTTTTTTGCTTCAATTATCGTATTATTGTTGTTGCTATTGTTCTCTTCTCCATTGTTTTTGCTTTATATACTTGTTGTTAGAAAAATAAGAAACATGATCGAAGAAGAAATGACTTTGTTCGACTTTCCTTAACAGACATTTCCCGTATACAAATTTGGGAAAATACAATTAATTTTCTTCTGGATACAAAAAAGCTCATGTTTATACCTGCAGATTTTTCTTAGGTAACTTCAAGAGAGTCCTTATATTTTTTATAGAATTAAGAGAAGTTTTCAGTAGTCGTGTTCTTTCATGAACATAAACAACAACAAACTCAGTATATTACTACATAGTGGGGTCTGTGAAGGATAGAATGTACGCAGTTCATACCACTACCTCCGAAGAAGTAGAGATGTTGTTTCCGATAGACCCCTGGCTCAGGACACAATGACCGTAAACAAAATTGTCATAGAACAAGAAACAAGATATAATAACAGAGATACAACACCCACAAGGAAATACGATATACTAACAAACCAAAGGAACACACCTCCCCCCAATCCACCTAACTAGAAGCTCCAACCTATGTACAAAGCCCTACGACTACTAGCGTCGCTACCCCAAGGTACTCCTAACTACTGATTACGACTCAACCACACACATATTAACCCTCTATCTTAATATGCGTCCTTCATACCTTCCTATCTAGGGTCATGTCCTCAATAAGCTGTAACTGTTTTATGTCACGTCTAATCACTTCTCTCCAGTATTTCTTTGGCCTACCCCTAACCCGCCTGAAACATGAACATATATATCCGTTCAATTTAAGACCTCTATATTTTACAAACTATCTAACACCTGTTTGATGTGATTCATGGGGAACGGAACCCTCACACGTAAAGTGAAAGTTCACAGAAAAGGAATTTATTTCAGCACAAGTACAAAGTACTAAGTAGTATTAAGTATTTATCTCAGGCTCATGGAGCTAAATTTTTTATTAGAGATCATATACACACAGATTTCCTTCCTTTCCCAGCAGCCCATCAATTAATTTCGATATCTATGGTCTCAGATGTTCCCTGTAACAAAAAGTAAGCAGCTGTAACAGAGATTTAAAAAAAAGTAGAAATTACAGCAAAGACATATTATAAAAGTCAAGAGAAAAACAAAAAGGATGAAAAAATCTCGCGCATCCTACAAATATTGATGCACCAAGCTCTGCAGCAAACATATTATTCAGAAATTATGAATCAGCTATAATCAGCTCATTTAGCTATACATTGGATAGCACCATACAGCAAAGGCAAGGCCAATAATTCATTCAGCATAAAGTGAAGAAACTGAGATCAGACATGGGATGGGATAAAAGTAAGAGAACCTTACGAAATTCAAAGATGTATTTATAAAAAAAAGTAATGATGTTTTGTGAGAGTAGAGTAGAGGGGTCTTAGCGAAAACAACATCTAAAAGTGGAGAAATTAGCTTAGTAAGAAAATGATATGTGTGAATGGAAAATTCAAAAGACCCTGAGATGAAGAAAAATGAAGAGAATTTGTTTATTATATAGAGAAACTCAAAAGGCTTACCTACTCATCGAGCACATCCACATCCACTTAGCATTTAATATTCATTAAGTATTTTTTTCTGTTTTAGGTCCCCCCTCCAACCACAAACACACATCCATATTCGCGATACTAATGAGTCTTAAGGTCCATTTGTACTCTATCCGTTATACATTTACCCCAAGATTACAATGAGTATGAAAACAATAGATGATTTATAGTTGGTGCTAAATGAAAGGTACTTTGCTTGCAGTTAGCGTCCTTCCTAACAAGTTTGCCTTAAAGGTTCAAAAAATAAAATAGTAACTCAAAAATATTTAAATCGATTAATTCAAAATTAAACTTAAAAAGTTCAATTCGAAGTTATTTGAATTGGATTTGAGTTGTAATTTCTTAAATTCAATCAAAATTTTCATATCCAATCCAAATGATCCGAACACCTAACCCTAGGAAAGGTTATAATTTTATCCTGTTGGAGAAGGTTGTGGTAGATGAAAATGTTGGCTTTGGCCCTCCAACACCTGATCTGTTCTGGAACTAAGAAGCAAATGAATTCTACTAGAAAAGAAATAGTTAACAAAGTGATGAATAAAAGATAGAGCATTGAAATGATCAGCTTAAGTTGATATCTTGAGCTGTTTCGCTTACACTTACAGAAGAACCTATTCTTGTCTTTGGTGCATTAATTATTGGCTCTATAACTCATACTGGAAAAGGATTCAAGATCATCATTACTCTTTTGTTGGGGGAGGAAGGGTCGTGACCTCGATCAGGTGAAGTGCATTAAGGGAGAGGACGGTACAGTGTTGGTGGAGGACGGCCACATTAAGAATAGATGGAAGTCGTATTTTCATAGGCTTTTGAATGACGAAGGGGATAGAGCTATTGTGTTAGAGGAGCTGGAGCACTCAGAGGAGTGTCGGGATTTTAGTTATTGTAGACGTTTTAAGGTAGAAGAGGTTAGAGAGGTTGTTCGCAGGATGCGAAGGGGTAGGGTGACGGGGCCTGGAGAGATACCTGTGGATTTTTGGAAGTTTTCTGGCGAGGCTGGTTTAAGGTGGTTGACTAGATTGTTTAACGGAATTTTCAAGATGGCGAAAATGCCCGAGGCTTGGAGGTGGAGTACTACGATCCCTCTTTATAAGAACAAGGGTGACATTCAGAGTTGCAATAACTATAGGGGTATTAAGTTATTGAGTCACTCTATGAAGATTTGGGAGAGAGTGGTCGAGGTGAGGCTGAGACAGATAATGTCTATTTCGGAGAACCAGTTTGGATTTATGCTTGGCCGCTCGATGACAGAGGCAATTCACCTGGTGCGGAGGCTGGTGGAACAGTATAGGGAAAGGAAGAAGGACCTGCACATGGTGTTTATCGACTTGGAGAAGGCATACGACAAAGTCCCCAGGGAGGTGCTTTGGAGATGCTTGGAGGTGAGTGGAGTCCCGGTGGCATATATCAGAGCAATTAAGGACATGTATGATGGATCTAAAACCCAGGTGAGGACGGCGGGAGGAGACTCAGAGCATTTCACTGTCTTGACAGGATTGCATCAAGGATCTACTCTTAGTCCCTTTTTGTTTGCTTTGGTGATGGATGTGTTGACGCGGTGTATTCAAGGAGAGGTGTCTTGGTGTATGCTTTTTGCAGATGATGTAGTTTTGATTGATGAGACGCGCGTGTGTGTGTGTGTGTGAATGATAAATTAGAGGCGTGGAGACAAACTCTTGAGTCTAAAGGGTTCAGGTTGAGTATCTCAAAGTATTTTAGATTCTTGATTTGGTTGTGTTGTGATGAGATACTCGTTCAGAGAATGCCTCTGGTATGAGATAAGTGATCAGCTAGAGTTAACATGTATTCCCCGCCAGCCTAAAGTTCCTAAAATAGGTTGTGATATAGGAAATTTGGACATAAATTTGCAGATTTCTCTCAGCGTTAGTTGGCCATCCATTTGGGCTTAGTTTGTGTTCTCTCAATATTGATGCTTCAGGAAATGCTATGACTATAGAGAGATCGACTACTAGTCTAGGGAGTATCCCTGACATGAATTCCAGTTATTCAGCTCATTTAAATCAATTAGTGATGTTGTGGCATCTTCAGTTATAGATGGAGCGTTTGGCGCCTTAGTTGATGATTCAGTCAGTCGATCCGATTTAGACCCGTTCAAATTTACTTTCCCTATGCCCGTTAGTCACGTGACTGCAAATGTTGTCAAGATTGGTGCATTTTTACTTCTCACATTTATCTCTTATTATGTGTATTGGGGTTTTCATACCCATTGATAATTATATGCCTTGATGAATTTATATCGGTCATTATGTGCCTTATTGTTGAATTCATGATTATATTACTACCCCGTGGTTTATTTCTTTTAGTAGTGGATGGAGTAAATCTATATTAATATTTTTTCCTATGGGTGTGGTTTTGGGTTCGAGTCCCATTTATATTGGCACATTAGCCCTGTTGTGGCCCTTGAGTAGTACATGATATTGATGTTCATTTTGGTATCGCCTGTTCAGAATGTTGATCTTGATATTGCTATTGTTATTGCTATTGCTACCACTGTGTGAAATTATTGATATTATTTGATATTATTACTTGATGTTGTTACATGATGAATTTGATTCGCGCTGGTTAGCTGTATAGACTAATGTTATCTAGTTAGAGTTTCATTTTCTTGTGATACTAATTGGTGGCTAGAGTAGATATTGCCTAATTTGGTGAGTTCTTTCCCGTATCCTGGTGAGATTGACTATGTTCCCTCTTGGTTAGCTGTATTAGATTTGTTCGGGCACGTGTTGTGGTATCCAAGATAAGTTGACCTTCCATGATTTTTGTGGATTTGAGTCGGCAATTTAGTTATGTTGCCCCTTTTGAGTTTGGGATTCTTAGATTTGCCTCCTGGTTTGTGAAAGATTGTGTTTTGGCTATCCCTTCCAATATAACCCGTTTGTGAGATTAATTAGTTTGAGGTCCATTCTTTGGTTGTGACTATTTCATCGCCCGATAGTGGTTTTGACATTGATATTGAGGTGTCGTGGATTCGTCTCTTAGATTTGATGGGTTCGTTTCTTTGTGATGGATTGCCTTGTTGTTAGTGTGGAGATTGGACACTCTTTTGTCGTTGTGATATGGTATTGTCTAGAGGAGTTGGAAGATAGAGGCTGGTGGCCTTTCCTGTGATCGCTTCTAAAGTTGGAAAATTAGAAACTCTTTAGCTTGAGTTGTTGGTACTCTGGTGATTGTCTCGACTTTGACCTTGGCCTTGAGATTGGTATTTCTTCTTTGATGATGTGATTCTTGGGTGGATTCAGGAAATTCCCATTTCAGCATTTGTTTGGCCTAGTGAGGCTTGGTGGAGTGATTCTCCTCGATGATATATGTTTATGGCTATTTCTTTGCCTAGATGGGGTATTGTATTGGTTAGTTTTGGCTTAAATTGCATTTCTCCGAGTTGCTAAAGTGTTTGCATTCACTAGTGTGGTTTTAGGACTTGAGAAGTTTTGAGTATGTTTTAATAGCTCATGCCCTATGAAATGCGTTATTTGCACTTTCAGTCGACGATTTACCCTTTTACATAATTTCTGTATAGTGGCTTGGTATGATTTATCTCGGATATGTTAGATTTAGATACTAAAGTCGATTTGAATGGTTGGTAATGATATAGGTTTATTGGTTCAGTTTTGACTTGATGCTTTGGAATGGTGATTGGGAAGTATGATAAATTTGGATCATTAGTGCCTACCCATTCTTAGTTTTTGTTTAAGATATTTGAGACCGAGCGATTCAGCCTTGGTATTGAGATTATTTCAGCTTAGTGTTGTAGATCTTGCGTGCAACTTTTGTTTTAGACTTGTCTTCATTCAGATTTTATTTATAGGCTGGTTGAGTCTACTCTGTGGTTGTCTATTCGGTCTTCTTGATGTCGGTTGGATTATAGTTGATAAGTGTTCAGATGATAGCCCATGGGCCCCATTTGGTTATTTCAGTTTTGACCTCGAGTTTCAGTTTTCTTTGAGAATTTTGGATGATTTACTCAGTGGGAGTAATATACTTGAGTTGGATTTAGTATGCCTTTTTCTCGATACATGGATCATCCTGGAGCAAAATATTCAGTCATAAGTAGTTATACCTTGGATTTCGAAATTTCAATTTGATTTTTATTCGAACTGGTTGCAGCATTGGCATGGATTGCATTCCTTGATTATCTCCATTTGTATGCCCAGATAATGCCTTATGAGCTTATTTCCATGTTTTCCTTATGGACTTTCAGCGGATCAACTTTAGTTCTTTGATTTCTCCATGATGAGATAGAGTCGATGAGACTTAGGTGATTTTCCTCCTGGTTTTGAGTTGAGAGCATGTGTAAAATTGTTAAGAAATGTTATTTTTGGGTTTGGAGTTGGTTTTATGACTTATGTCTTGGTTTGCTTTTGGCTTGGATGAGCCTTTGTTGATTTATATGGATATAAAGATGGTATCAACATGATGTGATTCAGATATACGTGCATCAGCCTTTCCAGTTCAGTTGGCGGTTAAGTTAAGTTGGCTATTTTGGAAGTAGAATGAGAGTGCTTGTCAAGAAAGGGATACTTGTGGTAAAATCCCTTAGAAGTGTTTTCTCTCCGTTGAGGTTACCTGAGAAGTCATGCTTGGAGCATGTGGGCCCAATTGAGTGAAAACTTCAGCGAAACAATCCCGTAAGCAAATTCTGACTTTGCCAGCAGATTTGGAATATCAATTTTAGTTTAGGTAGACCTTTGGTTTGGGTCCCAATGCACCGTAGCTCATTTCGACCTATTGATCGGAAAGTTGAAAATTTGAATGAATAGGTGTGGGACCCACTTTTTATTGAAATGATCTCGGATAAAAGTTTTGATGATTCCAATGAATTTGAAATGTGGTTTACACTCAAATTTCACTATCGGATCATATATTTTGATTTCTGAATGAGTTTCGAGGGTCAAAATAAATTTTTGACTTTGCTGATGGCCCAAACAATGACTGCGGATCTCCAAAGCGGGTATGGGTATTTAAGCACCCTATAGCCGCGTTTATCACCATTTTGACTCATTTTTTAGAGCCTAAAATCCTAAATGGGTATGATAACTCAAAATTGAGTCTTGTGGATGTCTAGGGAGCTTGGTAAACATCTTTTATCATGATTATCATCCAGATTAAGGTAAGATTTTATCACTTTATTGGTGAATTTCTTAGTTCTTGACTCAAAACCCCAATTTAGCTTAGGGCTTGATTTAGCCCTAAATTTGGTTTGTTTTCACCAATTCATTGAGGGTTATGATTTCTTGGTGATGTATGAGCATTAGGTTGACCTTGAAAATGCGATTTCCGTACGTGGGATCCACTTAGGGTTTTTGGTGTCGTTTTTAGACCCGAAGCACAATAGTGCAATATGGGTATCGTTAGGCTCATATTGATGAGTAGATTATATTGTTAATATTGTGATGACACACTGATACCCGGCAAGGCCGGAGAATATTATAATAATATTGATACTCGGTTCGAGTTCGGAGGATACTATTGAGATGATATTGATTCCCGGCAAGGTCGGAGGATATTATGATGATATTGATACCCGGTTCTAGTCCGTTGAATACTATTGAGATAATATTAATTCCCGACAAGGTCGGAGGATATTATGATGATATTGATACCCGATTCGAGTCCGAAAGATATTATTGAGATGATATTAATTCCCGGCAAGGCCGGAGGTTGATTATGATGATAATGATCTTGATGAGGACAACTATTATGAGTTGTGATATTGATGGTATACTTTGCATTTATTCCTGCATGTGCATTGCCTATCACCAGTATGCACCTATGTCTATCAGCCGGTATAGGATGGTTGCATAGATATGGGTGAAGAATATGCCTTGTGTTGTTATATGTTGATTGAAACTTTCGAGTATAGGGCGGTGGGGGTACGCATAGGATCGACTACGTATTTGATTTTCCAAAGTAGCCGGTTATTTACGATGTTATTGATATTGTTATTATCATTGTTATGATCATTATTATGGCTAGCCTATGACAGATTGGTCATGGATCCGGTATTGGGATTGAGGTATGTCTTTGACCTTTGCTATCTTATGATTACATTACTATGCACGATTATTCTATGTCTAGCCATATGGATTAGAAATCCTGAGTATGTTGGTATTGAATCCTAATAGTATTATAATAAGGTCTTAAAATGAGAACATGGCGATCTAAGTTATGTTTGAGATGACCTCCTGTTTATATGTATTATATATATATATCTAGCTATATAAAGTCATGGTACTATCGGATATCCCTTTCTTCGTTGTTCATATTGTATAGTCTTTCCTTCGCCTTGTATATTACAATATATCTTTCTGTCACTTTTTATCTGTATATTGACCTGGGTTATATGGTATAGCTTTGGCATTTATTGAATGTAGCTGGAAAAGATAGTTCACCTTGATACTTCCTTAGTATTATTATGTTAGACTCTTGGACATGAATAGGATAGTTGTCCCTTGTTATTCTCATTGGCTTATTACAGATTTATGGATTCTTGGTTGTAATTTTCATTCTGTTTATATGTTGTATATATCTACTTTATCTTTGGAGCTCAGTTGGCTGTTGCCTACTGAGTACCATTCGTTTGGTACTCATACTACACCTCCGTAGCCTGCAGATCATAGTACGAGTTATCGCCGTTGATGTGTGCATCGTGTGGAGTAGCCCTGATTCGGGGACTTAGAGTGAGCTCCTGATGTTCGGAGTATTACTTATCTCTCTCCTAAGTATTAGACTAGCATCTAAGTTGTATTTAGAGGTAAATTGAATCAGTGTATTTCTCCTTGATATATCACTTTTGTACTCTTATTATGTTTAGAAGCTATTGTACTGATACCACCAGATTTTGGGATTTATCTATGTATTGATCTTTATCTCATATATTCCGCATTCTTTTCCTTATGTTATTGAGTAGTCCGTTACTAGACGTTCCGGACTACAGGTTGGCTTGCCTACTGGTGGGTTATGGTAGACGCCATCATGACCTGAAAAGTTAGGTCGTGACCCTTAGTTTTGATTTCTTGTTTGGTCTCACCAATACTGCAATAACCTATCCAATTAAAAAACAACCATAATGAATATCAGTTAACAATAGATCCTTGCGATCCGACCTTTTCAGGGACCCCGCGCATAGCGAGATATTTAATGCACCAAACTTACCTTTTAATGAATATCAATGATCAATGTAAATTTTGAAGAGTTTGTGCTACAACATAAGATGAAGCCATCTGGATTAAATTTCGTTCTATATAGACCCATTTGACACCAATGATGTTCTTTTGTTCGGGCCTATCAACCATCTCCCAAGTATCATTTTATTAATCATGGAAAAGAAGATGCAATCTATCAGGTGAGGAGATTGGTGGAGCAGTATAGAGAAAGAAAAAGGTATTTACATATGGTGTTCATCGACTTAGAAAAGGTGTATGATAAAGTCCCGATGGAGGTTCTTTGGAGATGATTGGAAGTGAGAGGGGTCCCGTTGGCGTACATCAGAGCTATTAAAGACATGTACGATGGAGGAAAGACTCGGGTGAGGACGACTGGTGGAGATTCAGAGCATTTTTCGGTCAAGACAGGGTTGCATCAGGGATCGACTCTTAATTCGTTCCTATTTGCATTGGTGATGGACGTGTTGGCGCGGAGTATTCAAGGCGAGGTGCCTTGGTGTATGTTATTTGCGGATGATGTAGTGCTAATTGATGAGACGCGGGGATGGTGGGTGGGGGGTTATGAATGACAAATTAGAGGTTTGAAGGCAAACCCTTGAGTCCAAGGGGTTCAGGTTGAGTAGGTCCAAGACGGAGTATTTGGAATGCAAGTTTAGTAACTTGAGGCAGGATGACGAAGTAGTGGTGAGGTTGGATTCCCAGGATATTTGTAAGAGGGATATTTTTAAGTATCTTGGATCTACGATTCAGGAAAATGGTGAGATTTATGAGGATGTCTCTAAACCTATTGGATCAAAGTAGGTTGGATGAAGTGGAGGCTCGCCTCGGGAGTGTTGTGTGATAAGAAGGTGCCCCTTAAGCTTAAAGACAAATTCTATAGAGTGACAGTCTGTCCGGATATGTTGTATGGAGCGGAGTGTTGGCCTGTCAAGCACTCTCACATCTAAAAATTGAAGGTGACGAAAATGAGAATGTTACGTTGGATGTGTGGGCTTACTAGAGGGGACATAGTTAGGAATAAGATTATTTGGGAGAAGGTGAGAGTGGCTTTGGTGGAGAACAAGATGCGGGAAGGAAGGCTGAGATGGTTTGGGCATGTGATGAGGAGGGGCACAGATGCCCCAGTTCGTAGGTGTGAGAGGCTAGCTTTGGATGGATTCAGGAGAAGTAGAGGTTAGCCGATCGAAGAAATACTGAAGGGAGGTGATTAGACAGGACATGGAGCAACTTCAGCTTACTGAGGACATGATCCTAGATAGGAAGGTGTGCAGGTCGCGGATAAGGGTAGAAGGCTAGTGTGAGTGTGTGGGTTGTAGTAGACAGTCAGGAGAGATCTTGTGTAGCCGGGTTCGTAATCCTAGGACTATGTACTTAGGTTTCTTTAGTATGCGAGTATGTTACTACTAGGTGAGGATCCAATTTCTTATTTCTTTGTTCCTATTTTCTTATTTAGTGTTGCCCTTATTTTTCGTATTTCATATTTTCTATGGTTTCTATTCTATTATTTCTTATTCCTGATTTTCTGTTGTGCCATCCATCCCCTTGTTTACTATTTCTTATCTCATATCTCGAGCCGGGGGTCTATCGAAAATAACCTCTCTACTTCTTTGGAGGTAGCGGTATGGACTGCGTACATCTTACCCTCCCCAGACCCCACTTTGTGGGAATACACTGGGTTTGTTATTGTTGTTGTATGGAAAACTCCTCCTTCATTGCGAAAATCCAAGCTTCATGACCTACTGCTTCTTTAAAGGAGGATGGTTCAACAAAAGCAAAATTGCATTGCTCATAAACTTCATCTAGTGATCTGGTCTTCAAAACTGGAGAATCAGTTGTCAATTCAACATCTGAATTGTTCTTTGTTCCATTGGAAGAAATATCACCCATCCGTGAATTTGGAGTTGCAAGTGAAGTGTTTCCATGTTGGTTCTTTATAACTATATCTCTATCCCAATCATAGTGGCTAGACTTGTCTACCACAAGATCTCTACTGATAAACACCTTTTTCGTACTAATGTTATACACTTTGTACCTTCTTGCAGTTATGTTATAGCCCACCAAAATACATAGTTTTGCCTTGTGTCCAATTTTCCTATTTTAGCATCTAGAACATAGGCATAGCACATCGAATCAAATACTTTCAAGTGTCTCGCAGATGACTTTATATCCTTTTATGCTTCAAATGGTGTCATGTATTGGAGTGATCTAGTTGGTAATGTATTCAGTAGGTAGACTACAGTATTGAATGCCTCAGCCCAAAAATATTTAGGTATCTTCTTTTCTGCCAACATGCATCTCGCCATCTCTATCACCGTTCTGTTCTTCCTCTCAGAAACCTCCTTTTGTTCTAGAGTGTAGCTAACAGTGAATTGTTGTTGAATACCCAAATCTTTACAATACTTGTTGAACTGATGTGAAGTGTATTCTGTTTTGTTATAAGACCTGATAGACTTCAATTAACAACCACTCTTTTTTTTTTACCATAGCTTTGAATTCTTTGAAAACAGAAAACACATGAACTTTGCTACTTAGGAAATAGACTCTTGTCATTCGAGTTAGATCATCTACAAAGAGAATAAAGTATTTATTTCCACTTAAAACCTCATTGATCCACTTATATTTGTATGAACCAACTCTAGCTTTTCATTCGCCCTCCAAAGACTTCCTTTAGGAAAGGATTGTCTATGCATGTTTACCAAATTGGCATGACTCACAAACATCTCGACACATGTCAATTTTGGGTATATCAAGCACCATAACCTTGGATTGTATATACACAAATGAACTAAGATTATAATGACCGAACCTTTTGTGTCAAAGTCAAGTATCACTCATATCAACATTGAAAGAGCAACTTTCAGCAAAATAACATGAAATTGGAAAGGAATTGCCAATCATGCTAATTTTGGCTACTTCACAACCTTTAGGATCATAAATGGCACATTTTTTATCCTTAAAATTAAGTGAATAATTACTATAAAGAAACTGAGTAACACTCAACAGATTTTGAGTCAAGCTGGGTACATAAAAAACACCGTTTATGATTTTATACCTTCATCCGTAGGAAATTTCACTGATCCTCTACCTTGAACTTGCACCAGTACACTATTTTCAAGCTTCACTTTGATCCTATTAGACCTGTCCAAGCTAATAAACAGATTTTCATCAATCATCATGTGCATTGTGCACGCACTATCGACATACCAATTGCATCAATTAGCATGTGATGTGTGCCAGACCATGAATACCTCCTCTGACTTTTCAACTTAGTGATCTTTCGCGAAATTTACTCGTCGGGAAGACTAGCCACTTTGAGTTTGCTTTTACCTACAGTACCTTTCAATGTGTCCATACTTCTTACAATATCCATATTGAATAGGAGACATCTTTGATTTCTGCCTACTCTTCTCCAAGTGGTTTGTCTTCTAACAAATACCACAAGGCGAAGATTTTCCTTTTCTCGATGATTCACCGTGGTATCCACCAGATTTCATCTCTCCAGCGTGTGGTCTAAAGAGACTTTTCTGCCTTTCTTTTGTTGCTTGAATTTATGCCTTATTTGAAAGGCATTATCTTCGACTATCCCTTCACTTCTCATAGTTATCCGTTGCTCTTGGATTTGCAATTTAGAGATTAGCTCAGCTATTGAAAGGGTAGTCAAGTCACAAGACTCTTCAATAGCTGAGATTTTTATTCAAACTTGTCCGAAAGGCTGACCATGATCTTCTCTACAACTTCCTGATCTGAAAAATTTTCACCAAGTATCCTTATTTGGTTCACAGTATCCATCAACTTGGAAGAGCATTTTTTCACACTATCTGAGTCCTTCATCTTCAAGAGCTCAAACTTCCTCTTCAAAGTTAAGACCTTGACAGACTTCACTCTGTTGCTGCCTTCAAACTCCTCCTTTAACTTATCACAGGCCTCTTTGGCTGTTTCACAAGTCATAATCCTTATAAACATCATTTTCGTAAGACTTGAATGTATACAAGTGAGAGCTCTTGGAGATCTAGTAACCAACTCATCATACTTTTTAATTTCACTGAGAGTTGAAACTCTCTCAATGGCTGGACAACAGGTTCTCTCTCAAGAACATCCCATAAGTTGAGAGCCTTCAAATAAGCTTTCATCTTAATAGCCGAAATATGATAATTTTCTCCCATAAAATCGGAGAACTCGTCGTTGCCTGATTTTTTGGTGCCATGACTTTCCAACAAATAGATCCAAGAAGAGAACAAAAAAATAAGATGAATCAATCAACAAAATCAAATTCAGATCCCTTAAGAAACGAGCTCTGAAAAGGCAAGAAAAATAAAAAAAGTAACAAGCTGAAACAGTAAAAAAAAGATGCAGTTATAAATTGCTATAAAACTGCAAGGAAGAAAAGGAGCAGAAACTTATTGAGTACTCTTTTTATTTTTCCACTAAATAGATCATAACATAATATATATATATATATATAGTGGGGGATTACAAACCACAAAATATGCAAAATATCTCACACAATACTAAGTGCATATGTGGCTAACTAACAACCACTCATTTTAACTAAAAAACTTGTCTACTACAAAAATATCTTTTTAGAAAAATCTTATTTCCTAACACAACCCACAATGAAAAGGTCAATAAAACTTTTACAAGTCTCTCTACTCAACTAGACCAACAATACACAGATTTCTCTATATAAATAATAGATCCACACAAAAGTTATTGGGTTGCCCTTCCTCGAGCCTCTGCGGCAGCATGTTCTGCTCGACGTCTTACCTCAACTTTTTCACGTGCTTTTTCCCATGCTACCTTTTCTGCTCTTTTTTGGGCTTCCACTTGAATAGCAGCCCGTTCTCGAGCTTGAGCAGCAGCTCTCTCTCTAGCTACTGCTACTGCCCTTTGTCGTTCTCCAGCTTCTACGGCAGCTCTTTCTACTGCAACTCGTTCTGCTCTACGTCTTACCTCAGCCTCAGCCTTAGCCTTTCCAGCTGAAGCTTTTTCACGTTCTTCTGAAGCTACCTTTTCTGCTCTTTCTCTAGCTTCTGCTGCAGCTCTTTTACGAGCTTCAACTTGAACAGCAGCCCGTTCTCGAGCTTCAGCAGCAGCTCTCTCCCTCTCCATCTCAAGCTTCTATCGTGCTCGATCTCTCTTCCTATTCTTTTTTTTCCCTCTATTGACGTTCACGTTCTTATCTCTCCTTGTTTTCTCTCAGTTCTTTTTCTTGTGTCTCTCATGCATGCATGGCTTTAATTTACACCACTCCTTGCTGTCTTTCTCAAACTTCCTTAGCATTTCTATCTTGTCAATGAACAGCTCCCCTTGTTAGGATCTAAGACGCGTGGATTTGTCAAAGTTTTGACAAAAATTCCAACATTTACAAATCTAGGAAAAAGTGTTTTTCGCAGAAATGGCACAATAAAGTCAATGGCTATCCGCGTGGAGATTCTTTGGACAAGTGGCCATATGTTTTGACGGACTTTTATGTTTAGTCCGTTTCAAATAGAATGATCATTTTTTTTTAGTAATTCTTTAATTTTAATTTTCTACTTGACATGTTTAAGATCACAAGATTAAAAGACATTTTGATAGATTTAATATATCTTTAATTTAAAATCACAAGATTTAAAAGTTTTTTATAATTTCTTCAATTCCGTGCTAAATTAAAATAGGTCAATCAATTAAGAAAATCATCTGGGCTTTGGTAGATGATCATAGAGAGGAGTAAAAGAGCTCAAAGCTTGAAGAAAACAAAATGGAATCAGTTTCTTTCCTTGTATAAGGTCGCTCTTCTCTGGTGTGAAGAAGTAGAGAATATTATATAAATTCTCGTAACTTAATTATACATGTACAATTATGTCAGTTTGTAAATGACAAGTCAAATGCTATATTAATTTTATATATAAATGACATACTTATTAGCAACGTATCAAATATGATATTACTTGTCCATGACATATGTGCAAGGGGGCATACCACCGACTCCCGAGTACATTGATGGCGTTCCAATCTAGCTCTTCTTCTTTCTGGTATCCTCTTCAACCTCTTGGAGATCTCCATATGACATTGCAGCTGATTAAGTAACATAATTCAGTATCCAGGAAATAGATTAGACAGACTTAAAACCAACAAGTTCCACACAATTGGTATCCCAAGAGTTTATCTGTAAGAATATTATTGCCTAGATAACTTCTTAAAGTATAAATACAATACAATATCAAATGGTAAGAAACTGAAATGGTTTCAAAAAGTTAATCTTCTGTACAATTAAGGGAATTGTTCAAGAAAACTACTACTTTGAGTTAAGTTGTAATTGTGTCAGATTATTCAATTGAAGGTAAAGTTGGAGGAAATGAAAATCCGCCAAGGTAGTTACTCTAGCCCACGAAGCTAGTTCAGACTAAGACCCTCAATTTTACTAGTGAAGCCGCAAAAAAGTAAGTACCTCCAAATATTGAAGATAGATCATCAACAGAACTTTTAGTTGAAGAAGCCTTTTGTCCTGTTGGAGAAGGTTGTGGTAGATGAAAATGTTGGCTTTGGCCCTCCAACACCTGACTTGTTCTGGAACTGTCAAGCAAATGAAGTCTCCTAGAAAAGAAATATAGTTACCAAACAGATGAATAAAAGATAGAGCATTGAAATAAGCTTAAATTGATATCTGGTGTTGTTTTGCTTACACTTACAGAAGAACGTGTTCTTGTCTTTGGTGCATTATTGGCTCAATAACTCACACTGGAAAAGGATTCAAGAGCATCATTGTTTGAACATGCACGGCGGAAGCAATAATTCTGCAGGATCAATAACTTACATAATATCTAGATAACATTGTAACATCTCAGGCTCATGTAGATGTCATTGCTTACATCTACCAAATCTAATCTATGCAGCCAATGAAGACTTGCCTACACCTACCAAATCTAGTCTATGCAGCCAATGAAGACTTGCCTACACCTACCAAATCTTCATGTTTTTCCAAATCACATGATAAAAGCCTCCCTTTTTCTTTCATAATTTTTTCTTTCAAAGCTTTCTAGTAGCAGCCGATACCCCTTCTCTTTCATTAGTTTTCATAAGTTTCAGCAGTCACTATTCCTTTTCCTCCTCTCAATCACAACTTCTAAGAAACACAAGAGAATTGATTGGGAATCAAGTTCAAAATTTCGTCTTCTGACCTCAAATCCATTAAACGTTTTGAGGTATGTAAAACCATCTTTTGCTCACGTTTCATGATGTTTTCTTATTCTCCAAATCTGTTTTGTAATTTTCTTTCCAAACAGATGGTGTCTAGGTGTTTGAATTCAGCAGTTAGATTAAAAACAAATTAACTTGTCAAATTCTATTTCTATTTCCTCTTGGCGTCTTAGCAAGTGCTTATGTACTCATAACGTATGGACTGGTTTTGGCTAAATCTGGAACCTGAGTCAATAACCTAGTGTTCTCAATAATCTTTAATAAGTATTTTCTATTTTTAAAATTCTTAAAAGACGTTAGGATTAATTAACATAAAGAACGTCCCTTTTATCTCTTAATTTGATGTCCGATCCAGTTTGAGTTTATGTGGCATGCTGAAATCCTGTAAGCTTAACAAGTAGGAAGGACTGCCATTTCTTTGGAATTCTTGAACTTCTGAAATAAACAATTTATTACCACAAATTTCATAATCTTGGCTAATACTGGCAACCAAAATTGTGCGCGGCTAAAGAATGGAAACTCTATGTTCTGAAATCTTATTATCTTAATCATTTTATTTTTAAAAGTTTGCTTCCGAACAGAT
Organism: Capsicum pubescens; assembly: GCA_030864215.1. Taxonomy (NCBI): domain Eukaryota; kingdom Viridiplantae; phylum Streptophyta; class Magnoliopsida; order Solanales; family Solanaceae; genus Capsicum; species Capsicum pubescens. The sequence continues at coordinate 4,094,241 of CM061543.1, read as the reverse complement.
TTGACTTATCCCAACTGTTAGAGTTGTGAAAGTCATGTTCATGAACCATTAATAAAATGTTTTTTTTTACTGTCCAGAATACTATAAAAAAGTATCAAATAAAAATCTTATGAACTCAAAGTGATTGAATTCCCAGCATAAGCCTAAAAAGAGATAAATTATGTACATGAGCCTAAAACGAATAAACTATGAATATGAGCATAAAACGGCTAAACTATGAACATGAGCCTAGAACAGTTAAATTATGTACATGAGCCTAAAAAGGCTAAACCACGAGCATGAGCCTAATATGGCTAACACTTTGAAGATAAACAAATAAGATAACGTCATGAGCATAAGGGAGTTGGTTAGCTGACCATGAAGGCATAGGTCTAAACGACAAATGCCCGAAATTATATCTGCCGACATAGGATAGAGATCATTTCGCAAGTCGGAAGACTCTTTTTTTCATGTGTCCCGAAAAGGGACTAACCATGGATACTTGCTAGCAAATTATGTCATGTTACGTCCTATGCCCGACAAGGTATAGGACGGCTTAGCTGATCGGGCCGAGATCAGACTCCATGCGCTCACATAGTGATTTATGACGGTTCACTACTTTCTCTCACAAATAATTCAAGAAATTGAATCTATCTTACTTGGTCAAATATAAATTTATTTTATATTCTTGTTCCTTTCCATTTGATTTCACTTATATTTAAATTTTATTCTCATTTCTAATCCTTTGTTGTATTACCCTTCTGAAATGGCTTTACATACCAATACATTCCACGTATAGACCGCCTTTGGCGCTACATCGTTTCATGATATAGGTTCTAGTGCTCAAGTTCGCGGTCAGGCATCTCATTAGGATCTCTATCTTTTGCTATTGGTGAGCCTCTTTCCCACCAGGAGACCGGACGAGATATGATGATTATTATTATATATTTTCTTTTCTTTCAGTATTAGTACTTATTAGAGGCTTCACAGACTGGAGTAGTTGTCAAGCAAACTTTGTAATTTTCAGTCTTCATTTATCATAACTATTGGTATTGTTGGACATATTGCGGTATTAATAAACTTGGGTGAGGTTTTATATCGTGAGAAAAATTATAATTGAATTCTATATTACTTCCGCTTTATCTATTTGAAATAAAAGTATACTCGGATGATATACCAGAATGTTCGCCCGTACTAGCTATAGTATCGGGTGTATGCCACATTTAGGGTCCCGACTCGGGTTGTGACAAACATAATCAAAACGAAAATAAAAAAACTTACCACTTGAAGCTTTCACACAATTCGTTCAACACCTTGTTTGCCAGGTCTGCTGCCTTCTACTATTTCCTGATTAACCTTATTAATCAACCTTGTGTGGACAAGTACTTTTGGATTGGAAAAGGATAATGAAATTCTCAAAAATTAGCCTCTACTTATTCCCACTTTCAATTGAATGAGGAAAAGAAAGAGGCAAACCTTTAAGCCTTTATTGTAATCTTAAAGCCAAAAAAAAAAAAAACGTTTTCAGCCTTAATGCCCTTTAATGCTAAAACATTTTTTCAACTTTAAATCTGTCATAATGCCAAAATTAATTCTTAATTCTTTTATTCCTTATTTACAAATTTAATTAGTTAATGAGGCATAGTAGTGACCGCAGATTTTAATTGAGGCTTCCAATTGTGATATTAATTCGATAGTAAATGAATTATCATATCATAATAAATTACAAATTATTCCACTAAAAAACTATAATTGCACTCCTCGATTTAATTTCAAAATCTACCATTACATCTTATTTAACTTCTCATGTTAGAATTACCGACACCAATCAATTAATTAAATTCTTTGAAAAATTTAACCCATTGATTAATTTAATCCTTTATTTATAATGCTTAACTTATTTCACATGACGGATACAAAATCCACCTGCAGGATTTTCACGTGAAAACTTATAAGCAACATAAAGGGGTGTCTTCTATCTCAAGTCCGAGACATGGTTCTATCAATTAATTAATATTTCACTAAGTAATTTGTCATTATCTAGCCTATTAGGAATATGTTGACTCATAAAAGAGTCTCATCTTTTAATAGATTAAAACGACAAAACAAACCACATAGATCATAATAATTATATCAAAATTAAGAGTATAAGTACATATAATGGACTAGAGAAAACATTTATTAATATTTAGAACATAAATGAATATCCCTAATTGGTCCGTTCAATACATACGAAATGTACTAGCATAAGAAGTTGGACTATTACCACTCTCATAATTAAGATCAAATTATATTTAATCTTGTGCTACAATCATCAAGATGAAATTATATTTAATCTTGTGCTACAATCATCAAGATGTTTGTCCTACCTCATCTTTGATTGTGAACGATAATTTATTACTAATAAGAACCGACAATTCTAAACCTCTATGCATTAGTTAAAATACTCTATACACAAAATTGTCTACTATATAAGCAAAGACACACATGTTAACATAATAATCTATTTAAATAAAGATTTTATTAATATAGTAAATAGTCTTTACATGAAATGAAAATATAATACTATTAATAAAGAAATGGACCTTGGGCCTAACTCAACCTCAAAAGCTAGTTAGGATTGTCCAAGACCATATAAGGAAATCAAAGACCCTCTAACCCACCGATGTGAGACTCCAACAACTATAACACAAATTACATGGTTAATAGTATAACCTAACAATCATTACTCTTTTGTTGGTTCATCCTTGTAGCAGCTCTTTTACGGGCTTCCTCTTGAATAGCAGCCCATAGTCGAGCTTCAGATGCATCTCTTTTACGGGCTTCCTCTTGAATAACAGCCCGTACTCGAGCTTCAGATGCATCTCTTTTACGGGCTTCCTCTTGAATAACAGCCCGTACTCGAGCTTCAAATGCATTTCTTTTATGGGCTTCCCCTTGAATAGCACCCCGTACTCGAGCTTCAAATGCAGCTCTATTATGGGCTTCCTCTTGAATAGCAGCCCGTACCCGAGCTTCAAATGCAACTCTTTTATGGGCTTCCTCTTGAACAGCAGTCCGTACTCGAGCTTCAGCAGCAGCTCTCTCCCTCTCCATCTCAAGCTTCTATCGCGCTCGATCTCTCTTCTAAGTTTGTCTTGTCAATGGAACTGCTCAAAATTGTTAGGATGTATTCAAATAAAAAAACACGAAAAGCCAATAATCTAAGACGTGTTGACTTGTCAAAGTTTTAACAAAAATTCCAACATTCAAACTAAAGTGTGACGTAATGGCACAACTAAGTAAATGGCTACCCGCGTGGAATATTCTTTGGACAAGTGACCATACGTTCCAATTTGTGTGAAGTAATTTCATTTTAGTCCATTGCAAACTAATATTTCTCTTTTTAGCATTTCCTTAATTTCAATTTTCTACTTAGACGTGTTTAAGACTACAAAATCAAAGGATATTTGAATAGATTTAATATATCTTTAATTTAGAATCACAAAATTTTAAGGTTCTTTATATGTTCCTCAACTCCATGCTAAATTAAAATAGGTCAATCAATTAAGAAAATCATCTAGATTTTGGTAGATGAGCATATAGAGGAGAAAAAGAGCTCAAAGCTTGAAGAAAAACAAAATGGAATCTGTTTATTTCCTTGTATAAAGTCACTCTTCTCTGGTGTGAAGAAGCAGAGAAAACTATATAAATTCTCGTAACTTAATTATACATGTACAATTATGTTAGTTTGTAAATGACAAGTCAAATACTATATTAATTTTATATATAAATAACTTGCTTATCAGCTATCAAATGTCATATTACTTATTCAAAATTAAATATCTGCATAACTCAACCTTCAAACCGTCTACCAAATTGTTGTTTGCGCGACTAAAGTCTTGTTATTTTCCACAATATAGTCGGGTATGCAGAATCTGTATATTACAACAACAACTTCAACTTGAGTTCAAGTATAAAGAAGAACACAATGAAGTATATCAAATACCCTCAACACAAGATCAAAATGACCTTTCCAAGAGGTGTATTTTATTTTGCAGAAATTAAGATGAAATAGAAAATAGCCAAGTCATCCGAATTCACGGATTTTTCTTAAGGAAATAATTCTCCTCGTGTACCCGAGGTTGTGGAATTTTTTCTCCCAGGATAAAATGGCTAACCAGACCAACAGTAGCGGTACCTCAAACGGTTGGAATATCTTCGAACTCACAGAACATTTTGAGTGATCACACAGAATATTTTCGAGACAAGAAGAGAGTTTTTAATTTGAAAAATTTCGCATTCAAACCTGTGGATGAAATCAGATTTTTATAGCCACAAGATGCCTCTTCTGAAAAGTGGCAAAAGTTCATTTAAAAGGTGTAACCTTTTCTGAAAATTCATGTCTATTCGTCCAAACATTGTGACTGTTCTGAACAGGCATGCTATTTCGTGAATAAGTGTGTCAGTTCATTGAAATAATGCATCAGTTCTGAAGCAGTGTATCAGTTTACTGAAATAGTGCATCAGTTCAGTTTCGAAACTGTGCACCATTTCAGTGAAAAATTGCATCAGTTTGAAAATTTATCTGAAGCATCTGTTCGAAATAGCTTTTGCATGCATGTTTTCGTTGCTTTTGTAATGAAATCATATAAATGGAGTATTAAACATAGAAAATATTTACTGCGTTATTGATGGTATTTTCGAAATTCAAATAAATTTTGTCCAAAAAGATAGATCTCATCAATCGATCATTTTTCAAATCCAAATCCAAATCCGAAGTCGCGTCGAGCGAGCGACGACGGCGACGGCGTGAGACAGCTCTTATTTCTTGCCTCACTTACCATGTGGAGTAAGTGTTCATCATTATAAACACTCCAAAGTTCCTTTCTCCCACCAATGTGGGAGAATTAGTGAACTTTCCAATTTTGGGAGTACACTTTCCAAATTGGTGTCTCATCTTCTCCACCATTTTTTCTCCATTTTTCATTCACACTTCTATGAACCCAACAATCCCCCACATGAATGGGGAATGGTTATTTTTCATAAAACTTTTACGGACAAGTATGTGATCATCAAGCAAAGACTGATTGCATCTGGATAAGTGGGTTTCCCTATGAACTTTCCGTAGTGAACATGCATCGGATGCACTCGATCAATTGGTAGATTTGATATCTTTGAACCGTCGAGCTTTATTGTACACCTAGACAATACATGTCACACAACCAGCCTTTTAACGTTTATGGTTCTCATGATTTTGTTCTTTTCAGCCATGAACACGTCCCGGTTTCATGAGAGCTTAGAGAATAGGCCTTTACTAACATTCTCCTTGAAGCGGCTTCCACTTCACCCTCGCATAGGTGATTTCTAAACGTTCAATCCTGTAGATTAAACTATTTGGTCAAATCTGCCAAATTTAGATAATCATTAAAAGACTTTTCACCTTAAGTCTTATCCTAGTTTACTATACATTGTCTACATCATGAGAATGAGTTAGGTAGTTGACAATGTTGAACCTGTCAGACACAACTTTGTTTGATCTCCTTGAACCTAGCTCTTGGGATCTCCAGTCTGCTAGGTAGAGTTACCGCCATGCTGACTCGTCCTAGGCCTTAAACTCATTCCCTTGGATGTTCTTTCCACTCCTTCTCTAGATAGGCCTTTTATAAGTGAATCCGACACATTATACCTTGACTTTACATAGTCAATAGTGATAATTCCACTAGAGAGAAGCTCCCTAACGTTATGATGTCTCCGTCGTATGTGACGAGATTTACCGTTGTACATCATGCTCCCTGCCCTACCTATTACCGCTTGGCTATCACAGTGTATACATACTGGTGCCACTGGCTTGATCCAATACGGAATATCTTCTATGAAATTCCGGAGCCATTCTGCTTCTTCACCGGCTTTATCTAATACGATAAATTCAGATCCCATTGTAGAGCGAGCGATACAAGTCTGTTTGGATGATTTCTAAGAAACTGCTCCTCCACCGATAGTAAATACATATCCACTTATGGATTTTACTTCGTTCGATCCGGTGATCCAATTTGCATCACTATATCCTTCAAGTACCTCATGATATTTATTATAATGCAAAGCATAGTTTTGAGTGTATTTAAGATACCCCAAAACTCTTTTCATTGCCATCCAATGAGTTTTGTTGGGATTACTCGTGTACCGACTCAATTTACTAATTGCACATGCTATGTCTGGTCGTGTACAGTTCATTATATACATTAAACATCCCAATACTCTTGCGTACTCCAATTGTTAGTCACTTTCACCTTCATTCTTTCGAAGTGCAAAGTTCACATCTAATGGAGTCTTGGCAATACCGAATTCCATATCCTTGAACTTGTCAAGTACTTTTTCGATATAATGAGACTGTGACAATGCTAACCCTTGTGGAGTTCGATGGATTCTTATACCTAAGATCACATCTGCAACTCCAAGGTCTTTTATATCAAACTTGCTCTCGAGCATTTGTTTGGTTGCATTTATGTCACAAATATCTCTGCTGATGATCAACATATCATCCACATATAAACAAACAATGACTTGATGATTTGGTGTGTCTTTAATATATACACATTTGTCACATTTATTTATCTTGAATCCGTTTGCCAACATGGTTTGGTCAAACTTTGCATGCCATTGCTTAGGTGCTTGTTTTAGTCCATAAAGTGACTTAACAAGTTTACACACCTTATTTTCTTTTCCTGGAACCACAAAACCTTCATGTGTTCCATGTATATTTCTTCCTCCAAATCTCCATTTAGGAATGCGGTTTTCACATCCATTTGATTGATTTGAGGATCATATACCGACGCCAAGGCAATTAACATTCGAATCGAGGTTATCCTTGTTACTGGCGAGTATGTATCAAAGTAATCAAGGCATTCCTTCTGTTTGAAGCCTTTTACTACAAGTCTTGCCTTATATTTGTCAATAGTACCATCTGCCTTCATTTTCCTTTTGAAGATCCATTTAGAACCTAACAATTTATTTTCGGGAGGAAGGTCAACCAATTCCCATGTATGGTTGCTTAAGATTGAATCTATCTCTCTATTGGCTGCCTCTTTCCAAAAGGATGAGTCTGACGATGACATCGCTTCTCTAAATGTTTGAGGCTTATTTTCTAAGAGAAATATTACAAAATTCGATCCAAACGAAGTTGACATTCTTTGACGTGTACTACGTCTTGGATTTTCTTCATTATGTACATTCTCACTTGGTTCATCTCGAGGTCATTTAGATCCTCCACTAGACTGTTCATGTCTAATTTTATACGGGTAAATATTTTCAAAGAATTCAGTATTGTCTGATTCAATTACCGTATTTTCATTAATATCTGGATGTTCGGATTTATGAATCAAAAATCGACATGCTTTACTACTTTTTACATATCCTATGAACACGCAGTCCACCGTTTTAGGTCTTATCTTAACCCTTTTAGGTATATGAACTTGAACCTTTGCTAGACACCCCCCCACCTTTGAAATATTTCAAGTTGGGTTTCCTTTCTTTCCATTTTTCGTAAGGAATTGATTGTGTCTTACTATGGGGAACTCTGTTGAGTATACGATTGGCCGTAAGGATAGCTTCCCCCCATAAGTTTTGCGTTAAACCAGAACTTATAAGTAAGACATTCATTATTTTCTTCAAAGTTCGGTTTTTCCTTTCCGCAATTCCATTAGATTGAGGTGAATATGGGGCCGTAGTTTGATGGATTATTCCATTCTCTACACATATTTGCGCAAAGGGAGATTCATATTCTCCGCCTCTATTACTTCTTATCATTTTGATCTTTTTGTCTAACTGATTTTCAACTTCAGTTTTATATTGCCTAAACGCATCTATTGCTTCATCCTTACTATTTAGCAAGTAGACATAACAATATCTAGTGCAATCGTCAATAAAAGTTATGAAATACTTTTTCCCACCACGTGATGGTGTTAACTTCATATCACAAATGTCAGTGTGTATTAAGTCTAAGGGATTGGAATTCCTTTCAACGGACTTATAAGGATGCTTTGCATACTTCGATTCCACACACGTTTGGCACTTTGATTTATTGCACTCAAAGTTTGGCAAAACTTCTAAGTTAATCAGTTTTCATAACGTTTTGTAATTAACATGGCCTAAACTTTTATGCCATAAATCATAAGACTCAAGCAAATAAGAAGAATTCGAACTTTTATTTATTTCAACAGTCATTACATTCATCTTATAAAGGACTTCGGTCAGATAGCCTTTTCCTACATACATTTCTTCTTTGCTAATTACAATTTTTCTAGAAATGGTTACACATTTGAATCCGTTCTTATCTAGGAGTGAAACAAAAATTAAGTTCCTACGTAACTTCGGAACATATAACACATTGTTCAGTGTCAAGACCTTGCCGGAAGTCATATTTAAGAATTTTTTTCCTGTTCCCTCCACCTTAGCAGTAGCGGAGTTAGCCATGTAGATTATTTCTTCTGCTTGAGCTGGAGAAAATGACGAAAACAACTCCTTGTTGGTACATACATGGCGGGTGGCACCAGAATCCATCCACCATTCACGAGGACCCCCCACCAAGTTGCATTCTGAGAACATAGCACACAAATCATCGCATTCTTTGTTGGATTCAATCATATTTGCTTGATCCTTTTTCTTGCCTTTCTTCGGGGTTCGAAAATTTGTGTACTTGTGGTCAATTTTGCCACAATTGAAGCATTTTCCCTTGAACTTTTTCTTGGGTTGATTGCTTCCATGTTCAACTTTCTTTCTTTTCTTCGAATTATTTTGGTCATCTTCTACAATATGTGCTCCATTAATTATAGAATTCCCTTTTGACCTTCTCTCGGCAGCTTTATTGTCCTCTTCAATACGCAGTCGGACAATAAGATCTTTGACAGTCATCTCCATGCGTTTATGCTTTAAGTAGTTTTTGAAGTCTTTCCACAAAGGTGGTAGCTTCTCAACTATCACTGCTACTTGGAAAACATCATTCACAATTAAACCTACAAAACAATTTATGTGAGTATTAAGAACATTTTTAATTTGTTCAACTTAGGTATTTTTCAAAGATATACCTTCTGCTAGGAGATCATGTATGATGACTTGCAACTCATGTACTTGTGAGACAACAGATTTGCTATCTATCATTTTGAAGTCCAGGAACCGTGCAATAAGGAATTTCTTAATTCCCGCATCCTCCATCTTATATTTTCGTTCAAGTGCCCCCCACAGTTCCTTTGATATCTTGGTTCCACTATAGACATTGTAGAGGTCGTCTTGGAGACCACTCAGAATATAATTCCTGCAAAGGAAGTCCGAATGTTTCCAAGCTTCTACAATAACGAAGCGGTCTTTTTCCGAGGTTTCCTTGGGTACCTCAGGAGCGTCTTCGCTAGTGAACCGTTGCAGACATAAAGTGGTGAGGTAAAAGAACATCTTTTGCTGCTACCGCTTAAAGTCAATGCCTAAAAATTTTTTGGGCTTCTCCGCCGGTGCCATTGTTGGTGGAGCATTTGTGCGACTTGATGTGGCAATATTAGTTGCCCCCACAGACATTGTCGCATCCATCATTTGACTTTCAGTTGCCATTTTTCTGTCACCACAAGACAAAAAATACTTAGTATTTTCAGAATACTACTTATAAAAATTAAGGAACTTTAAATTTTTCTTCTTGTTTCTAGTTAACAATGAAGTTTTTATGACTTCCAATTGTCAACCGAATGATCTTTAACTTGTGACGAAGTTTTTATGACTTCAAATCACTAGTTAAGTTCAGGAGGAGTAGAAAGTAAAAATATTAATCTCCAAAAACAAGCTATAAAGATTCTGTAATAGTGTTATTTCCTTAAGATTGTTATTTCCCACAATATAGTCGGGTATGCAGAATCTGTATATCACAACAACAACTTCAACTTGAGTTCAAGTATAAAGAAGAACATAATGAAGTATATAAAATACCCTCAACATAAGATCAAAATGACCTTTCCAAGAGGTGTATTTTATTTTGCAGAAATTAAGATGAAACAGAAAATAGCCAAGTCGTCCGAATTCACAGATTTTTCTTAAGGAAATAATTCCCCTTACTGTACCTGAGGTTGTGGAATTTTTTCTCCCAGGATAAAATGGCTAACCAGACCAACAGTAGCGGTACCTCAAACGGTTGGAATATCTTCAAACTCAGAGAACATTTTGAGTGATCACACGGAATATTTTCAAGACAAGAAGAGAGTTTTTAATCTGAAAATTTTTATATTCAAACCTGTGGATGAAATCAGGTTTTTATAGCCACAAGATGCCTCTTCTGAAAAGTGGCAAAAGTTCATTTAAAAGGTGTAACCTTTTCTGAAAATTCATGTCTATTCGTCCAAACATTGTGACTGTTCTGAACAGGCATGCTATTTCGTGAATAAGTGTGTCAGTTCATTGAAATAATGCATCAGTTCTGAAGCAGTGTATCAGTTTACTGAAATAGTGCATCAGTTCAGTTTCGAAACTGTGCACCATTTCAGTGAAAAATTGCATCAGTTCAAAAATTTATCTGAAGCATCTGTTCGAAATAGCTTCTGCATGCATGCTTTCATTGCTTTTGTAATGAAATCATATAAATGGAGTATTAAACACGGAAAATATTTACTGCGTTACTGATGGTATTTTCAGAATTCAAATAAATTTTATCCAAAAAGATAGATCTCATTGATCGATCATTTTCCAAATCCAAATCCAAATCCAAATTTGAAGCCGAGCTGAACGAGCGACGATGACGACGGCGCGAGGCATCTCTTATTTCTTGCCTCACTTATCATGTGGAGTAAGTGTTCATCATTATAAACACTCCAAAGTTCCTTTCTCCCACCAATGTGGGAGAATTAGTGAACTTTCCAATTTTGGGAGTACACTTTCCAAATTGGTGTCTCCTCTTCTCCACCATTTTTTCTCCATTTTCCATTCATACTTCTATGAACCCAACAAGTCTCACATTGGTAGCAAAAGATTGGGAAGCTACATATGAGATACATAATCTCTTCATGGTATGAAGAGTCTTGAGAAAAATTATACGGGTTCGGCACAAAATGAACAATATCACACCTTATTAAGAGTATTGATGTCAGAAGCCAGATTCAGTGTAACAAGTATAATGAAGGTAAATGTTGGTGTCGGCTCGATTTATTTCCCCTTACAAATTTAGACACACATGTACAATAAAAAACTAGGCATGATCTTTGATTGCTAGAAAATACTTTGACAATATGCATGACATACAATGAGTTTTGGAAAATTGACTCGTGAATCATGGTGATGGGCCCAAATGAATCTTAACTCGAGGAAAAGATTGTTGAGTGTGTGAATAACGTTTCATATGTAAGTGAAATATTTTTTTCAAAAGAATTAGTATACTTTAAAGAATTTTGAACTAGTGTGTTTGACTTTACTTGGAGAGAAAGGAAAAGAAATCAAAGAAGAAGAAAAAGAAAAACATGTGATATTCTAATTTTTTGTTGATGTTTACCGCCTCTGCTATCCACCGCCTCAATAATATACTATAAATAGCCTTCTTCATTTTTTGCAAAAAAAAAGAAAGAAAAGAAACAGTACATATTTCTAAATATCTAAATTCTTTTTCTTTTCTTTAGTTACAATTCATACCACCTTATTATTATTTTCTGTTTTAATATTTTAATTTGTTGATATTTGTATTAATGATTTTGTTGATACCTGTATCCTCTGATTATTTAGGGAAGACTTATTTAATTCAGAATATCCTCTAATTAATCAGGAAAGTGCTTGTTTAATCCTGGGAAAACATTTCACACTGCTGAAATAGTTTCTTAGGACATTGTCTAACACGACTCAAGTATAATTAATATATTAACATGTTAAAAAGGTAGTTAGATTACTGTTATAGTTGCCATATTAATTATAGTATTATCATTGAGGTAGTAATAATATTATACACTGTTATGTTATTGTATTGCTAATATTATTAATATAATATTTTGTTAACAGTTAAATAATATTGTTATTATTATTTTTTCATTGTTCCCCAACAATCTAAGAAACTATTGCATATAATTTTGATCCTAAAATCGTTGATAATACTGATGTTGCCGTTGCTCTGGTTGCTTCCATTCCAGTCAATTTGTCAGAAGATTATGGTACTGTTGGTACTACAAAATACAGGTATGAAAATAAACTTGGTAATGCATCTCAATGAAAGAGAATATGTGAAAGAAATGACAATCCCGCTAAGTCAAAAATAAATTTGACTGAAACGGATAATATAATTATTGCGGTTATTTTAGAAATAAATATTGAGACCAATGTGAGAATTTGGGTAGTCGACTCTGGTGCTACTAGGCACATTTGTATAAATAAAAATAATTTTATATCCTACACCCAAGTTGAGAAAGAAGAAGAAATTGTTTATCTTGGAACCTCGAGAACTATTCAAGTTCTTGGAAAAGGAAAAGTTCTTCTCAAACTCACATCTGGTAAAACTTTGGCATTGAGTAATGTGTTGCATGTTCCTAATATCAGAATTAATTTGATTTCTGTGGCATTATTAGAAAAATTTGGAATAAAGGTTATATTTGAAAACAACGAGGTCATATTAACCAAAAATGATATTCTTATTGGAAATGGACATTGTAATCATGGACTTTATGTACTTGATATTATCAATGATAATGCATCAGCTTCTACTTATGTGATTGAGTCTATTTCTTTATGGCATGCTAGATTGGGACATGTTAATTTCTCTTATATAAAGAATATGCAATCACTTGGTTTAATATTTGGTTTGGATTCAAGTAATTTTGATAAATGTGAAATATGTGTTGAAGTTAAAATTACTAAGAAGTCATGTTTTTCAGTTAATAGAGAAACTGAATTGTTATCTTTGATCCACACTGATTTGGATTTTTTATTTGCTTAGAAATAAAGATGATGCGTTTGATGCTTTTGTGTCTTATAAATTTGAAGTTGAAAATTAGCTTAGTATAAAAATCAAGAGAATTAGATCTGATAGAGGTGGAGAATATGTATCTTTGAATACTTTTTGTGAAAAAGAAGGTATTATTCATGAAGTTACTAAGCTTTATTCACCTGCGTCTAATGGTATAGCTGAGAGGAAAAATAGGACACTTAAAGAAATGAGGAATTCTATGCTAATTAGCTCTAGTGCACCTAATAATTTGTGGGGTGAAGCTATTTTATCTGCATGTCATTTATAAAATAAAATTCCTCATAAAAGAAGTGGCAAAACCCCTTATGAATTGTGGAAATGTTATAAGCGTAATTTAAAAGTGTGGGGTTGCCTTGCTAAAGTTCTTCTTCCTAAACCTAAAAGGAGAAAAATAGGTTCTAAAACTATTGATTGCATGCTTAGCTTATTGTATATGCTGAACGCAGTGCTGCATACAGATTTCTTGTCTTGAAAAGTGATGTACTTAATATGAATACTATAATTGAGACAAAGAATGCTGAATTCTTTGAACTTATTTTTTCACTATGTGATAAAATCTCTCATGCACCTGTTGAAAGAGAAAATGAATCTACCTCTAATATTGAGGAACTGAGAAGGAGTAAAAGGCCTGAAAAGAACATTTCTCTTATGGAAATGATTTTCAAACTTTTCTTGTTGATAATGAACCATCAAATTATTTTGAAGCTGTATCTTCTTCTGATGCTAAATTTTGGAAAGAGGCAATAAAAGTTGAACTTGATTCAATTATGAAAAATAATACATGGGTTTTAACTGATTTACCTCCTGGTGCAAAACCGATTAGATGTAAATGGATTTTTAAAAAGAAACTTAATTCGGATGGATTTTTAGATAAATATAAAGCTCGGTTAGTAGATAAATGATTTTCTCAAAAGCAAAATATTGATAATTTTGATACATTTGCACCAGTAACAAGAATTGCTTCTATTCGAATATTAATTGCTTTAGCATCAATTCATAAGCTTTTTATCCATCAAATGGATGTAAAACAACTTTCTTAAATGGAGATTAAGAAGAAAAATTTTATATGATTCAACCTGAAGGATGCGTTATTTCTGGACAAGAAAATAAAGTTTGTAAGTTGATTAAATCTCTTTATGGCCTTAAACAAGCTCCTAAACAGTGTGTAACGTCCCGAAGTTTTCTTAGCTAAGTCTTGTCCCTAAAGTAGCAGACTTTGGCTTCTAGAATGATATATGTTGACACCTAATTTTTGCCCTCCACAACTACGTTTAATCTCGGACTTCTTTAAATTTTCAAATAAAATCACAACAAAAATCTTTTCCAAATAAACGCATTTTAAATTATGCATTTGGGTTAAATTTATCATTTACGTGATAATTATATATTTTCGTATTTGCATATATGGAATTGTATAAATGATGTCATTTAAATGAACATTTTTATCAAAATTGGACTTTAAATTAAGGATTATTTGGAAAATAAATTTAATAATTAAAGTCTTGATTCAAATATATTTAATCTCAAAAATAATTTATTTGGATAAATATGTGTTTGATTTTATTAAATCAAGAAGCTCGGGATTAAGTGAGGTATTAATTTGTATCGAATTTCGGTTTGATTTGGCCAATCTATTAAATTTGGCTATAATTGAAATAAAATTGATCTTAATTGCAATGCAAATTGGCTAATTGATTTTCAATTTGGCTAAAATTTAAACGAATTCAGCTAATTCTTAATTCAATTGGGGTTATCTATTAAATAACCCCAATCTTGAACCAATTAATTTAATCCCATTAATAGGCCCAATCGACTAGACCCCCAACATTGACCCAACTCAATTAATAACCCACCAGGCCCAACCTCCAATCCACCCTTATCTCCTCTTTCAGCCATACCCGATCTCATCCAACAACAAAACAACTATGCCATTAACAACCTGACCAACTCCAAATACCCGATCGATCAGAAATCAACACCAGCGAAACCCCCCAACCAAATCGACCCAAACCAGCTCCGATAACGGCAAAAACCGAATTAGTGACCTAATTCCAAATCAACCCATTTTCAATTCCTCCACGCGTACCATGCGATTTCGGACGAAAAGATGCCGAGGAACCTTCTAGAATGAGCTCAGGTGTCTCCCCCAACGGTTCAAATCCTCAAATCTCGGGATAGTGGTACGATTTTCATACATGTTTGGCAAAATTTGATTGGTTTGTGAAAAGAATCCTCGCCTCCTCATTCCTATTGGCTGCTTATTCCAAATTTGGGGGGGGGGGAATCCAAAAAGAGGTACGAGTTGTTGATGAAACCAAAATTGTGAGGGGATTTTCGAAATTCGAATTTTGAATTCTCCTATTTCGAAAATCCCGAAAATACCCCCAATTCATCTTCTATATAAGAGACGATTGGGTTACTATTTTTAGGGGATTTTTTTTCTCTTCTTTCCAGGCTGGGGGTTCTGGGGTTCAAAATTTGGGGGGGTCTTTTGAGGGTTCGAAAATTGGGGGATTTTTTGGGAGGTCACTTTTTTTTAGAGTTTCGAAACTGGAGTTTGAAAGTTTTCTTTTAGAAAGGAAATTTTAGAGGAGTAATCTTCAATAGGGAAGGTGGGAAAATTAGTCAAAATTTTCAAGGGTTCGAAGGCCTTCTAGAAAAGGAAAACATACAGTGCTCTTTCCAGTAAAAAATTTTCTGTTTCTTTAAGAATTCAGCTGGTTTGGAGTTTCGAACGGGAGACGAGGACGTCGAAGTGTTTCAGGGGTCGGTGGTTAATTCCAAAAGTTCGAAGTCCCGTTTACTACTCCGAAAGAGGTAAATATCCCTCTCCTCATTTAATTTTATCGACATATTTCTTCTTCATCCCTTTCTCTGTAGTAATGGTTGTTCATTTGAATGATGAAAGTGAGGTCTGTGTGGTGGTTGTGTAGTTTCTTTGATGATGAAAGTGAAGTTTATTGTATGGTTATGATGGTTTTCTTGAATGTTTAACTCCTTATCCATGGCTTTGTCTTTGTTTGTTCTATCTCTGCTTTACTTTGGTTCTTTACTAAATTGACAACCTCATGCTGGTTCGGTGTTAGTTCACGTGCTTAAGAATCAAAGTATTGTGAGGGCACAATCAACACATAGTATTCCATTCTTCATTCGTATGTTCAGTAACGCAAAAGTCTATCAATGCTAAGGCTTGTTCTCAGTTATTTTTGTTTTTGTTTTCTCAATGCATATGTAAGTTTCTCGGCTATAGTATGATTTCCTCCCGTTTTCCAGTTACTGTTGTGAATAAGGAAGCCTTATGAATCTTCAGTCGTTAGCTTGATGTCTCAAGGAATTAGCTAAAAGAAGATAAAAGTATCCAAGTGACTTTTTTTTTGGATTTTCCTTTAAGCTTGTTATCGATAACCTGATTTCGTTAATGAATGCATTTTATTACACTGTTATGATCTAAGATTAGTAAACTATTTTTTGCATGATCCGTGTCTAGCTTTTTCCTTCTTCTATTTTGATCCTATCCCTTAATAAATGCCTTTGGTTGAAACCTGGGACAATTGATCTTTCGCTGGTTAGGAGTGTTAAAATTTGAATCATCGAGACTAGAAATTACATAGTGGAACCCTGTTTGTTGGTATAAAATCTCCCTTTAAGAACTTATGCAGGGAACTCTTCCCTTTTAATATACTTCCGTGACCTTTGTTTGTTGTATTCACTGCTTGTTGTGTCCAAGAATTTATCTCTACCTCTAATTAGGTTAACTAGGTATGTCCGAACCAGGCGCAATAAGATTGATTAAATTGTGCGTCATTTTAGAGAGGTTACCTTTATTCTAGTTGTTTCATTCTGTTGAATCATTATATATGCCCATCCATGCTTTGCATTGTATCGACTGACTCTCATTTTTATTATATGCATAAGTATGTGCATCATTATCATTCAAAATTTGGTCCTTGATGTTTCTTTATGTTGGGGTATATTATGTCTCGAATGGGTATTAATTCCTTCATACCTTTCTTGGCATGTAAATCCATTTTGGGGCCCCAATGGGCCTTTTCCGTTTGCATCTAAATGGGCCATTGAGGCCCACTATGTCCATTGGATCAACCCCAAAAGGAAACTCAAAGCCGGTTACATAGCATTGGATACAAGAAGTTGAAGGAAGAAGCACGGATTAAGCGCATAAAATCCCATCCTCTGACCATCATTCAATAATGACTGGAAATGATGAAGAAAATACATTGACCATCAGGGACAATGTAATAGCGGAACAAAGTGAGATGATTGCGGAACTCGTAAGAAAGCTAAAAATGCTTCAGGAGGAAATAAATCGTACTCGAGATTTGGCTAACCTGGCCATCACTGCCAATGCTCCCGCTCCAGGAGGACACGGGACTCCACTCCTTATCCCTCCCCTCAGTACGCCTATTCTCAGGGATTAGCCAAATAACATATCGTCCGTCTCTGTCCCTCCACTTGTCCAAAATACTAATCGTGAAAATAACCCAGATGCTTACCATCTACAAAATCCAGCCCTCGCCCCACAAAATCCTTCTCCGAATCTATAAAATTTATTCCCAAATCCACAAGATTTACTCCCAAACCCGCAAAATCCATCAAATCTATCCCCGAATCCACCAAATTCATTTCTAAATCCGCAAAATCCTTCTCAGATTCCACCAAACTACTCGCAAACTCAACAAAACCTTTCCAATTTCCAAAATGTTCTCCCCACCTACCAACCAACTTCCTTTCATCCTCAAAATCAAGCCTCCCTTCCAAATCCTCCTCATTTCATCATATACCCTGACATCTATAATCCCCTTTTTAATCCCGAGATGGACCATTACGAGGAGAAAGAGAAAAAGTGGAGGACCAAACATGAACTGAAGTTGCAAGCTATGAATGAAGAGATCATGAAGATCAAAGAATCTCATGGAATGAGGGACCACGACGGTTTAGGGTATGATGATTTATGTGTTCACCCTGGAAAAGACCTACCAGAAAGGTATAAGGTTCCTAAATTTGAAGTGTTCGATGGCACCGGAAATCCAATGGCCCATTTGAGAAGGTATTGTGACCAAATGGTAGGGGTAAGGAAAAATGAGGCATTTTTGATGCGTCTGTTTAGACGAAGTTTAAGTGGCGAAGCCTTAGATTGGTTCATGTCTCAGGAATTGAAAAAATGGGCTGGTTGGAAAGCATTGGCCAAGGGTTTCCTTGACAGGTTCGCATGAACTGAAGTTGCAAGCTATGAATGAAGAGATCATGAAGATCAAAGAATCTCATGGAATGAGGGACCACGACGGTTTAGGGTATGATGATTTATGTGTTCACCCTGGAAAAGACCTACCAGAAGGGTATAAGGTTCCTAAATTTGAAGTGTTCGATGGCACCGGAAATCCAATGGCCCATTTGAGAAGGTATTGTGATCAAATGGTAGGGGTAAGGAAAAATGAGGCATTTTTGATGCGTCTGTTCAGACGAAGTTTAAGTGGTGAAGCCTTAGATTGGTTCATGTCTCAGGAATTGAAAAAATGGGCTGGTTGGAAAGCATTGGCCAAGGGTTTCCTTGACAGGTTCGCATTTAACATTGAGATAGTCCCTGATCGATACTCACTAGATCGGATCAAACAGAAGAATAATGAGTATTTTCGAGACTACGCCTTTCGTTGGAGAAAAAAGGCTACTAAAGTACAACCTCCCATGTTAGAGGAAGAAATGGTATCAATTTTCTCTCGTGCACAGGAAGGAGAATTTTATAACAGGATGGTATCCGCGGTACGAGTAACTTTCGCAGATTTAGTAAAGATTGGGGAATCGTTGGAGGAAGGCATCCGAACAGGAAAAATTGCCAAAACCCCAACATCATCTGAATCTTCTTCATTCCCAAAGAAGAAAAGAGAGGATGCGACTGCAGTCTCTACTAATTCTGTTGATAAATTAAAGAGAAAATTCAAGCCTAGGAATATTCTTTCCTCATCATCATCATCAAGTTTTCAGCCTGTATTCTACACTCAACCCCAATATCAAGCTCCAATTCCAAATATTTTACCCCAGTTCCAAGTTTCACAGCCAAATTATCATCCTCGTACTCAAGCTATTTTTCCAAATAACCAAATAAACGTCCAAACGTCTCCAAATTATCATCAAGTACCTCCTCCTATAAATCAGAACCATTATAACCCTCCACGTCTAAACTTCAAAAAGAAACCTCCCCGAAACTTCACACCGCTAGCTGAAAGTCATACCCAGCTCTTCGGAAGATTGATGAAAGCTGGTTATTTGCAACAGATCCAGCCAAAGCCTATCAATCCCAACTCCCGATTTTATCATCCCGATCAAAATTGTGCCTATTATTCAAGATCAGTGGGGCACAGTACCGAGGATTGTATTAACTTGAAACATAAGATCCAAGATTTGATCGATCAGAAGGTCATCACGCTTCAGTCGCCGACACCAAATATTAACAGTAATCCATTGCCTAACCATGGGGGACCTACAGTTAACATGATTGAAATAGAGGGTGAATGAGCGTCTAGCAAGGCCATTACTAAGGTAAATTCAGAAGGACTCAAAAGAACAGAAGAGATGGAAAAGATAGAGAAAGTTGTGGCCACCTTAAGTAAGGATTTGAAAGGAATTATTGAGCCTGTTATGGTCCCAGAAAAATCATTTAAGCGTGGAATAGAGTACCAGCCAAGAAAAGAAGATGAGATCAAAGATAATTCAAAGGAGAGTCCGTCTAAACCATCGCCACTCCTGCACCAATCTTTACCGTACATGAGATGTCAAATGATGATGGTCTTGGGGATGGGATAGGAAATCTGTTCGAGGGATTCAATTCTGTACCAGAAGATTTTTCAAAACACAGTGGGGTAAAGAAGGTTGCACCAGGAGAGGCTTTACAAAATTGGACTTCTACTCCGCTCCCAATTCGTCGCCCGTCGCGGTAGATGGAAGGGCAATTACTAATAGTTTTTAAAATCGGCCATGATCCGGAGGAGGCCCCGTGATCCACCCTTTTATGTCTCAAATTTTTGTTTCGTGTTTTATAACTTTCAAAAAGGCATGGGCCCACATTTGTGTGGGTTATAAGCCATAGTTTTTATTTATTTTCCAAAAGGCCTCCCTTTATTTAAGAAGTTATTTTTTTAAATATGATCATCTAGCATGGTTTATTTTGGTAGCAATAATTTAAAAACCTGCCAATGTCACGACATGTCAAGGGTTAGACGAATAAGGTGAAGGAAATAATGATGAACAAAAAAGGTGATGAGGAGCAGTTAGTAGTAGATATAGAGGAATGTGAAAATCAAAAAAAGCCCAACCTGGAGGAGCCCTAATCCTACCTGAGATGGATGGTCAAGAGTGGACCAAACCAATCAACTCTGATGCGGTAAAGATATATCATGCTTGAAAGATGTTATACTTTTTGTTTCTTGGCTTATTTGTAATCGCCTTTATAATAGTATCAATTTTATGATGTGTAATTGCCTAGAATCCTTTCCCTCTAGGTACGAACTACGTGATGACCTGAATTCCCACCCAAAAAAAGGGATACGTAGGCGGCCTATGTCTGCTTCGGTCAACCCATTAGATTTTTCTATATATCCTTAGCATAGTCTTGAACTACATTTGATCTGATTCCTGCTTCAACGGGATACATAGGCACCCCAACGGCTTGGTCATATAACCCCAGGAAATGAAAACTGGGGCAAACTTTTCGAGAAGAAATCTCAAAAATTCATAAGAGAAGATCAACATCCAACAAAGAGGATGAAGATCGGCAAAGGCTTCAGATCCACTCAAGATGATATCATCTCAGACTACTCTAAACTGGGGCAGAAATTTTGAGGGAGACCTCAAAATTTCCACCAAATATTGGAATATATTTCAAATTCTCCAGCACCAGAGGTTTAAGCCAAGCTCTCGAAGCCACCAATTGTGACAAATTCTAGGTAGACTCAATTTCTGGCTATGACAGAACTATTTGAAGAACTCCCCAACAATGATGATGAGTTTTGGAAATCCTCCATCGGATATAGTCAAAATCAAGAGGCAGATATTCGTTGAGCTATTACATGACATGACTGACAGAGATCTTCTAAAGTTTTATATAAGCTTTCGAAACTATCTTCTAAAAATTAAGACTACTTTCAAAAATCTATATAAATCTTTTACTTAGTGATTGCCTAGACATCAATTGGGACGGGGAGTCATGAGTGGAAGTCCTAACACAACGAAATACCTGAAAGATGGCGAGGGGTAAATCAAGGATCGAAGGAGGTCAACACGGAGTAGTTTCACTCGAACTAATCATTTTTTATGGATGTAGGGATCGATACACAAAAATGAGCGTTTCTTTCGAAAAATCCTCAAGCAAGTCAGGAGCCATAACAGAGCATATAATAATAATGGTACATGTAGAAAGCAAGACACAAACAAACAAACTCAGGTGAAATTGTTTTAAATTTCCAAGAGGGCCATTGCATATCATTGCCAAGAGGGCCATTCCATATCATTGCCAAGAGGTCCATTGCAAATCATTGTCGAGAGGGCCATTGCATATCATTGTCGAAAGGGCCATTGCATATTATCTCTAAGAAGGCCATCTTATACCATTGCCCAAGAAGGCTATTCAATATCTGTTGACGCGCTAGAACCAATGCTGGCGTCGAGGATATCATCATCATTCAATATCTGTTGACGTGCTAGACACAATGTTGGCGTCGAGGATATCATCAACATTCAATATATCTGTTGACACGCAAGACACAATGCTAGCATCGAGAATATAATCATCATTCAATATCTATTGATGCGCTATACACAACGCTGACGTCGAGGATATCATCAACATTCAATATATTTGTTGACATAAAAGACACAACGCTGGCGTCGAGGATATCATCATCATTTTATATTTGTTGACACGTAAGACATAAATATTGGCACCGAGGATATCTCATCATTTTATGAATCAACATCTAAATATATCAAGAGCACACGATTTGAAGGGACGCCTTTAAGTCGCTATCTAAGGATGAATGATATATAAGATTTCCTAGAAATTGACAATTAGAGGGTCATCTATAAGTCATATTATTTGAAATAAGATAGTGTACAAGATCACTTATGAGTTGATAGCCTATAGGTCATCCGTAAGCCACAACAACATCCTAACAGGATAGTGTGCAAGATCGCCCAAAAATTGATAGTTCAAAGGTTATCCGTAAGTCGCAACTAAATCCTTATCGGAGAATATGCAAGATTATCAAATTGATACGTCCAAGGGTTCTGTATAAGCCGCGTCATATCCAAGATCGATTATGTGCAGGATTACCCAAAGACTAACAATTTGAGAGATTATCTATAAGTCATATTGTATCCAAGGTCGGATGATGTGCAGGAACACCTGAAAGCCAGCGATTGGAGGGATATCTGTAAGCCATATATTATCCAAAGTCGGATAATGTGCAGGATTACCTAAAATCTAACAATTCAAAGGATATTTGTAAGTCGCCTCGTATCCAACGTCAAATAAAGCGCAAGATTATCCAAAGGTTGACAATTTAAGGAAAAATTATAAATCGATCATCGGCTATAACCGGAGAGGTTATCATTCTACATACAACATGTGATATAGGTAACCAAAAGGGTTGCCACACCAGCACAAGATTACACGGTTGTAGGGACCGTTCTGCATAAAGTATCGTCGGTGTCCAAAAGGGCCACCCCACTTTGAAGACATATTCAACTGAAAAATGTCATAATTATACAATAACCAAGATGGTTATTGTGTTTGGTATTGCCGGTTATTTTATTCCAAACAGGTACATGAAGAGATGACTCCGCTTTTCAGGCCACAACTCACGTGGAGATACAGTAAAATACTACATACCTCTTTCGCGAATTATGTTTAGCACTAACACTTTTTACTTGAAGCATTGTCGAGAGCATCCGAGAGGATGAAAATCTCAAATCAAAACCACAGGTGCGGATAACTTCAAGTAGGACGCAGCACAACGTGGAACTCTTTCTTAACAGCAAAATGGGACATAGTCTAAAGAGGGACGTCAAACTCTTTGGACGCGAGCTAAAGGATGATCACCAACACCATCCAACCACACCTCTGTTAGAAGGCATGTGGGTATTTCAGGATATTCTGGTTTCAGCTTCACCTTCGGGACATTTCTAAACTCATGCCGAGGGTAACCTTCTCTTTCTTTCAAATTCGGGTGGCAACACACTTAGAGTTTTAAAATTATGTCCAGGTAAGTTCTTGACTATGGATGTGAAGGATCCCACATTCATGTTTAAGAGGTTACAAGCCTCTTTTCCGCAACTCAATCAACTTGTCACTCATTCCGAGCCAAAGATGGTCTAAAATAAAAGACTATCTTTTCTACCGATTGAGTCGAACTACAAGCAGTCTAATTTCCTAAAATCTTGGAGATATGTAGGCTGGGATCTATGTAAAAAACTCGACTGCATTCCAACCTCCCCCCTAATCCCTTTATTCCCCAGTTTCTCGGTTTTATCAAAAACTCTAAAACTGAGATAACTTGTGAATTTTTTAAAAATTGTGCTTTACATCAAGCTCTATGAACTACAAGTGGCCTAAATTCTCATGTAACCTGAGATATGTAGGAAACCTAATACCGAGGTTCATCTATAATTCCAGGAAACTCGTGAAAAAACAACTCTCTTAGATACAAATTTATGGTCGGACAAAAATTAGGAACGTCAACCTCCCATTGCCAGGATTACTTGCATACATCCTACCCAAAGGGAGGGGGCAGTTGTTGACACCTAATTTTTTCCCTCCACAACTACGTTTAATCTCGGGCTTCTTTAAATTTTCAAATAAAATCACAAAAAATATCTTTTCCAAATAAACACATTTTAAATTATGCATTTGGGTTAAATTTGTCATTTAAGTGATAATTATATATTTTTGTATTTGCATATACGGACTTGTATAAATGATGTTATTTAAATGAAAATTTTTATCAAAATTGGACTTTAAATTAAGGATTATTTGGAAAATAAATTTAATAATTAAAGTCTTGATTCAAATATATTTAATCTCAAAAATAATTTATTTGGATAAATATGTGTTTGATTTTATTAAATCAAGAAGCTCGGGATTAAGTGAGGTATTAATTTGTATCGAATTTCGGTTTGATTTGGCCAATTTATTAAATTTGGCTATAATTGAAATAAAATTGATCTTAATTGCAATGCAAATTGGCTAATTGATTTTCAATTTGACTAAAATTTAAACGGATTCAGCTAATTCTTAATTCAATTGAGGTTATGTATTAAATAACCCCAATCTTGAACCAATTAATTTATTCCCATTAACAGGCCCAATCGACCAGACCTCCAACATTGACCCAACTCAATTAATAACTCACCAGGCCCAACCTCCAATCCACCCTTATCTTCTCTTTCAGCCTTACCCGATCTCATCCAACAACAAAACAACTACGCCATTAACAACCTGACCAACTCCAAATACCCGATCGATCAGAAATCAACACCAGCGAAACCCCCCAACCAAATCGACCCAAACCAGCTCCGATAACGGCAAAAACCGAATTAGTGATCTAATTCCAAATCAACCCATTTTCAATTCCTCCACGCGTACCATGCGATTCCGTACGAAAAGATGCCGAGGAACCTTCTAGAATAAGCTCAGATGTCTCCCCCAACGGTTCAAATCCTCAAATCTCGGGATAGTGGTACGATTTTCGTACATGTTTGGCAAAATTTGATTGGTTCGTGAAAAGAATCCTTGCCTCCTCATTCCTATTGGCTGCTTATTCCAAATTTGGGGGGAAGAATCCAAAAAGAGATACGAGTTGCTGATGAAACCGAAATTGTGAGGGGATTTTTGAAATTTGAATTTTGACTTCTCATATTTTGAAAATCCCGAAAATACCCCCAATTCATCTTCTATATAAGAGACGATTGGGTCACTATTTTTAGGGGATTTTTTTTCTCTTCTTTCCAGGCTGGGGGTTCGGAATTTTGGAGAGTCTTTTAAGGGTTCGAAAATTGGGGGATTTTTTGGGAGGTCACTTTTTTTAGAGTTTCGAAACTGGAGTTTGAAAGTTTCCTTTTAGAAAGTAAATTTTAGAGGAGTAATCTTCAATAGGGAAGGTGGGAAAATTAGTTGAAATTTTCAAGGGTTCGAAGGCCTTCTAGAAAAGGAAAACATACAGTGCTCTTTCCAGTAAAAAATTTTCTGTTTCTTTGAGAATTCAGCTAGTAATTGGAGTTTCGAACGGGAGACGAGGACGTCGAAGTGTTTCAGGGGTCGGTGGTTAATTCCAAAAGTTCAAAGTCCCGTTTACTACTCCGAAAGAGGTAAATATCCCTCTCCTCATAGAATTTTATCGACTTATTTCTTCTTCATCCCTTTCTCTGTAGTAATGGTTGTTCGTTGGAATGATGAAAGTGAGGTCTGTGTGGTGGTTGTGTAGTTTCTTTGATGATGAAAGTGAAGTTTATTGTATGGTTATGATGGTTTTCTTGAATGTTTAACTCCTTATCCATGGCTTTGTCTTTGTTTGTTCTATCTCTGCTTTACTTTGGTTCTTTACTAAATTGACAACCTCATGCTGGTTCGGTGTTAGTTCACGTGCTTAAGAATCAAAGTATTGTGAGGGCACAGTCAACACATAGTATTTCATTCTTCATTCGTATGTTCAGTAACGCAAAAGTCTATCAATGCTAAGGCTTGTTCTCAGTTATTTTTGTTTTTGTTTTCTCAATGCATATGTAAGTTTCTCGGCTATAGTATGATTTCCTCCCGTTTTCCAGTTACTGTTGTGAATAAGGAAGCCTTATGAATCTTCAGTCGTTAGCTTGATGTCTTAAGGAATTAGCTAAAAGAAGATAAGAGTGTCCAAGTGACTTTTTTTTTTGGATTTTCCTTTAAGCTTGTTATCGATAACCTGATTTCGTTAAGGGATGCATTTTATTACACTGTTATGATCTAAGATCAGTAAACTATTTTTTGCATGATCCATGTCTAGCTTTTTCCTTCTTCTATTTTGATTTTATCCCTTAATAAATGCCTTTGGTTGAAACCTGGGACAATTGATCTTTCGCTGGTTGGGAGTGTTAAAATTTGAATCATCGAGACTAGAAATTACATAGTGGAACCCTGTTTGTTGGTATAAAATCTCCCTTTAAGAACTTATGCAGGGAACTCTTCCCTTTTAATATACTTCCGTGACCTTTATTTGTTGTATTCACTACTTGTTGTGTCCAAGAATGTATCTCTACCTCTAATTAGGTTAAGTAGGTATGTCCAAACCAGGCGCAATAAGATTGATTAAAATGTGAGTCATTTTAGAGAGGTTACCTTTATTCTAGTTGTTTCATTCTGTTGAATCATTATATATGCCCATCCATGCTTTGCATTGTATCGACTGACTCTCATTTTTATTATATGCATAAGTATGTGCATCATTATCATTCAAAATTTGGTCCTTGATGTTTCTTTATGTTGTGGTATATTATGTCTCGAATGGGTATTAATTCCTTTATACCTTTCTTTGAATGTAAATCCATTTTGGGGCCCCAATGGGTCTTTTCCCTTTGCATCTAAATGGGCCATTGAGGCCCACTATGTCCATCGAATCAACCCCAAAAGGAAACTCAAAGCCGGTTACATTGCACTGGATACAAGAAGTTGAAGGAAGAAGCACAGATTAAAGTCCCGTATCTGAAGCGGCCAAGAGACTTGAGAGTCTCGGTTTCCATTTCATTCATTTATTTAGTCATTTATTATTGTTGTCTTTATTTATTTAGTTATTATTATTCTTCATTCATTTGGGCCACTAAGCAAAGGTTGTACTTAATACAGGTGGAGAGGATTTTGGGCTAACGGGCTTGAAAGAATAGATTAGGTCAGGTGAAATGGGGCGAGAGCCCAACTAGACTAGGACAGGTCTCATTGATTTGGGCCCAATGGTCTAAATTCCTTCCTTTTTCCCTTTCTCTTTTTTCTTTATTCTTGTTTGCCTTACGTGTTTTGCGAACCTAGTTAAATCCTTAGTCCAATCACTAAAAAACTGATTTTGCATAAACACCAAATATTCTTAAAATCACTTTCTTTTCAAAAAATCAACTTCTTTCAAGGTTAATCAAAGACGATTTTCAAACAGTTCGGATAACCGCAAGTTAGCGGACATTTTAGGTGACTAACACCTTCCTAAAACGTTAATAAGAACCGCTTACTCAGAATATCTTAACTGAAATGATTTTTCTGTTTTAGATCGTTTGAAGTAACTCTCTAGAGGTTTCTTAATTCCTTTTCAAAATTAAGTGGCGACTCTCAATAAGTCAAAGTTTCTGCAAAACAATATATACTTATTTCCCTGTGTAATTTCTTAGATTTTAACTTTTCATTACGTAGATGACTGAATAAGCTTTCCGTCGATATAAGATTCGTCCAAAACGGACACTCGGTGAAGAAGTTATGGCTATTTTATGTGCTAGTCGTAATACATCATCATTTTGGTATTTGGCGCATAGCAGGGAGGGTTTAATTAGCAATTGTCAAATTCCAGTGGGACCTCGCGATAGTGGCGTATCGCGGAGGATCCCAATTCGCATTCGTCAATTTCCAGTGAACCACCGCGACAGTGGCGCATCGCGGTGGCCCATAAAATCGGGCACCAGTTATATTTTTACTCCATCTCATTAAGGGTAAAATGGCACTTCTCCAACCCCTTATCATCTCTAACACGGAATTTAATCCCAAGGACACCAAAGTAAGTTTATTTTCATCAAAATCTCTCAAGAAACTCCATTAGGGTTTCAAACTAAAAATCCTCATAACTCAAGATTTAACCGTGGGTTTTAGAACATAATTGGAGATTTAGAATCCTCGCATCGTAAGCTGCAAGAAACATCTGTTGATTTCCGAAATAGAGGTACGTGGGGTTTATCCTAAAAACTACATGGGCTTAAAACCATTAGAGCTTGACTTTAAGATTTTTATGTATGAATTTTAAAGGGGTTTTGGAATCTATGTTCTAAATTACATATTTCGAATGTTTAATGTTACTATTGTTTTGACCTTGTGGTCATATCCCCTAAATTGATTTACATGTATATATATATGTATGGAATTTGAGATTTAAGATTGTTTGAGAGTATAAATTATGAACTCCCTCTCTTGAATTGAATTAAAGATTATGGTTTTGTGATTTAGAAGATGTTCTCGCAATATTATAGCATTTGGGCATGATTTGAAATTGTTGAGAGGGTGTTTCTTTATATAAATGTGTTCTTGTGTTTGAAAGAAAGAATTGCATATGAATTGAGAACTTTGACATGACCACCTTGAGCTATTGAAAGGCTTGATAAAGATGAGTCCCTTGCATATGTTTACATGAGGTTTGAGAAAGAGTCTCTTTGAATTAAATTATTGAAATGGTGGTCCTAAAACTTGTTTTTTGAAAACAGAGATTTATGACAGACTAATAATGGCTCAAAGAATGTGACTTGCAAGTCAATGGTATGATGATACCCTATGTATTTATGCCATAACAGATTATGTTTTCAGAGTATGTTTTAAAAAGGGGCTTAAAGAGGGTTAGGTGGTTACTCGAAGAAGGCGCGAGTTCAAGCAACTCTTAGCCTGAAACCGTATTTGCCGATACTGGTAGATTATTATTGTACGCTGGCGACGGCCGTGTGGCATAGTAGATTCAGAGACTCCGACCCTTGCGGCACACTTGGGTTGGGGGCTTCGCTGTCGAGTTAATGGAAGTTTTCATATAGCCCATGGAATTTTTAGAATTGTAGGGTATACTACCTAACGTATAAGTAACACAGATTTCTCAGAGTTGTGATGATTTTTACAGAGTCTTTTAAAATGCCCATGTGATTTTCTTACTATATTATACGTTTGTGAAACTGTTTTACTTTGCTCTCATATATGTTGAATATAAATGATTATTTTGGATTTGCTCTACATACCAATACATATATATTGACCCTCCCTCCTCCCTCCAGGTTTTGAGGCTCAGTCTAGGGGTGTCTAGAAAAGCAGTAGCATTTATCAGACAGAGTTGCAGTGTCCAGTTGGTGAGCCTTCTCTATTCCGGAAGGCCTGTCTTTTCAGATTATGTCATTTACTACCGCTCTGGTCTACTGGGGGCCTTGTCCCAGTTTCAGACAGTTGTCAAATTTTCATGTAGTATAGATTTCGCAGACTGAGTCAGATGTTATTTAGATGTAGTTAATTTACAGTTTCCATACTTATGTTGAATTCAGAATTGACCATGTTTTCGTAGCAGATTATGTTTTCATATCTTCTTTTATTATTTGAATGTTGTGCATGATTACCAGATAGAGAAGGGCGTTCCGGGCCTTCATGGTTCCGGATGTCCGTCACGGTCAGGCCCTAGTTCGGGTCGTGACACAGTGGCATGCGAAATTTGATCAAGTCTTAATAAAAGACGATTTTTCTTCTGTTGAGATGGATAAATGTGTTTATACAAAAGTGGTAGACAATGATTATGTGATAATTTGTTTATATGTTGATGGCATGCTTATGTTTGGTACATATTTAAATATTTTAGAGCGTACCAAATTATTTTTATGTACTAACTTTGATATGAAAGATTTGGGTGAAGTGAATATGATATTGGGAATTAAAGTTATAAGGAGTGAAGATGGTATAATGTTGTCACAAGAACATTATATGGAAAGACTTCTTAAGAAATTTGAATGTTAGGAGGTAACTCTTGTAGCCACTCCTTATGATGCTAATTCTAAATTAAAAAGGAATAATGGTGACCCAGTTGCTCAGTCTAAGTATACACAGATCATTGAGAGTCTAATGCATTTAATGAATTTTACTCGGCCTGATATAGCCTATGTCGTGTGTAGATTGAGTAGATATACTCATAATCCCAATAATGAACATTGGTCTGCATTAATGTGATTGATGAAATATTTGAAAGGAACCGTGAATTATGGTATCTCGTATAGTGGATCTCCTTCAACCTTAGAAGGATATTGTGTTGCAAATTGGATCTCTGATTCAGATGAGACAAAATCCACTAGTGGTTATGTGTTCACGCTTGGTGGTGGTGCATTATAATAGAGATCAGCTAAACGATCATTGCTAGATCAACTATGGAATCAGAGTTTGTGGCTCTAGAGTTAGCTGGTACTGAGGCTGAATGGCTAAGAAATTTCTTAGCGAATATCCCTTTTAAAAAGGATGATTTGTTGTCTCATACCCGTTTGATCAAGGATGATCTGTTGACTGATATCTCTTTGAAAAAGGATGATTTATTGTTTAATATCCATTTGAAAAAAGATGATCTGTTGTCTAATATCTCTTTGAAAAAGGATGATCTGTTGTCTAAAATCCCTTTAAAAAAGGATGATCTGATGCCTCCTATGTATATACACTGTGATTGTCAAGCCGCAATTGCTATTGCGAAGAATAAATCTTACAGTTGTAAGAGTAGACATATGAAATTGAGGCATGATATTGTTAAGCAGCTGCTGAGAGATGGAATAATTTCCATTGATTATGTGAAGTCAGAATTGAATTCGACCGATTCATTGACTAAGCTCGTGGAAAGAAAATTAATTCTTCAAAGATCAAAAGAGATGGGGTTAAGGCCAATATGATTGTCAATAGAGATGGTAACCCAACCTATGTGATTGGAGATCCCACGAAGTAGGTATATATGGGTAATAACAAGTTGATATTGATTCTGCGCACTTATTGAGAGTACTTGAACTGCTACTAAAATGGAGGGATGAGTTATTAACTCTTAATGAATTCATAATCCTTATGGGTTGTGTATTTAAAGCAGTGTACACTTGATGAATTCATCTAATGAGAATTGGAATGAGATCGTTTCTATGAGACTTTTGACCTTAGTCTCTAGAGCTCTCATGAATATCAGGCGCGCGCATGGCCTATTGGCACAAAACCGCGTTGAACAATAAAATTATGATCAAAATGTGATTGATAAAATCTCTGGCTTACAACAAGAATTATTCGGTTCATAGAAATATTATATTTCACCGATAATTTTGTAAGTTAAATTTTATTGGTCTAAGTTTGGTTCATAGTCCAGAAGACACCAGACCTGCTACATTTTGTCCATGCAAATCCAACAATTTAAATTATTTTCCTATAAATTCTTTTGAAATAATGTGGTGATTATAAGTGAAAATTTTTATTTCAAAATAATTAGTATACTTTAAAGAATTTTGAACTAGTGTGTTTCACTTTATGGAGAGAAAGGAAAAGAAATCAAAGAAGAAGAAAAAGAAAAACATGTGATATTCTAATTTTTTGTTGATGTCTACGGCCTCTGCTGTCCAGCGCCTCAATAATATACTATAAATAGCCTTCTTCATTTTTCGCAAAAAAAAAAAAGAAAGAAACAACACATACTTCTAAATATCTAAATTCTTTTCCTTTTCTTTAGTTACAATTCATATCACCTTATTATTGTTTTCTATTTTAATATTTTAACTTGTTGGTATTTGTATTAATGATTTTGTTGATACATGTATCTCTGATTAATTAAGAAAGACTTATTTAATTTAGAATATCCTCTAATTGATCAAGGAAGTGCTTGTTTAATTCTCAGGAAACATTTCACACTGCTGAAATAATTTCTTAGGACAGTGCCTAGCACGGCTCAAGTATAATTAATATATTAACATGTGAAAAAGGTAGTTAAGGGTTGTTTGGTTTGAAAGTGGTTATCCCAGGATAACTAATTATCCCGGGATAAAATAAAAGAACACATTTTCCTTTGTTTGGTTGGAGGGATTAATCCAACCCGGGATAACTTATCCCACCATTTTCCCCTTAGTCCCGGGATAACATATACATGGTGATATTAGTTATCCCGGGATAACCATTTTCAAACCAAACGACCCCTTAGATTACTGTTATAGTTATCATATTGATTATAGTATTATCACTGAGGTAGTAATAATATTATACACTGTTATGTTATTGTATTGCTAATATTACTAATATAATATTTTGTTAACAGTTAAATAATATTATTATAATTATTATTTTCATTGTTCTCCAACATCATATTGAATAAATCTGAAGTTCTAAAAAGAATTGACCATTATTTTTATGTAATATGTAAAGAGAAAATACTCAAAAACAATAAAAATAAACAATAATATTACATGAATAAACATAATAGTAAAAGATTTCTATGTTCTCTTCCACTTCCTGATCTCAAGTATTAAAGCAGTGATGAATAAAATAACCAGGGCAATTGAAAAACCAGCATTCCAAGAACTTCCTGCATTCCCTAAATGTATACCATAGAAAACATTTATTGATGCCAATAATATCAAAATTCTTCCTGCTGTGTAATGGTACCAATTCCAATATTTTCTTATTTTTGATTCCTTGTCTGGTCTCACCAATACTGCAATAACCTATCCAATTAAAAAACAGCCATAATGAATATCAATAATGCTAGGTAAGGAAGCACCAAAGGATGTGGTGCAGTAGATGGGGCTGCTCCTCCCTTAACTAGAGGTCCCGGATTCGAGCCCGAGTATGGAAAAAACCTTGGTAGGGAGCGCTAACCCCGAATGGAGCCCTACCCGAAGCAAATCCGGATTAGTCGGGCTCCAATGCGGGTACCGGACGCCGGATGGGAAAACCAAAAAAATGCTAGGTAAGGCGGTCGCACATAGCATGAGCTTTAGTGCACCAGGCTTTCCTTTTAATGAATATCATAAACTTCAAATCATGAACGTAATTTTTGAAGTCTGTGCTACATCATAAACTTCTCTTGGATTTGATTATGTTATGTTGCAATTTTTATCTTTTGAAGTGTTTAGTACACTGTACAATCACCTAATTAATTGCCTCGATTTATAGTGTGTGTATGTATAGTTTAACTTCTTCCAAGTAGCAGTGAATGCAGTGATATTCAGAAAAACTACGTAATCTAAAAATCCTGAATCTGTCTCTTTTCACGCACCTATATTTATTAGGTCTGTGTTACTCAAAAATAACTTGAGACGAACCTGCAAGCAACCGAGAAGAAGAATGAAGATGCCAAGGCCTTTGTGTTTATTGACATTGTTCTGAAGACGACTATTGAGAATGAGCCCACTTATAACACCCGCGAATCCAAGGATGAACCCTAACGATTGAATGGTTGCATGAGAGTAAAACCAGATTGGATCATACTGCCTCAAGTATCTAGCTACCATGACTCCAATTGGCATGAGAATTCCCCAGCCAACCATGTTTAGAAGTCCATGGCTTCTCCTCAGGTTTGCATAAAGTGTCTTTGTTTCACTTTGACCTGTTTTACAACACAATCACATATACAACATGTCAAGAACATCTTCAACTAACGTATTCCTTCTGTTCAGAGATGGAACCAGACTTTGAAGTTCTTGAATTCGCATAAATCCGTAACTTATAAGCTAGCTTAGCCCTTGCTTCCAGGGGCAGAGCTA
Organism: Capsicum pubescens; assembly: GCA_030864215.1. NCBI lineage: Eukaryota > Viridiplantae > Streptophyta > Magnoliopsida > Solanales > Solanaceae > Capsicum > Capsicum pubescens. The sequence continues at coordinate 4,060,802 of CM061543.1, read as the reverse complement.
CCCTTCAATTAGGGATTCATCCGAACCCCCTTCGTCGGAATATCATGCTATATATACATAGTTACAATTATTCTTTATGTATATATAGTAGATGTTGAACTCCCTTTGGTTAGTTCGTACGTTCACTAATGAACCCCTTAGTGAAAATCTTAGCTCTCCCACTGCTTGGTTCTGTCCCATTTTATGTGGCAGTAGTAACACTTACATTATAAATTTCACAAGTAGTAACAAGGTGAATTTTCTATCAAATGAATCCTAACGAATTATGCCTAAAATAGAGTTAATATGATTAATATCCAAACACAAAAATGTGGTACTCTTTTAGTTTATAGAAATAGTTGATTGATTGAATGGTACGTATTGACATAATTAGGAAGCCCTTTTCTACGATTTTTTTTCTTAAAGAAAACTTATTAAACAACATTGGCTTACAACTTCCTCAAGTCAAAGACGTGAGAACTACTAAAAGCTACATATGTTTGTTGGTACGTCAAATATTATAGTAAATATTATTGGTAGTAGTATATAAAGTAATTGATACATTTGTTGGTAGTATCTTCTTATTCTTTGACCAATTATGATTGATTGCCTTCATTAGAAGCAGTAGTTGAACCCACCCACCACCACTAGTAGTAAGACTTTTTTTTTGGGGTGGGACGGGGGGGGATAAGAATTCAAAATGGTCATTTTCTTGATTTGGAATTGAAAAATAATCACAAATTCAGATAAAAATAGACAATTTTTTGGAAATCGTAACACTCTCATGAATTTCAAAAAATCATAACAATATTTAGATTTTTCACTTATTTAAGTCCGAAATCCATTGTCCTTTGCTACATGAAAAAAGTAGCTAATTTTTAACAAAAATTTATATACTGGCTATTTTCCAAAAAATCTATCTGAAATATAGCGAACTCGTACGATTTTGCCCCTTTTCCCTCACTCGGTGTTTGATCCTACATCTAGGCCCACTAATTCATATTTGCGCCACATAAGACCCATTCAAGGGGAAACACTTCTCAGTTCCTAACAAGGATTTTTTTTCATACGACTCGAAACTGAAACACTATTAAGATGGAAGGATCATATTCAATCTCGCCACAATCTTTAATAGTCCATCATTGTAATAGACATGCAATACCATCCGACACTCATTTGAGAAAGCAATTTATTAAGCATTTGTGCAACTTTATGTTACATCTAAAAAAAAAAATTCGTCCTTATGATAACCAGCTAATAAAATTCAAATCAATTCACTGACCTGTGTTGTAATTCAGGGAAGTGGAAGTATGATCCTGATGTTCCGTCAACCGGTAATTGGCGGTGGACGGCAGCATTCCCGTTGGTCCGACGGAGTAAATGAGCCTATTACTGGGCACTTCAGAGCTCAACTGAAAAGCCAAATAGATTCTGGAGTTCTCAGCTACAACAGAGGATGTTAAGTTAACAAGCTGCAGATTTCCCTCATCAGGTAACACCTGGTAGGAAAAATTCAAAACCAACACTGTAGTCGATTCAGAATGAATATGATCTTATTGTACGTATAATCAAAACTAAATACCCCATTGCGATACAAAATATCGTAATAATTTGGGTAAAGTATTACGGATGGTAATTTTAAATTTTTGACATTTTTCCGAAGGATTTTGACACATGGAATCCACCTACTTCAATCTAGAGGTCCGTTAAGGTCAATGACAAATACAATAATTCTTTTCTGCGAACAATGAAAATATGAATGACTACATAATATAACGAAAGATAATATTAAAATCGACCTGATTGGGCGATTGACCACCGAGAAAATACTTCTTCATAGTTGGAGTTCCATCATTAGCCACCCATCCAACAATTGCAGTTGAACCAACCATTTTGCCTTTTTCTGAAAATCCCATGGCTATGTATGCATTTGTGTTTGGTGCTGAGAGAACAAAACTCCACACACTTGTATTCGTTCTCTTATACTTGAGAAAGCAAAAAAAAAAAAAAAGGGAAGAAAATGTTAATGGATTGACATATAATTACACTAGACAATTGCTAGTTTTCGAAAAACGTTCTGTCGGAATTTGGCTAATCGATAAGGGATTTTCGATGAAAACATGTTATACTGAGCCAAAGTTCGTTTGATTTTGTCAAAAATTAGCGATTTTCTCATACTATAGTAATAATGAAAACTGCAACTGGAGAAGGAAATTGGTACTCCCAACTTTCCTTTTTAATACTCTTCAGAAATAATGTCTATTTTCCTTTTTTTTTCATAATTCTTTAATTCCAATTTTCCACGTAGTTTAAGATCAGAACATTAATTAAAGTAAAATCAGATAAATAAATTAAAATTTTCCTTTTTTTTTTATAATTTTTTAATTCCAACTTTTCACGTAGTTTAAGACTACAATATTTCTTAAACTATATGCCAAGTAAAACCAGACAAATAAATTAAAACGAAAGGAGTAAGAATTACATACTCTGAGGATGTATCCTTGTTGATCCCATACTGAAAGACATTGGAAGGAAGCTGTATCAAAGAAAATTCCTCCTTTAAGTTTGAGATTGGAATTGCAGGAATCTGTGTTGCTGTCCTGAGAATTTACTTTCAGAATTTGGAAACTGATAAATATTTGGAAGATACAGAAGAACAACAATTGAGTAGAGAATTTGAAAGATGTATTCATCATCTTTCAATTTTGTTTTCTCTCTCTCACACACACAGAGGCTAGAGCTAGTCTGTTTCTTTGTGGCAAATAAGTGGGGGAGAACTGATTGCGATAGTGGGAAGTAGTGGCCTAGTTGGTTATGTGCATGGAGAGAGAAGTTGCGTCTCACATCTCACATCTCACTTAATAGAATATAATAATATAATAATAGAGTAGATATCGAAAGAACTAGCCAGGATTTATCTGAATTTATTTTTCTAACTTTACTATAGGAATCCGATTTATGTAAATTCTATCTCTCGATAATTGAACTCTACTTTATAGCAATACATTGTGTTGTTGAACGGCTTAACCTTTTAATTTAACCCAAGCAAGCTCGGAACAAGTTAAGTCATAGCAATATTTAACGAATTGGTCTATTTTTATCGAAATTAAATTTGATTGGGCAATCCATTTAATCTGAACAATATAGTCCCACAAAATGGGGTCCGGAGAGGATAGAGTGTAAGCGAATCTTACCTATACCTTAGAGATGACATAGAGAGTTTATTTCCGATAGAATCTCGGCTCAAAACAAAAAGATAGCCTTAAAAAAGATCTAATGAAAGCACAAGAAACAATAAATAGTAACAAAAATATCAAATAGTGGCAGAATAGTACCACGATAAAATATTGTTTCATATAATTAAACTATACGAAGCAATAGATAAGAGCAGAAATGCAATACTAGTAAATATAACAAGACAATGCACTGCTACCTACTAACCTTATACCTAGATTCGGGTCCTCCAAACTTCCTATCTAAGGTCATGTCCTCCGTAAGCTGCAATTGCATCATATCCCTATCTAATCATCTCTCCTTAATACTTATTTGATATAATTAATTTATATGCCTAATCCAACCAACTTATATTTGAAATCCAGTTCATTGGTTGACTAACATGATATCCCCCAGTACTGGTATTAAACAAAAAAAGGAATCATTAGGTAATACGTTGATGTAAAGATTACTATATTGTGGTTGGTTGCTACGTATCTTCCTTCACATTTAGGCTTTCCAATTTTTAAACGAAATCATGAATTCATCTGTCAGTCTATAACAACTACCTAAACTAAAAGTATCATATTAATCAATTTCTTTGGATACGACGGTATAAATTAAATAAACTCTCGATACCTAAAAGCTACCTTTCTCAGATATATATTTTTTTTGATGAAAAAGAACTTTGTATAATCATATCACTCAAAATAGACGTAACTACTAGTAACATTTCACAAAAAATGAAATTAGTAGCTTGATTCTTACCAACAAATACTATAAGTAAATTCCTTTATTAGTTGTCAATCTTCCTTGTACAAATTGGTGGTAAGAAAATTGACAATTTTACAAAGATCTCAAAAGTCAAATGAGGATACCAATTTTAGAAAAATGTTTGAAGAAAAAGTGTATAGATATCATGGTCTTTTAAAGAAAATATACATAGACAGCCATTACGTGCTTGAATCATCAACAAGGGACTGTACAACCACCTTTTTTTTTCATTCGACGTGCAATGTCATTTTTCTTTTTATATGCAACGTGTTTAGATTTTTATAATTTTTTCAGAGGACAATTTCCATTTGACTATTGATCCATAAATATTCTGAAATTTGTAACAAGTTCTACTCATGTTCCCCAATTAAACATAAGCATAGTCTTCTTTTTGAACCCTCGAAAAGATCAGTAATTGCTATCATAACCTCGCAAACCACGCATGAGATATAAACCATATTAGGTAAGCCTGATGCAACAAACTCATCTAAAACGGCGTTGCAGGGGAATCAATCTCTAATCGTCCTTACGAGATACCACCTGGTGCACTAACTCCACTATCCTTATCGGTAACATAACCATAGTCAACAAGCAGCTCCAACTAGAAGTATCCTCTTACCCGTCTACAGCTAACTTCTTGGTACCTATTATCTAACTAACTACATACAATTTGATAAATGCTACAAAATGTGTCCAAAGAGGCCACAATCTTCATGGAGCAAACTATTGTATAAATTGTGACATGAACTTTGAAAAGGAGAAGAAAAAATAACAAAAAACAATACACCCTTGTGGTGGGACCCTTCCCCGGACCCTACGCATAGCTTTAGTGCACCGTACTGCCCTTTTTATCAAAAACCAAGCAATCAATAGACGGGTGGTATCCAACCTTTGTTCTATTTAACATCTATGGAAGAAATGATTCACAGAAGGAAAAGAACCCTTCCTGGCACATACTAATTCACAGAAGGAAAAGAACCCTTCCTGACATACTACAATTCACATGGTAAAACCAGCAAATTTCCAACACTTGGCCAACAAAGACCAAAATATATAGTAAATAACTTGGTGCAAGTTTAATGTTTTCTAAGCGATTGAAAGGGTCGCAACTTTGGGACACTCGCGTGAAGCATCTCTAGAAAGCCCAAGACAGGAACACAACAGGACCTCATGATTTATCTGGAAACAATGGTGGACGCGAAAGGATTGAGTTGACGAGCTCCTCGTTTAGCTTTAGAGGGAGTGGAGGCATCGAAAGCATCTCTGGCTCGTCATTCAAGCTGCAAGAGATTGTTTATTTCAGCACATAATGAAGTGGTAAGCAAGTAGAGAGAAGTCAGAAATTATGCACCTCGTTTAGCATATAATACAAATATATACTTTAATTTGTTTGATACATGGACCCTTCTATATTTTCCCATGATTTAAAAGGAACTTTTGGGGGTAATAACTTTCACATTTTTTCCTCTCTTTTTTGTAGTTAGTTTTTCTTTCTTTACCAAAAATGATGGTCAACCTATACTCTTTGCAATTTATGCTTGACAATAACTCCCACACTTGAAAAGAAGTAGATGTGCAAAATAATCAGAGGGTATGTGGTGTTGACGATGGCAAAGGACACTCACTCATGACAAAAAGCATGGAAAGGAGATCCACAAATGATAAAAGAGAATGACAAGAACAAAATAAATACATGCATTAGTAAAGATGTGCAAACATAGAGAGAGAGAGAGAGAGAGAGAACGGAAGGACAATAAACCATACTTATTTACGACTTTGAGAAGATTGTTTCGAGCTTGGATGAGAAGGTCAACGTTTTCCTGGATCTGCACCAATCATAAAAAATGATAATGCTTTACATTGAGAATTGCCAACAACATCAAAATCTATCCATGTAGCTTTATCACGAATAATACAGAAGGCTCGTCACTAGGCAGTTGGCACATCATGAAAGAATTGCAAGATGCTGTACCATGGATGAGTGCACGTGGAAAAATGAAAGGATCTTGCAAGCAAGGGATATCAGGATCTTGCAAGCAAGGGATATCAGGACGCATCAGCTTAGCGGAAGAAGCCCTGATAGTTCCCTATCTTTATAATTAAGAACTATTTCTGAATTTCCGTCAAGAGAAAGATTATCCCTTAAGATAGATTCTCATGCCCAATGCTTTACTTGATTTGCAGAAGTTAAAACCCGAAATGCAAATACAAGAATTGCATTATATCATAACAAATACCCCCATGAGTGGAATAAATTAAAAAAAAATTGAGCCTCCTTCAAAATTGAAGCTTGTCACCGTAGGGAACAAAAAGAAGATCAAGATACATTTTCCCTCATCACTCCCACTAGAGGCAAAATTTTAGCTCTCAAACAAAGTAACGAAGAACTAATCCACCCCCTCAACCTTCATATGACTAATATAACAGAGATGAATATTCTTTAGTTCTTTTTATCAGTAAAGATAAAAGTTCATTAAGTAGGAACCAACATCAAGAAAGTGCTGAAATACATATAATAAAAGTCTAAGAGGCAGTCTCCCCCTAATCCCTATTACTGAAGGGAGCAGATAAAGTCTAACATACTGTTAGTATTGTCTAAATATTCAAATTTATACCAGCAAGGGAGCTGAATAACAACAGAGTCATATATTATCCTTTCAGATAAACTTATTACAAGTGTAAACACCAGACAGTATCATTATTATTGAGTGTCACAGATCACAGGTAAAAGGGGTGAGAGGCAGGGGTAATGGAAAGTCTCAAAATTATCAACCAACCTTAAGATTGTCCAAGTTGGCAGATATTTGATCCAGTGTTTGAGCATTTTGCTGAAGAAGCTGTCCAATGGGACCACCAATGGCTGCAAAATTACAACACTTACATACACCATGTATGTCCAAAATAAAATTCGAAAAAGAGGACCTAGATAATAAGGTTCTCCACATTGGCATATCACAGACAGAGAAACAGTAGAATGTAATGCATATCATTGAACTGTTATTTTATCTTGTATCTACATAATGTATCAAAACATCCTAAGTTGGTTATAAGTGCACTGGTAAAAAGAGTATTTCTCTGCCAAAACACTAAATAAGACAACAGAATAAATTGGAGCAGATACAAAAATCTTGAGGATCCAAAGGTTCAATTAATTGCTAACAGTGATGGAGCATGCAGAGAAGCAGAGTTCATATTATCCCAAGCACCAACTTAGATGTTGAATAGTACAAATTAAACTTACTGGTCAGCATGAATGGAAGAAAAGCACCTAGCATATAGCAGATATATACCTACTTTTCCCAGAGGGATATTACACAGCACTGAGAGGGAGAGAAGTGGAATAAGAAACACAGTGACTAACAGTATAATCACTTCTCTCAGAGGAAAATTACACAGCATCTGGGAAAGCGATTTGGGGGTGGAGGTGGGGAATAAGAGATTTGGTGAGTGTGACGACGCTTTTTCTTCTTCTTTTTCTGGGGGGCGGGTGGTATAGTGAATCCCACCACCCAGAACCTGCCCTGTCCAGGAGTAAACAATGGCCATCTCCCATATAAATAGCTGTTGAACTTTTACAGAGGTTAATAGCATGTTTGATTAAGCTTTTACTTTGAAAGTGAATTTGGGCAGAAGTGCCTTTCGAAAAAATACTTTTGAAAAGTAGTAGTTTGAATTAGCTATCAATTTGAAAAGCAATTTGCAAGTACCAGACCAGTAATTCTTCCTTGATCAAGGTTCTAAAAGTTCTTATGGAGAAAGCTATTCTTTTAGCTTCCACTACTATTAAAAAACCCTTCCCCAACTTGATCCCTTGGTGGTGCGAACACCCAAGATCTTGGCCGAAAACTAAATGGTATATGCCACTGAAGAAATCTCAATTGTCGAGTGAGTGACGAAGCAATAAAGCCTCATGAATAATGGGGAGCTTCTATCCACATAAAATTTCATTTCATAAGGCAGCCCGAAATGTATGAAATTCTAACATGTCCAACTCTTAATGACAAATCATGCTTACCGAAAAAGAAAAAATCTCAAGTCAGCCATAAACAATCATCTACAAGTCAATTGTCCAATTAGGAAATCAAAGATTTTCAAATACTTTTCTATTAATTCTCAAATAGAATGATACGTTCTGATAACTATCATATAAACACTTGCAGAAAGTACTTCAATTTGAGCCGTCCTGTGTAGATTTATGTGGTTGATGGTTTAAATGAACAATATGAACACTTTTAGATATTACAAAATTTTCTGAGGTATTCCTTTATTATTTGTTGTTCTTCAGATATTGATCACAACTACAGCCAAGTCTCTACGACGTACCAACTTTACTTTGTACTTTTTAAAAACAAATCTATTGGTGTTTTTAAATCTTTGATATGTTCTTAAAAAACACCAATAGATTATTTTTAAAAAGTACAAAGTAATGTTGGTACTTCGTAGAGACTTGGCTGTAGTTGTGATCAATATCTGAAGAACAAAAAATAATAAAGGATTACCTCAGAAAACGTTGTAATATCTAAAAGCGTTCATATTATTCATTTAAACCATCAACCACATAAATCTACACAGGATGGCTCAAATTGAAGTACTTTCTACAAGTGTTTATATGATAGTTATCAGAACCACTTCAGTGATTTGGTTATGATCATCAAGAGGAGAATATAAGCTTATCATCTCTATTCATTTCATCCTCCCGAAAATGTAGACCTCCTCTAACGTGCCCTTCCAGGAAGAACTACTAGACTCTGAGTGCAAAAAATAAAAGCAGAGAGCTCCAAACAGCATAGCTTCAGGTTAAAAATCAGTTTCTCAAACTTCAGTTGATCTTTTGAAAGTGGACTCAGAGGCATAAGGACCAACCTTGGTAGTTAATTCGACCATCCTTGTCCATTGGCATAACAGCTCGAGCATAGGTAGGACCATTTGTGCGATTAGCAACATGAGTTAACTTTGGCAGGGAATCTGTAAGTTTTTCCTAAAACCGAAAAACAAGGGAATCATGCCAAAGAACTTATTATTCAAAATCCAATACAATGTACAGCATAGCTGTCAAAAGTTGAGACTGCAAGTAAATCGGTTTTTTTCTTTTTGGAATGAATAAGGACTGCAAGCAAATATTTGTTTCATTTGTTTGAAAGGAGTAGATTACACAAGGTACTCATCCAGGATTACTAAAAAGGCAACTATATATATACAGCACTTGAAGGATATTAAGTGCCCCTATACTTGATGGGATTTAGCTAAAACAACAACAACAACAAACCCAGTGTATTCCCACATAGTGAGGTCTGGGGAGGGTAAGATGTGCGCAGTCCATACCTCTACCTCTAAAGAAGTAGAAAGGTTGTTTCCGATAGACCCCCGGCTCGAGACACGAAATAATAAACAAATTCATAGTAAAGCATGGAACAAGATGGCATAACATAAATACGACACCCACAAGTAATAGTAAACAGAGAAAAGTAAACAGATTCGTAATAAAGAATGAAACAAGGTATCATAACAAGAATAATACCCCCACCAAGTAATGTCCTACACTAGCGACCCAAACTGACCCTAGCCTTCTGCCCTAATTCGCGTCCTCCAGATCTTCCTATCTAGGGTCATGTCCTCAGTGAGCTGTAACTGCTCCATGTCCCGCCTAATCACCTCTCCCCAGTACTTCTTCGGCCTACCCCTACCCCGCCTAAAACCATCCAAAGCTAGCCTCTCACACCTACGAACCGGGGCATCCATGCCCCTCCTCATCACGTGTCCGAACCATCTCAATCGACCTTCCCGCATCGTATTCTCCACTGGAGTCACACCAACCTTCTCCCTGATAGTCTCATTCCGAACTCTATCCCCCCTAGTCAGCCCACACATCCAACGCAACATCCGCATTTCCGCCACCTTCATTTTTTGAATGTGGGAGTTCTTAACTGGCCAACACTCCGCTCCATACAACATGGTCGGACGGACTGTCACCCTGTAGAATTTGCCTTTAAGCTTGGGCGGCACCTTCTTATCACACAACACCCCCGAAGCGAGCTTACATTTCATCCATCCTGCCCCAAGACGGTGCGAGACATCCTCGTCAATCTCACCGTTACCCTGAATCACGGACCCGAGATACTTGAAACTATCTCTCTTACATACCACCTGTGATTCCAACTTCACTACCACCTCATTCTCCAGCCTCACGTCATTAAACTTGCATTCCAAATATTCTGTCTTACTCCTACTCAACCTGAACCCTTTAGACTCAAGAGTTTGTCTCCACACCTCTAATTTATCATTCACACACACCCTCGTCTCATCAATTAAAACTACATCATCTGCAAAAAGCATACACCAAGGCACCTCTCCTTGAATAGGCCGCGTCAACACATTCATCACCAAAGCAAACAAAAAGGGCCTAAGAGTAGATCCCTGATGCAATCCTGTCAAGACAGTGAAATGCTCTGAGTCTCCTCCCGCCGTCCTCACCTGGGTTTTAGCTCCATCATACATGTTCTTAATTGCTCTGATATATGCCACCGGGGCTCCACTCACCTCCAAGCATCTCCAAAGCACCTCCCTGGGGACTTTGTCGTATGCCTTCTCCAAGTCGATAAACACCATGTGCAGGTCCTTCTTCCTTTCCCTATACTATTCCACCAGCCTCCGCACCAGGTGAATTGCCTCCGTCGTCGAGCGGCCGGGCATAAATCCAAACTGGTTCTCCGAAATAGACACTATCCGTCTCAGCCTCACCTCGACCACTCTCTCCCAAATCTTCATAGAGTAACTCAATAACTTAATACCCCTATAGTTATTGCAACTCTGAATGTCACCCTTGATCTTATAAAGAGGGATCATAGTACGCCACCTTCAAGCCTCGGGCATTTTCGTCGTCTTGAAAATTCCGTTAAACAATCCGGTGGTTGCCGTCTTGAAAATTCCGTTAAACAATCCAGTCAACCACCTTAAACCAGCCTCGCCAGAAAACTTCCAAAAATCCACAGGTATCTCATCAGGCCCCGTCGCCCTACACCTTCGCATCCTACGAACAGCCTCTCTAACCTCTTTTACCTTAAAACGTCTACAATAACTAAAATCCCAACACTCCTCTGAGTGCTCCAGCTCCCCTAACACAATAGCTCCCCTTAATGTGGTCGTCCTCCACCAACACTGTACCGTCCTCCCCCTTAATGCACTTCACCTGATCGAGGTCACGACCCTTCCTCTCCCTAGCCTTAGCGAGTTTAAACAACCTGTTTTCCCCTCCTTTCTCTTGTAACCCCGCATACAAGCTCTCAAATGTTGTCGTCTTAGCCGCCATAACTGCTAATTTAGCCTCCTTCTTAGCTAACTTGTACTCTTTCCTGTTTACCCGTTTCTCTTCTTCGTCCTTACTCTCAACCAACTTAGCATACGCCCCTTTCTTGGTTTCCACTTTCTTCTTAACCTCTTCATTCCACCACCAATCCCCCCGATGATGCCCGGCCCGGCCCCTAGAAACACCCAACACCTCACTAGCATTCTCCCTGATGCACCTAGCCACCCTATCCCACATACTATCCACGTCCCCACTACACTCCCACACTCCCACACCCCCATTCCCGCCAACTTCTCCCCTATCTCCCACGCATTCATTGGCGTCAAGCCGCCCCACTTAATTCTAGGTCTACACTCCTCACCCCTTCTCCTCCTATCCTTCTTTATACCCAAATCCATAACCAAGAGCCTATGCTGGGTCGAAAGATTCTCACTCGGGATGACCTTACAGTCCTTACACAACACCCTATCCCCTTTCCTAAGCAACAAAAAGTCAATCTGGGTCTTGGCTATCGCACTTCGGAAGGTGATCAGGTGATCGTCCTTCTTCGGGAAGCCCGAGTTCACCACCACCAGCCCAAAGGATCTCGCAAAATCCAATAGAGTAGCCCCCTCTTCATTTCTTTTCCCAAAACCAAAACCACCATGCACATCACCAAAGCCTCCCGGTAACGCCCCGATGTGTCCATTGAAATCTCCTACTACAACAATCTTCTCCGAGCTAGGCACGCCTCTCACCACCTCATCCAAAGCCTCCCAAAACCACATCTTCTCCTCCCCATCCAAGCCCATCTGCGGCGCATAAACACTACACACATTCAGGGTAAACCCCCCAATGACCAACTTAATAGTCATCAACCTATCGCTGATCCTCTTTACCTCCACTACCTGACCTCTAAGCTCTTCATCTACTAAGATGTCAACTCCATTCCTACGCCTCTCGCTCCCAGAGTACCAAAGCTTGTAACCATCCACATCCCTAGCCTTAGACCCTACCCACTTGGTCTCTTGAACACACGCAATATTAATCCTCCTCTTTCTAAGAATCTTCACAAGCTCTATGGACTTACCCTGAAGAGTCCCTATATTCCAAGACCCAACCCTCAGCCTACCAACTTTATCATCACGTCTTCCTCTACCGCCCCTGAGGCCAAACCTTGGCCTCCCTCCCACCCCCGCCCTTCCCTCTTCCCCCGCCCCCACAACAGCCCCCTCCCCCTGCCCCAACCCCCTCGGACATGACTCTATCCAACCATCAACGCCCACAGCCACTACTACAAGAAAATATAAGAAAATATAAACAATGATAGTAACAAAGCAGCAGCAGGAAATACAAGGCTCACACAAATTAGAAGAAATAATCAAGAAACAAAACTAAACTCAAATAGGGAGAAAAAACAAAACCAAGGTAAGGACAAAACTAACAGTAAGAAAAATAGAGCACACTTATGGCCTGGCAACAGAAGACATATGTCTGTCTCTGAAAAACTAAAGTCAGCTATGTAGCAAGCCTCCTTTTTGGGTCTCCACATATTAATTGAAGGCTTGCTCATTTTGTGTAAGCACATCAGTCTTTTTGTTTATGTCACATGCATATGCCACAGTTGTCTGCTCCCAAGATTTCAATCACATCAAAGTTTCTCAAATGGCGTGGATCTCACATCAAAAGAAGAAATTAGATTGAGAAAGTTGAAGAATGAATGATGAAAAAATATAAGATCAATGAATTCTACATAATGAGATCAATATGGGTCATGGCTCCATATGGATGTTTTAAACCAGGAGCAGACGCACCTCAGTTAAACCTCAATAGCAGTATCACTGCCCCATGAGGGAATATGGCTACATATGGATGTATGTTGAAACAAAGAACATTTGTCCAACAAATAGATACTTGCTAAATGAAAACACCCTATCTTAAGTATCTATTAGAAAAGAGAACCGTGTTCTGCAATTAGATAACACACCTTTTTGTCTTTATTTTTCCTTGAAATATGATCGTTCCTTTGCTTCCCCTTTTTCTGCTTCAACAAAGAGAAAAAAAGGAAAAGATCAGTTAAACGTAGTTATTATCCATAACTGGGAAAAGTACTGATTATCTCCAAAAGAATGCATTGTAAAGTCTTCCTGCTTCTCAAACCAAATTATTGTAAGAATACAGTATACACTATACAGTAATTTCCACATTCGTACCCACACAGCACTTTGCTATTCATGGAGTTTACATTTAAACTAGACGCAAACCTTTTTGGAGAGGTTAAAAGCAACCCTGCTCAAGGAAGGCAGGACCCGCAAACTAAAAATGAATATCCATTTCTCTTTTTCTTCTTCTTATTAAGCTGGCCTAAATTATAACTAGTTTTAAGAGTGTACTTTGCGTGTGTACTTATATCAACGAGTATACAATTAAAAAAATCAAATAAATATTAATATAAAATGTGTTTAAGTATCAAACAAAAATTAAAGAAAAAGTGCAAGTACTGGAAAATGGTTAATATTGATTATGTTAACTAAAACAACAAAGGAAGAAATTTTGCCATAAAAAAATCCTCAAACATATAATGTAAACACAAATAGAATAAAATTTTAAAATAAAATATTAATGAAAAACATAAATTCAAACAGCACATGTTTAAATCTGACTTTGATCAGCCCATAGCTTCTTTCTTCGCATCTCACAAGAATGCCATAGCAATTTTTGAAAAGAGATTTAGACATTATACATATTTGAAAAGCAAAAGGCATGGAGTCGAAAAACCTACATATTGAAGGTGTACTGATCAATATTCCCAACTTTATCTTTTTTTTCTTTTTGGCAATAAACTGTGAATGTTTACCAAAATAAACCAAAACTTTACAACCAAAGAGCATCTAGAAATCCAAATCCCCTTTCCAGGAAGATTGTCTTGAATCATACTAGACCTCAAACAGAAAAAACAGCCAAAAATACTAATAAATGATTCTATTTACAAATTCTCTGTATCAAAACTTGGCAGCTTATAGTTCTCCTAGGTCCTGCAATCATGCTCACCCTCTCTAAGTTCTGTTGGTTTTTTGTATATTAGCTATGAACTCAGTATTTACAATCAATCTCCAGTTCCTTCACTGCCATGTATAATAAATCAGTTCTCCACATATCACAGCTGCTATTTTTCTCATGAAATATCTCCAATGTCTACTTTTGATCCAGCACATACTATCCTTAGCACTCCTAGTTGGAAGTGGAATTCCAGAACAATTGATCATTCTTCCCCTTACCTCGGTGATCCACCTGCAGTCTATAAATAGGTGCTGGTGGGTCTCTATAGTTTCCAAATCACACAAACAGCAATCAGTGTTCCCTTCTATAGGGATATGTATTCTCATCAGCCTCTCTTCAGTGAGCGCAACTTATCCTGAAATGCTAGCCACAATATCACCCTTTGTCAAGGTAGTAGAGCTCCAAATCAGTTCAGCCTCCCTTAGTCTAGTCATGGTTCCAGCATGTCATTATAGCTGTTTGACACTGAATAAATGCCATTAACATTTAGCCTGTAAGTGCCCCTTCTGTACCATTTAACCATTTTTGCTTTCAAGCCATTCAACTTCTTCCAATACCAACTATTGTCCTGAGGTGGACAGTGTTCCCAGATATTCCTACATGTTTTCATATAGACCTCATGCACCCATTTCACCCATAATACATCTTTCTTTGAAGCTAATTGCCACAACAGTTTCCCCAAGGATGCTACATTCCAGAATTCACATCCTTTAGTATTCAACCCTCCAAATTTCTTAGGCATGCAAACCCTTGCCAAAGCACCTAAAGAGACTTTCATGTGGCCTTCTGAGCTCCCCCATAGATACTCTCAGCATTTCCTATCAATTTCTACATTAGGATGAAGACAGCCCCCAGAAGCTGTACATGGAAAACAGTGCAGCATTTATAATCTGCAGTCGACCAGCATATGATAACTGTTTTGAATTCCAGCAATCCTAGCTATCTAATAGGCAAAGATCCTAGAGAGAATCCCATCAAATCTAGAATACTCTGTCGGAGGCCTTCCTCGGTACTAGCCAAGAAAATTTTGGACATCTCCAAGTTTGCCACTCACCCTGTAAATGTACTAAAATGGTTGATGGCCTCCTTAATTCTTTGGATAGATCTTAGATCAACCTTACACAGTAGCATCAATCATCAGCAAATAATAGATGGGTGAGTTTAGTAGTCTTACACATAAACTCAGGCAGTTCACTCATTCTCCCGAGTCCTGAGGAATCCAGTCAAATACTCCATCACAAGTACAAACAACAGGGGAGACATTGGATCCCCTTTGCCTCGGTCCCTTTTACCTTCAAAGTAGCCATACCCTCTCCATTTAATTTGATGGTAAATTTAGCAGAAGTCTCACACCTTTACTAGATGAACAAATGGTATAGGAAACTCATAGCCGTTCAAGGCTTCTTCCAGGAAATCCTAACGTGCCATGTCATATGCATTATTTAAATCTATTTTCCTTAAACATCTAGGAGTAGTCTTCCTACTATAATGCCTTAATACCTTCTTTGCTCTACAAGTTTGCTCATCATGATCATATTTCTGACAAAATTTACAAAGGGTGGGATTCCAATCATACTGCACTTTCTGTTCCGTCATCAGTCCTTTCCCGTTCTTAAAGAACGCCTTTATCAGGTAGTTGGGTGTACATTTTCACCTCAATAAGTAATCTGGCAAAGCTTAGTCCTATTTCTTTTCGATGTGATTATCCACCATTAAAGGCTTTCCAATTATACTTGATCTTGCTTAAGCCTTTTGGGCTACAATATTTAAATTCCAGGCCAGGAAGCTTTACCCATATTGAAATAGTATACAATTCCGCTTTAGAAAACGTCATGTCTGGATTCCAGGCTTTCACAATAACAGGTTTGTCATCGAAGTAGTATATCCCCCTTGTAACACCTACTTCTCCCCACACTAGTATCAAATCTAACCAGCACAATACCTTTTTTAACATAGAGACCTAGTCAATCCCATGTCCCCCCCCCCCCCCCCCGGTCTTTTCACATTGCCAATTTTTTAAACTGGTAACTTTGTATATATCTCTAAACAATAGATAGGTTGTACTATACCATATTTACAACAGTTACTTCAAATCCGACTATCTCTTTCCTAAATTGAATCTACAACATCAATTGTAGAGATAGTATCATTTGAGTAAAACTTATTATACAAAAAACATACTAACAAAAAGTTGTTAAGCTTGAACTTTTGCATACTATTTTCTACACTATCAAAACACCTAGAGTTCCTCTTCTTCCAAATTGCCCACCATATGTTACCCATTCATTATAGTAAATGGAAGATAAGCCCCCAGAACATAGCATTCTTCCAATAAAACTTATGTACTAGTATCTTTTAAATCAATTTCACATACAGGTGAATCATCATAGATTTCAGGTGCTACACATTCAAGTTTGAAACCAGCATTAGTTACCTTGGCAATGTCAAAATTGTCCCAGGCGGAACCCTTGGAATTAAGTTCTGGAGACGCTTCTACTTCATCAGCCCACGACAATTTACTAAGGCTCTCCACGAATTCCAACCTATCTTGCATCAATTGTGGTGTTTCTTCCCCACTCAATTTGGCTCATAGCCGGTATAGCTACATTGATTTCTAGCATGTTTCCTGAACTTTTGTTTGCATCCCTTGCACCAATTGTTCCATTTTGGTTCTCACCATTCTGCATTGATGAGGCTGACGCCTCTGCATCTCCAACACTGGATTTCTCCACCATGGTTCCATGATCCACACCCCCTACCAATTGCCCCGAGACATGGGCATTCTCTATAGTCAACTCTTTGCCTCGCTTCATCCGTTGTTCATTCCCATCATGCACGGCTGAATCCTGTGCCATGAGTGCCTTTTGGGAGGGTATTTGTGCTCTCTTCCCCCCCTGGACGGCGCAGTGAAGCTAGTATGCACTAAGAGGGAAAAAGACCTAGCTAGAAAGCGATGTGACTTTTCAACTATTTATTCCCAACTTTAGTAATAGTCAATTCTTACTTATTCTTTGTGAACTTCGACGTTTTTAGTTCTCCTTCTTTACAAAATTGTTATGTTATATAACGTAAATTAGGAAAAGATTTAAACAAGGTGTTTAATATTACAAATTTTATAAATTTCAAATAAAGGACGAACTTAATGCACAATTTACTTGATTTAAAATTCCATATACTAGGAAAAAATCTAAATGTTAATATGTCCAACGTGAAATCCATTTTTGAGGGATAAAAGGTGAATGGCATTTCACTAAGAGAGAGACAGAGAGAGAGAAAATATATAGAAATATGTAAGATTTTTACTACGTTATCTTACAGTTTTTTACTACATTCTCTTGTATATTTCTTGAAATCATTATATTAGTGTGACTTTACCACATTAAGGGGAAAAAAGAAAAGTTAAACTTGCTCCACAATCAAGAAACGGCAGTTGCCTTACTCTTTTTCTTCTACTTATCTGAACTCTGATCAACTACTATTTTGTATGTTTATCAACTATTATTTTATATGTTTACTAATACTGAAACTCGGAGATTACCCCTTAAAGTTATGAGACATAATTAAGGAAAGGATCTATATGTCTTAAAATCAGAATCAATTTTAAAGTCTTAAATATTAGGACAATCTACATTGTCCAAATAAGTAAAGTTTTAATAATAAAATTTTAGTCCATAAATATCTTAAAAATTAGGAAAACAATAAATTACAATAATGTCCAATGTGATACTTTTAAAGGGTAAAAATGGTGAATAACATTTCACTAAATGAGAGTACTACACATGTTGAATGTGTACTCACGTTAGTGAGTATAAAATAATGTACTATAATCACTACAACAACAACATGACCTATGTGATCCAACAAGCAGGGGCGGATCTACCAAGGAGGGAATGGGTTCCATGGAACTTGCGCACGTCGACTGAAACTGTGTGTATATACATGTATATACAGGAAATAGTATAAATATACCAAATGGTCATTTGGTGCCATTGGCCAAGTGCTGAATTTTCTGCCCACAGGGCGCTAGATCGAGCCTAACCAAAGACACTTTTATAGAGCTATTTTGTCCTCTACATTTAAGATGCTTACAGCCTGGAGATTAGTTCTCTTCTATTCTTTATCTATTTTGCTTCTTTTTTTCTTTTCACACTTTTATAGAGCTATTTTGTCCTCTACATTTAAGATGCTTACAGCCTGGAGATTAGTTCTCTTCTATTCTTTATCTATTTTGCTTCTTTTTTTCTTTTCTTTCTTTTTCTTTATTTGTTGTTGATTCTTTTTTTCTTATGAGTACTTTCTTTTGTTTTAAAGTTCATAGAGTTTATTAACGTTTTTCTTTTAGCATCTAAATATGCATTCATGGTGATTTTTAGTTATAGACTGAAAATTATCCATTCTTTGATTTGATAGCTCCAAAATAAGAAAATTCACCGAGGACAGTTATATATCCATAATATATTTTTGTTGATATTAGTAATATTATTGAACTTTTATGTTTTATTCAAAACTGTCATAATTATTAAATTATTTCATTTAATTGGCTTGCCTATGAAATCAAAAAGACGGATAATTTAAACCTAGATGATACTCCTTTTAAAGAGAAAAAAAACAATGCATGCCAACAACAACCCAAAACAAAAATACACAACCGCTTAACCCTACATTGTTTGAGAAAGGAGATGCCCAGTGTCAATTTTCACATACACATCTATCTCAAAGACAATTTTTCACAGGGTAATTGAGGACAACAGTGAAGTTTCACCGCGGTAGAAGAGCATATTTACCAAGCCCCCTATTCTGTCTTTTGATTCTCATATTCCCAACTTTTTCTCCATCTAAATGATTCGAGTAATTGATGATAACATATCCAGTTTATGCAGTTTGGAGTACTAATAAAGTGAGTTTATTAATTCATAGTAGTATCTTCCCATTCACCTATTACCAACATACTATTTTGATCACAAACCACATGTAAAATATTGTCTTTGACTATGTAGTTATGTTTTGTTAATCACGTCATTTTCGCTCTTTTCCTTCCATCTCTTTTCCATACTTTTATAAAATAAATTTATTACTCCATAGTTTTTGTTGCAGGTAATAGATATTCAAGTCAACAACTCGCTTAGAATGACTGCAATGATTTTAATATAAACTTTCATCTCCAGCTACCATGGTGGCTATCTAGCTAAGCCATTTGTCTTGAATAAAAGATAATTAATTTTCACACCCGAACTCTTAAGGCTTATCCCATGATTTTTGGAAAGAATTATTGAAATATGGGTTGTTAGTTCCACATTTATATACCAGTTTTGTACGATAATATCAATATTAATAAAATAGAAGTTTGAGAAAATAATTGACACATGGAAGAATAAAGTATAAATATTACGTGAATGATCAACGTAGATCGACGTATGATAACTTGTTTGTCGAGGTCAAGATGATTGAATATTGTTTGAACCTACCCAAATGAACTATTGAAGTTCATAACCTATGTTCCTCCCAAACATTGTAACTATTAATGATTTTCCCATGTGACATAAATACTTTGTTTGTCTAGAGTGGTCAGGGGATGAGGGGATGAACTTACTGCTAAAGCTCTTGCATTCTATTTAGACTTCTAGATTCATGTTATTAAAGCTAATCTGGAATCTTGAGAATTGGATATTTAAAAAGCCAACTTTGTTTGGTTGCCACACATTTTCTCACACAGATAACTTTTCGTTGCACTTTCAAGAGGGGTATCCAATCATCTATTGTTTATCATATGTATTTAATATTTTTCAACGTCCCAAGTTCAGATGATATTCAATCATTTTGATCTCGACAAACAAGTTATATATGACGAACCACATTGATCATTTCCCATAAACTTTTACTTTACTTATTCATATAAAATTTCAAAGCATATATTAATAATATTGCTATTTTTTACAAAATGATGGGCTATATAACTTGCCATATATGTGCAATGTAGGTGCTGAAAGATCAGTCTCAGTCTGATTAAAGTTGCAATTTGCAAACAGACGTTAAAAAAAGTATTAAGCTACAAAAGAATTGGATCAACAATTAAAACGTGGATCATAAAGCAATAAATTACGAGAACATTTCCTTTAAGGTTGGATTGGAAGTAGAGTTAGTTTTTTGTGGCCGAAAATGGTGTGGGGGTTTTGGTGTTAAAGAATGATTTTCCAAATTTTGTATAGGATCTCTCTCTTTGCCAAAGAGATTTGTTGCACAGCAAGTTAGGGTGGCACAAGGGGATGGGTCTTTTGGGATTTGAGGTTCGGGAGGGATTTCCAAGACTGGGAGGTGATCGAGCTTTAGAGAATGCTTTCTTTGATTCACAAGAAATGTGAGTCAGTCTACGGACCCCGATGCTTTGAGTTGGGAATTGGAAAATATGTGTTCTCTATCAGGTCCTTTTACGAGAAGCTTCTGATCAGGGCCGATGACAGTTTTCCATAGGATTCAGTATGGTTCCTAAGGTGTCAAGGAAGGTCTGTTTCTTCATGTGGTTTGCTGTTGGAAGGGTGATTTTGACGACAAAAATTTTGAGCAAACGAAAGGTTGTCCGTATAAGTTGGTGTCTCCTTTGCAAGAAGGCATGTGAGGATGTGGATCAAATTATACTATATTGCAAGTTAGCCTTGAGATTATGATAGTTATGTTTAGTTGGTTTAGCATTTCTTAGGTGGTGCCAAGATCTATGAGGGAGTTGTTATTAAGCTGGAAGAATTGAGCTGGGAAAAGAAGGCACAAGGTTTCGAATGTTACTCCTTTTGCATTGATGTGGATCATTTGGAAAGAGAGAAATATGAGATCTTTTGAAGAGATGGAGACGAATTTTGCTCAACAAAATAATAAGTCTTCAATCCCTTATTTTCTTTGGTATATTTTTTGTATATGTCCAAGATGGCGTTGTTAGTATCAATGAAGTCTTTTACTTGATCAAAAGAAAAATAATGATGTATTTAGTATAAAAAAATTTATTTTTTTTATAACCGTAGTGTCTGGATCAGCTTCAAACACCTCGACTAATTTCGTGGGATACATGTCACCTCCCACCAGCAACAGAACCAAGTAACGCCATGCATCAAGACTAGAACGGATAAGAAGAAATGACATAGGATTTTTGTCTATGTTGGACTTTGAACATGAGATCTCAGGTTTCTCAACCAACTTCACTGACCACCAGGCCACAATCTATTTTATAGAATAAAAAGGCAAACAACATTTCGCTAAAGCTTCGCGCTTTTAATATACTCCCTCCGTTTAAAAAAGAATGACCTACTTTCCTTTTTAGTCCGTTTCAAAAAAAATAACCCCTTTCCTTTTTTAGCAACTTTTTAATTTTAACTTTCCACATGGCAAGTTTAAGACCACAAGATTGAAGGGCATTTTGGTACATTTGACATATCATTAATTTAACACCACAAGATTCAAAAGTCTTCTTTATTTTCTAAAACTTCGTGCCAAGTCAAACTAGGTCATTCTTTTTAAACGGAGGGCGTAATATACATTAAGAAAATTTGGTGGAAAATGGTGTTAACGGTTGCTCTTTTCTGCTGCAAAAAGTCAATATAGTCCAAAAGAGTGATAAAATGATCCACATTACCCATCTACCACCAAAAAGCCAAAAATTGTAAGGGTGCTTTGATAGGGTGTATAAAAATACTGTTGAATGGGGTGTATTAGTAATGTTGGTTTTAGTTATGTTGAAATTATTTCCTATGCACGGTTTGACTTGGTATATTAAAAATAGCATGCACTGCATAATTTTAAAAAAAAAAAATTATTTACAAAAATATCCTCACAAAATATGATGGAAAGGATGTGGAAAAGGCTTTGAGCGGTAATTGTGTCTTCAACCATATTATATCCCCCACATGCATGCATTAAGAACCTTGCGTAGCTAATACCATGATTTGTCATGCATTAGTTACACATGGCATAGTACCAAACGGAGTGTTAATTATACATAGGTTGGATCAGTGTTCCAAACAAAGTATTAGTAATACACAAAGTTAATTAATGCATTATTTTTAATAGCGAATCCTACCAAACGACCCCTAATTCTCTATATGTAATACAATAGCTGACACTGGTTGCCTTGAGACCATCCAGAATGGCTATATCTCCACATTGATCAGATCATACATTCGACGGATGGTGTCCCATGTTGCCTTGAGACCATCCAGAATGGCTATATCTCCACATTGATCAGATCATACATTCGACGGATGGTGTCCCATGTTGCCTTGAGATGCTTGTTTATCATCTTTTGATTTCTCCAAATACGATTGCCCCTTTAGTTGCTGGATATCAAATAAATGCTCAAAAAAAGGTTGGTAAATAGCCCCAAATTTGGAAAGACACCGTATGATGCAGAAAGTCTTCTGAATCTTCCAATGCATACACACAGAAAAGCATCTATTCCACTCCTTAGATTTGCTTGAGTTAGAGAAGCTCAGTGTAAGGCAATCCAAGTGAAACATACTACTTCCAATGATGACTAACTGTTCCAAAAGGTTCTCTCGTGGCGATTGTTTGCTTCTAACTGTGTTGTTTAGTATTCTATTTAACTGTAATGAACCCATTATCCACATTCTAGATCATTCTATCATTCTGTGACTCCGGGAAAATCTTGGTTAGCCACTCCCTCAATCTCCAAGTGAAAAAATACTTCAGAACTCTAGGTTCCATCTATCCCTAGCTCTACAATCTGTCACAGTGGCCTCCAGGTTCATCACTAAGCATATGGACCATGAAAAATCTTCATTATAGGTGAGTCGCACAGCCACACATCCTGCCACATTTTGATGTTCTTCAAATCATTAACTTTCAAATTAACTAGACACTGAAATTCTTACATTAAGTTGCCAATGTTTTTCCAGACAGAGAAACCATAAGGGATATCCGTTTTGTTCGATCCTTCAAAAGTTCTCACGATAACAATAAAAAGAACACATCCGTTTCACCAGTAGCTTGCGCCCACCCATTTAAATTTTTCTTGACAATTTAAGTAAGATTTGTACCCCTACCCCCTTCCTAAGTCCCTCGTGCCACAAAAAACACACAATTGTGCAAGAACGGTCATGGGTTCCACTATTAATTTGGTCAGCTTTAAGAAAATAACCTCTCGATCTTGGACATTCTCACGTTCAACGTCTTCTAAAAAACATTATGGCACCTAGACTCCGAATAAGACTAGCAGCCTAACCAACAACAACAACAACAAGCCCAGTATATTCCCACATCGTGGGGTCTGGGGAGGGTAGAGTGTACGCAGTCCATACCACTACCTCTAAAGAAGTAGAGAGGTGGTTTCCGATAGACCCCCGGCTCAAGACAAAGGACAGTATATA
This sequence comes from Capsicum pubescens, assembly GCA_030864215.1. Lineage (NCBI taxonomy): Eukaryota > Viridiplantae > Streptophyta > Magnoliopsida > Solanales > Solanaceae > Capsicum > Capsicum pubescens. Next base: position 4,037,126 of record CM061543.1, on the reverse strand, counting down.
AAAACATTAAAAGCATGGAACACGATAAAATACCATAGGTATGACATCCACAAAAAAAAAAATGTACTTTGCCAAAGAAAGGACACCGAAGCCCTCTTACCTACTGATTACAACCCATCCACCCCCTTAGCCCTCTACCCTAATGCTTTTCCTCCATCCCTTCCTATCCAGGGTCATGTCCTCAGTCAGCTGTAATCGCTCCAAGTCACGTTTAATCACTTCCCTGCAGTATCTCTTCGGTCTACCCCTACCCCGCTTGAAGCCATCCAAGGCCAACCTCTCACATCTGCGAACCGGGGCATTTGTGCCCCTCCTCATCACATGACCAAACCATCTCAACCTCACTTCCCGCATTTTATCCTCCATCGACACCACTCCCACCTTCTCCCAAATAATCTCATTCCTAACCCTGTCTGCCCTTGTAAATCTGCACATCCAACGCAACATCCTCATCTCCGCCACCTTCAACTTTTGGATATGGGAATTCTTAACCGGCCAACACTCCGCTCCATATAACATATAATAAAATTAACATCCTCCAGACCAATCTCTTACCAAGGCCTAATTTGGATGTTTATCCTAAGGAGCATGTCAAGAAGACTTTTAATTCAACTAATACCAACATCTCAATTATGGAGAGGCTAACAAGTATGCTTTAAACGTTAAAATTGTTTGTGATAACATCTGCTTAACAAATATGTGAATACAACAACAACAACATACCCAGTAGAATTCCACAAGTGGGCTCTTAACAACCATGCGAATAAATAGTTAAAACTAATATGGAATCATAAGACTTACACTCATCCATATACATCTCAATATTACATCTCGTAAACCCTTGTCTTTTAACTGCATCGCAATTTGAGCATAACAATGCATTTCGTTTTCAGTTGCGTATCTGCAAAAAAGCATTTCACTGTCATTTTAGGCGTAATATTCATCAAACTAAACCAAGCAAATCCAAAGAAAAAGTTATAGAGATAGTCTAGCAGCAGTATTATTCGAGAACACGTGAGCAAATAGAGTCAACCAGTGATTAGTCAGAAGATTTTCCAAGATGTCATGGTGATTAGTCAGAAGATTTTCCAAGACGTCATGGTGAACAATAAAAACTTTACAGGTCCTCTATTGATTATTACACAACAACAACAACAACAACCCAGTATATTCCCACACAGTGAGGTCTGGGGAGGGTGAAATGTATGCAGTCCATACCGCTACCTCCGAAGAAGTAGAGAGGCTGTCTCCGATAGACCCCCGGCTCAAGAGAGAGAATAGTATAGCAAGGTCGTAATGCAACTCGAAACAGGATGTATAACACAACAGAATAAGCGATAAAATAATAACAGTAAATATCAAGGAAATACAAAATAAGTAAAGTACAAGCAATACAAAATAAGAAATAGGAAAACGGATACTCTCCTAGTAGTAAACAATACACTCACAGACCTAAGAGGACTACCACCCCCACACTCTCCTAATACCTAGCCACAACCCACACACTCACACTAGCCTTCAACCCTAAACCGCGACCTCCACACCTTCTTGTCTAGGGTCATGTCCTCAGTAAGCTGCAATTGCTCCATGTCATGACTAATCACCTCCCTCCAATATTTCTTTGGCCTACCTCTACCCCTCCCGAAGCCATCCAAAGCTAGTCTCTCACACCTCCGAACAGGGGCATCCGTGCTCCTCCTCATCACATGCCCAAACCATATCAACCTGCCTTCTCTCATCTTGTCCTCCACCGAAGCCACTCCTACCTTCTTTCGGATAATCTCATTCCTGACTCTATCCCCTATAATGAAACCACACATCCAACGCAACATCCTCATTTCTGCCACCTTCAATCTTTAGATATGGGAGTTCTTGACTAGCCAATATTCAGCTCCATACAGTATGGCCGAACGAACTGTCACTCTGTAGAATTTGCCTTTAAGCTTAAGGGGCACCTTCCTATCACATAACACTCCCGAGGCGAGCCTCCACTTCATCCAACCTGCTCCAATACGCTTAGAAACATCCTCCTCAATCTCGCCATCCCCCTGAATCATAGACCCAAGATACTTAAAACTATCCTTTTTACAAACATCCTGAGAGTCCAACCTCACCACCACACCGTCCTCCTGACTCGAGTCACCGAACTTGCATTCCAAATACTCTGTCTTGGACCTACTCAACCTGAACCCCTTAGATTCTAGGGTTTGCCTCCAAACTTCCAATTTCTCATTCACACACCCCCGCGTCTCATCAATCAGCACTACATCATCCGCAAATAACATACACCATGGCACCTCACCTTGAATACTTAGCGTCAACACGTCCATCACCAACGCAAAAAGGAAAGGGCTGAGAGTTGATCTCTGGTGCAAACTTGTCTCTACCGAAAAATGCCCTGAGTCTCCTCCCGCCGCCCTCACCCGAGTCTTCCCTCCATCGTACATGTCCTTAATAGCTCTGATGTACGCCACCTGCACTCCTCTCACCTCCAAGCATCTTCAAAGAACCTTCCTAGGGACTTTGTCATACTCCTTCTCCAGATCGATGAACACCATGTGCAAATCCCTCTTCCTTTCCCTATACTGCTCCACCAATCTTCTCACCAGGTGAATTGCCTCTATCATCGAGCGACCAGGCATAAAACCAAACAGATTCTCTGAAATGGACACGACCCTCCTCAATCTCCGCTCAACCACCCTCTCCCAAATCTTCATTGTGTGACTCAACAGCTTAATTCCCCTATAGTTATTGCAACTCTGAATGTCACCCTCGTTTTTACTCCATCTCCAAGCCTCAGGCATTCTCGCAGTCGTGAAAATGGCGTTGAACAAATCAGTCAGCCACCTTAAGCCTGCCCCACTAGCATACATCCAAAAATCCACCGGAATCTCATCGGGCCCCATCGCCCTACCCCTCCGCATTCTACGAATAGCCTCTCTGACCTCCTCAACCTTAAAACGTCTACAGTAACCCTCTATTGATTATTAATTACTTCAATTGATTCATCTCTATATTAGCCACTAAAAAATTGTTTCACTATAAATCAGTGCATCAAAAGCGAAAAGTGCAAAAAAGCTCTAAGGTTTCTTGGAGCTTAAAGCGCAAAACGCAAATAAAAGAGTGGTCTTCAACGAAAAAAGGCGCAAAGGGAGAAAAGTACAAATATTTATGTTTAGTCCAAGACAAATAATTACATGAATGACAAATATATGTACAAAGAAAGTGAAAAACAATTACGATAAAGCAAAATATCAATTGTTTAGTGTCGCCTCCTCAGAAGAGACTAATTGGCAAGGAAAAGTATGCCTTAGAAACTTGATGACGACAGTGAAGCGCACATAAAGCGAGGCGAAGCGCACATAAAGCGAGGTGAAGCGCACATAAAGTGAGGCGAGGCGCTCAACACGTTTTGAGCCTCGCTTTAGGGCTTAAGCGTGCTTAACTCTGCTATAAATTACATGTGACTGTAAGATCTACGTAGCAAAATATTTTCAAAAAGAATCTATGAGACTAGCTTGATCATATTTTTATCCTATCCAAATTATTGAATTTTCGGTCTCCAGTTTCTTCAATACTAAATATATAGAGTTTTTTCCTTTTTTTAGTAAGCAGTTCACAAATAAGAATTAATCATAAGCTCCAAGGTAATTTGGTATCTTCGTGTTTTCCTTGTGCTAAAAGTTGCACATATTTCAGTTGTGACAGCATTGATAATCCGTCACTAGTGAATGCTCCTCTCTGTTTTGAACTTTGACAGCAAGAACTGAATTTCAACACTTATTCTCTTTGGTCTCGGTTTTTTTAATAGGTTTTAAACAATATTACTCAATAATTGAACTACAAATAACTGATAATACTAGTGAAAGAGCTACCAACTTTTTTACCACACCACCCAAGGAGAGTCATTAGAATTCTACACCTCTCTGCTATGAACTTTGACAGCTGGAACTGAATTTCAATACTTACTCACTTTGGTCTCTATTTTTTTAAAAGATTTTAGCCAGTGCTACTCTACTATTCGAAAGTTGCATAGCTAACAACCTTTTTTTACACCCTACACCCAGGAGGATCAACAGCGTTCCCGCTTACCCTCACTCGAACTCTCAACCTACTGATCAATGGTGGAGGTGATCAACCACTTGACCAGGCCTCACTTGTCAACAGCTAGTAGGGTAGGTCAGGGGTGGGTGGTACCACCACTAACACTCACCCACCCACACACCACTCACCACCTCCACACAACCAACCACCAACTACCCCACCCCCTACCCCCACACACCACTCACCACTCACCACTCACCACTCACCACTCACCACTCACCACTCACCACTCACCACTCACCACTCACCACCCTACCCAACCACCCACCCCCTACCCACGCCCACCATACACCATATACACACAACATCACAAGTCATAAAACAGTCTTTTTTCATCAAATGAGAGCATGACCAGCATCAAATGTAAAAATCCCCGATAAACAACAAACAAAAAATCACATATCGAAGCAACACGCCTCACCAAACATAACAATCACGTACACAAAACTAAATAAACAACAAAGGAAATCAGCAACATACTTATCAAGCAACTCTTCAAGGGCGTACTGTTCTTCCGGAGTCCATTCATCGGCGATGTGATTATTGTTCTGAAGCGCCGCCTTCGTCTGTCCAATCACAAGCTTACACACCACACACCACTCACCACCCACCACCCTACCCAACCACCCACCCCCTACCCACGCCCACCATACACCATATACACACAACATCACAAGTCATAAAACAGTCTTTTTTCATCAAATGAGAGCATGACCAGCATCAAATGTAAAAATCCCCGATAAACAACAAACAAAAAATCACATATCGAAGCAACACGCCTCAACAATCATAACAATCACGTACACAAAACTAAATAAACAACAAAGGAAATCAGCAACATACTTATCAAGCAACTCTTCAAGGGCGGACTGTTCTTCCGGAGTCCATTCATCGGCGATGTGATTATTGTTCTGAAGCGCCGCCTTCGTCTGTCCAATCACAAGCTTATCAGGCAACGCAGCGCCTTTACTTGTCGATGCATTCTCGTTGCTCGTCTCTCTTTCGCCGCCATTGTTATTCCCCGCCGCCATTTGAATCTCTATCCTCCTTGTGTTTGCGAAAATGCCAGAGAGAAAAACAATGAAACCTATATATTTTCGGAGATTAAGAAGTGTTTAGCGCTCTACTCTATATACCGAGATATAAATTCAGTGAATCCAGCAGTACTTAAAACGTGATTAGACTGTTCTAAAGGCATGTTTGGCTTTTGCTCCCTCAAATAAAACATTCACAAGATTTTCTCTTTGGTTTTCATATGTTAGTTTGATAATCATACCGGGACCCAAATGAATCATAAAATAGCCATTTAAGAAAATGAAAATATACAAGTGAATTCGATAATAATAAGATCTAAAAACCAACTCGATTCATTTGCTTTTTACGTTCAGTGTATGGTCGAGATATTGAAAAATATATACATAGACATTTTCATATTAATTAAATATATATATATATATAAGAATGAGAATAATGGATTCAATCAAGTTAATTCAATAAGTAAGCTTGTTTGTTTTTGCTTTTTAAAAATTTAATAGAGTTCCAACGAAAAATACAAAATTATTCAATTAAAAAGTCAATTCAGAGTAGACTATGAGTTTAAAATTTCTAATTAAGGATGAAAGAATATTTATTATTCCGTGCTAAATATAATTGTCTGGTACTGGATTCATACGAATCGTGTAATCTTTATGAGCATATATCTATCTAATGAGTGGAACTTTTTGTTGATTTTCAACACATTCGCAGAGCCAAAACGCAGTAGAAGAATAGGAATGTACCTTCAATCATAGTTGTTCAAGTGTCGTAGGAAATCGATTTGGATTTAGCACCGACTTATAGCTCTGAATAGTGAAAACCCTAGACTTTTCTGCCATGTGTCTATCATCGAAAGATATTAGATTGATGAAGTATAAGTGTATTTATATGTAGGTTAAGAACTTTTAGGCAAAACTTTAACTCCAGGGACTTTTCAATAAAATACGACTATCGTAGGAATTCATTGGGCCTCATTTATTTGTACCTAACAGATGTTTGAATCTTTAATCATTTGAATTTAGCCCGTTAAGTGTGTATGTTATTAAAGTTTAAATATTAATCTAGCCCATTGAGTGTATTTGTGTTGCTTTTTAAGAGGAAAAAAAATACCCATACTGGTGCCTGTATCAAGTCAATGCATACATGTCATGTATTTGAATTAAAATTCATTGTACTTAAGCATACTTAATTGACATATATTTTACTTCATAAATTACTTTACCTTGGTAAATTACATTAGTTTGATGCAAACAACTGTGTGAATAAGTTGTTTTCTATTTTTTTTTGGTAAACTTGAATTGCATGGATAAACTTAAAAAGTAGTATAGGAGAAGCTTGGATCATCCAGGATCAACAAAAACAATGTTTGGGCCTATGCCCAGGGGTGGATCTATGTAGAAGGTTTGGGGTGCCATGGCACCCGCATTTCTCGGTTGAAACTCTATATATTTATGTGTATATGTATCAGTTAATGTATAAATATTATGTTTGGCACCCATAATATCAAAGGAATTGGTGGTCCAAGTGGTTGGAATGGCTGAGTTTTACTCCAGCAGCGTGAGTTTGATCCCCGCTCAACACTTTATTTTCAGTTTTTTAGAATGATTTTTAGCACTACACTGTCTATTTTTCTCTTAAAAAAAACATATTATGGCTATGAAAAATGGAACCCTTGACCTCTTCTTACAAAACACTTGACAATATTAATTAGGCAAGCTTTCATGTAGTACCAACATTTGTTGATATATATAATTATAGTTTATTCTTTGAATATTGACTCCACTATCCTAAAATATCGTACAGAGTATACCTATTATTCAAAACAATGTGGCACCCGGAGCTTCCGAATCCTGAATCCGTCTCTGCCTATGCCCTCAAAATTAATATTATAAGACCTTGTTTGTCTAGTTCCTAAGATGTCTGCCCTAGCCGTCTTAGATGCATAATCTGGAGGAACTACATAAATATTTTTGCTTTCAAAAACTTCTCCTTTGGCTCCCTCCTCTACTAACGCGTCAACGTTTTGTACCCTAAAGCAGTGGTGGAATTTTAGCCTTCCTAGCCTCTGAATCGAAAAACTACAATCATTAATAATTGCATTATAGTGAAGGTAGCCCTCTTAGAACATTATAATAACTTCCTTTGAATCAATGTAGATGTCAATGGGTAGAAGTGTATTTTTATCAACAAATTTTAGGCTTACTAGGATAGGAAGGAGCTCCATCTAATTATTTGTAGCAGTGGGGCAACTCCTACTAAAGCCAATTATCCAATTCCCCTCATTATCCTTGATCACCCCTCTAATACCTTATTTCCCCGAATTACCCAAACAAGAGCAATCAGTGATAAATTTGAACCTTCCTTTGAAGTGTGGTTCACATTTAACATTGATATTTATACGGTTGTTGTGGTATCTCTTGGAGTTGTTGAGGTGAAGGAGCTTTATTGCCATAAAGTAGACTTGCTTGATGTTGGGTTTGTTGGTTTGATTGTTGAAAGAGTTGTGGCTCTTGTTCTTCCAGATAATCCATATGCAAAACGAAAAGATGAAGCCTTGTTTTGTGAGGTTGTCAAAGTTTTTGCCCTGCAGTATTGTCCAAGTCCTATCCCAATTTGCAGGTGAATTTTTTTTTATGGATAGGTGGTCATCATGTGAGAACTTAGTGATGGTTGTATGCCCAAAAAAAACTTAGCAAAAAGGCAATTATAAAAAATATGAAGATTTTTATCTACATTATCAGGGCAGTGTTTACGTTGCAGAGTGATATTAATGCCCCTTTGATTTAGGAGAGAGTTGGTGGGTATCCTATTATGTTGCCAGATCCAAAGGAAGAACTTGGTTTCTGAAGGGGTTTTAAGTTTTCAAATGCAATTGAAATTTCCATGATGGATATCTCTATTGATGCTTAGTTTTGCTTGGATGTGTTAGGATATGCTCTTGCGAGAGAACATGTCATTCTCAGCATGTATTCAGATTAAGGTGGCCCTAAGAGCTTTAAAGTTGGGGTAGAAAGAAGAAGTGATATTGTCCATGGTTTAAAGTTCCATCTGTTATTAGTCCAAACCCCAGCGAGCTTGATGGTATGCCCACGAAGAGGTCCTTGGATGGTACTGTAAAAGGGGAGAATGTTTGGGTTCCAATTATCATTTCAGAAGTTCACTTGGCTCTCATCGTAGAAAATCTATTTGGATGCCTTTTGCAGTGGATCTATTCTTTGCATATGTTCTTTCAGGTCCTAGAGGAAGAGGTTTTGCAGTCATTTCATTCATATTATATTTGACATGGATGACCTTGCACCAAATGGAGTCAATGTGTTTAAACATTCGCTAAGCCAAGTTGCAGTGAATGAAATCATTTTTAATGGCTGTTTTCTAGAGCCCCGACCCTCTGATTTTTTCATCTTGGATAATAATGTTTCATCCAATCAAATGCATTTTCCTTTTCCTTTTAGTGGTCCCCCAAATGAAACTCCTTAAGCCCTATCAATAAGGCCTTGGTTCTTGCTAAGAAGAGTGACGTACTGCATGAAATGGTTGGAAATACTCTTAAGAGAGCTCTTTGCTACAGTGATTCTCTCAGCTATGTCTAGGTAGTTGGTCTTTCAATCAGCTAACCTAGTATTTAGGTTACCAATAATGAATTAAAAGTTATTATTGGTGGATTTTTTATGGAGGATAAAAAAGCCAAAGTACTTTCCAAATGATTCTTTATCAGGGATTGCAAGGATGGATGCAAGCTTCTGCTTAAGTGTATTGCTGCAGTTCTTAGAAAATATGACTTTGGACTTGCTAGTATTGATTCTTTGGCCTGAGTGAGGGTTGGAATTGGCCAAGGTATTCATGATAGTAGTGTATTTTTTTTTAAGTCTATAGCTGCAAAAAGGGTAAGGTCATCAATAAAGAAGAAGTGGGAGATCTTAGGACCTTATCCGCTAATGGCAATGAAATTTCAATGAAGAATGTCCACTTCATGGTTAATCCTTCTGGATAGGAGTTCCAAACACATTACGAAGAGGCAGGGGGACTTGAAGTTTCCTTGCTTGACGCCTTTGATTAGTTGAAAAAAAAATGGGAAGGGAATGAGGGGAAGGGGGAGAGATGCAAGACATAATGAGATTGGTAATGTCTTTAGGGAAATTGAAGAAATAGAGAGTTTGCCTTATGAAGGACCATCCAATCCCATCAAAGGCTTTCCCTAAATCATTTTTTAGGATCATATTTGTTTTTTTACCTTAATTTTTGTAAGATGACTAATATATTTTCGAACTAAGATTACATTATCAAATGTCCTTCTGTTAGTGGGGAAGTTGACCTGGTTTTGACCAATGATATTGGAGAGGGGTTTGATCCTATTGACCATAATTTTATCAATGATTTTGTATTGGGTGTTGCCAGGACCAATGGGTTTGAATAAAGTGTTATTTTGAGGTATTATTTATGCTTACCTTAAATATCAAATAGAGTGAATAACTAATGTCGGTATTAGTTATAAATAAATTTAAAAAATGTGTCAAAAAGGACGTTAATGATATATCAAGCTAATTCAAGTATTGTTTTTTATGCACTCCGTCAAATGGACCCAGTGTCTTTTTTAGAGACATTATTTTTATATTTTTTTTTATTGAACTCATGAGGTAATATCTTGGATCTGCCTCTCACACTACAAAGGATGAAGATAGAATATAACTTACGGGCCAAATTCAGTAGGTTTGGTTCAAAATTTGTACTTATCTTTAAAATCCTGTATTTAAAATTACACCACCACCAACAACATATCCAGTATATTCCCACCAAGTGGGATCGGAGGAGGGTAAGTGTACGCAGTTCATACCATTACTTCAAATATGAGATAGAGAGGTTATTTTCGATAGACCTAAGGCTTAAAATAAAGCAATCTAAGATAAGATAAGGAATAGTAATAGAATAAGGTATAGTAGAAATTAATATATTCAATAATACCAAAAGCAAGATACTCCAAGTACACACCAAAACATACAACATCCAAACTCAAACTAACTTTCTACCCTAATTTGCCTCCTCCACAACTTCCTAGGTCCTGTCCTCGGTAAATTGAAGTTGCTCCATGTCATGTATAATCACCTCCATTCAATATTTCTTCGGTCTATCTCTACCTCGCTTGAAACTATCCCTAGCTAACCTCTCATACCTCCGCACCGAGACATCTGTGCTCCTTCTCATGTGATTACATGACCGAACCATCTCAACCTCATTTTCCTCATCTTGGCTTCCATCGAAGCCACTCCCACCTTATCTCGAATAACCTTATTTATAATTCTATCTTTCCTAGTATACCCATACATCCACCAAAGCATTTTCATCTCCGCCACCTTTATCTTTTGGATGTGGGTCTTTTTAACAGGCCAACATTCTGCCTCATACAACAAAGTCGGTCTAACCACCACTCTGTAGAACTTGTCTTTAATTTTGGAAGGTACCTTTTTGTCATACAAGATACCGAAAGCGAGCCTCCATTTCAGCCACCTTACCCCGATTTGATCAGTAAAATCCTCATCCATCTCTCCATTCTCCTGAATCATCGACCCCAGATACTTGAAACTCTCTTACTGATATAATGAGTGTCAAGCTAAACAACCACGTGGGATTCATGAGACACCTCGTTGAACTTACACTCCAAATATTCCGTCTTAGACCTGCTCAACCTAAACCCTTTAAACTCAAGAGTTTGCCTCCAAACCTCCAATTTAACATTAACTCCACTACGTGTCTCATCAATCAAGACTACATCATATGCAAAAAGCAAACAATAAGGCACCTCATCCTGAATGTGCCGCGTCAAAATATCCATCACCAAGGCAAAAATAAAAGAGCTAAGCGTCGATTTTTGATGTAACCCATCAAGACAGGAAAATGCTCTGAGTCCCCCCCCCCCCAGTCCTAACCTGAGTCTTGACTCCGTCGTACATATCCTTAATCGCTCTAACATATATTATAGGCACACTTCTAGCCTCCAAACACCTTTAAGGAACCTCCCTGAGAACTCTATCATAAGCATTCCCTAAGTCGATAAACGTCATGTGTAAATCCTTTTTCGTATCCCTATACTGCTCCACCAGTCTCCTGACGAGATAGATGGCTTCTATAGTAGTCGAGTGCCCCGACATAAATTCAAATTAATTTTCAGGAATAGTAACAATCCTCCGTAACCTCAACTCTACCACCCTCTCCCAAACGTTCATAGTGTGACTCAACAACTCGATACCCCTATAATTGTTGCAATCCTGAATATCGCCCCTTATTCTTATGCAACGAAATCATCGTACTCCACCTCCAAGCTTCAGGCATCCTCGCCGTCTTGAAAATTATGTTAAACAACTGAGTCAACCACTCCATACCTGCCCCTCCTCTGCACTTTAAAAAATCCACCAGAATCTCATCTGGCCCCGTCGCTCTACCTCTACACATCCTACGAATAGCCCCCTTAATCTACCAAGCCTTAATGCGCCTACAATAGCCATAATCACGCACCCCCCTCGGAATGCTCCAAATCCCTCAACACAGTGTTAGTATCCTTTCCTTCATTCACGAGTTTATGAAAGTAAGACTGCCATCTCTTTCTAATATGACCCTCCTCCACCAAAACTTTGTCATCTACATCCTTAATACAATTCACCTTATCCAGGTCCCGAGTCCTCCTATCCCTAACCTTGGCGAGCCTGTACAACTTTTTATCTCCACCTTTACTATCTAACACAGTGTATAAACTCTCGAAAACAGCATCCTTAGCTCTCGTGATCGCTAACTTTGCCTCTCCCTTAGCAATCTTATACTCCTCCCCATCATTTCATTTATCTTCTTTATCCTTACTCTTCGTCAACTTTGCTTACACTCTCTTCTTGGCCTCCGCTTTCTCCTTTACCTCTTCGTTTCACCACTAATCCCCTTGGTACTTGCCCGAACGACCACTCGAGACCCTCAACACCTCTCTAACTGTCTCCCTGATGCAGTTGGCAGTCTCGTCCCACATAATGTTTACATCCCCTCCACTCCCCCAAGCCTTCCTCACCATTAACTAATCCTCTATATCCGGTGCACTAGCTAAAGTCAGACTACCCCATCTAATCCTCGGCTGATCCTCCGAACCTCTCCTCCCCGTTTTTTTATGATCTCCAAGTCCATCACCAAAAGCCTATGCTGGGTCGAAAGACTCACTCGGTAAGACCTTACAATCCTTACAAATACCCCTATTTCCTTTTTCAAGGAGCAAAAAGTTAATCTGAGTCTTGGCCACCAAACTACATAAGATAAACAAGTGTATTTAAAATTAAATAACTCAAAAGAACTAAAATCTTGAACCTATAATCTTTATATCTAATTCCAATTCTATATATTTCACTCCATTACAAATGCAGTTAGAATGTGTTTAAACATGCAATTTCATATCATATTTAAAATTATAATTTAAAAGTAGCGCTTAGACATGCGATTTGAAATCATAATTTTATATTTCAAATCCTCCAAAAATCATGATTTGGAATTCTAAATCACAACTTTTAACGTTTTAAATGTAAAATTTAATCCGTAAGTTTATATATTGTAAAAAAGGATTCATAAATTGATAGATATATTTTATCTTCTCGATCATCTGATCGTGAAATGCATATTAAACGTGAAGAGGTCATTTGTACTACGTGGAGAGATTATATTAAAAAGTAGGGAAAAAGATTTAATATATACCCAAATTTTGATGAAATTTGTTTCAACATGCCTGAACTTTGCGGAGTCCTATTACCTCACTGAAATATTTATTAGTGTATTTTAGTGACATAAGCTATTTTTTTTTTTTGAACGAGTTTGGTGCAAATAAATGTCAGCAAGTTCAAACAAAGTTCAGACATGTTACAATAAATTTCGCTAAAATTTATATATATTTGAAAACATTTTCCCTAAAATATAGTACAGAAGCTAAAAATTTACATTAGACAGAGTTTAAATAATGCTATAAACAATACATATAATTGATTCTCTAGTACACCATACCAAATGACTTCACTACAGAGCTCAACTATGAGTCCATGTCCAAGAATAACAAGTAATTTTCTTGGATCTTTTGATTCACATACAAATAATAGGCCAAATAGTATTTTTGAACACTAAATTATTGTTTTATTTCGTTTTTAGTCCTTGTGCTGCTAACTAAGACACATTATACATTCAATTAAGCTAAATGTGTGATTTTTATCTTTTTAAGCTGATGAATGTTAGATAGTTAGCTGAATTGAAAGTTTAATTAGACTTATTTTTGATGAACTATTTTAATTGCTGATGCAATTATTCTTTACGCCTTTTTTCAAATTACTCACAAAAATTTAAAAACAACTTCAATATATATTCATGTACAATTACAATTTTAGTTTTCAAATATTATCTTATATTTGAAAACAATTATTTAAAGTTTCATATTTTTTATTTCTAAATATCTGTAATAATTTCCAAATGAAGTGAAATTAATGGGGAAAAAATGAATATAAGTAATTTTCATGACCCAAAGTATCATAGTCAAAATGTCAAATGGGCAAAAAGGTCAAAACAAAAACATCGAGCATCGACTAGGGTTTTTGTGAAGTATAAAAGTTAGCTCCGCAGCTGCAGTTGCTCTTCTCACATTCGTTTCTTCTACTATTCCCCCCCCCCCCCCAAACCCCCTACGGCCGCCGGCGGAGGCTAATCGAGGAGAAACAATGGTGAGATTCACAAATTTGAGCTTCATTATAACTTCCGTATTGCAATTTTGTGGTTTTGTTTTAGACTTTTTTCAATGCTTTTTTGAGTTTTTAGTAGCCGATGTTTGGAAGAGAGAGTATAAATTGCTACATTTTTGTGGTTTTCTGTACGCTTTTCAGTGCTTCGTTGTTGTTTTAGTAGTCGATATTTGAAATAAACAACATGGATTGCTATGGTTTTGTGGTTTTGTTTTATACTTTCCGATGCTTTGTTGTTACAGTATCCGAGCTTTGTTAGAGAGAGTATAGATTGATACACTTTTGTGGTTTTGTTCGACTTTTCAATGCTTTTTTGTTGTTATTGTAGCCGATGTTTGGAAGACAGAGTATAGATTGCTTACATTTTTGTGGTTTCCTGTACACTTTTCAATGCTTCGTTGTTTTAGTAGTCGATATTTGAAAGAAACAACATAGATTGCTACGTTTTTAGTTTTGTTTGATACTTTTCGATGCTTTGTTGTTGTTACAGTAGCCGATTTTCGTAAGCGAGAGTATAGTTTGCTATAATTTTGTGGTTTGTCTTACACTTTTCAATGCTGCTTTGCTGTTTTAGTAGTCTATATTTGAAAGAAACAGCATGGATTGCTACGTTTTTGTGGTTTTGTTTTATACTTTTCCGAAGCTTTGTTGTTGTAGCAGTACCTGGTCTTGTAAGTGAAAGAGTATAGATTGATACATTTTTATGGTTTTATTTTAGACTTTTCGATGCTTTTGTTGTTGTTACAGTAGCTGATTTTTGTTAGAGAAAGAATATAGATTGCTACATTTTGTTGTTTGTTTTACACTTATCAATGCGGCTTTGTTGTTTTAGTAGTCTATATTTGTAAGAAACATTTTCTATGTTTCTGTGGTTTTGTTTGATACTTTTCGATGCTTTATTGTTGTTAGAGTAGCCGATTTGTAAGAGAAAGCATATAGATTGCTACATTTCTGTGGGGTTTTATTTTACATTGCTATGTTTTTTTGTGGTTATGTTTTATACTTTTCGATGCTTTGTTGTTATTACAGTAGCTGATATTTGTAAGAGAAAGAGTGTAGATTTGCTATGTTTTTGTGGTTTGCTGCTTCGTTGTTTTAGAAGTCGATATTTGAAAGAAACAACATAGATTGCTACATTTTGTGGTTTTATTTTGTACTTTTTGATGTTTGCTTGTTGTTACAGTAGATGCTTTTTGTACAAGAGAGTATAGACTGGTACATTTTTATGATTTTATTTTACACTTTGCGATGCTTTGTTGTTGTTACAGTAGCCTATTTTTGTAAGAGAAAGAGTGTAAATTTGCTACCTTTTTGTGGTTTGTTTTACACTTTTCAATTTGCTACATTTTTGTGGTTCGTCTTACACTTTTCAATGCTACGTTGTTGTTTTAGCATACGCCAACACAACAAGGCATTCTGATGCCCATTCTCATGCTTGACACTGTTAATAAATTATGTTGCAGGCCTTCATCAAAGTCCAGAAGACAAGGGCTTATTTTAAGCGTTTCCAGGTTAAATTCAAGAGAAGAAGAGGTATAGCTTATATTCTTTTAGCTCCTTTGGTTTTGTTCTCAACCTTTGTGATTCACTATCTGATTGTTTTCAAATTTTTACTATCTCGCAGAGGGGAAAACTGACTATAGAGCCAGGACCCGCTTGATCAACCAGGACAAGAATAAGTACAACACTCCAAAGTATCGTTTGGTTGTCCGATTTGTATCCTAATACGTCTGCTTTACTTTAAAACCTTACTTACTTGGGATGGCTTCCTATTGGGATTTTATTTCTTGATTTGAGCTGTATTTTCCATTTAAAATTACGTTGCTGGTTCATGAAATTGTCATAGTGAAGTTGTGTCACATGATTGATAGTGGCGTTTAGGATCATCCTGAATCTATCTTGTGGGGCAGGTTGATCTGTAATATTGAAGCTATCGGCACAATGCCTGTGCTGGTCCTTCACTTTGCTTCCTTAACATTTTCCTAGACTAACAAGGACATAGTTGCACAAATTGTGTCGGCTAGTATTGCTGGTGATATGATTCTTGCTTCTGCTTATGCTAAGGAGCTGCCTCGTTATGGCCTTGAAGTTGGACTGACAAATTATGCTGCTGGTACTTTCACACAAGCTATTCTATTTGTTTATCACTCTTGAAATTCTTTAGTTCTTATTGGACTGTTAATTCACTTACATTCAAATTTAGCATACTGTACTGGACTTCTTTTGGCAAGGAGGGTTCTCAAAAAGCTTGAAATGGATGAGGAGTATGAGGGGAACCTCGAGGTAATTGCAGATATATTATATTGTTATGGGTGTTTAGTCCTGCCTGTTGTAGTAGCTTTTATTTGCTAGCTGATTTTTTCGAATCTTACAGGTCAATGGGGAGGATTACTCTGTTGAACCTGCTGAAAGCAGAAGGCCTTTTCGAGCTCTCTTGGATGTTGGCCTCTTAAGGACTACTACAGGAAATCGTGTTTTTGGTGCTCTCAAGGTATAATCTTGCTTTTGGTATTCGTGCTGCATTTCATTTATTTGTCCGTGTTTGACCTGGCATAAAGTTTTAAGAAATGATAAATAGCATATCAAAAGTACCCTTAATATCTTGTGGTATGCGAGATGCTTCGTTTCTCCTATGAGATAATGTCATTAAGGGTAAACTGAGAATCTTTAGGTTAAAGAGTTCCCAAACATCTAAAGGTGTCAATCTCTTTGGAACGAACCGACGCTGAAAGATTCCCTTATCAATAGAATGGAGAGAATAGTGCTATCTAATGCCAAAAGATATAAATATATGCTTCGAGGGCTTTTGTGAACATTTTAAAGAGAGGAGCCTCTTGCTTACACCTCTTAAAGTATGGTGTTATGAGACCCTAATTGCAATTGTCCGAGCAAAACAAAGAGTCTGATGTGTTTTCTGAATTTTATAATGTCGATTTTTTTTAAGTTAATGGGGAGTCTGCCAGCTGTCCAAAACCCTTTCTTTTATCTTTCGACGAATGTTTTTTAATGCCATGTTACTGATCATATTTACAATATCTGTGCCATATGGCCTTTCATATGTTTTAAAATTAAATTTAATTTTCATTCTCAAAAAATATGCAATTCTTTGCTGGCTGGATTCAGGGTGCATTGGATGGTGGACTTGATATTCCTCACAGCGAGAAGAGGTTTGCTGGATTCAGCAAGGATTCCAAGCAGCTTGATGCCGAAGTTCACCGCAAGTACATATATGGTGGCCACATTGCTACGTATATGAAGGTAATAGAATGGTTATATGGAATCCTTTTATAGTTTACTATAATCATCAGATCCATAGAAATGCATAATAGAGTATTATAATGTTGATCTTCCAAGTTCTTCCTTCACTTAGATACACCACAACGTCTATTATGCCCTCTTCTTTCTGCAGACTCTGATTGAAGATGAACCTGAAAAGTACCAGACAAACTTCAGTCAGTACATCAAAAAGGGTGTTGAGGCCGATGACCTTGAGGAGATGTTCAAGAAAGTTCATGCTGCCATACGTGCTGATCCAAGCCCAAAGAAATCTGAAAAACAACCTCCCAAACAACACAAGAGGTCTAAACTTATTTTAAAACCGATTAACTCATTATTATTTTTTATTTGTTCATGTTTTTTAGATAAATAATATTTCAAGCTAGTATTAGGAGGATGTAGTGAAATTCTCAAGCATTCTACTGAATGGGTTGGGTAAAGGATTTTCAATTCCTCTACCTTTGAATATGAGATATGTATTTTATGCCCATCTGGATTCATCATTTCTAGAATGCCATGTAGGAAAAACTATAGCATGTCTTCTGCATGGCTATGTCTGTATTAATATAACACTAAGGGGTCGTTTGGTAGGCGATATAAGGATAACTAATCCCGGGATTAATTTAAAAGAGGAACTTATCCCATGTTTGGTTGAAGACAAAATGCATGGGATAACTCAACCCTTGATTAGTTATCCCGGGTTGTAGTGTTTTTCTTATCCTTCCTTGAGGGTGGGATTACTAATCCCTTGTTTTCCAACCAGACGACCCCTAAAATTATTCAAGGTTCTGGGAAATTACTTTCTCTTTTCCTATCTATGTTATCTTTTCCGTATATTCATTTTTGGCTTCTTTTGCAGGTACAACCTGAAGAAGCTGACATATGAGGAAAGGAAGGCTAAGTTGATTGAGAGACTGAATGCTTTGAATTCAGCTGCTGGAAATGACGACGATGATGATGAGGATGACGAGTGAACAACAGTGGCAGAATCCTGAAATATTACTGTTGCTTATGTTCTTGTCATACTCTGTTTTTGCTTTATTAAGATCTCAGTTTTGCATGCTCTGTAGAATTATAATTTACCATTTTGGGAATGTACTAGATTTTTATTTACTCAGCCTTGAAAATCTGTCATGGAGTGCTGCATGAGGATCAATGATGTCACTTGCATAACCTTGCTAACTTATGCGATTATTCGGATTCATGTCTGGCCTATGTTTTTTTTCACTTGTTATTTCCAGCTGTTTGTTATTTATGTTGAATGTTGGCTCATTTGTGTGCGTCTTCTCCCAGAAGTTCTTATGGGTATTTTGTCGTATTTTTTGCAGTATATCTTTGGTTATGCTTAAGGGAATGTCTCATATTTGTTCCCTAATCTGTTGTCTTGTGGATGCGCGGTTCAGTCCTGGAATCGTTCTTGTACAGCAGTGTAAAGGCCTATTTTTCTGCTCAAAGTTGTCAGTATGAGCCTTCACTGTATTCACTTTTATGTTTGTTTAGTTTGATGGAAGAACAAAGCAGTTTCCTTTGTAGTAAATGAGAGATAACAACTATAAGCTAGATTGGAAGAATATTACGAGAGCCCGTCAGATTATGAAGCAATCTCACTTATTTTCCTTTCTTGCGATGATTTATAGCTCAACAAATGTGTAGGGCTCGACTTATTATATCAGTAGTGCGGGGCACAGCTAAAAACTATGATTCATAAAAGCTAAATAGGTTGTCCCAACATTTCCGCTCCAACTAAATAGGTTGTCTCAACAATATCAACGAACAACTTTGATAGTTGTTGAGACAATTAATGCAGTTGTCGAATAACTGTTTTAGTTGTTGAAACAATTTTATTTTTTAAACAAATTTTATTTTTTCTAACTTAATAATATTGTGGGATTCACTTGTCTCTTTTTTTTTTTTTCTTTTTAATTAAAGACGAGTCTTTTGAGCTCATTTTTCTCATTAAAAAAAATGTAGAATTATTCATTAATAAACAAAGAAAAAATGACAAAAATAAGACAGTAGCTTGTTTACATATTTTAACAACCTCAAAGAAGCTGTCCCGTGTGGAACACCCGGCGAAGTATGAATTCAAAAGTTGATGGCTTGTCTCCTCCTTCGCCAACACTTGGCCACTCGCTCTCTCGCTGTTTCATCAACACTTTCTTCATATACAAGGATGGAACATTGCCCCGTAAGATTTACAACACTAGCAGCAGCAGCAGCAGCGGCAAACTTAATGAATCCAAATTACAGAATAACTTTTTCCCATATATACCAACAATGTGCAAAACATTGCATGCATGAAACAGGCAGAGTAGCCCATGCTCGAATGATAACTTCCGGGTTTCAACCCACTGTATTCGTTACAAATTGTTTGATTCAAATGTACATAAAATGTTCGAATTTGGGTTATGCGCGTAAAGTGTTTGATAAAATGCCTGAAAGAGATACTGTTTCTTGGAACGCGATGATCTTTGGGTATTCGACGGTTGGAGAGTTGGAGAAGGCGGAGTTGATGTTTGATTTGATGCCGGAAAGAGATGCGATTTCTTGGAATTCGATGATTTCGGGGTACTTGCAAAATGGTGATTATCCGAAATCGATTCAGGTTTTTATGGATATGGGAAGAGGTGGTATTGGTTTTGACAGAACAACTTTTGCGGTTGTTTTGAAAGCTTGTTCGGGTTTGGAAGATTGTACGTTAGGGGTGCAGGTGCATGGGTTGGTGGTTAAGTTGGGTCTTGCTAGTGATGTGGTGACGGGGAGTGCAATGGTGGATATGTATTCGAAATGCAAGAGATTGGATGAGTCGATATGTTTCTTTAATGATATGCCTGAAAAGAATTGGATTTCTTGGAGCGCTCTGATTGCTGGTTGTGTTCAAAATAACGAGTTTGCTGATGGATTACAACTGTTCAAGAAGATGCAAAAAGAAGGGGTAGGGGTGAGTCAATCTACTTATGCTAGTGTCTTTAGGTCTTGTGCCGGGTTGTCACACTTAAAATTGGGTTCTCAATTGCACGGTCATGCATTGAAAGCTGATTTTGGATCCGATATCATTGTAGCGACTGCCACTTTGGACATGTATGCCAAATGTAACAGTTTGCCTGATGCTAGGAAGGTATTCAACTTATTGCCAAATCGTAATTTGCAATCCTATAATGCCTTGATTGTGGGGTTTGCTCGTGGTGATCAAGGATATGAAGCTGTAATACTATTCCGGCTTTTGCTGAAGTCTTGTCTTGGGTTTGATGGAATAAGCCTATCTGGTGCATTTAGCGCCTGTGCAGTATTCAAAGGGCATTTAGAGGGAATGCAGCTACATGGGGTAGCTTGTAAGACCCCATTTTGGTCCAATATTTGTGTCGCAAATGCCATTATTGACATGTATGGAAAATGTGATGCACCACAAGAAGCTCTACGTTTGTTTGACGAAATGGAACTAAGAGATGCAGTGTCTTGGAATGCAATAATTGCAGCTTTCGAGCAGAATGGACATGAGGATGAAACTTTGATGCTATTCTTTCGGATGCTTAAGTCAAGGATGGAACCAGATGAATTCACTTATGGTAGTGTTTTAAAGGCCTGTGCAGCTCGTCAAGATTTGCACATTGGCATGGTAATTCACAATAGAATCATAAAATCAGGGATGGGGTTGGAGTGCTTCATCGGAAGTGCTGTAATAGATATGTACTGCAAATGTGAAAAGGTAGAAGAGGCGGAGAAACTTCATGAGAGACTGGAGGAACAAACAATTATTTCTTGGAATGCAATCATATCGGGCTTCTCACTGCGTGAACAAAGTGAGAAAGCTCAGAAATTCTTCTCTAAAATGCTGGAAGAGGGAATAAAACCTGATAACTTTACCTTTGCAACTGTTCTTGATACCTGTGCGAATCTAGCTACCGTTGGGCTCGGAAAGCAAATTCATGCCCAAATTATAAAGCAAGAATTGCAGTCAGATGTGTTTATAACTAGCACTCTTGTTGACATGTACTCGAAATGTGGAAATATGCAGGATTCCAGGTTGATGTTTGAAAAAGCATCAAAAAAGGATTTTGTCACATGGAATGCTCTGGTTTGTGGCTATGCACAACATGGTCTTGGAGAGGAGGCTTTGCAGATCTTTGAAAAGATGCAGCTTGAGGATGTAAGACCAAATCATGCAACTTTTCTTGCAGTCTTAAGAGCTTGTGCACATGTAGGGCTTGTTGAGAAAGGACTGCAACACTTCAATTCAATGTCGAATAACTATGGATTAGATCCTCAATTAGAACATTACTCATGTATGGTCGACATATTAGGGAGGGTGGGACAAATTAGTGATGCGCTGAAGCTTATTCAAGACATGCCTATTGAGGCTGATGATGTTATTTGGAGAACTATGCTTAGTATGTGTAAGATGCACGGTTATGTGGAGGTAGCAGAAAAGGCCGCAAAATGTCTCTTGCAGTTGGACCCCGAGGACTCGTCTTCTCATATACTTTTGTCAAATATTTATGCTGATGCTGGAATGTGGAAAGAAGTTGCTGAAATGAGGAAAGTGATGAGGTATGGTGGGCTTAGGAAGGAGCCAGGCTGTAGCTGGATCGAGATCAAGTCCGCGCTACATATGTTTCTTGTTGGGGACAAAGCTCATCCAAGATGCAAAGAGATATATGAAAACCTTGACGCATTGATATGTGAAATGAAGCGAGCTTCTCATATACTAGATGGTGAATGTTTGCTTAACTGTGAGGCTACAGCAGATGAGCATCAACACCCATTTCCCAAATGCGGGGTTTCTTGTTTTTAGACACAACCTACTTTTGGTTGTGATGGAGGTATGCAAGTGAAAGAAGCTTGCTTCGTGTTGACCCATGGAAACGCTTGGGTCGGCTTGGGGATAACCAAGCTGTATGTGTTGTATATTAAGTTGGACATGTTGGCTGATCCCTGGACTTCACCAGAACATCTTTAGTCTACCAAGTTATATGCACACCCCACGGAGAACCACAAGTATATTTAGTGACAACACATTCTTGTACTGTTTGACAAAACGCACTTCAGCTGGTAAGAGGAAAAAGACCAGTGTGCATATTTGTCGGAATTTGGCTGAATGCATTTACTTGCCTACATTATCAGCTTGCGCAATGGTCAGGAGGAAACGAAAAGATTGAGAAAATTGTCCTCCAGATTTCATCGCGTAAAAGAATTGCTTCAAAAGACAATTTACAGAAATTAGAAACTGTAAAATTGTTGCAGACTGCAGTCTTGGGCTTTCAACTACATTATTTATCTGAGAAATTTCATTCTCCTAAATCTTGGGAATCTTCATGTGTCATTAATGGATAACCTTTCACAAATCTGACATTAAATCTTACATAGTGATGAATTGAAAGTGTGTCTAAGTGGGACAAAAGGTCTTCATGTTTGAAATAAGTGCAAGAAATAACCAAAGCCAGAGAAAGAAAAGGGTATGACATTGAGGATTACAAAATGTACAAACTATTTTGTCTGAACATAAGATATCTTTTGACGCCTGGCATGGACATGTTTAATAGCCTACAAGAAACAACTAATCCCAAGTATCACCGTTCCTCCATTTATCATCTAAAACCCCACCCAATCTCATAGAAAGGTTCATCGTGCTTTTCTGGAGTTCCAATCTTGTTTTATTTCTGATGATATAATTAGGGTCGGGCATATTTTGGTTTAAACCGAAAAAATCGAAATTTAATTTTAGTTTGTTTTTTCGTTTTTTTCGGATTGGATTTGGTTTCAAATTTTAGAAATTCGGTTAAACGGTTTGGTTTTCGTATTTTTTTTAAAATAATTTGGATAGACCACCACCAACAACAACAGACCCAGTGTATTCCCACAAAGTGAGGTCTGGGGAGGGTAAAATGTACGCAGTCCATACCACTACCTCCGAAGAAGTAGAGAGGCTGTTTCCGATAGACCCTTGGCTCAGGCTAGAGAATAGTACACAAGGTCGTAGTGAAAGATGAAGCAGGATGGATGACATAACATAAATAAGGAATAAGCAATAATAAAATAGACATCATAGAACTACGAAATAAGAGAAATATGAGTAATTCGAAATAAGAAATAAGAGATAGGACACCCATCTTGTAGTAACATACACCCACAGACCAAAGACACCCACCACACACAAACTCTATTAACTACGGGCTCCTACTGACTAGGGACTCCTACTAATGAACACAGTCCTATGCTTACTAACCCGGCTACACAAGAGCTCTCCTAACATCTTGCTACAACCACACACTCACACTAACCTTCTACCCTTATCCGCGACCTCCACACTTTCCTATCTAGGGTCATGTCCTCAGTAAACTGAAGTAGCTCCATGGCATGTCTAATCATCTCCCTCCAGTATTTTTTCGGCCTACCTCTGCTCCTTCTAAAGTCATCCAAAGCTAACCTCTCGCACCTACGAACTGGGGCATCCGTGCCCCTCCTCATCACATGCCCAAACCATCTCAACCTTTCTTCTCGCAACTTGTCCTCCACCGAAGCCACTCCCATCTTCTCCCTAATAGTCTCATTCCTAACTTTATCCCTTCTAGTAAGCCCACACATCCAACGCAACATTCTCATTTCCGCCACCTTCAATCATTGAATGTGGGAGTTCTTGACTGGCCAATACTCCGCTCCATACAGCATAGCCGGCCGGACTGCCACTCTGTAGAATTTGCCTTTAAGCTTAAGGGACACCTTCTTATCACACAACACTCACGAGGCAAGCCTCCACTTCATCCAACCTGCTCCAATACATTTAGAGACATCCTCATCAATCTCGCCATTCTCCTGAATTATAGACCTAAGGTACTTAAAACTATCCCTCTTAAAAACATCCTGGGAATCCAACCTCACCACCATTTCGTCCTTCTGATTTGAGTCACTAAACTTGCATTCCATATATTCCGTCTTGGACCTATTTAACCTGAACCCCTTAGATTCAAGGGTTTGCCTCCAAACCTGCAGTCTATCATTCACACCCTCCCGCGTCTCATCAATTGGCACTACATCATCCGCAAATAACATACACCAAGACACCTCACCTTGAATACTCCGCGTCAACACGTCCATCACCAATGCAAACAAAAACGGGTTAAGAGTCGATCCCTGATGCAACCTGTCTCGATAGGAAAATACCCTGAGTCTCCTCCCGACGTCCTTACCCAAGTCTTTCCTCCATCTTGCATGTCCTTAATAGCTCTGATGTACGCCACCGGGGGCCCTCTCACCTCCAAGCATCTCCAAAGAACCTCTCTAGGGACTTTGTCATACGCCTTCTCCAGGTCGGTGAACATTATGTGAAAATCCCACTTCTTTTCCCTATACTGATCCACCAATCTCCTCACCAGGTGGATTGCTTCTGTCGTCGAGCGACCAGGCATAAAACCAAACTGATTCTCCAAAATAGACACGACCCTCCTCAATCGCCGCTCAACCACCCTCTCACAAATCTTCATAGTGTGACTCAACAGCTTAATACCCCTATAGTTGTTGCAACTTTGAATGTCACCCTTGTTTTTATATAACGGAATCATCGTACTCCATCTCCAAGCCTCAGGCATTCTCGCAGTTTTGAAAATATCGTTAAACAAATCAGTCAGCCACCTTAAACCTACTACACCAGTATACTTCCAAAAATCCACCGGTATTTGGTCAGGCCTCGTCACCCTACCCCTCCGCATCCTACGGATAGCCTCTCTGACCTCCTCAAACTTAAAACGTCTACAGTAACTGAAGTTACGGCTCCCCTCCGAGCGCTCCAGCTCCCCTAACTCAATGCCTCTGTCCCCCTCCTTGTTCAAAAGTCTATGAAAATACTCCTGCCACCTCTTCTTAATGTGAACATCCTACACCAAAACTCTACCATCCTCCCCCTTAATGCACTTCACTTGATCGAGGTCACGACCCTTCATCTCCCTAGCCTTAGCCAACCTATACAACCTTTTTTCCCCTCCTTTATCTTCTAACCCCGCATACAAGCTCTCAAACGCTGCTGTCTTAGCAGCCGTAACTGCTAATTTAGCCTCCTTCCTTGCTACTTTGTAAACCTCTCTATTCACCGCTTCTCCTCTTCATCTTTACTCTCAATCAACTTAACATACGCCCCCTTCGTAATCTCCACTTTCTTCTTAACTTCTTCATTCCACCATCAGTCCCCTTATGCCAACCTGCCCGACCCCTCAAAACACCCAACACCTCTCTAGCCGTCTACGTGATGCAGCTGGCAGCCTTATCCCACATACCATCCACGTCCTCCCTACACTCCCACACCCCCATTCCCGCCAGTTTCTCCTCTATCTCCTGCGCACTAACCGTCGTCAAGCCACCCCACCTAATTCTGGGTCGACCCTCATCGGCCCTACTCTTTCTGCTCCTCTTGATAATCAAGTCCATCACCAAAAACGAAATTATATAAATAATATATTATAATTTATATATATATATATATATATATATATATATATTATATGTAAATTTACTAGAAATATAATATAATCTGATGTAACATATAACTATATAAATTATAATCATTTAGTAACCTTAAATCTTAATATACTGCTTTCCTTTAGACCCTAACATTAACATAAAGGTTGCAGTGGCACTCAGTCATCCTCAGTTCATTTGAAATTTCAACATCGCCAAAGGCAATCGGCAGTCATTTGCTCAGTTCGTCACTGTCGTCGGTAGTCGCTGCCGAGTGTGGCCACTGTCGTCAAGCCAACGGCGACGACTCAGCGAGGTCGATATGTATAGTTATTTCATGCGTGTTGAATTAATTATATTTGGGAATGAAAAATAGGTTTGAAAAAAAAAGATTATTTTTCTAGAAAAATCACCAATTTTTAAATGCTCACTACTTTAATCTTTAAAATCGAAAATCAAAAAATCAAATCGATATTCAACAATCAAACCGAAAATCAAAAAATCAAATCGATATTCAACAATCAAACCGAACAAACCGAATCCCACCCTAGATATAATGATAAAAGGTCCCTCTTTCCACATAAATGTGACATGTTGGATTGCATTTTCCTCCTAAAACACTTCACTTTCATAGAAAGGAACCATACAATAAAGCCAAAAGCTCGATTCCTTCTGCAGTATGTTAGGTGGTGTGGTGGATATTGGCAGTCACCAATAGCACATATGGTAGGATGCATTAGAAAAAAAATAATGCAGCACATATGGTAGGATGCATTAGAAAAAAAATAATGCAGCACATATGGTAGGATGCATTAGAAAAAAAATAATGCAAGCATTAGCTTTGTGTATGACTAATACCTTGTTTGATACACTTGGTTCAATTTTTGTATATCTAATGTAAGCATTAATTATACACTCTATTGTGTATTATGCTATGCATTACTAATACATAGAAACCCTTGGTATTAGCAATGCAATGGACTTTAATACATGCATTAGCATGTAAAAAAATACAATAGCCCATCAAAACCTTTTCCACATTATTTTCATTATGTTTGTGGAGGATATTTCTGTAAATAATTTTTTTATTTAAAATATGCAATAAAAGTTACTTTCAACACATCAAACCAAACATTGCATAAGAATAATCTCAACATAACTAATACTTGCATTACTAATACATCATATTTTGCACTATTCTTACACACTCGACTTCTAAGTACCACAAATTAAATAATCCTTATTGAGATGCCATTTCAATAAAGAATATAGCGTACATCAACATCATCTCATAATCTTTACAAGAAAGAATGTATAGCTTATAAATAGCAAGCTAAGCGCTAAATATCTTAGTAAAGCAATGAGGATCTGGTCTTACAACCCGATTCAAATTTACATGACTCTTGTAAGACACACTCAGAATAAAAGGCTGCCGTTAAAGCCCTGTGAAAACAAAAAATAAAAGTCAAGAAGAACTCATGTCAACTTTTTTGAGCAAATCTGTGCTTTCATACTACTAATCTTATCTCGATAAACATACAGTTTCTAGGTACAGATTACTCGTGAGGTTTAAGGTTGAGTTCGGAGTTCAGCTACCTTTCAGATGAATAAAAAAATCAATAGCAAGTGGACTGCAACGCAGAGCTTGAAACTGATCCCAGCCACTCGTTTGTTACCTTCAGAGAAGTAAAAGTAAGGTTCTTAAAAGGAGATTAGGAGAAAAAGTGATAAAACAACAAAATACACACACATTCTCCTCCTATACTGTGTTAACAGGCACTCCAATTTATACTAATAAACGAATGAAAAAGAAAAAGAATTTTTTCCAAGGATTCCTATACATCTTCTGGGACATGACAAGCAGTTGGTCAAATTCAGAGTTTTCTTACTACTAATTTGATAGGTCAACATGTAGACTCATAACAAAGTGACACATTCATACAAAATAAGAAAAATCAGAAGAGCAATGATTCTAGACCATTTGTAGGCTAGGCTAGTCATGCATAGACGATTTTCAGATGCTTGGATTTTGATCTAGAAGGAATTGTGACTACAAAAATGGACATTCAATGCTCGTTTATGTGTTCAAGGCACAGAACTACATACTGGTGTGCTAATCATCTTACAGAATAGAGCATTGCGTGAGCCAACAGAACATGATGACATGTGACCTCCAAAAGTGTCATATATTGATTGGATCGGAAACTGATTAAGCATTAATTCATCCCATTGAACTAATCTTATTAGATAAATATGACCACCAAGATTGTGTAGAGGTGAACTTACCACTTGATCCAATTGCTGGCAAGCTAACATACCGAGGACATGACCCAGAAGAGACTCTGCCGCTTTTAATGATTAATCCACTTGCACAATCACGAGGCTGTAAAAGAAATAGGAATTGAGAACCCTATTTACACTAATGATAGAAATGGGAGCTTTATGGCAATGAAAAATGAGACATCTTTTGATATTAAATTAGGTAATAGACAGTTTGACATGAGATTAACCAAGCAGTGATCTAGATTAAGAATCCCTTTTATCTGCTAATGTGTACAATAAATGACATCGGAACGGAAGTGTTGCACACCTCTAAACTGTACGCTCATCACATCTACTAGGTCATATCTGGAAAAGGGAAGTAAACTGCAAACACGAGTTGCACTGGAGTATGTAGTATTTTTTGTCGTGCACTAACAATGGCAGACATCTTAACTGAGGCCATCAATGAAATGGGAATTTTGAGGATGAAAAACTGAAAATATACAATAAGACATGTTTTGCTAGTAGCTTAGGCAATATACAATTAGACATAAGATTATCCAAGCAGATATTAGAATTAAGAAGTAAGTTTTATCTGCTGACATCTAAGACGAATGAATTTGGAATGGAAGTAGTGAATCATCCACCTCTAAATTCTATATTCATGATATCTACTGGTTACATTTGGACACGGAAAGAAGTTCAACACCAGATCAAGAGTGCACTATTGAAGGACAAAAATAATTTATGTTGTACACTACACAATGTCAACACCTTAAACGAGATCATCCACAAAATGGAAGTTTTAGGGATGATAATCTGACAATATACAACTAGACATCTTTTGATATCAAATTAACCAAAAGACAATAAGACATAAGATTAACCAAACAGAGATTTAGAATTAAGATGTCCGTTTGTTTTTATAAGTTCATTCATAACAGTCATTTAAGCAAATGAAAAAAAATAATTTATAGCAATGAATTCAATCGATAAGCTTTGAAATCAATAAATTTAACAATCCACTCGATTTATCGGCTTTTTATGTTTAGTGTATAGTCGGGATATTGAGAAATGCATAGATAGACATCCCAGATTTCAAATATATAAATGCAAGAATAAGATAATGGATTCAATCAAATCGATGAGATAGCAATTTTTTTTCCTTTTAAAATTTTAGCAGAGTTCCAATGAAAAATGAAAAACTACTCAATTGAAAAGTCAATTTCACAGTAAAATCCAAATATGAAATTTCTAATTAAAGATGAAGGAATACTTACGGCTCAGCGGCAAATGTAGTTGTGCGGTTCGACACACACGCCGAACCAAAACACAACGAAAAATAAACAGAAACATCAGTCATAGTTGTTCAAGTGTCGTAGAATCGCCTTTGACCTAGCACCGAGTTGAAACCATGAATAAACCCTAGAGTCTTCTAACATTTGTCTATCACGAAAGATGTCAGACTGATAGATTCACAGGCATATTTAATATTTATAGGTAGGTTGGGGACTCAGAGAAATTTTTTTAACCCTAGGGGCTTCTCCATAAAATACGGTTGTCCTAGGGATTCATAATTAATTGTTTCCTTCCACTAAGGCAGCTTCCATATGTTATTCACTTAACATGTGAGCCACATTAAGGCCTCATTGGTTTGCCTTAATGGGCAGATTCAGCCCATTAAGTGTGTGTGTTTTTAAGTTTGAATCTTCATCATTCAGATTCAGCCCATTAAGTGTGTTTTTTAAGTTTGAATCTTAATCATTCAGATTCAGTCCAGTAAGTGCATTCGTTTTGTCATTTATGAAAGCTCTGAGTGAGTCAGAAATGAATCAGATGTGTAACGAAGTCTTTAACACAATTCAAATTATTAACTATATACACTTTATTTCTGCCAAATATCAAGCATCTTCGTCTTCTTCCCGAAAAAGATCATCCCTCTCTCTCATCTCCGACTAGCAATCAGATTACAAATTTGATCAGATTATTTTGGTTGATATGGATTTAACTAGTATTATAATGGGACTATAAATCATTCTTTCACTTTCAATCTATCTTATTTACTTAAAAAAATTTAAATTAAGTTAGTTGAAAAAACCTGTTCCTCATAGCGGCAATTTTATCAAGTAAAGTAAGGGATAGGCTCGTATTTCTCAAAAGGGTCTTCATCCAATTTTATTCCACGTTTCTTTGCTGCACTATTGAAGGGCATAATAATTTATGCCGTACACTACACAATGTAACACCTTAAACGAGGCCATTTACAAAATGGAAGTTTTGGGGATGATAATCCGACAATATACAACTAGACAGGTTTTGGTATCAAATTAAGCAAAAGACAATTAGACGAAAGATTAACCAAGCAGAGATTTAGAATTAAGATGTCCATTTTATTTGCTAACATATAAGAATTAAAATGAACAAACTTGGAAAGTAAGTACAAATCGCCCATCTCTAAATTGAACACTGATGGTATCTACAGGTTAGATTTGGACAAAGAAAGAAGTTAGCAACAAACGAGAAGTGCACTATTGATGGACATAATAACTGATGTCGTAGCCTAAACAATGACAGACATCTTAAATGAGGCCGTTTATATCACCTTATAAAATCAAGTAATTTCGCATTAAGAAACTCTTGCAATGATTCATTTAGAGGATCAAAAAGAACCAACCTGGAAATCCTTATCGAAGCATATTCGAAGTTCCTCCACCGCATCGCCTGAGCATATCAACTCTGGAGTTGCATGAAAGGCATTTTGAATGGCTGAAATAATCCCTGCCAGTGGATATTTCTCAGAATTTGACGGTACATACCCGGCTTCAAACAGAACTCCCTGGTTAATTTCAATTCTTAAGTACATCAGTGGCAGTCAACTACCAGGCAAACACACTATGAAATTATCCGAGTATAAGAGTGTTAAGAGTCCCACATCAGAAAAGGAATGGGTAATTGGTCTCCTTATATGGACTTGGGCAATTCTCCCCTCATGAGCTAGCTTTTGGGGAGTGATTAGGCACAAGACCTAATTTTACATGGTATCCCAATTCTTTGTTCACCGATGTTGGGCCCCATATTATATTGTCCACGATCCGCCAAGGCGTGTGGGGGAGTGTTAAGAGTCCCACCACATTAGAAAAGAAATGGGAATTGGTCTCCTTAGATCTTTTGAGGTTGAGTTAGGCCCAAGATCAATTCTTTACAAAGAGGAATAACATATAAGTTTTCAACCAAATGAAATAAAGTTGCAGCGGCCTTTTAAAAAGAAATAAACATTTTAATATGGAATGCTAAAAGAATATTAAGTAATTCAATGCCTAACATATCCAGAAGTTATGATTCAATTAAGAAAGAATTCAGCACACAAGAGAGAAAGTGTTCACTTTTTTTCAGTATGATAAAGTCCAACTGCTAACTCTCTTGGTATATTTTGCATCCTGACAAAGGATACTCTAAAAACAGTAAGTTATTGCTATGAAATAAATTCCAGCAGGCTTCTGTAAATGTTACCACAAGCTTGTATATTTGATATTGTAGACGATCATCCATTTAAAAGCTTGCATAGGCGAAGACAAATTTCTTAGGAAAGATATTAGCATACTTTATTTTAAGTTTTGACATAATATATAACCAAGTTACTCAATTTCTTGGTCCCACTACTAATATTATGCAAATAAGTAACTCAAAATTTAATCTTATAGAAAATATAAAGGAAAAGCTTATTGGAGTAAATAAGTATGATAACAATCAACTTACGGTGGCGTTATATTGGAAGTAAGCATTCAAAGTCCTATCGAAGTAATCAAACTCATCTTGGACAATTGGATAAGAACATGTCCCGTGTTTTTCTGCGAACAAGGACATAAAATTATGAAAGATCACACAACATATAAAAAAACATCTACCAGAATGACTTTTGTCTGTATCAAATATTTACAAGTGAAACAAACAAAAAACTTTGAACTTTAGGTTGCAGTTGGTGGGGCTGGAAAATAGGGAGGAACACTCTCGATCACTCATTTTCTCTTTAAGACATGTGGTGGAAATGGTTCTTCTTTACTTCGCTCTACTTGCTTTTTCAATCAATGATTCTCTTTAAAGACAAGTGGAGTTCCTACTTGACTTACATTTTGGCTTATCAAAAATGGTTGTAATATATATGCATTTGTAGGACTATCTTACCATGTATCTAATTTTATTGGATCAAATATACCTAGTGTACATGTACCATCACTTAATTCTGTTCATTCCCATTTTTCTCAAAAACAAGTATCCTTAAATTAATATCCTAAATACATAAACCAACCAAATCCATGTATCATGCAAATCAAAAACACTTATCTTCTTTCAAGACAAGGTTCACATTTCAACAGGTAAGACCCTATTTTATCCTCTTCATATCCTCCATATTACGGGTTAGGTGCTCGTTTCAGAAGTTAAAGGACAATATTATGATTATCCATCTGAAGTATTTTAAGGGTTCATTTTGGCTGCCAGACAAGAGACAGGGTAAATGCAGATAAAGTTGTCGCATATTTAGTAGAAAATAACATAACATAACAAACTGGCCTTAATTTCAGCTTAATTATCCGCAAACTTTCATTTGTGATATTTTTTCTATTTCTTATTTTATTTTTGACTTGTGAAAAAAAAAATGTAAAATGAGGATGTACAAGGACTGTAAAATGTTAATGTAATTATAAGCAACCGATATTGTTAGAAGATGTAAGCAATAACGTACTTCAAGTTCATAATTTATACATCCTCCTGGTAAGTAAAAACTTTTGCTTATCACTTCAATCAAAGATCTTGCTCAAATCCATCAGTTCTCTTGCAATATATATATATATATATATATATATATATAATTGAATATAAAATAAGGCAAAGAGAGATTACCCCACTGGAAAAGAACATCTCCAGCGTCAGCACAAATGAAACACAAGGACGTGTTAGTTCCTTGGATTGTATTGAATTCTTTATTAATCATTAGTACAAGTAACAATGAAAACCACCTCATGAGCCCAAAATGTTCCTTTTCCGCCGTGACAAGTTGAGGCGGCCCCGCAATTATAAGAAGGCCAGTACTTCTTCAACATCTCGAGCAATGATGAAATCTACAGAATGAATGGATATATAAGCTCAAAAAACAAAATGTTTCAGACTCAGTGCTACTGAAGATTTATACAAATATGCAGAAGAAAACAGATGTGCCTTGTAGTTGAACAAATATAAGCGTCTTTATTCAGCCTCATCTGCAGAATTCTCAATATTCTAAATTATCACAGATCATTCTGTCAAGAACTTGAAGATGCTCATATTAAATATATTACACTAAGCAACTTGCCAACAAAGATACTGATGGGCTTAACATTCTAACTGTATCTAAATACGTAATCCATGAAAGTGTGTGGTTCGGGTTTTTAACTAATCAATAACGGTTCTACCACTCAATTCTTCCTTCAAACAGTCCACACAGAATTAAATGGGGGTTCGGGGAAAAGGATTAGCAATATACCTGATTCATATCAAATTCAGAGCCAGAACAACACGCAGGCCAAGTTCCGTCGTTGTAATCAGCCCAAAGTCCATCTGAAGCACAAGAAACCTTATTCAATTCTAGCTCTCACATTGCACAACATGACAAACAAAATAAGAATACGTTCTTCCTAATTGAAATACCACTTACGGATCGTGAATACAGATGGTGAGTTCGCCCTGACAAAAAACACACACAAAAATAGGTAAGCCTCTGCCTTCAAATCTCATGAAATCCTTACAAAACACACAACTAGCTTAATCAATAAAATTCCTTAGACATGACATAATTTTACAGCCAAAGGAAAAAGAGGCAAAATGAAGCAATCAATCGACAATTACTATGCCTCCATCTGGTGAATTCATTATCATTTCTCTAATTTTACTATCTGCCAACCACCTAACTGACTAATACACTGTTTGATCAAGCTTTTGCAATGTCAAAAGTACTCATTTTTTTTAAAAAAATGAGGTATTTAACCAAACTTTCCGGAGAAAATAAGTTTTTTTGGGAATAGCTAAAGCTGAAAGCTTAAAAAGTTCAATTTTTTTCCAAAAGTACATTTGAGAAAAATTCAATTACAACAAATTATAAAGTTTGGTCAAACGGTAATTGCTGCTCACAATATTTTTGAAATTTATCAATCAAACACAAACGGATTACTTTTTAGAAAAAACAGTTTTCAAAATAAGCTGATCTCAGAAACTCGACCAAACAGGTTATTAAAGTTGTACAAAAAAATCATTTGAGATATAAGAGAAGAAGGGAGAGAAGTACCGGCAACAGGCATTGGAAGAACAACAACGAGTAGTATCCCGGCAAGCCGTACCAGGCCATAAAAGAGATAGCTTAAAGTAATCGAACAATTTGTGATGTCCGGTTCGCTTTCGTAGCATTCCTTCTTCCTCTTCCCAACTGGCGTTGATTCCGATAACAGAAAAAACTCCGATAAGGAAAGCTAGCAATTGGATACATAAAATTGCTTTGATTGTAATGGAAGCCATTGCACTAGACAACTGTTTTTTTGTGTTACAATTTGTATACAGTCTCCGATAATGGCGGAGGCCGGCGGAGTTGGGATTGTTGACGGTGGAAGACGGCGGAGTTGGGATAGTTAACGGAGGAGGAAGATTTTAGCAAGTTAATTTCTGGACCAATAGTCTGTTTAGGATTGCTGATTTTCCAGAATAATTGCTTATTTTGAGAAAAAAAAAGCATTTAAAAAATATATATATATATTTGATAAACTTACAAAATGTTTTAAAAAATAAGCACAAACAACTTTTCTGTTTCAAGGAAGAAGCAAAAATTTCTGCTTCTAAGAAAATCAAAAGTAGAAGTAAGAAATTATTTTTTTATGACAAAAATATTATTATCACATACATATATATACCTTATTAATTAATTAATATATTTTATAAGTTTGATTAACGTTTGATTTTTAAAATTTTACATTTCATATTTACGTCATAATTCTTTATAATTTATATATTATTATTTTATTTTTACTTTTTTAAAAAAATAAATTTAAAAATATCATTGATGATGATGACTAAAGAATATATAAATTATTTTATTATTATTAATGATAACAATTGACAGATGGATCACGTTACAAAATTATATTTTGACATCACATATAATTTTTTTCTCGAATATTTAATTTTAAATAAATAATTCATGAAAACTGACATATTTGTTAGAATATAGTGTGTATATATATGAATATGATGACTGTTTATTCGTAGTAAATTTTGACACTGTAAAAATATATTTAAAAAAATAACAAATAATAGATAAAATTTTATTTTAAATATTTGTCACCAGGTGGTATACATATATGAATTTGGTTACTTGGTTTTACAATTGAAACGGTAAAAACATATCCAAAAGAAAAGTTAACAAACAAAAAAATATTATCTCATTTAGATATTTGTAAGCATGAATATAGTGTTTACTAATTTTTAGTGATTTAATTTATGAAATAACTTTTGTATTCATTTTTGTTTGATGTTTTAAGTAATGTTTAAATTATTTAAGTAATATATCACCATTTAATTTTTTTAATGTATTTATGTATATAAATATTGATTGAAAATTTTTGATCACGTACTTTTTAATTAAAAAATAAATAAAATAAAATATTAACATAGATATTTAAAATAATTTTTCTCTATAAATTGATTTTAGTAATAAAGGTTATTGATAGATGTCCTTTTTGATCATTTGTCTAAAAAAAACACTTCTTGAAAAAAATTATCCAAACATAATTTGATTATCAAAAACACTTTTCGAATGAATTTACCAAACACAAATTGTTTTTTTTTTAAAGTATTTTTTTGAAAAGCCATTTTATAAAAGTGTTTCTCAAATAAACAATTTTGTAACAGAAATTACAAGTAATTTAAATTTTAAATATGGTATCTGAATTAAGATAGATTACAAGTGATTTTTATTTTCAATATGGTATCTTAGAGTTAAAAAAAGTATTTTTAAAATGATTTATCATTTATAGGTTACGGTTTAAATAAATAATTAATTTACATGATTTTGTAAGATGTAAAGTAATATTTATTTAGTTATATTACGATTTCTAGTTATGAAATTTGTTGATGTTTAATAGGTCATTTATGATATCAATCGTTTAACACTTCAAGTATGTGTTGAAGATAAGCGCATAATACGATAAAGTCTTTTGAGGGAATGCAATGAAAAAACAATGTAGAGCCTTGAAGTCGACCCAAATTAAAACCGACACTCAAAGGGTTCAGGAGTTGCCTGAAAAGGGAAAAACCGGGGAGACAACAGACTTGCCAGTCAGGCACATCACGAGGCTGATTACGTACGATCGAGAGGTTATAATTCTTGATTCAATTTGCGAAATTGAATGTAGTAAGTGCAGACAGTGGATCAGGTGTGAATACCAACCAACGATATCATGGCGATCGGCAATAATCAACACTAACCCCTCAGTCAACTGACCTTTTATTCTGGAGATTATAGCAAAAGAACTCCATAATGGCGGAGAGTGCTTGAAAATAATGTTGGTTAACGTTAAGTGCGGTCCTTTTTTTAAAAAAAATAGTAGCCGTTTGAACATGAAAATTATTTTTTTTCGGAGTTGGAGATGAAGTTGGAGTTGGAACTGGAGTTGTATTTGACCATGTTTTTTTGAATTTTTTTTAAGACTTTTGTAAAATCTTTTTTAAATATGATTTTATGCCCTAAACTTTTAAAAATTATCAAAATCACCTAACTATTAATTTACCTACTAACATACAACCAAATGTTGAGAAAATAATTTATGTCTTCAATTGATAAAATAATTAACAACAAACTAATTATTATGATTGTTATTCTTCTAGAATTTGAATAAAAATATCACAAGTACGAACTAAATAAGTTTATCTAACCATAATCGATTAAATAGAGAAAATTATATTTTGATAAATATGATTGATAGATATAAATATATTTTATATATTCTTAAATTTATTGATGAAAATTCTTAATTATTTTTATTTGAATTAATTATTTTATTGAATTTCGTTTTTTTTTTTAATTACAAAATTTAGTTAATAAGAGGGGTTTGTGTAAAAATTTAAAGATTGAGTTTATATGTAATAATAATGGAAGTTGAAATTGGAGGTGGAAAAAAGGGAAAACAACAAAAAGTTATTTTTCATTTTCAAAATTTTATTCCGGAATTATTTTTCAAAATTTTATGATCAAACACCATAATTTTCAACTCCATTTTTTTTTTCGAAAAAAAGGGAAAAATATCCATGGGCAAACGGCCCTTAAACACTACTTGACTTATATGTCACTTGTTGATGTTGTAAGTTCAGTTAGTTATCTTTGTGTTAAAATAGATTATCTATGCTTTCAATTGAGAAATAATTTTTAAAAATTACTATCACCATCTCAATATAAAAATATATTTTCTTTTTAAGGCAGTCTAAAAAGAAATACTTAATATATTTCTAAATTTAGTAATAATATAATTTTAAAATATCAATTTCATCTTTAATATCGAAGTATTTAATGTACGATATGTGAGCTAACACCTAACGCCTGGCATTATTAAGTTCAATCGTTGTCTTTCGCCCCTTGCATTTCATATGCTGGGTGAACCAAAAGGCGGGTCGTGTCTCGCGCCTTCTTCGCGCAATCGTGGTTCATGAGTAGTGATTAAGATTTTTGAATGCGGTAAATTCAGTGGGCATGAGTTCTTTATGAGCTCCTATCAGTCTAAATAAAATAAAATAAAAATCATCTTTAATGCTTATTGGCACACACCCATAAAACTTAATGTATTATTTTAAATCACAAATTTTAAATTTTCTACTAAATTACGTCATATAAATTGAGATAGAGCAATTTGCATTAATGGAATTTCTTTTAAGTCAAAACTATATACTTTGAAGAATCCCCCGGAATTTTTGGTCCTAATTTTGGTAAGTACTGAAATGACAAAAAAACTCGTTCAAAAAAGCGGTAAGACAAGGGCAATTATCGTCAATATGCTACAAATAGAAATTAAAAAAATTTACCATAAAAAACAGGATATCAATATAAATAATAATACGCCGTAATTGGTACCAATAGTTTCTTTTTTCAACTCCGGCGAAATTGCAAAATTAGGGTTCCTATCAGTTCAATTATACGAAGCTTTACGGTGATTTTCCAAACTCAAAGCACCTAGATTCGATCATTTACATTCGATTTATTTCTTCTAATTGTAATTGCATCATTTTTTTTTTTCGAATTAATTGCTCAAAGTGGTAATTGGATTTTATTTATTTATTTCGATAACAGTGGTGTCCGAGCCTGCTTTTGCGCACCTCTCAACTAAATCTAGGGTATAGATGGAAAGAATCACCTAGTTGCTTTGTTCTTTTTTTTGATCTCTGTTAGGAAATGGGAGTTTGTTGATTTTTATGCTGTTTAATTATTATTTTCGCTGTGTTGTTGTGGTTGTTAATAGTTCTCGCGTGTTTTAATTTATTTGTGTGGTTTTAACTTGGCTCGGATTTTAAGAAAGTAGATAAGATTTTTTTATCTTGTGGTTGCGTAAATTTTATCAAATTTGGAAGGTTCATTGTCATAAAAGGAAAGAGATTTTTTTTTTTGAAATGGATCGAGAAGGAAAGTAAGATAAACAAGTTGAAACGGAATGATTATGTTTTTGCTCTATTGTAAGTTGAGTTGTAGTTCTCTCCTTACATACTTTCGAGCCAAAAGTTTGAGTTTTTGTCCTTTTTCATTTTTGTTGTTCAGTCTTGTCAAGGATCAAAATGTTTGTTTGAGTTGCATTGGTGAAGTAACTGTGTGACAAAACTAATCTTTAGGCTGAGAAAACTGTTTGAGTTGCATTTGTGAAGTAACTGTTTGAAAAACCTAATCTTTAGGCTGAAAAAAACTGTTTGAGTTGCATTTGTGAAGTAAATGTTTGAAAAAACTAGCATTTGTGAAGTAAATGTTTGAAAAAACTAATCTATAGGCTGAAAAAACTGTTTGAGTTGCATTTGTGAACTAACTGTTTGAAAAAAAAATTTGATCTTTAGGCTGATTATACACTATTTATTGGGAGACACCGGAATTAGCGCAGTAGATAACACTGACTGTCATTATACACAATTTCTTTGGATACTGTGCACTCTAGATTGCATTGGACGCCATTGTACTCGATTTCTTGGGAGACATTGTTCTTAGGATCATTCTGGGTACTTGCTCTTTTTCTTTTTCCTGGATTAGTATTTAATTCATTTTTCTTTTTATTGTATCTATGCTTGTTTCATTAAGACCTCCCTATCCACTTGATAGTAGAGGTACGGAGATGGGATATGAAGTGATCTCTCTGTCAGTTCATATAGTAGGTTTTCTCTAGTTGAACAGATAAAAACTGTCTTTTGTTCTGTTAGTGTTAGGGGCAGTATTTTATTATTTAAAAATGATACTGGCAAGGTTTATGATCTCTGTTAGTGCTTTCATTTTGCACTATGGTTGTATTGTGGTTACATTCTCCAATTGTTCTCCTCCAATGCCATTTTGTTTGCATTTTAGTTTTATGAGTAGATTGACTTTTGCTGCATTAGATATTTCTGGATTTTGTCTCACCTATCGATACTTCCCAGGAAATAAAAATCTACTCCATACACTGGACGCTAATTGATGGATCCAGACAGCAAGAAATTTGGACGAGGTGAGACTTTTACATGTTTACCTTTCCCCTCCAAAAATAAAGATAGGAACATACAATATCCTTGCTTGTTACACATGTTGACTGCTACATGTCTACTCATATGACTAGAATGCAATTGATAAATAATGTTCTCTATTGCATCCTTAGGTTTATATCTAAGGTGAATGTGACATATTGATTCACATTCTTTCTCTGACTCCCGTTGGTGAATTTATTTGCTGTTGAAATTTTGTTGTATAGTCCTATTGCTTTTGCTCTTTACTTTAGGAGGTAAAGTTATTGTTCATTGCCAACTCATTTATGCTAACTTATTCTGCTTACAGTGATGTAATTGCTTTCATCCATTTTTTTGATAAAAGGATGTGCTGCTTCTAAATCTTTGCGATATAAATGTGGAATAGCTGTTTGTCAGGGAATGAGCTTTGCAAAATATTGTTTATGTGGAATAGTTGTTTGTCAGGGAATGAGCTTTGCAAAATATTGTTCTCCTCTTTAGAATGTGTTTATATTTAATAAAGATATTTGTAATTTATAACTGTTGTTGATTTGGTCCAAATATATTGTTAGGGCCAAGAGAACTCACAGGTGCTCGTGACCTTATTAGTCACTTCAAGTTGTTACCTCATTATGAGTTCTTTGGTAAGAGGTCTCTTCCGTTATCAATTTCCGATACACATTATCTTCATAATGTGGTTGGAGACACAGAAATTAGGAAAGGCGAGGAGATGCAGTTGGATCAGCTAACTCAGGGTACTTCCTTTTCAAGAGAGACAAGTTCACGCATCCAGCCCTTTGACTTAGATATCCTTGGACTAGCCTTCCAGCTACGTGATACGGCTCCAGTCAGTTTGTCTCCTGTAAGATATCTTCTTTCGAACTTGGTTTCTTTAACTCCATTTGTTCATCTTCTTCTAAGCAACCCTCTTATTCTTTATGATTTCTGAAGTTGGAGTTTTTGAATTGGGTTTCCTCAAATTATGTGCTGAAACATAAAATGATTTTTCCTGTCATAATAGTTGCTGATCAGTAGGTCTTTCATGGTGTTTGATAGTCTGACAGAGGCACCCCCACTATAGCTGGAAAATCTAAAAGCGAGATGAAAGACAAGGAGAAGAAGCATAAAAAACACAAGGATAAAGACAAGGAGAAGGACAAAGAGCATAAGAAGCACAAACATCGTCATAAAGATCGGGGTAAAGACAAGGACAAAGAAAAAAAGAAAGATAAAAGCGGCCACCATGATCTTGGTTCTGAGCATTCAAGGAAACACGAAAAGGTCTGCTGTTGTCTGAACTTTAATGATTTTGTTTCAAAAATGATATTCTCATGGAATGCTGTTACTTTGAGCATCGTCTTAGTTTCATATTCAGAAGTTTAGAAGACTGTTTCATCATTCTCTTAACTGAATAGAATCTTTTAAAATGGATGAAACTAAAATTTCGCAATAGTGCCAGTACCATTGTGCTGACTATTGCCCTTGCTTTCCTGCAGTCGTACTTGATAACTTAATCCATTTGTGTACATCATCCTGTTTGTTATAAGTTGCCTCTGTGCGATCAAGTGGGAAAAAATTGAGATAAACAAGGGTTCAGCTTTCTAGGGATCGGACTCGTGGTCTTTGAAATAAACTGCCTCTTGGCTTTTTTCAGTTATTGAGGTGAAAAGTTGTTGAGTCCGCTGTCATTTGGTTTAGTTTAGTGCATATATTTTACCTAGGTAAAAGTCTGATCCACTCTTTTACTCTAAGAATAACCTCGGGTTTGAATTTTGTGTGGTCTACTTAATGAGATGTTGACTTTGTAGTTCTTCTCTCTGATAGTTTGATTCTTCCCTTTCTGTTTTAAGTTCTTGCTGGGTGGGACCTATCAAAAAAAGAAAAAATGAAAGTTCTTGCCAGGTGGTGTTTAACAATTTAGTTTCATTGTAAAAGATCACCCTTCACATTATTAAATGGGAAAAGAACTTATTGATTTTGATCTTTTATCTTAAAATGATTTCAGAAAAGGAAGCATGATGAGGAGGATCTTAACGGTGTTCACAGACACAAGAAAAGCAAGGTAAATTAAAAAATATTGGATTCATATAATAGATGACTTTACTATATTTTGAACCTTGTTTATCGAGGAAAAATGATGTATCTGCAAACCTTAGTTTTGTGATATTAACTCATTGCATGAGCAGTCTAATCCCTACACTTAACATACATTCACCTTTTACTAATAGTGCCATCATTTTACCTGCTGAAATGTTGCAGCACAAGAGTTCAAAGATTGATGAGATTGGTGGAATAAAGGTAGCCGGCTGAAATGCATGTGGTTCTATCATTTTTACTGCCCCAGAGTTTGCAGTTGAGAATTTGGAGGATTCCTTTATTTACAATTGTGAAATATCAGATGTGCATGTCATCGAAGAACGTTATGGCATGCACTGGTGTTGACATCTGTATCTTTATTTCAGTGAGACTGTTCCTTGGAAGACATGGCTGGTCAGATGCATTAAACATTTTTGTGCTTTCATGAGTGCAATCTGGAGGTTTTCATTTATTTAGTTCAGCCTCTTTTTTCCTTTTCTAAATTATTTCCTTGAAAAAGTAGGCATGCATCTATCCTGATTTCTACAGTGATAAAGGAGCAGCATCTGCATGGCTGACAAATGTTTTCCTGCCTGTTTTGGTATCAAATCAATATTTTCTCCTCATGGAAGTCAGTTGGACTATCTTATGCTCCTCTCTCTTTTTTATCTATCGTTTAAGATTTTGGCACACACATTGAGAAAATCATTTGCTAGCATTAATCATAATCATAAGGGGCATGTGACTAAATTACCCTTATCTCTTTCTCAAATGATTAATTACTGACTGTATCCGCCCTCTTAGAGTAGTAGTGGTGGAATTGGAAAAAGAAATTAACCCTTTTTTGGTTTCTGAAATGACAAATATTTTGGAGCAATTTTTTTGGTTAAAGTGACAGATAAAAATCATCGAATGGATTGGTAAAAGTAAGTGTACATTCTTCTTTTCATAGATCAAAAGCCCCTTCAAATAGATCCTCATACAGAAAATATACCCCAAAACTGGGATCAGAGTTCACAATTGAACAAGTTACCAGAAAGTCTACCTTGGAAGCTTCTAAACCTTCATGAAAAAGTTTGTTGTTAGAGATTTATTTTTATCCCGCAAAGAGATGGAGAAAAAATGTGTTATTGGTGCATGGGTGAAGCCTCAAACTCGTTATGAGAAGTTGGATATGTGATCTTGAAAGTGTATTAGATGCACTATCCTTGAGCATAAGATGTAAACTATTGTTTATGCTGTCCTGAATGTGCTGGAGTTGTGAAGTGAAACTGGTCAAGGCTAGTTGGAAAAGGATGGAAGTTTCCAAACCATACTGGAGTACTGCTTACATCAATAAAGAAAGCAATAGAAGTAACCAAATGATATGCCAAATTTCAAGGTATTTGTATGTTCTGTTCATTATTATTATTTTGGCTCATTGGAATCAAATAATACACCAACATGTACATTTGGGCTAATTCTCTGTTTTCAGTCAACATATGGATGTGTGTGCATATGTTAAACATTTTCAGTTACGTGTCATTGAAAATTGATCCTAGCTGTCATTAAGCAAGTAAATGAACTAATGACAAGTAAATGAACTGGGCCAACTGACCAAGCATATCTTCTTTTCGTGTAACTGAGCATCTCATTTAGGAGGATCCTCTCCAACTTAGATGATGAGTAAGAGTTGGAAATATGGCTACTTTAAAATGGATTTATGTGCAAGTCTCATGCACAGAAAGGAAGTCGTAACAAGTACAACCCCCACCCCCCCACCCCCATCCCGCACAATGATTATAAGAAAGAGAACTTGTAAGGTTTATGTGTGCGTGCGTAGAAAGGCTAAAAAGGACATGTTTGAAGAGTATGCAATATCTAAAGCTAGAACAACTTGCATTGGATGAAAGATAAAACCTCTATTCAAAATAAATGTCCTGTTCAATCGCTGCACCATTCTGAGTTTCACCTTTAACTGATTTCTATAATGATCATCTGCTTACTTGCGGCTGATGTTTTTGGAATTTATTTCGTTGCTTAACATTGAACGCGTGCTTTTGCTTCATTTGGAAGTGCTTGATTGGAAATTGAAAAGCTATTAGGTTTCTATATTAGGATTTATGTCAAGTGCTTCGATTCTTTCTAATTCTTATTTGATACTTCTGTTGTGGATTGAAGGTCCCTTTAGGCTGATGTTTCACAAGGGAACTTTCTAATCCCCAAATTTGGAATGAAATGAAATGTTGGTACTATGTGGAGTTTTCATTACAAGCAACACAATTGAAGAAGTAATAAGAGGAGAGTGAATTTTGTGTGTAGCGGTGAAATCCGGAGATCCACGAAGGAAAGCCAAAAGCGAAGGCAGTTCCCTGGGTCCCTACCTTTGCTGAGGTGTGACCAATAATCTTTTTTATTGGGAGGTTTCGTTATTTTCCCTCTTTTTTTGTCGTGTATGATCTGCCAAGTTTACTTGATGTAGTGTTCTTGATATCTACTTGGGTTTTATACCAAGAGCAGAGGTGCTCATCATAGTACTTTCCATGTGTTGCATAATATTTCTCGTTTTCTTTTGCATGCAGTTAGTTCAAGGTACTTCCTTGTGTCATATATTATGGTCTCGAATTTTGTTGGCAGTGATGGTGAGGAGTTTGATCCATCTTCAGGTTTAGCAACTTGCTGCCTGCTGTAGTATGATTCCATGTATCCCTTTCTTGAGGGCTCTTATCTCAAGGCTCAGCCTTAAAAAACCATTTTGAGATTTGGGTTATAAGATGAGAAAGTTGAGATGAGTATTGGTCTGCTCTGCTGTCATCGTCTTCTCCATTGGATTTGAAGGTTCACTTCTCAACAGCATTAGCATCTGCTGTGAAAGAGGTATTTTAAAAAAAAGGAGGCGTGGCTATATTGTCATGAATGGAATCACTTATTGTATATACTAGGATAGAATGAGATGAACTAATTCTTATTTTATGTGTTTGGCCAATTTTATCGACGTTGGATTTGACT
Source organism: Capsicum pubescens (assembly GCA_030864215.1). Taxonomy (NCBI): domain Eukaryota; kingdom Viridiplantae; phylum Streptophyta; class Magnoliopsida; order Solanales; family Solanaceae; genus Capsicum; species Capsicum pubescens. The sequence continues at coordinate 3,992,460 of CM061543.1, read as the reverse complement.
AAGCTAATTGTTGGATGTTCTTAATGATCAATATGTTATCTTTTGGCACTTATATTCAAATTCTGGACTAAAATGTAGCCCTGCTGTAATGTATGAGAAGTTTGTATCAGTAAAGGAGATGACTTGGACTCAACTTTAGGCACTTACTATTGACTTGACTATATTGGTTTTGTTATTTCATCAAGGCCATGTTTTACTATGAATTTGTTTATTATTCTGTGTCTCGAGCCGGGGGTCTATCGGAAACAACCTTTCTACTTCTTTAGAGGTAGAGGTATGGATTGCGTACATCTATGTGGGAATACACTGGGTTTGTTGTTGTTGTTGTTATTTCATCAAGGCCATGCTTTTAAATGAAAGTACTCTAAACTGGCTAAATCAACACACAAAAGCTGGTGTGCTTGTTTTGCTGCTACTTTTCTATGATCCAAAAAGCATGTCTGTTTTACTTCATTAGTGCTCTTTGGCAAGGAATGTGAGAGTATTTGCTAGGTTCCTAGTGGCAGTTGTAGACTGTCACTCAAACTCTTCAAAAATGTTGTTGAACTCGTGTCGGACCTTAAAAATAAAATGTTGTTGAACTCGTGTCGGACCTTAAAAATTGCACTATTTTTGCTTTCGGCTTTGCTATAGTGTGAGTTTTCATGACAGAATGTTCATGTTTCTAGAATTCAATAATAGTGATGGTTTATCTATTCTTATGATGATAAAGAAAGCTGAGGCATGAAGTATTATACTAAGGGAGCATTTGTCTTGTTGTATGAGAACAATAATGAAAGGAACAGTAGTCGTTGTTGCTATAGATGCATTGCATGTAATTTGGTATGGGTAGTTTTAATTAGGAAACAAAAGCATCTGGTGTTAGGCTGGAAGAACATGTATTGACAAGTCACGTCTAGATTTCAAATTTTATTTATCGATATGTATTGCATGCATGGACCGGGGGTCTATTGGAAACAACCTCTCTACTTCATCTGAGATAGTGGTATGGACTGAGTACACTTACCCTCCCTAGACCCCCACCTTGTGGGAATACACTGGATATGTTGTTGTGTTGTATGCATGGAGGAATCTTACGCAGCGTCACATGAAAAATAAGGATTGAAGTTATATACATCGATAACTTACACTATTAGTGTAATTTTACCTAGTATATACGACAATAGATTAATTTTAATTTTTATCAAGTTAATAATTTGTTGACAATCATAGCGATTCACTTGTAATTATCTTACAAATGACTTATATTGTGGTAAAAATATTTTACAACACCTAACATAGTAACTCAGCATCTTTAGCTCTTTTCTTCTTTTCTTGCTAAAGCATCTTTCATTGAAGGGAGGTAAGGATAGTTGACCCCTTTTTTGCTTTGTCTTTTGTTGTCACTTTTTCATTTCCATTATGACTTAAGACATCATTGTTCATCAAGAATCCTCAACAAGAGAAGGCTAAATATTTACCCACTTTGTTGCCCTGCTTTGAGTTTGCCGGAGGGTCGTTTGGTGTGAGGTATAAGGGATAAGTAATCCCGGGGATAAAATGAAAGATTATTTTATCCCATGTTTGGTTGGAGGTATTAGTTAATACCGGGTCACCAGGATAACTTATCCCACCATTTACACCATAGTGATGTGATAAGTTATCCCATATAGATGATGGGATAAGTTATCCCGGGTGCCACGAAATGATTGAGAGTTACGAAGGGGTCGAAATGAATTTTGTTCTTTGTATTTAATAAGTATTATATGACCGAATAACTTGGAGAAGAGTAGCAAACGGATCCTTGTAAGTAGATCGATGACTTGTCAAATTGTAAGTAGATCGATGTCTTATCGAATGGTTATTGTGGAACCTTTCTAAAGAACTTGAATACGTTTGTTTTCTTGGAGGAATTGTCATTTTCTATCAGATATGCTATATCGTTTTAAATCTTGATGAATTTCAGATACTTGAAAAGTACCTACTGACACAAAGTGATTATAGGCTCTTCTTCTCCAAATAAGTAATTAAATTAAATCGTTATTAATTCCATAAAGATATAAGTAGTAGTAATATTGAGTGCGATGCTGAATAGGTGTGATAATGATGGAAAATTTTCTTTTCAAAATGATTTTAGAGTACGGAAAATTGTAGGTCATATAAAAAGTTAAAAAATGATGGGAAAGATAAGTAAAGAGATTCTCCACTAAAATTTCCTTTGGGTGTTTTAGGACTTTTTTATTTGATCTTTTTGGGATTAATTGTAAAAAGACTTTTAATTATATGGAACGATACTGTTAATAATTCTTACATTCAATGGAAAAAGGCAGTTTGATGTATTAAGTTTTCGTTATGCGTGGTTCAGAATAAAATCAAACTATAAAAGTTTATTATATAATAATAATCTTACACTCAATACTCAATGAATTTTATAAAAGTAATAATATATGTTATAGTAAGAATTTTACCTAATAGTATTTTTTTTTTATAAAAAAACAGTGTTAATGCATATAACATGTTGCTAAAAAAGGTCCTGTTGGGACAAACTTTTCACAAGATGTTTACAAGTCGAAACGGCTAGTAGATTCTTCAAATTTTACTTTCATGTCATTGAGATATCATTTTTATCTTTTTTGTCACTTTATCATTGTAAATAAATCATTATTTGTGGCAAATAGTAACTATTCATTTGTGTTTAAATGATTAATTGTATAATTATTTCATGTCTTTTAATTATTTTTACTCCATTTACTTTAACTTGTCATCATTTAGATTTTCGAGATCAACTTGCATGAATTTTGATCAATATTTCAAACTGTATAATATATTTTTTAAATTTAAAATTATATTATTAAAATTATTTTAAATTTAAATGATCGAAAACTATATTAAAAAAATGCTATAAGTTACGACCCTTCTCAGATTAATATGATAAAAAATATATTTTAAAATTATGCACAATGACATGAAAAAGCGAAATAATAACAAGTGAAAATTAACACAAGTAGTAGTAGTAAAGAATAGCATCCTATATGTGTCCATGCAGCTCTACATTATTGGGAAAAGTGTTTGTCCTAAAGTCTAAAAACATTTTGGAAAGTTTGGTCCCAAAATGACATATTGTCCAAACTTTATAAGCATTATAAAATAAAAATATAATTAAAAATGGAAAACTTGTTGCTATGCCAATACAAAAATGGTTGCTTCTTCCAATTCCATGATCTGCAAAGACTTCACATGATAATTGGAATCATTTGCCAGTTGTTTTTATGTTACAGTATTCTTTCCGTTCCAATTTTGGTAACATCAGTTAATATGGTGTATATGATTTTTTTTTTTTTTAAAAGAAATAGTGATCTAAAAGAGATATTATATATAGTTTTCTATAACAATAAATTATTCTACTAAAAATGAAAAAAAAAAAAAAAGTAACTCGTAAAGTTATCGTCATATGACCAGAGGATTACAGGTTCAAACCGTGTAAATAATTTGTTGAAGAAATGCAAGATAAGGCTGTGTATAATAAACATTCGTGGTTTGCTCCTTGAGCTTTGCACATAGTAGGAGTTTTAGTGCACCAGACTATCCTTTTAAGAGTCTGGAGCCAAAAGGACGTACTATCTTTTTTACCAAAACTTTTAAAAGGGACACTTGATTTGAAAAGAAATTAAAGGGGACAAAATGGTGGTGGCCGAGCGATTTGCAAGTCGCCGGTGTCCAGCGATTTGCAAGTAGCCTGGTGTCTAACGTTTTTTTAAATTTCCTTTTCCAGTAAGATTCTGGCACAACCTATACATTTTGAATTTGTTTAATAAAATTTTGACTTCATCAGTATAAATTTTGGTTCTCAGTTGTTTGACGTCAACTAAAAAGTATTTTTGTTACCGTAAATGATAGTAAACCTATTATTTCAATTTGACTAAAGGTTTTCAAATTTCGGACAAGTGAAACTTAATTTTCGAATCTACAAAGAGATTAAACGTAAACGAATGTAATAGATTAGAAAATGAAATAGTTGTCTATGTGAGGACACACATATTTTGCTTAATTCAATATGTTTCACAAACATTAAGCTATAACTCAGTTGGTAGAGCACCTAATTTACGCGCATGTTAATATTTTTTAAGAGTGTAAATATATAAGTTCGAAGTCAAAAGGCCTATTTTTTTTTACCAAAAAGTTCAAAGGGGACAAAACACTGGTGGTTGAACGATTTTCAAATCGCTTGGTGTCCAACGATTACAATGAAACTCACATGCAGATACATGTTGCTGTAAGACCCCGCAAAATTCTAAGCTTAATCCAGTCCGTTAATGCTAGAAAAGGGGTCCCAGACTTAGAAATTTCAGTTAAGTGTTTATACTTAGAAGTATTTTAGCCTTCGTAAGTTGGCGATCCTATTTCATTACCCTTATGACCTTAAAATATCGATCTTTATGTTGATTCATGATCCGGAATGTCAATAGGCGTTCTCGAGCGAGTTTCGGATTTTTCGAACATCGTTTGAGGCACGTTTGAAAGTCCAAACCAGTGGATCAACGCGATCTCGACGCGCCACGTCGCCTATCGCGTTGATAAATGTTTTTCCCAGCTCCCAATGTCAAATTCCAATGAGCCAACGCGAACTCGACGCGGCGCGCCGACCATAGCGTCGATCCCAACGACGCGGTGCGTCGGGCTGCGCGTCACTGGACACGTTTTCAGTCATTAGAAGCCCGCGTTTAGAGGGGTAAATGGGTCTTTTCCACCTTATATCAGCCCCCAAAATATGAGATTAAGCCACTTTAGAGACAAAATTCATTCTCTATTCTCAAATTACTCAAGAACAAAACCCTAGGGCTTCCAATTCAAGATTCAAACTTCAAGGAAGCACCATCAATCTTCACTAATTCAAGCCTCAAGGTATGTGAAGTGTTCACCCTAAGGGTTTCCTTCCATCCCTGGAGTTCAAGAAATTCTTTTAAACTATAAGTTAAATGATTTTGTGAATTCTATGTTGGATTTTGAATGTATTCGTGATTTTGATGTTATTTGGATTTCTAATCCATGGGTTATTGCAAGTATCATGTGAATTATTTATCATGTGTGTAGTATCATGTGAATTCATGTTGAACCCTTGAAATTGTAAATTGGGATTTGAAATTATGATGCCTACATGTTGCTTAGTATCACGTGTATAGATTATGTTTCCCCAAGTGCTTGATGAATTACTCATGTGAACTAAAAGGGAAAAATCATGTCATGCTAGCTTATGTGCAAGTTCATATCTTACATGTGTTTGATGAAATATCTCTATGAATGAGTTAGAAAAAAGTGCACATAGTTATGTTTTTCAAGTTATGATATGCTTTACTTTTCATGCTATCGAGTCCTGGGGGTATTTAATACCCAAAAATCTAGTTGTTTACCTAGAGCTACAGTAGTTATAGAATAGTCTCGGTAGTGTCACGAACAGTAGCACTTAGTACCCAATCATAGTCTTAGTTCAGTATTCAGCTCAGACCTAAAGTAAACCCAGTCAGTTAACAGAACTCAGTAGTATTCTGACAGTCAACGGAACCCAGTGAACTGAGTTCAATTAAACAACACGATCAGTAACAATTCAGTCAAGCCTAGTGCAGTCTAGAAATAAATTCAGTGTCTATTCAGTTGAGAGTAGGATTCAGCATCGAACGAGTGCAGGGATGACGGTTTTCCTGTCAGATAGGTAGAGTCATTAGTAGCAGTCCCTGTACTCCAGAACTACGTAGCCAGCATAGGATATGAGAAGTCACCCATCAATTTAGGCTTGACATTTTCGCAGGGGTCACCCGTCAGTTCAGGCTTGACACCCTTAGTTCTACAGGATAATACAGTACATCATTATAGTGGATCCACACAGCCAGTGTTAGTACTCGTGGCACGGTACTGACACCCTTCCAACTGGGGTTACAGGTTGGACCCCAATCCATTCGGAGAAGGGCATGTCGGTTAGATGATTATCTCTTACAGTTTTAGTCTCAGTACAAAACTCAGTTTAGTTCTACAGATTCAGGACTGTCAGATACAGTCACCCAATTCAGTGTAGAACTCAAATCAGTTCTTTAGAATTAGGACTGTCAGAAACAGTCATTCAACTATCAGTAATACGGTATCAGTAAACTCAGATATTAATTAAACAGTATTCAGAACTCAGTATTCAATGTTATCATAACCTCAGTACAGTTTACGTATTCATGCATGCATTCTCATTCAGTTATGATCATGCTACTCAACCAGTTATTGTTCATGCATATGAACCCATGTATATCAGCCTACCTCACTTAGAATACCAGTACATTCAAAGTACCGACACATATTTTTTTTTGCGCTATGATGTCTTATATCATAGGTTCAGATGCACGGGCTCTTGACCGCACTTAACAGCCCGAATTATCAGCAGCATATTTAGTAGTGAGTCCTCATAGTTCGAGGACGATGTTATCTTTCAGTATTTCAGTAGCTCAGTACATTTAGTAGACGGAGTTAGTTGGGGGCCTGTCCCATCAACTCCGTATTCAGACAGTTAGAGGCTTTCAAACTAGAGTATTTCTGACAGATATTCAGTTTTCAGTATTCATTTATCAGTATTCAATATTTGTTTCAGTTGTGAACCTTATGGCAACCTCAGCCTAATTTCTGCATTTGTTTTAATATTATCATTATTACCATGCGATTATTCAGTGCTCACAACAAATATCAGTCATGGGTTAGCTTGTGGTCCTTCGGGGTTGTAAGCGTCGTGTAGCGTACCGGGTACAGACTCAAGGCGTTACAAATTTGGTATTAAAGCCTAAGGTTCAATAGAGTCCTAGGGAGTTTGAAAGCCACATCAAGTAGAGTCTTCTGCATGGGTGTGTAGCGCGCCACACTTATGGACAAGAGGCTATGAGATGTTTTAGGAAATGTTTTACTTCTTTCAGTATTTATGTCATGCGAGTGAGCATAAGATCAAATTAAACTCTTAGTCTAATCCTTTTCTTCTTTTCATTTACAGAATATGCCTCCCAAGAAGAATGAAAAAAGAATGGGAAATCAGCCAACCCCTCAGCCTGTTCAGGCAGATCCTCTGTACGAGTATGTCTTCCATTCGGAATTCAAGGCTGCATTTACCACTCTAGCCAATTCAGTAGCAGCCTAGAATAAACGCCCAGCTGCCGTTTCGGCCAATCCAGTGGCCAATACTGCTGCAGCTAGAATTCAGGACTTCACCCGAATGAACCCTTCATCATTTATTGGGTCTAAGTCAGATGAGGACCCACATGAATTCCTTGATTAGGTGCAGAAGGTTACATATATTATGGGGGTGACTGCAAATAAGAATGTTGAGTTGGCCACATATCAGTTACAGTATGTGACTCACTCATGGTTCAAGCAGTGGAAGGCAGAGAGGGCCACAGATGCAGGGCCTATAGAATGGGAGGAGTTTGCCACTGCTTTCCTTGATAAGTTCTTCCCACTTGAGTTGAGGAAAGCTAAGATTTTGGAGTTTATAAATATGAAGCAGGGCAACATGACAGTGCAAAAGTATTCTCTTAAGTTTACTCAGTTAGCCAGATACGCCCCTCACGTGGTAGCAGATAGCAGATCTAAGATGAGTAAGTTTGTTTTAGGTGTGTCTAACAGTGTGGTCAAGGAGTGTAGGACCGCAATACTGATTAAAGAGATGGACATATCCAGGCTCATGGTCCATGCTCAACAAATAGAAGAGGATAAGAATAAAAAGAAGGAGAGGGAGAACAAGAAAGCTAGAATAGGTAGCTTTAACTTCGCTCAGCCTAGGTCAGAAGGGGGCAACCATCCTCAGTTTCATCAGAGGTCTTCAGCCTCAACACCCTCTTCAGCCAGTGCCCCAGTACCTAAATTCAGAAATGATAATAGGGGTAAGGCACTAGACCTTAGGTCCCAAGGCAGTGTTAACAGTGCCCGTATAAATCCTCTATGTGAAAAATATGGCAGACACTATCAGGATGAGTATAGAGCTGGCAGTGAGGTGTGCTTCGGGTGTGGCAAGCTAGGCCATCAGATTTGGGAGTGTCGGGTAGTTTTTAAAAAAGGTAGAGAGTTGCGCCACCAGGGACAGTCTCATCAGTCGTCCGTTCCAACCAGTCACCCAACTCAGCAGGATGTTGCTTCCAGTGCTACCAGTGGTCAACATCCAAACAGATTATACACACTTCAGTGCCGACAGGATCAAGAAAGTTCTCCTGATGTGGTCACTGGTACGTTACAAATTTATCATTTATATGTTTATGCTTTACTAGATCCAGGAGCTTCTTTGTCATTTGTGACTCCTTATACTATTGACTTCAGAGTCAGTCCCAAAATCCTAGCAGAACCTTTTTCAGTCTCTACCCCATTAGGTAAATCTATCATAACCCGATGGGTATACAAGAATTGTTCGATCATGGTATCTCAGAAAGTCACTTCAGCGAACCTAGTAGAATTAGAGATGATAGATTTTGATGACATTCTCGACATGAATTGACTCCATTCGTGCTATGCCTCAGTTGACTGCAGAAATAGAGTTGTCCAATTTTAGTTTCCAAATGAACCTGTCCTAGAATAGAGAGGTAGTACTTCAACACTTAGGTGTCAGTTTGTTTCTTACCTTAGGGCAAGAAGAATGATATCTAAGGGATGTGTCTATCATCTTGTTCGAGTTTGGGACTCTAGTTCAGATACTCCTAATCTTGAATCAGTGTCAGTGGCATGTAAATTCCCAAATGTGTTTCCCGAAGATCTTCCCGGAGTTCCTCCCGAAAGGGAAATTGACTTCAGAATCAACTTTCTTTCAGATACTCAGCCCATCTCTATCCCGATATACAGAATGGCTCCAGCAGAACTCAAGGAGTTAAAGAAATAATTAAAGGATCTCCTAGATAAGGGATTCATCAGACCCAGTGTATCCCCGTAGGGTGCACCAGTTCTATTTGTGGGTAAGAAAGATGATTCTCTCAGAATATGTATAGACTACCGTCAGCTAAATAAAGTCACGGTCAAGAACAAGTATCCACTTTCCAGAATCGATGACTTGTTTGACCAACTTCAGGGCGCCAGTTACTTTTCTAAGATAGACCTCAGATCAGGCTATTATCAACTCAGAGTTAGAGAATGTGACATTCCGAAGACAGCCTTCAGAACTCGGTATGGTCACTTTGAATTCTTAGTCATGTCATTTGGTCTTACAAATGCCCCAGCAGCTTTCATGGACTTGATGAACCATGCGTTCAAGCAATACTTGGACATGTTCGTCATAGTCTTTATAGATGAAATTCTTGTCTACTCCCACAGTGAGAATGTTCATGCAGACCATCTTAGAATAGTATTACATACTCTCAGAAACCATCAACTATTCTCCAAATTCAGTAAGTGCAAATTTTGGCTAAGGTCAGTAGTTTTTCTCGGCTATATCATTTTCGGTGATGGCATTAGGGTTGATACCCAAAAGACCAAAGCAGTAATAAACTGGCTCCAGTGGTCAAATTTTTGTGAGAAGAGTTTTTAGGAGTTAAAGACTCGACTCACTACAACCCTAGTTTTGACTCTACCAGATGGTTCAGACAGATTTATGGCATACTGTGATGCTTCCAGAGTTGGTTTGGAGAGTGTTTTAATGCAGAGAGGTAAGGTCATAGCCTATGCCTCTAGACAACTTAAGCCTCATGAGAAGAATTATCCCACTCATGATCTTGAGTTAGCAATTGTATTATTTGTTTTAAAGATTTAGAGGCACTATTTGTATGGAGTGTACGTTAATGTGTTCACTGACCATAAGATCCTGCAGTATGTGTTCTCTCAGAAAGACCTAAACCTCCGTCAAAGAAAGTGGTTAGAGTTGCTGAAAGACTACAACATGAGTGTTCTGTATCATTCAGGCAAGGCCAATGTAGTGGTTGATGCTCTCAGTAGGATGTATATGGGTAGTGTTGCTCACGTGGAAGATGATAAGAAAAAGTTAGTTCAGGAAGTTCATCAACTTTCCTGACTAGGTGTTCACTTAGTCGATTCAGCAGAAGGTAGTGTATGGGTGCAGAGTAGTTCAGAGTCATCTCTGGTTTCTGAGGTGAATGAGAAGCAGGACAGAGATCCCAGTCTAGTGAAGTTGAAAGAATCAACCAGAGATTAGAAAATAGAGGTTTTCTCCCAAGGGGGAGATGATGTATTGTGTTGTCAGGGACGACTATGCGTGCTAGGTGTAGATGACTTGAGGCAACGGATTCTCGCAGAAGTGCATGGTGCGCGATACTCAATTCATCCAGGGGCCACCAAGATGTACCGCAACTTGCGAAAAGTCTATTGGTGGAGTGGGATGAAGAGAGACATTGCAGAGTTTGTAGCTAAGTGCTCGACGTGTCAGCAGGTTAAGATTGAGCACCAGAAGCCTAGTGGGTCCATGCAGGAGTTCAGTATTCCCACATGGAAATAGGAAGAAGTAAACATGAACTTTGTGACGGGCTTGCCTCGTACTTGTCATCAGCATGATTCCATATGGGTTATCATAGACAGGATGACTAAGTCAGCTCATTTCTTACCAGTCCATACCTCTTATTCAACCGAGGATTATGCCAAGCTATATGTTAGAGAGTTGGTCAGATTGCACGGAGTTACGTTATCCATCATTTTAGATAGAGGTACACAATTCACCTCTCATTTCTGGAAAGCCTTCCAAAAGGGTCTTGGTACCCAAGTTCACCTCACTACAGCCTTCTATCCTCAGACAGATGGGCAAGAAGAAAGGACCATTCAGACTTTGAAAGATATGCTAAAGGCATGTGCCATTGACTTTAAGGGTAGTTGGGATAACCACTTGCCCTTGATTGAGTTTGTGTATAATAACAGTTACCATTCCAGCATTCAGATGGCTCTATTTAAGGCGTTTTATGAGAGGAGATGTAGATCTCCCATTGGTTGGTTTGAAGTAGGTGAGGTCACGTGGTAGGACCTGACTTGGTATTTGATACCTTAGAAAAAGTTCAGTTGATCAGGAAAAGGCTTAAGACAACTCAAAGTCGGTAGAAATCGTACGCTGATATGCAGAGAAAGGACCTCAAGTTTGAGGTTGGTGACTATGTATATTTGAAAATCTCTCATATGAAGGGAGTGGAGAGGTTTGGCAAGAAAGGGAAACTCAGTCCCCGATATATCGGTCCTTACCGAATTCTCAGCCATTTCGGAAAGGTGGCTTACGAGTTTGAGTTGCCTTCAGACTTAACTTCAGTCCATCCAGTGTTTCATGTCTCCTTGTTAAATAAATGCATGGGTGACCCAACAGTTTTAGTCCCTATAAAGGGTGTAGATGTTCAGAACAGTCTCTCTTACGAAGAGGTTCCAGTCGAAATCCTTGATTATTAGATTCACAGACCGAGGAACAAAGAAGTCCCTCTAGTCAAAGTTCTTTGGCGAAAATAGTCCGTTGAGGGAGATACTTAGGAATCAGAAGTAGATATGCGGACCAAGTATCCTCACCTCTCCTCTGCAAACTCAGACTCAACTCAAGGTAACATTTTTCCTTGAATTTATTCAGTTCCATGCTCAGATTACCTTTATAACTCTGTATTGGTTCAGTTGCATAGCATTTTGTATTACGGATACCATCATGAAATAGCTCATTCATGTGTCATGTCTTCAGAAATCAGTCATGCTTAAGTTATGCATGTTCAGTATAAAAATCTCAGTATATGATTACTTTTAGTCAGGTAATCACGTTTCAGTTGTGCGTGTTCAGTATATAAATTCAGTATATCAGTATTTCTCAGCTTAGTCAGTCTTATTCGAGGATGAATATTCCCAAAGGAGAGATATTGTAAGATCCCGCAAAATTCTAGGCTTAATTCAGTCCGTTAATGCTAGAAAAGGGGTCCCAGACTTAGAAATTTCAGTTAAGTGTTTATACTTAGAAGTATTTTAGCCTTTGTAAGTTGGCGATACTATTTCATGACCCTTATAACCTTAAAATATCTATCTTTATGTTGATTCATGATCTGAAATATCGGTAGGCATTCTCGGGCGAGTTTTGGATTTTTCGAACATCGTTTGAGGCACGTTTGAAATTTCAAACCAGTGGATCAACGTGATCTTGACGTGCCGCATCACCTATCGCGTTGATAAATATTTTGTCTATCTCCCAATGTCAAATTCCAGTGAGCCGATGCGAACTTGACGCGGCGCGTCGATCCCAATGACGCAACGCATCGGGCTGCGCGTCACTGGGCACGTTTTTAGTCATTAGAAGCCCGCATCTAGAGGGGTAAATGGGTCTTTTCCCACCTTATATCAGCCCCCAAACACGAGATTAAGCCACTTTAGAGGTAAAATCCATTCTCTATTCTCAAATTACTCAAGAACAAAACCCTAGGGCTTCCAATTCAAGATTCAAACTTCAAGGAAACACCATCAATCTTCACTAATTCAAGCCTCAAGGTATGTGAAGTGTTCACCCTAAGGGTTTCCTTCCATCCCTGGAGTTCAAGAAATTCTTTTAAACTATAAGTTAAATAATTTTGTGAATTCCATGTTGGATTTTGAATGTATTCATGATTTTGATGTTATTTGGATTTCTAATCCATGGGTTATTATAAGTATCATGTGAAATTATTTATCATGTGTGTAGTATCATGTGAATTCATGTTGAACCCTTGAAATTGTAAATTGGGATTTGAAATTATGATGCCTACATGTTGCTTAGTATCACGTGTATAAATTATGTTTCCCCAAGTTCTTGATGAATTGCTCATGTGAACTAAAAGGGAAAAATCATGTCATGCTAGCTTATGTGCAAGTTCATATCTTACAAATGTTTGATGAAATGTCTCTATGAATGAGTTAGAAACAAGTGCACATGGTTATGCTTTTCAAGTTCTGGTATGCTTTACTTTTCATGCTATCGAGTCCTAGGGGTATTCAATACCCAAAAATCTAGTTGTTTACCTAGAGCTACAGTAGTTATAGAACGGTCTCGGTAGTGTCACGAACAGTAGAAATCAGTACCCAGTCATAGTCTCAGTTCAGTATTCAGCTCAGACCTCAGGTAAATCCAGTCAGTTGACAGAACTCAGTAGCATTCCGACAGTCAACGGAACCTAGTGAACTCAGTTCAGTTAGACGGCACGATCAGTAACAGTTCAGTCAAGCCTAGTGTAGTCTATAAATCAATTCAGTGTCTATTCAGTTGAGAGTAGGATTCAACACCGAGCGAGGGCAGGAATGACAGCTTCCCCGTCAGATAGGCAAAGTCGTTAATAGTTGTCCCTGTACTCCAGAACTACGTAGCCAGCGTAGGATATGAGAAGTCACCTATCAGTTTAGGCTTGGCATTTTTGTAGGGGTCACCCGTCAGTTCAACCTTGACACCCTTAGCCCTTCGGGACAATACAGTACATCAGTATAGTAGATCCACACAGACAGTGTTAGTACCCGTGGTACGGTACTAATACCCTTCCAATTGGGGTTACAAGTTGGACCCCAATCCATTCGGAGAAGGGCATATCGGTTAGATGATTACCTCTCACAGTTTTAGTTTCAGTTTCAGTCTCAGTACAGAACCCAGTTCAGATTTAGGACTGTCAGATACAGTCACCCAGTTCAGTGTAGAACTCAAATCAGTTCCTCAGAATTAGGACTATCAGAAACAGTCATTCAGCTATCAGTAATACAGTATCAGTAAACTCAAATATCAGTTAATCAGTACATATCTCTCCCAGTTCATTATGTACTGGAGGCAGCCTAATGGTCACAGTACAGTACAGTAATGATTACAAAGATGATAATAACGAAGGTAAAGTGATTGAATAAATACAATGTATAGGTTGTCACAAGTTCTAGTAAGTGTGGTCCACTCCTATTACGATTTATTCACTTGTTTCTGATTTCTATTGAGCTCCTATTTCATATGTGATTATCTACAGCTTCACATACTCAGTACATATTTCGTACGGACGTCCCCCATGGGGGACCTGCATTTCATGCTACAGGCACAAGTACCTCAGCTCATACACCGCACAAGTAGGAGCCAGGATATCCAGCTGCTTTTGGTGAGTTCCAGTTTGCTTCGGGGCTTTCCGTGTCATATCCAGTCACTTTTGGTATTGTATAGAAGTTAGTTATATGGCGGGGTGTGTCCCGAGCTTAGTTAAACTTTGTGTATTATCTAGAGGATTTGTAGACCTAATGTACAGTCAAGGTGGTGTTTTGTTAATAGACATGATGGCTCCAACGGCCAAGTATTGTATATACATATATATGTGTGCTCGAGCTTATACAGGTAATTATTTCCTTTTATATGCGACATAATGTTGTCCGAATTTTGGGTTGTCATAGAGGTATGCATGGGAAATATAAGGTTATGAGCTGGTTCTCCCGGGCCTCCTCGGTTACGGGTGCCAGTCCGCCCCAATAGGATTTGAGGCGTGACAAAAGTGGTATCAGAAAAGTTCGTCCTAGTGAGTCTGCAAAGCCATGTCTACGTAGAGTCTTGTTTATCGGTGTGTCGTGCACCGCATCTATAAATAGGAGGCGATGGACATTTAGGAATTATCTATTTTCTTCATGTCTTAGATCGTGCGATAGAGCTTATATTATATATGAAGTCATAGTTGACCACTGAATCCGTTTGTTTCTCTTATTATAGTAATGATGCCGGTTACCAAAAGCAAGAATACCGGTAAGCAAGTAGATGTGGCTTCTGAAGAGGGGATTAGTAAGTCACCCACTATACCAGCTAATCAAAGTGAGGCTCCAGATGGGCATGCATCAGAAACTTCTTCCACTCCGGAAGAAATAAGGGGGAGGAGAACTATATCCCCAGAGCCACCTATTAATGCTGCTGATCAAGATCTTAAAAATCCAGTGCAACTTTTGACTCGTATAGTTGCTGGGCAAGCTCAAGGGCAAGCCATTCCTACCACGGGTCCTAGTGGTACAGATAGGGTGGCTCGCCTTCGAACACAGGATTTTCTTAAGATGGATCCTCCCATTTTTACTGGATCGGATCTTAACGAGGACCCACAGGACTTTATTGATCAAATTCAAATGGCCTTAGATGTTATGCATGTAACGGGTAGAGAGACAGTAGAGTTAGCGGTGTATAAATTCAAAGGGGAGGCTATATATTGGTACGAGGACTGGAAATAATCTAGGGGTATTGATGCACCCCCAGCTACTTGGAAAGAGTTCAAAGAGGCATTTTTTTATCATTATCTTCCATTCAAGATTTGTCAGGCCCGTGCAGATCAGTTTTTAAATCTTCGTCAGGGGAATATGAGCGTGAGGGAGTACAGTCTCCGATTTAATTCCTTGTCGAGATACGCTCCTAATGTTGTAGCTACTATGGATGACAGAGTTCATCAATATGTGGATAGGCTGGATCCATATCTGGTTAGAGATTGTACTATTGCCGCTTTGAACAAAGATATGGACATAGCGAGGATCCAAGCTTTTGCACAGAAAATGGAAGATCAGAGGCAAAGGAGAAAAACACAGGAATTAGAAAGAGGATACTCCAAGAGGGCCAGATCTACAGGGCAGTTCATGGCATCCCAAGGAGGGTTCAGACCACAGTTTTTTGCTAGACCACCTAGGCCATTATCTTCTTATTCTGCAGCTAGTGCCCCACCACAGTTCCAAGGGTCTAGAGAAAATTAATTTAGGCACAGAAGTGAGAGTCAGAGTTCGCGGACAGTAGGGTACCAAGGGCAAGGGAATATGAGCCAATCGAGACCTCCTCGAGAGCCATGCAATAAATGTGGAAGGTATCATTTGGGCGCATGTCGGCTGGGGACCAATGTTTGCTTTTGGTGCGGTATGTCAGGGCATATGATGAGAGAATGCCCAAGAAGGGGCATAGGGGGTATGACACGACCTACGAGGTTATTTATTGCATCATCATCATCGATGCCTTATTCAGGAAGGGGTGCACAACCAATGGGTCGTGTTAGAGATGATAGAAGAGCCACGAGTTCTAGCGGGGCTCAAAATCGTATGTATGCTCTAGCGGATCGACAGAATTTAGAGGCTTCACCAGATGTGGTTACGGGTACGTTGTCTATCTTTTCATTCGATGTATATGCCTTAATTGATCCCGGTTCTACATTATTTTATGTTACTCCATTGGTTGCTGGAAAGTTCGAAAGAATACCCGAACTGTTAGTTAAGCCATTTGAAGTGTCCACACCGGTTGGGGAATCTATTATAGCTAGAAGGGTTTATCGAAACTGCATAGTAACTGTTTATGGTCGTGATACGATGGCTGATCTTGTGGAGTTAGAAATGGTAGATTTTGATGTTATAATGGGCATGGATTGGTTGGTGTCTTGTTATGCCACAATTGATTGCTGCACGAAAAAGGTATATTTTTATTTTCCAAATGAATCAGTCCTTGAATGGAAAGGTGAAATTGGCGCGCCAAGAGGTAGATTTATTTCTTATTTTAAGGCAAGAAGAATGATTTCCAAGGGATACATATATCATTTAGTTAGAGTAAGGGATACAGAAGCGGAGCCACCAACTCTTCACGCTGTTCCGGTGGTAAATGAATTTTCTGATATATTTCCTGAAGATCTTCCAGGTTTGCCTCCTGAACGAGAAATATTGTTTGGTATTGATGTAATACTAGGCACCCAACCAATCTCCAATCCTCCGTATAGAATGGCCCCAGCAGAATTACGAGAATTGAAAGAGCAATTGAAAGATTTGCTAGAGAAGGGATTCATAAGGCCTAGTATGTCCCCCTGGGGAGCACCAATGTTATTTGTGCGCAAAAAGGATGGCTCGCTGAGGATATGTATTGATTATCGGCAATTGAATAGGGTGACTATTATGAATAAATATCCTCTTCCAAGAATTGATGATTTATTTGATCAGTTACAGGGCGCCAAGTGTTTTTCTAAGATTGATTTGAGGTCAGGTTACCACCAAGTGAGGGTCAAAGAGAAAGATATACCCAAGACAGCTTTCCAAACATGGTATGACCATTATGAGTTTCTAGTTATGTCATTTGGGCTAACAAATGCACCCGCAACTTTTATGGATTTGATGAATAGGGTGTTTAAGTCATTCCTGGATGTATTTGTGATAGTTTTTATAGATGATATTCTAGTTTATTCTAGATCAGAAGAGGACCATGCCAATCACTTACGACAGGCATTGCAGACTCTTCGTGATTGTAAGCTTTATGCAAAGTTCTCTAAATGTGAGTTTTGGTTAAAGTCGGTGGCATTTTTGGATCATATTGTATCTAGTGAAGGGATAAAGGTTGATGCTCAAAAGATAGAAGCTGTGAAGAACTGGCCAAGGCCCACAACGCCTACGAAGATTCATAGTTTTCTCGGGTTGGCCGGTTATTATAGAAGGTTTGTTGAAGGCTTTGCTTCCATTTCAGCACCCTTAGCCAAGCTAACCCATAAAACATCCAAATTCCAATGGAATAATGCCTGTGAGAAGAGTTTTCAAGATTTAAAGAACAAGTTGATTTCTACACCCGTGTTGGTACTTCCAGAAGGCACCGAAGGGTATACAGTGTATTTTGATGCTTCCAGAATTGGTTTAGGATGTGTATTGATGCAACATGGTAAGGTAATAGCATATGCTTCTAGACAATTGCGGCCACATGAGAAAAATTATCCTACACACGATCTTAAGCTGGCAGCAGTTATTTTTGCTTTAAAGATATGGCGCCACTACTTATATGGGGTTCATGTTGATATATATACTGACCATAAGAGCTTGCAATATATTTTTAATCAGAAGGATCTAAATTTAAGGCAGCGGAGATGGCTTGAACTATTAAAGGACTACGATGTTGATATCTTGTACCATTCAGGGAAAGCAAATGTGGTATCTGATGCGTTAAGTCATAAGGATATGATGGCACCTATAGAAAGTCAAGGGATGATTAAAGATCTTCACCAGTTAGCTAGTTTGGGAGTTAGCCTTCTTGAAACTCCGGATAAAGAGCTTATCGTACATAATGCTGCGGAATCTTCATTAGTAGCTGAAGTGAAAGAGAAGCAATATGCAGATCCTATTTTATTACAGCTTAAGAAGAACGTTCAGAGTGGTGCGACCAAGGCATTTGAACTTACGCGAGAAAGAGTACTTCAGTGCCAAAACCGATTGTATGTGCCGGATGTAGACGGGCTAAGAAAGAAGATTATGACAGAGGCACATTGTTCAAGGTATTCCATTCATCCAGGATCAACCAAAATGTATCAATATTTGAAAGATATTTATTGGTGGAATGACATGAAGAAGAACATTGCAGAATTTGTAGCTGAATGTCCAAATTGTCAAAGAGTTAAAGTTGAGCACCAAAAACCCGGAGGTTATATGCAATGCATTGATCTTCCAAGCTGGAAGTGGGACATGATCAACATGGATTTCGTTATTAGTTTGCCTTGTACATCCCAGAAGTTTGATTCTATATGGGTGATTGTTGATAGGCTTACCAAATCCGCACATTTCCTACCAGTTAGGACCACTTACACAATTGAAGAGTATGCGAAGTTGTACATTAAAGAGATAGTCCGATTACATGGAGTGTCAATCTCTATTATATCAGATCGGGGAACCCAATTTACCGCAAACTTTTGGAAGTCTTTTCAGAGGTGTTTGGGAACACAAGTGAAGTTGAGTACAACTTTTCACCCTCAAACAGATGGACAAGTAGAACGTACCATCCAAACACTTGAAGATATGCTACGAGCTTGTGTAATAGATTTTAAGGGCAACTGGGATGATCATTTACCTCTTATTGAGTTTGCCTACAATAATAGCTATCATTCAAGTATCAAAATGGCACCATATGAAGCTTTATATGAAAGGAAGTGTAGATCACCAATAGGATGGTTCGAAGTGGGTTAAACTCTTTTGTTTGGACCGGATCTTGTTTATCAAGCCATAGAGAAGGTTAAAGTAATTCAGCAACGACTAAAAACAGCCCAAAGTCGACACAAGTCATATGCGGATAGTAGAAGGAGAGGGCTAGAGTTTTCTATAGGTGATTGGATATTTTTAAGGTATCACCAATGAAAGGGGTAATGAGATTTAGCAAGAAAGAGAAGTTGAGTCCACGTTATATAGGCCCGTATAAGATCACTCGAAGGTTTGGACAAGCTGCATATGAATTAGAGCTACCCCAAGAGCTCTCATCAGTATATCTGGTATTTCATGTGTCAATGCTTCAAAATTGCATCAGAGATCCATCACATATCACTTCTACTGAGGATGTGCAAGTTGCGGAAGATCTTACCTATGAGGAAGTGCCTATTGCTATTCTAGATCGCCAAGTTAAGAAGATAAGAAATAAAGAGATAGTATCTGTGAAAGTACGTTGGAGAAATCGTCAAAGAGAAGAGATTACATGGGAAGCTGAGGAAGCAATGAAATCTAAGTACCCTCATTTGTTCAAAGATGAAGAGGAAGTTCAAGAAACGGAGTTAGAACATTAACAAGTAAGTTTTTTTTATATATGCATAGTATTTATGTGATGATGTGAATATTAATGATGGACTTGAACTTGTTTCGGTTGAATAACTACGCTAACATTCGAGGACGAATGTCCTAAAGGGGGGAAGTATGTAACACCCCGTATTCAAGTACGTGTATTGGCGTATTCAAGTACGTGTATTGGTCTTATTTATATAGAATTAATTTTTTATTTTATTTATACCGGAATTTGCCCGTCGATGGTTCCATGCGAAGGTTATTGAATAAGATTTCCAAAGATATAAAGATTTTCAAAAATGGATAGGTTTCGGATATAATCGAGCACGTTCAAAACTATAAAACGGTGGCCGGGATATTTGGGAATAGTAAATGTGCAGGAAAATTTCCTGCACACAAACTACTGAGGCCATCCGAATTTTTGGGTCAACTTAGAACGATCATAACTCCCTTAATATACTGAACTGGGAGAGCTGCGACCTATGAAAAGAAATATCTTTGAGTCTTCTTTCTAATTAAATTGGTTTCATCCAAATCCAACGTCTAAGTAAGGATTTATACTCGTTTTACTTCAGCCTATCAAAACAGATTTTTAGGGTCAACTTCAAACGACCATAACTCCTTGTACAGGACGAACTGGGTGGCTTACTTTATATGAAATGAAAGACCTTTGAATTATCCTTCCAACGATACTAATTTCACCCAAATCCAATATCGGATCAAAGAGTTATGGTCGATCTACTTTAGCTTATCAAAATAGTCCATCAAAGGACAGATTTGACAGTATTTAAATTTTAAAGGCATTTTGGTCATTTCCTATTATATTATGGATGGTAATATGTGTATATATACATGTATATGAGTTCAAAAACTCATTTTCATCATCAATCATTGAGAAAGAACAAACCCTAGCCAAATTTGACCTTTAAATTACTTTTGATTCAACCGTAGAAATTTCAAAGTAATCCGATAACTGCGTTTGTCATCTCGAGAGCTTCAAACGGCACCTATTATTTGTGCAAACAGGATTTCATAATCAAGAGGTAAATTCTAAGGTATGAATATTGTTTGCCTTTGTTCTTTTCCATATGTATATGTGTGATAGAGGATTATATGTATTGGTTGTTATTGAAAGGTGATGGAAATAGGGTTATGGACTATTTTGCATGGTTTGGTTGTATCGAATTGTGGAAGGTGGATATGGTAATTGAGTTATGGAAGGTGGATATGGTGATATACTATTGAATTGATGATTATTTATGTCTATGGCTCAATTTGGTTTAATGGATTGGTTGGAAGGATAAATGAATCCAAACTTGATATTGGAGGATGTTGTATGAATATGCATGGCATGTGAATGTAATTGGAGTATAAGAGGGTTAAAGTGACACCCTTTATGGTGTAATTAAGGCTTACTACTTAACCACTAGTTTGGTGAATTCAAATAATTGAATTGTGACGTTTGGTTGCTAATACTAGATTGCTATATATGTTCATTGTAGATAAGTAATCCGAAAAGACGGGAAGTCCATTTGGGACTAGTATTGAAGGTTGACAGTCAGGTATGTAAAGCATACTCTATACCATATCTTTGGCATGAAAGTGAACAATTATTTTATTAAGAAAGTTTCCAAAGTTATTCAATAACATGTGATCCATAATGGTTTTGTATGATGTCCTACGTTACCAATGAACTTGTTTCCACCCTACAAGATGTCAAGACATTCCAATACTTACTTGTTTTCCAAATCTTACATGTTTATTGCACTAATGAATGTCAGAAGGTATCCGGTTACTCAAACAAGATCCATGTGCTATTAATGACTCCAAAACGTTTCATTGATATACCAATAAGTTCCTACTTCATTGTTATGGCATTGATGACTCCAAAACACTTCATTGATGTGGCAATGAGTTCTTACTTCATTGTTATTGCATTGATGGTCTATTTATATGTCTCTTATTGATGTATCATTGTTTCAAAGTATTAAAAAGCGGTGACGATCAAAATAACAATCTCAAAGATTAATTGAACTAAGTGATGGAAGTTCTCTCTTATCGGGTGGTATCCCAGGGGCATAAACCCATCATGGGTCGATCCCTATTTATGTGTTTATGGGTGGTATCCCAGGGGCATAAGCCTATCATGGGTCGATCCCAGTTGATATGTACTGGAGGCAGCCTAATGATCACAGTACAGTACAGTAATGATTACAAAGATGATAAGAACGAAGGTAAAGTGATTGAATAAATACAATGTATAGGTTGTCACAAGTTCTAGTAAGTGTGGTCCACTCCTATTACGATTTATTCACTTGTTTCTGATTTCTATTGAGCTCCTATATCATATGTGATTATCTACAGCTTTACATACTCAGTACATATTTCGTACTGACGTCCCCCACGGGGGACCTGCATTTCATGTTGCAGGCATAGGTACCTCAACTCATACACCACACAAGTAGGAGCCAGAATATCCAGCTGCTTTTGGCGAGCTCCAGTTTGCTTCGGGGCTTTCCGTGTCATATCCAGTCACTTTTGGTATTGTATAGAAGTTAGTTATATGGCGGGGTGTGTCCCGACCTTAGTTAAACTCTGTGTATTGTCTAGAGTTTTTGTAGACCTAATGTATAGTCAAAGTGGTGTTTTGTTAATAGACGTGATGGCTCCAACAGCCAAGTATTGTATATACATATATATGTGTGCTCGAGCTTATACAAGTGATTATTTCTTTTTATATGTGACATGAAGCTGTCCGAATTTTGGGTTGTCATAGAGGTATGCATGGGAAGTATAAGGTTATGAGTTGGTTCTCCCGGGCCTCCTCGGTTACGGGTGCCAGTCCGCCCCAATAGGATTTGAGGCGTGACAGTATTTCAGACAGATATTCAGTTTTCAGTATTCATTTATCAGTATTCAGTATTTGTTTCAGTTGTGAACGTTATGGAAACTTCAGCCTAATTTTCGCATTTGTTTCATTATTATTATTATTATTGTCATGTGATTATTCAGTGCTCACAGCAGATATCAGTCATGAGTTAGCTTGTAGTCTTTCGGGGTCGTAAGCGCCTTGTAGCGTCTGCGGTACAGACTCGAGACGTTACATCTACATGGTTTGGTGAAATCACACCATGAAAATCGTTGGACGCTAAGCGACTTGAAAATCGCTGAACACCAGATGACTTGCAAATTGCTGGACACCAGACGACTTGTAAATCATTGGATACCAGACTACTTGCAAATCGCTCAACCACCAACATTTTATCTCTTTTGGTATCGAGAGTCCTCTTTGAAATTTTTTATTTTTTTTTAAAAAGGCCCTTTTGGCTCCGGACTCATCCTTTTAAGATTGAAAAAAGTTAAAATTTAAATTGTTTACTAATATATCTAATGATTTAGGAAAACAGAAAAAATACATTTTCTTTTATTTGCAAATTCACTCTTATAACTTCAGTAAGTGAAGTGTTTTTTTTTGTTTTCCATTCGGTGTTCGGTACCTGCATTGAAATCCGATTAATCCGGATTTGCGCCGAGTAGGGGCCCATTGAGGGGGTAGCGCTCCTAACAGAGTTTTCTTCATGCCCAGAGTCAAACCCTTGATCTCTGATTAAAGATGAAATCACCTCATCTATTGCACCACAAACCATGTTGGTCAGTAAGTGAAGTGTTAATCTATAATAAATGAAATGTTTAGATGAGAGATAAAGCATATATTATACGAATAGAAGATAGTAATAAATGCATTCTTCTTGATTTGAAGGAATGGACCTACCTATCGTCAGAAACATTCAATTAATTGGTACTTTTGATTTGTCCCCTTTACAAAAAAGTCTTCTGTAAACCTACTAGTACTAGTATAACAAGTCTTCAATTTCAAGATTAAATTCAAAATAAAATTTATAGATTGACGAGAAAAAAATAATATACGTACATTACTAGTTTATATACCTAATGTACGAGGAGGTGATTTTATGTTGATTTAAATATGAGTTAATACATAAAAATGATCCTAAATTTGATATTAAATTATAATTTTGATTTTAAATTTTAACAGTGCACACATATGATCTTTAACTATTCAAAACTGCACAAATATGACCTCCAATTCTACTTTGCATAAATATGACCTCCAATCCTACGTGGCAAAAAGCGTGTTCAACACGCAAAAATGAGCGCGTCCAGCTTAAAATCTAAGGGCATAATACATAAATATGACCTTAAACTTTGACAGTGCATAATTATGACATTTAACTATTCAAAACTGCACAAATATGACCTTTAAATAACTTTTCACTATTATTTTTTATTATTATTTTTGACTCAAAAATGAAAATGACATCTAATTTCTTTTGTCATTGCAGAAAAAGAGCAATTTTGAAGATTTATTAATTAGGTGGGTCAGTCTCATACGAAAAAATCGCGCGGATATGTATATATATTATAAAGCAGAAGGCGAATTTAAGTTATATAATATATCTAAATATAATTTATTTAAATATTAAATTAAAGATGAAACTATACTAATAATAAAAAAATTATAGTTTTAATAAAACATTATTAAGGATAGTAGTAGTAATATATTAAATTAACGTTATCAAATTAACGTTATTACAATGTTATTAAATTAACGTTATTAAAGCATTATTAAATTAATGCAGAGGCGGATCTACGTGGTTGCCATGGAGTTCACCTGAACCCCCTCGGTAAAAAAATTACGTTATATATATAAGGTAGAAAATCTATATTTATGTACGTATATTAATGTTGAACCACATGAAATAAGACACTTAGATATCCCAATGATGTTATTTGCTCTTCTTGGGCGCTTTCTTCGACTTACTGCGCGGGTTCAATTGTACAGTATCAAAATTTAAGATCAAAAAAAATTTAGGGTTAGTTTTATGTACTGTACTAACTATTTAAATATATTAGGTAAGAATAGCACTAATGTCTATGAGGTTTAAAATATTATTTTGTAAATCAATGTCGGCCACATTCTTCTGTATAGTCAAATTATGCTGCTTATTCTTACTAAATATTACTCTCCTCGTTTAAAAAAAAAATGAGCTAATTTTTTTTTAATTTATTTAAAAAAAAATATTTTTTTTTTGATAATATTTTAATTTCTAGTTTCTATATAGAATATTTAGGACCACAAGATTAAAGGATATTTTGATAATTTAACATAACTTTAATTTAAGGTCACAAGATTCAAAAGTTTTCTTTATTTTTTTAAACTTTATGCCAAGTCAAAATAGGTCATTCTTTTTTAATCGAAGGGAGTAGTATTTAAAAAAAATAAAAATGTATGATACTATTGGTGTCTACTAAGAGTGTATTAGTACTACTTTAATTCATTTATAATAATGCAATGGAAGTATGAACCATGCAGCGCAGCATCCAAAATCCACTAATAATTTAGTACTTAAATAAATCCCCTTGCCATTTGTGTTCTTTCAAGACAATTAATCAAGTCTAAATAATTGCTTTACACGTCTATAATAATTAATCTGTAATAATGATACAGTTAAGATAATAATTATTTACGGTACTTTTAAGTATGTACCATACACAGGGAATGGGGTCATGGTGTATATTATTTTTGGAGGGTATAGTTTTGATTCATGAGTCTCGTGATGGAGTTAACACTAAATTTGAGATTTAGCTATAAATTTGGAGTCTTTAAGGATTCAGGTTGAGCAGGATCAAGATCAGGGGTGGATGTATGTAGTTCTTTTTGGGTGCTTGAGCACCCACTGATCTCGATAAATTTTTTATATATTTATATAAAAAATACAGTAAAATCGGTTATGATGTCTTGTTAAGCATCTATAGACAAAAGTGGTTGTTGGGTGCTTTGGCTTTGGTGTGGAACTTAAACACCTTGATGCCTGAAGTGGCGTGCGTTTGATTCCTTCAAATCCTAAATCTGCCCCTGATCAAGACAGAATATTTGAAGAGCAAGTTTAATAAAGTAAAATATTTTTTCCTCAAAGAGAGTGAGCACCCACAACCTTCAAATCCTGAATCCGCCCCTGATCAAGACAAAATATTTGGAGCGCAAGTTCAATAACATAAAACATTAGGAGAAGACGAGACTTGATACACATCCTGAAAAGAAAGAAAGTTTTAAGGGGTTGTTTGGTTGGAAATTAGTTATCCCGGGATAATTAATCCAGGAATTATTCGGAATAACTTATTCCATCACTATGGTGTAAATGATGGGATAAATTATCCCGATATTAAGTAGTACTTCTAATCAAACATGGATAAAATAATCGGAATTACTTATTTCTTATATCTCACACCAAATGACCCCTAAGTATATTGAATCTATTATCCAAACCAATAGAAAAAGAGATGAGGATGCGCCACATCTTATTAACGTAGAATGGTCGAAGTGGAGACTCACATCTAGAGCCTTCTGTGCTAAGACGTTGTCAACAAAATTTATAAGACAAGTTTTCCAATATGGTGGTTAGACCAATTATGTTGTATGAAATGAAATGTTAGTCCGTCAAAAATTTTCACATCTAGAAGTTAATAGTTGAGGAAATAAAAATGTTGAGGTAGATGTTTGGACCTACTAGAAGAGTTAAAATTAGAAATGTAGAAGTTGAAGCACGACGTCTCTGTGTGGAAGTTAAGAGGTCGATTATGAAAAAGAGGTAGAAGTAGATCGAAGAAGTATTAAGGTAAAAGTGATTGACAAGACATGACAACATAAACAGAAGTTGCAATGAATCATCACTTCACAACAACAGGCAGCACAGAATATTATTAGCTGTATTTGCACCATCAAAAAACAAAATCTCTGTCTTCCATGACTACACTACTTTTTATTACAACAATTACTCCATAATCTCCACACACTATTTTCTACCTTTTCACACACACACTAACTTTTTCTCCTTAGTTTTTTTTTCTTCTCCCTCTACTTTCTGTCACTCTCTTGGTTTCCCTTTTTCCTCTCTTCAAAATATCTGTCTTTTTCTCTTACTGTGAACTCAAGCCAGACTCCCCTCGCCCCTATGCCTCCTGCAGTTTGTCTTCTATAGCAATTTTCATTGACCAAATTCCCCAAAAAACGAATCTTCCTGAACATTCACAAAGAACATAACACATTATTCACAAAAGAAAATACTAATGAAATCCCGCAGCTCGACATACTAAAGCTTTCGTTAGACACTTATAAAGAATCCAAACAAAAAGATCATATGCTCAACAGTAAGGAACTTGTTCTTGATTCTTGATTCATAAAGTACTCTTTTTTTTTTTTTCTAAAAGAAAGAATCTTGTTAACAATGGTGCTTTCCATTTTCTTCATCTTCTTGTTCTGTTACTACTACTCATCACTTGCCACCGCCACCACCATCATCTCCACCAACAACCGCCGTGTTCTCCATGAACCCTTTTTCCCATTAGACTCACCACCACCTTCACAACCACCCACCCCATCCCCCCCATCCCCCACTGAGTACCCATTTCAAGGTTCCATTCCTCCTCCACCTCCTGATGACAACAACAACAACAACAACAATGACAACCCCTTCTTCCCTACTTACCCTTCTCCTCCAGCTCCTCCACTTCCTCCTCCTGATACCACTTCAGTACCTGCAAATGTCTCTTCTATTATGCTTCCAACTACTTCCAAATCTAAGCCGGTTTCGTCTAAGCTCATTGTAACTGCTGTTATCTCTGTCATTGCCGCTGTACTTGTTCTAGCTATTGTGATCTTCTTGCATATAAGAAAACGGAGGAAAGAGAATAACCCAAAACCTCAAAGATCTGATAGTAATAGCATCGATGATAAGAATGATGGAAACAATAACAACAATAGTATTCCGAAACTTGAAAGGCCATCTCAAACAAGTTCAGAGTTTCTCTACTTAGGTACACTTGTTAACTCTCATGGCAGCAGCGTTGACACACATAATAACAATACTAATATTCGGAATAACAGTAGTAACCAGAGTCCAGCTGGGAAAATGGAATCGCCAGAGTTACGTCCATTGCCGCCTCTACTTGGAAGGAATGCGAGACAGAATTATGGGCATACGAGGTTTTTCTCGGGTACTGCTGAGAATGATGTGGATTTTTACTCTTCTGCGGGATCTATGGGCGGTAGAGAGAGTTCTATAGGAGGTGGATCATTGTCCCGTAGAGATTTTGCTGCTGTTGAAGTTGACAAGTTTGGTGGTTGTAGCTCGTCTTCTTCTAGTTCATCATCCAGTTCCGGGTCTGGTTCGCCTGTCCGGTCTGTATCATTGAGCATTTCGCCACCAGCGAGTTTGAGTCCGAAAAGGGAAAATTTAAGAGCTAAATCACCTGAATTGGTGGCTGTTGACACTGCTCCACCACCTCAGTATCCACCTCCTCCTCCTCCACTGCCACGGCCGATGGCTAATGTGCCACCATTTGTAGAATCTCCATCTCCGTCACCATCACTATCACCGCGTAGTTCGTTATCTCCGGAGAGATATTCAACTAGAAGCATGGACTCATCTCCTGGAATTTTCAATCTCTTGGAGCAGGATGTTCAGTTTCCAGGAAGAATTAGAAATCACATACAGCATGCTACACCAGGTTCTGTTCCGCCACCGCCACGTCCACCACCACCACCACCGCCACCGCGGCCTTCCAAGAATATGGAACCAGTTCTTGAAACACCTTTGAAACCCATAGGAGTTGAGAGTCCAGTATTGGTTTCTGCAAAGGTGTTGCCTTCTATTTCAGAACATGTTGAGAAGAATGATGAGAAAACTGAAGAGCCTAAACCAAAGTTGAAAACATTGCATTGGGATAAAGTGAGAGCAAGTTCGGATCGCGAAATGGTGTGGGATCAACTGAAATCAAGCTCATTTAAGTATGATAGCCTGTAACTCTTACTACCTTGGTTGCTCAGACTCTTCAAAAAGGCCTCACTGGGCATGTTGAATCCATTTTTGGATGATCCGACATGGGTTCAACAACATTTTTGGAGAGTCCGAGCAACATGACTTACTACTGTGTAAAATTTCATAACGGATATTCACTGCCTTTTGTTTGCAGGTTGAATGAAGAGATGATAGAAACATTGTTTGTTGTGAAGACTCCTACTTCGAATACAAATGACACAGCTAGACGCCTTGTTCCTTCACCGAACCAAGAGAATAGGGTACTTGATCCAAAGAAGGCGCAGAACATTGCAATTTTGCTGAGGGCCCTAAATGTAACCACAGAGGAAATATGTGAAGCCCTTTTAGAAGGTATTCAGCATTTTTACCTAAAATGAAGAGTTTAACTTAAATACATCAATCTTTATGCTATTAGGTTGACCGAAAAGATAACCATGGGTGAGAAATAGGTTAAAGTGATTCGTACTGTAATAATTCTTTGCGTTTGGTGGGTTTGTATAAGTTAAATCCCTCTCTGAATTGAAATTAAGAGCTGGAAAATGGAATGAAGTGTGTTTAATGTTGCCAAAGAGAACCTTCTGCTGAGTACTAACGGAGGCAAATTCACCTAGTTAATATTTGAACAAATGATTGATTACTGGATAGCTTTCTCATATTAAATTGCATGGCTCTTATTGTAGTAAGCTAATGTATTGTTAGATGGTCACAATGCTTTAGATGGTAAAGCCAAGGGGACTAGTTTATCTTGCTAAAAGTTGTGCTCCTTTGCTCCCAAGGATGGTAGCAACTTTACCTTAAAAAATGTTCTTTGATGGTTTCATCGATAGGCAGAGGTTCTACCATGTCAACAATTCTACCATCAATAGCTGTTCTTTAATGGTTTCATCAGTAGACAGAAGTTTGGGCTTTAGGAGAATAGACAGCAGTAATAAGTTACATTTTCTGTTCAGGTAATGCTGAAATTATTGGGACTGAGCTCCTTGAGATTTTATTGAAGATGGCTCCATCCAAAGAGGAAGAACGTAAGCTAAAAGAGTACAAAGATGATTCTCCATTCAAGCTCGGTTCAGCGGAGAAGTTTCTGAAAGCAATGCTTGATATACCTTTTGCATTCAAAAGGGTAGATGCTATGCTATATATATCAAATTTTGATTATGAGGTCGATTATCTCAGGAAGTCATTTGAAACTCTCGAGGTAATTATTTCAAGTCATCTTCAGCTTCTGCTTGTTATTGATTATCTATTCAAGAGAAGAATTTTGATTTTGATCAGAAGAAAACTTGTGTTATGTATTGATGCTCAATTCTAACGACTTAAAGGGATGCAAACAAGTTTGTATCTTGAAAAATCAAACTCCGGAAATATTGCTTCTCCCTTGTGAACTGGCTGAAGTTCTTTAATTCTATCGTGAGAATACAAGTTGTGAATTATGTCCTTATAAAGCTTTCCTATTACAGGCAGCATGTGAAGAGTTGAGAAGTAGCAGAATGTTCTTAAAGCTTCTGGAAGCCGTGCTGAAGACGGGGAACCGCATGAATGTTGGGACAAACAGGGGGGATGCTCATGCCTTTAAACTTGACACACTGCTGAAGCTTGTAGATGTCAAGGGGGCAGATGGGAAAACAACCCTTTTGCATTTTGTGATTCAGGAGATTATAAAAGGTGAAGGTGCTCGTCTTTCCGGAGCAAATCAGAACGAACAGTCTGCTACTAATGATGATGCTAAGTGCCGGAAACTTGGCCTCCAAGTTGTTTCCAACATTAGTTCAGAGCTTATGAATGTTAAAAATGCTGCTGCCATGGATTCAGAAGTGCTCCACAGTGATCTTTTAAAGCTTTCCGAGGGAATCAGAAACATTGCAGAGGTTGTTGGATCCATTGAAGCCGTTGGTTTGGAGGAAAGCAGTACTAAAAAATTCTCCGAGTCCATGAACAGGTTCATGAACGTAGCAGAAGAGAAGATTGTAAGGCTCCAAGCTCAAGAAACATTAGCCATGTCACTGGTGAAGGAAATAACCGAGTATTTCCATGGAGATTCAGCTAGAGAAGAGGCTCACCCTTTGAGAACCTTCATGGTGGTCAAAGACTTCCTAGTGATTCTTGATCGGGTTTGCAAGGAAGTTGGAATGATAAATGAGCGGACAATAGTTAGCTCCGCTCATAAATTCCCAGTTCCAGTTAATCCAAATCTACAACCTGTCACTAGCCGATACACAGCTAAACGGCAGCATAGTTCCTCCTCTGATGAAGAATACTCCTCTGCTTAGTAGGTGTTGTTTTGGTCGTAACAGGCAACCCCTAGTTTTTGCTTTTGGCCAAAACCAATGTAATCTGCTATAAAAGGCCTTGTAGGAGTTTGCCTGAGATTGTGCACCTAGACTTTCTTTTAAGTTGTGTATTATATAGATCAGTGTATAATATGTTAGAAATTCTTTATCCTTTTGTATGGGTGTAGAGCAAGATTTAGAAACCTATGTTTGTAAGTTGCAAAAACCTCTTCCTGAGTAGCAAAAAGATTATCAAATGGTGGAAAAATAATATCATTATCACATCCTAAATAGGAAGGTCCAATTTGAACCTTCATCAACCAACCTTGATTGACCCCCGACCTTGGTATAGTATACCCGGTGTAATTTCACAAGTGGGGTCGTATTCTTTGTACTTGTCTAACTTTATGAAATACTATAAAATAGGAAGTCTTCAAATGTTTAGAATCAGCTTTGAGTGATAAAAGAGTTTTTCCAACTTCCATGTTGGAGAGAAGTTCAAATTGTTGGTCTGCATTACTTGTTGACAACATGAAGATCACATCCCAGATCAGCTTTAAAATTTGCCATCCTTTTATTTCACTCAGCATTTTATAACTACTGGAAGACCAGATTACATTGTTCAAGCAGCAATACCTTACTACAAGGATCTGAAAAGAGCTGACTAACATCTATTTTTTGTTTCATTAAAAAAAAACAAAAGAAGAAAAGAGGTAGACAGAGACATCAGATTTGTAGAAATCTCTTCACCATTAGAAATACAGAAAAAGCAACACAGATTACATAGTTGGGTAGCTATGAAGAAGGGACTTAAGAGTACAATGATCTATATATGATACTGAAAGGTATTTGTACAGGATAGAAAATGATCTAATAAATTACTGTATCATACTCAACCAGATCGAGGGTGTCGTTTACTTATTGAGCAACAATGAGCTCGTCCATTTGGAATCCGCCATCACTCTCTGAAAGCATCAAAATGTCATCATCAGTTGTGAAATGATATCGCTCTCCGATGGCTCTCAGAAGCTGGTAAACTTCAAACATTGTCGGCCTCTCCTTAGGAACAGCAGACAACACACATCGACAAGCAACTTTAAGGACCTGGAAGATCTCATTGTCATAACCTTTACCAGACAATGAATGGTCAATTGCATCTTGAAGCTTAGATTCACCGGAGAGCTGTGTGATCCATTCCACCAAATTCCCCTTAAAGGTCTCGGGAGCTTTGGTGACAGAGGTTGGTTTCTCACCAGTAACTAACTCGAGAAGTACAACACCGAAACTGTACACATCACCTTTTGGAGTAGCCATGAGAGTTCGTGTGTACTCAGGAGCAACATAACCGAAGTCCCCGAATTCTCCATTGACAAAGGTACTCAAATGAGTGTCAATTGGATTCATTAGCCTGGCAAGCCCAAAATCTGATATCCTAGGTTCAAATTCCACATCCAGCAAGATGCATTTAGAACTAATATTCCTGTGAATGATACGAGGATTGCAGTTGTGGTGAAGCCATGCAAATCCTTTGGCTGCTCCAATGCCTATTTTTAATCTTATAGGCCACTCTAGAGTTTTTTCGCCTTCACTCACCGAATGTAACCTATCATGCAAGGCTCCATTTGGCATGTCTTTGTAGACCAACAGCCTTTCTTTTTTGGCAATGCAGAAACCTAAAAGAGGAACCAGATTACGGTGCTTTACATTTCCCAATGTAGCCATCTCGGACATAAACTCTTTCTCTGAGTGCTGAGTATTCTGCAACCTCTTAACCATAAGTGAAGTGCCATCATCAAGTACTGCTTTGTAAAAAGTCCCGGTTCTTCCTGACCCGATAATATTGTTTTTGTTGAAGCTGTCAGTGGCCTTCATAAGATCACTAAATCTCATTTTTGAAGTAGACTTCTCAAACATTGAAAGCTGAAAATAAGGAACCTTAAGTCAATTAAGAAAGCTTGAACAAGAGAAAAATCACACACGACCAGCGGAGCAGGTGAAAATTCATTAGTTAAATGCTTATATGAAAAGGCGAGTTTATGGTTCTAAATACGACCACAATGCTACACTAGGCAGCCCGGTGCACTAAAGCTACCGCTATGCGCGGTGTCCGGGGAAGGGCCCCACCAGAAGGGTGTATCGTACGCAGCCTTACCTTGCATTTCTGCCAGAGGCTGTTTCCAAGGCTTGAACCCGTGACCTCCTGGTCACATGGCAGCAACTTTACCAGTTACTCCAAGGCTCCCCTCCAATGCTACACTATAGTTCATAAAAACAACCACAACCCAATAAAATTGTTTTTTTGACGTATCAACAAAGCACGAATAGGAATTTCAGTAACGAGACAGTTTTTAATGATTCAGAGGAGTTAAAATTCTTACCTGGATTGCCTTTTTACCCTTAATACTCTTCGCCCATTTATTCCCTTCAGGATCATCATCCTTCTTCCTCTTCCTGGATATCCTTCTCATATAGAAGAACATACCGATGGCCAACAATACAGCACCTAAACTTACCCCACCAACAGCTGCACCAACAATGATTGCGGTAGGGGGTTTCTTAGAAGTACCCTGGCAAGGATCTAACGGTTCTCCACACAGTCCGGGATTATTGGCATAGCTCTCTGCAGGAACAGTTACATTTATGAAACGTGGAACTGGTCCAGTCAATCGATTGTTTGCTACATTAAAAGTTTTGAGGCGACCAAGCAGGCCAATTTCTGGAGGGATTTGACCCGTAAACTGGTTGTTTTCAAGTTTAAGGTTATTCAAAAAAGAGCAGTTTGCAAGATTAACTGGGATTTCCCCTGATAGTTGGTTAGATGAGAGATCCAGGGTTACCACGAAACCTATATATTTGGAGATATCAGATGGAATGCTTCCATGGAGATTGTTGCTCGAAAGATCTAATGATGTCATAGAGGTGCAATTCTGAAGACCAAGTGGAAACCTGCCCTTGAGACCCATGTCAGGAAGACTGATACTCAGAACCTTATTTTCATCAGGATGCCAGCACTGAATCCCAGAAAACTTGCAAATGAAACCTTCCGTCAGATTATCGAACTTCCATGTATAGCTCAAAGTATTATTTGGATCTTCTAATGAATCTTTTATAGATCTCAAACAGTCAATGTCGCTTTGAACAGCACAGCAAACAGCACAACTCAAGACCAAGTAGATCAAAATAGCAGCAAGTGTGGTAAGAGCTCTGTTGTCCAAAACCATCTTGGCGAGGGGCCCAGTCACAACCACAACAGTCAAGGGTCCTAATTAAGCAGTTGACTGAAACATCTAAGGTCTTTATAAACTAGGAAACCCCGGAAAAATGCATTGCAAGAACAAATCCAATTTCTCCTGAGTTAAATCCAGCAACCTAGAAAATATTGAAGGAAAACTTAAGAACGCAGGCGAAAAAATACGATGACGAGTCAGTTTTATCAATTAATCAACTATGTGTCACTTCCAAACTAACCGGAAAAAACTATATGAGTCTGTGTATCCATCCCCCTTTTTGGTCCCATTTCATATCAAGACTGAATAATTTAGCAAAATAGTGATTCGCCAGAACTAGAGGTGCTCAAATCCCATGCTTACAGGACAACCAAAATAAAGATTATAGGACAAGTCAGATACAAGCAGAAAACTGTTCCTCACACATTTTAATGGAATAAACGGCAAACAAGGAGGCAAAAGAGACTGGGCAAGAGAAAAGGCACAATAGCGGCAGCAATCCAAGTGGATGCCCAGAAAAATTACATAACACTATCGTCAACAAAAGAAAACTTCAATTATGAGATGATTCATATGATCATCTACAACAACAACAACATACCCAGTGAAATTCCACAAGTGTCGTCTGGGGAGGGTAGAGTGTAGGCAGACCTCACCCCTACCTCGTTGAGGTACAGAGTTTGTTTCTGGAGGACCCTCGGCTCGAGTACAGCATATTACAGAAGGTATAAAAAAGGGAAAACATGATCATCTACAGCGAAAAGCATAAAGACCTTCCTGTCGTTGTTGAAAACGAAAAAAACACCCCATATAAACAAAAACCCCAAAAAACTTTATTGAAAGGTGATTCAACCTGACCTAACAAAGCCACAAACACAAAGTTCACACCTCCAAGAAAAAAGCCCTCTACTTGATATACAATAAAGTCGAACAAGTACGGTTCACAGAACCCATAAAAGGTTCTGGATATCAAACAACAAGAGAGCAAATTTCAAAGTTTAGAGCTTTTTGACCATGACTTCCAAATTTCAACAAATAATAAACCCCTTTCCTAGTTCAATAAGAAAAAAAGGCCCCTACTTGATATAAAACAAAACCAAGAAAGGGTTCTGAAGATCAAACAACAAAAGGCCAAATTCAACTTCAATTTCCAAAAATATAATCCAAAGCTTTTCTATACAACTTTCAAGATTCAACAAATGACCAAGCCTTCATTCAAAGCAGCTACCAACAGAATAAAGAAACAATCTTTTTATAAGAACTCAATATATGTACCAAAAAATAAGCCTAGAAATACTTAAGGATCAATAAACAAACATCAAAATTCAACTTCAATATTCCATAATATAACTCCAGAACTTTTCAAAATTCATCAAATTACCCAAGTACTTATTCGTCAAAAGAACAACAAAACAGCCAACAACATAATAAAGAAACAATTTTTAATTAAAAATTAAAAACAATTAGGTACAAGAATTATACCAATAAACAAATTGAACATAAAAATACCCAATAATAATACTTACTCCCTAGTTTAGGCTACAAAATGCTGGATCTTGAGGGTCAATAAACAAGCACTTAAGGAAAAAAAAGAGAGTATTTTTGATGATATAGTTTTTTTTTTTTTTCTCTTTTGGTCAAAGAAAGAAGGCTAATAAGTGAGAAACTGAGAACTAAAACTAAGAAAATGGATACAAAAAAAAAAAAAAGGTGATGGAGAAAAAAATTGGAAAGTAAAAAAAAAAGAAAGTCACAGGCGACGACCAGCTGCTTGACTTGCTGTTCATTGTGTGAATGCCATAATTATTTTTTTATCTACTTTTACTATCTTTGAACCAAAATATAATTATAAACGTACTTTCCGTTTCATATTATTTGGCTCTCGTTGATTTGATATATTTATTTTAAAAAGTATTTTTTTGATTAATAAAAAAAAAGTAAAACATTTAATATCTCTTTGAACTACAACTAAATACGATGCATTCTAATTTTACAGTATTCTATTACCCCTTAATTCAATTTTAATGTATTTTTGTCACTTTTTTTAACTGATATGATATTTTTTTAGCTAACGTGTGACATCTTTGATTTGGATTTTATAATAAAAAGCATTGTGTCAGTATAAAAGAATGATAAAAAAATAAGCTAAAATAGTTTGGCCATAATTCAAGGGTAAAAAAAAATTAATTGAATATTTCTCTTACTAGATTAATGTATTGAAATTTTAAATTGAATTATTATTTATGTTTTTTAAAAAATAAATTAAATAAATTGAAACGAGTGAAAGATTGAAATGGAAGTATTGAAAATGAAGAAAAAAGATGATGACTTTCTGACTTTTAGGCTCTTTTTCACACCTGAACCTAATTAGTAGAAGGAGTAATATTATATTTTTTTATTTAATACTGCACTTTTTTTGGTCCACATTCCATTATTTTGCTACTTTCTTTGTTTTTGTTTTTTATATTTATTTTAGTGACTTTCAATTTTTTTTTCTTTTAAATTCTTGCATATTATTCTTGAAGGGTCAAGCACGATAATATTAATGTAAAAAAAATGTCTTGTTGGGTTATCAAATTAAAAAATAAGTATATAATACATAATACTCCCTTTATTTTATTTTATGTGTCGTTATGTTTTTTTTTATCAATCTAAAAAAGAATGTCATTTTTTCTTATTTGATAACTATTTAATGACATAATTCTTATTTTATTCTTAGTAGATCCCACTTTATAAAAAAAAGACAATTAAAAAGTAATCTTTAAGAGGAGCAAATGCGTGAGCTTCACAAAAGTCATCACTTATCCGTCTTCGATCAAATAACGACATATAAAATGAGACGTAGGGAGTATATGATGAGGTGGGATGATCTATTGGTGAGAGCCGACGAGAAAGACATAAATAATAATAGTATCAATTTAATTTCAAGAAGTTTATTTCATTCATTTTATATCGTCGACATGAATCTTTAAGCCTTCTCGATTCTTTTTATTGTGTTTTGATCAAGTTTCTAACTTCATATGATATATTTATGATTATCATTAGATTCTCTTGAAAATACATAAATTAAAAAGAGTGAAATTCGCTCATTTACTCCTAACAACTTATTGATTGTGCATTAGATTTATTCATAATAAATGAGAAGATTTTAAAATTTGTCATATCAACTATGATCAAAAAGTATATATTAAAGGAAAAAAAATAAAATAAAGTGGTTACTACTTTCTTTCAGTAAAGCTTTTTTATGTACATTTCTTTTATTTAAGTTAGTCTATAAGTACTAAATTTGTCCTTATGATTTGACAATCAATTAATTTTTGAAAAGGTATTATAAGGTCAATTTTTTTATTTTTTTTGGGTAAAATAGAAAGTTGTGTTAAATTTATGTCTTTAATATTTTTTCCTTAATATGTGTGCCAAAATCCAATAATTCATTTATTATGAAACGGAGGAAATAACTAATAATAGAAGGGAAAGTAATTAGTATACATATATTGTGTTGCACGTGTATGGCGTAAAGTTTGATCCAAAGTACTCCCTCCGTCCCATTTTACTCGTCCCAAAGTGGGATGACACGACTATTAAAAAAAAATAAAAATAACATGACAAGTTTATTATAGTACCCTTATTAAATGATGTTTACATTTTAATTTTTTTAAAAAGTAATTAATACAAAGGGTAAAATATGAAGAAATTTTTTTATCTTGTCTTGATTTCTTGATAAGTAAAAAAGACAAGTAAAATGAGACACCAGATTAGGAAATTTAAAACGGATAAAATAGGACGAAGGGAGTACAAACGTATAATCAACTTTGAAAAATACTGGATGATTTTGCTTAACATGTTTTTCTCATTGTAATTAATGAATTGAACTGACCTTCAAATGCCTAATTAATTATTAATATTGATTTAACATTGCCAAAACCAACAAACAATGTTTTGGAATCTTTCTCATTTGTGAAATACTCCCTCCGTTTTAAAAAAAATAACTTACTTTTCTTTTTACTTCGTTTAATTTTTGCAATACTTTAATTCTAATTTT
This sequence comes from Capsicum pubescens, assembly GCA_030864215.1. Lineage (NCBI taxonomy): Eukaryota > Viridiplantae > Streptophyta > Magnoliopsida > Solanales > Solanaceae > Capsicum > Capsicum pubescens. Next base: position 3,954,590 of record CM061543.1, on the reverse strand, counting down.
CACATGACATGTTTAGGACCACAAGATTAAAGGGCATTTTGATACATTTGACACAACTTTAATTTGAGACCACAAGATTCAAAAGTCTTCTTTATTTCCTTAAACTCCGTGTCAAGTCAAAATAGATCGTTCTTTTTTAAAACGGGGGAGTATGTAATTTTCATTTTCGGCAACACTCCAAGAGAAATTAGAGGTGATAAAACTGAACTATGAAACATGTTCAACTTTGAATGAATATATTTTAGTCTACTTCAATCTAAGTAATTTTTAAGCGGGTTAATAACTCACTCATTTATTAATGAGAAACTTTCATAAATTAAACAACATTACCAAATATAGTAATAGTTTAGCTAACTAATTATGAACGTATCAACAATTTTGAAATTCTTTGTATCAATGATAAAGCTTTGAGAAATTCATATTGTATCACTAAATATATTTTAAAAAAAAAATTCGTTGTATATGTTCACTCAATTTAGTCACATATATTGTATCTATTTGTTTAACCTAGTTGTACCAATACTTACACATTTTCATTGAATAAACCAATTTCCAATTGTTTCAGAATAACAAATACTCTATCTGTTCATCTTTATTTATCTGTTTTTTTTATTTTAAGATGTCCTAATAATAATTGTCCATTTATAAAACAACGGATAGTTTACCTATTTTTACATATTTTACCTTTAACATTAAATACGATTTATTATCTAATGCATTTCTCAAGGCATTAAATTAATTACATTCAAAGGGTAATATGATAAAATTATTCCTATCATTTATTATTTTTAAATCCTAGTGTCATAAGAAAGCGAACAAGTAAAGATAAATGAAGAGAGAAATTAGTCGAAAATAAGTTATCACGAGATTTGCTATCCCGAAATCAGTTATCCCACATGTATGGGATAACCTATCTCATTATTATGATATAAATGTCGGGATAATTAAACAATTCAGGGATTAACTAATACCTCCAATCAAATGCAAAATAAAATTATCCTATATTTTATCGTGTAATTATTATACCTTATACCTCACACCAAAAAATCCATATGTATGAAATTTACAAAACTTTGATAGTTTTAGAAGGATTTAACTGTGAACTCTATTTTTTAATGTATGAATATTAGTGATTCGATTATATAATCTGTATTCCTTTTTCCTTTTTCTTTTTTGATAAAGTAGTATAACATTGCCAAAAAAAACTAGCCAATTTTGAAATAGTATTGATTCATTAATACATGGGATTTTTATTAAAGTTGATCAACCTTTAACTTTAAAAAAGGTTTGATTGCATTGAATAGATAGGAACATTTGTCCAAACCAAATTGGGCTATAATTGACCTTTCCACTAATCAAATTGCACATTTTGAACCCCAAAATTTGGATTTTTTAGCTATAAATTAATATGAAATTTCTAAAATATGTAAAATAAAATCTACATATTTAATTTTTTTTCGTAAAAGATATTATAAATGATTGTACAATACAATAGAAAAATGGGATAAAAAGAATCAAAAAATATTTAAAAAGAAGTAACTATTCTATATTTTTTGTGGTACTTTTCTTTTTGATCGAATTAAAGGAGAGTACTATCTTTTCTTTTTTGACAACAACATATCTTGTGAGATTTTAAGTGTGTTTATAGAATATAAACATGTTTTATTTATTCCTATCTTATGAAGATAACTGTCTTTCTTTTTTCGGATGACTCTTTAATTTTAGCTTTTCAAATGACATATGTAACAGTACAAAATTTTTTAAAAAATATATTTTTATATGTCACATATCTTCAACTTAGAATCACAAAATTTAAAATATTCTCTACCTATTTAAAATTTGTTGGAAAATATGTCACGAACACAAAAATTATATAAAGAAAAATACAAAATAAAGAGTTAATAATATGAATGACAGAACATAGAGTTAAATGCTTGAAATACGTACGAAATATTTTTCTAAAAATGATATTTACTTTCTTTTTTTTGTGAGATTGCTATGAAATTATATGCAATTAGTTTTAGCAAATAGTAAAAAATTCTTTTGAAAAATAAAAACTACTATTGAACTTGACCATTTGAAAAAGAAAAGAGATTTCGTGGAATGTTGTGAATACATACCACTTCTGTATTTCAAGTCTTTTAACTCTCTGTTAGTTGTTTAGATTATGAAATTTACTTTTTTTTTTTGAGTTGGAGTTGGAGTTGGAGTTGGAGTTGAAGTTAGAGTTGAAGTTGTGTTTGATCATGAATATAAATTAAAGTTGTTTTTAAAATTTTGCGCGAGAAGTATGAGTGAAAAAAGTGAAAATAAGTAAAACTTGTTTTCACTTTTTCAAATAATTTTCTAGAATTGGAGTTGGAAAATTCATGGCCAAACGCAACGATATTTCACTTTTTCCACTAAAGTGAAATAATTTTTCGAAAAAAAGAAAAAAAATTCTATGGCCAAACGGCTACTAAGAGCCCGTTCGGCCATAATTTTTTTTCCCCTTTTTCCTTTTTTTAATTTTTTTTTTCACTTTTCCAAAAATTATGGTGTTTGACCATGAAAATTCAGAAAATTATTCCGGAGTTGGATTCCAAAAAGTGAAAATAATTTTTTATTGTTTTCACAATTTTTCATTTTCATTGTTATTACATATAACTCCGATCTTTAAATTTTTACACAAACCCCTTTTATAACTACAACCAACCACCCAACAAAAATTATTATTTGTTTTCTATGGTACAACATCATTTTAAATTGTTACAGATATTCTAATCTTTTTTTCTTCATTTAACCAAAATTTACTAACGTGAAGTAAAAAATAATAAATGACAATTTATGACGAAAATATATCAACTTTTGTTTTGAATGAACTATATTATAGAAATATACGGCCTAGTATATTATGTTATTTAAAAATGAGAAATTTAATATTTTTTTCTTGTCATTCTAATTTTCTGTATATGTCATATAATGGCTACGATAATTTTAATAAATTATTAAAAAATGGTCAATAAAGTCGCATATCAAACATAACGTAACGATCCATATTGACGATTACCTTATTTTGATTTTATGGATTTTCAACAGAGACGAGCGTGGTAATTAGCTTAAAAAAAAATTATTCTCTTTACCAAAAAAAATCAAGAAAAAACAATATCATCAATAAAGAAAAAAGCAAAAATTAACACTAATCTATTCAAAAATAATTTATCCATTTTTTTTAAAAAAAGATCAAATTCAATAAAATAATTAATTCAAGTGAAAGTAATTAAGAATTTTCATCAACAAATTTATGAATATATAAAATATATTTATATCCATCAATCCTAATTATCAAAATATATTTACTCTATTCAATCGATTATAGTTAGATAAACTTATTTAACTCGTGCTTGTGATATTTTTATTCAAATTTTAAAAGAATAACAATCATAATAATTAGTTTGTTGTTAATTATTTTATCAATTGAAGACATATAAATTATTTTCTCAACATTTGGTTGTATGTTAGTAGGTAAATTAATGGTTGAATAATTTTGATAACTTTTAAAAGTTGATAGCATAAAATTATATTTAAAAAAGATTTTTCAAAAGTCTAAAAAAATTTTCAAAAAGACATCGACAAACACAATTTTAGCTCCAACTTCATCTTCAACTCCAACTCCAGTTTTTTTTTTTTTTTTATGGCCAAACGATTACTAAGTTTTAATCTTTGCATTCTTCTTCATATATTATGCATTTTTGCTATATTTTTTTCTAACAAAATTCAGTTAAGTTAATCAAACAAATAAATTAAAACGGAGAGAATACTTGTTAGGAATTTTTAAAAAGCTGTAAAGGAGATGTACTGCATAACTCAAATCTCTTTATTCACTGATTGTGGGTTGTGCGCTGTCTGCGTGAGTGAGTGGTCTTTGTCGGGTAGCTCTCTGTATAATAATAAATTGTACTCTCCCATTTCCACTTTCCTCTTTTTCCTTTCACCAAATGGTCTAAATTCTCCGGCGTATTCTGCCGCCGATACCTCTCACCGCCGCCGATCGTGTAAGCTCACTCTATAATTCTCTTTCATTTGCTGTATTGTGTTTCGTTACAGTTACTCAGTAGCTTCAGATCAAGTGTTTATGTTAACGATTAGCTAGTAGAGTTGTGATTTTTATTTAATATTTGTGAAGTTTTGCTTGTTTGAATGTTAGTTGGAGCTTCATTTGTTGTTGCGATGATTTTTTATTTTTTTTTGTCAGTGTATTTTGTAGATTGTCAGTATTCTTTACTGGTGTTTACTTGAGTCTTACTGAAATTATACTTTGTCTGTTCACGGGTATGTTGCTGCCGGTTCTGTTTCGCCGAACTTTTATAGCTGCAAGCTCAGTTTTGGCGGCTCGTTAAAAAAATAGTAGTACTATATATTTATGTGACGATTAGTGTTAAGTTTTTTGTGTTTCCTTATAGCTCTTTAGTAACGTGATATTTTCTCAATGCATTCTATGGAGTATATTTTTTTTTCTGTATCTGTTGATCCTGAATTTCAAGTTACTTGTTGTTTGATTCCACATGGAACCTGTCATGTCTGCCCTTTGTCAAAGCATTTCTTTAGACAGAGACTCGGTTTTCCTCTTTTCGGATTGTAAATTTTTCTCAGAATCAACACATTTACTGGTGTCTGGTAAAGTTGCTGCCATGTGACCAGTAGGTCACGGGAATAAGCCTTGGAAACAACCTCTGACAGAAAAAGCCTTGGAAACAACCTCTGACAGAAATGCAAGGTAAGACTATCTACAATAGTCCCTTATGGTCGGGCCATTCCCCGGATCCTGTGCATAGCAGAGGCTTTAGTCCACCAGGCTGCCCCTTTTTTAAAAAAAAAATCAACACATTTACGTGCACTCAGTAGTTGTAGGCTTAATTTAGTAGTTTTGATCAGGGGAAAACAATGTTCTACTGAAGGAGGATATACGATGTCAAAGAAATGATCATTATGTTTCATCTCATACCAAAATGGATAGGGGAAATAATCAAATATGGCAAGGTTTGCCTTGATTTGACGTAGTTTTTGCTTTTTACTGCATGCATGCATTTTGCGATCTAGCATTCTATTGTCTTTTCCATTATTAACTACGAGGAGCTGAGTGAATTAGTCTTTTTATGATAATTTTGACATGGTAATTCAAGATATGAAAGAGATCACAACTTTCTATTATCAATGGCAACTACGGGTTTGACCAGCTTTTTAACCGTAACACAGTGATGTTAGACAATATACAAGTTGAAGATAATGCAGTCCTGGGTTTATATTCTTTCGAGTACTCAACACTAAACCATGTTCTGTTTAAATTGCTAACTGCAGATACCCTCCCCCCACCCTCCCGCCCCAGAGACATACACACCTGAAAAATAACTGTTTTTCTCATTTGGATCTGCAATTTTCTCTCTTTTTGGCTATGGGTGAAAAAACTGAAACTATGATCAAATTTTGGGTTCTCAGCAACATCTTAAAAATGAGTAGCGGGTGTTTTATAGTAGCGGGTGTTTTATATTGTCCATCGGAAACAACCTCTCTACCTCAATCTGAGGTAGTGGTATGGACTGCGTACACTTTACCCTCTCCAGACCCCACTTTGTGGGGAAATTCTTGGCATGTTGTTATTGTTGTTGGGTATTTTATACTGGGAAAGACTATAGCCTTGATAATGTCAAATTACTTAGGAGCACCTTTGACCAACTCTGACATGCTTTGAATAAAAAGAAAAGACGAAGGGACTTATCTGGTTTATAAGAAGAAAAATTTAGGTTTTGAGATTTTTACAACAATAACAATAACAAACCCAGTGTATTCCCAGGGTCTGGGGGGGCAAGATGTACGCAGTCCATACCACTACTTTAGGTTTTGAGATTTTTACCTCAAATGTAATTAGGTTTGTGTTCGTACTAGTAGGTGTATAATATGTTTGACCTTTTTCAGTGAACTGTCTATGATGATATTGCAACATTAAAAAGTTCTAAACTAAGATCTTCTATAGTTGTTTTATTCGAACAAAAGTATGCACATTTTGTTGCTTTATCACAATCATCTCAAAAGCATTTACTAAAATCTCAAATAGTTTATCAGGGAGTTTCCGCCATGGAAGATACACAATCCGTTGCAACATTGATGGATTCCACAACATCTAAGATACAACAACTACAGAAAGCATTCTCTGAGTTGGAAAGTCACCGCGCTGTTACTCTCAACCTGCAGTGGAAGCAACTTGAAGAACACTTTCATGGGCTTCAGAAATCCTTGAAGAGGCGTTTCACTGAGCTGGAAGACCAAGAGAAGGAGTTTGAGACAAAAATTGTTCGATCTACAGTGATGTTGGAGAAGCGCCAAGCAGCTGTTATTGCTAAAGAGCAAGCTTCACTTCAAAGGCTCCAGGAGAAAAGAGATGCAGCAGTTTCCGCTATTGCAATTGCTCTGGAGAAGCATAGGAAACCTTGTTCTGTGGAACCAGCTGTTATTAATTGTGAAGATCAAGATGAGCCATTCGTTCTGGAAGAAAAAACTGATACTTCCATTGATATTGGGCATGTTACAGAGGATACCTGGAAACCTTTTCAGGGTGGTGTTGTGGAAGTTAAGTCTTATCCAGAGCTGGTGAATCTATGCCGAAATATGGATGCTGAAGGCCTCCACAAATTCATATCAGACAACCGTAAAAACCTGGCAGCTCTCAGGGATGAGATTCCACTTGCTTTAAGAGCTGCAACCAATCCTGCCTCTCTGGTTCTGGACTCACTGAACGGGTTTTACAACTCTGATGTGTCAATTTCTGATGCTAAAAAAGATGCTAATCTTTTGGGACTCCGGCGAACTTGTATTATGTTGCTGGAATGCCTTAGTACTTTATTGAACACCCTTGAAATCGATTCCATTTCAAGTATAATATCAGAAAATATAAAAGGACGTGCAAAAGCTATTGCTGAGGAGTGGACCCCAAAGTTGGATGAACTTGACGTTGATGCAAATAGTGGGAATTCTTTGGAGGCTCATGCATTCTTACAGCTACTTGCGACTTTCAGCATTAATTCCAATTTTAACCAGGAAAAATTATCCAAGCTGATACCCATGGTTTCACGTCGTCGCCAAACAGCTGATCTCTGTCGTTCCCTTGGATTATCTGACAGTATGCCAGGTTAGATTCCATAAATAGTACAATTACTGCTCAAGGGTTTTTTCTACTTTTTCTATTTTTGACGAGTTTGTTACGGTCTCTTTATCATCTGTTCTCTTTCCTTTTTAATCGTTTTCGTTATGATGGTTTAAAAATGATCATATCATGGTAAAAATTGACGTTACAGAATGCAGTGTACACATCTAGCTTGTAGAAAGTCTTAATTTATCTGGAGTTTACAATTCAAGAAATTAATTTAATACGAACGAACAGCTTTAAAAATAGGAAGTAACATATAAAGGTAGAACGATAAAGCGATTTAAAGCACATAACGAAATTCATCCGATACTAGGGTACAAAGGAATATATCACATGTTAGATCCTTTGTTTTTTGGTGATAACCTTTCTTTTTTTGGCCTTTTACTAACAGGAACAATTAACTTTTATACATTGACGGTGTAAAACATTTTTAACATGTTGTAGCAAGTTACTTACCCTTCTTTTCTAGGTTACAATCCATACTTTAGTATAAAATGGTTACACGTAGTTGTTTTTTTAGAGAACCGACATAGTGAAGATACTTTATTAGTCATTCTTACTTGTCAAAAAAGGAAAAAAAGAGAGAAATAAAGAAAGAAAGAAGTAGAATTCATATCTCTCATCTGCTTGAATGTTTTGTTGCTTGCATCTATACAGGTGTTATTGATGTGTTGATAAGTAATGGAAGACATATAGATGCTGTTAATCTAGCTTTTGCATTTGAGCTGACAGAGCAGTTTCCTCCTGTTTCTCTACTGAAATCCTACTTGAATGAAGCTAGCAAAGCATCTACACCTCTCAATTCTGGAAATGCATCACCTACTGTGCAGGTTTGTTCCTTGTGCCTTGGTATAATTTGGACTTGGCATTTTTTTAATCATTTTGCTTCCAAAATGAAGCCTGTTCAGTATTTCCTGCTGTGTCATGGAGTCACATGTATAAAAACCTCTTTTTTCCTCCTGTTCCTTTGGGCGGTTCAGTGGCGTATGCAGTAAGCGGTGTCACAATTTTAGAAGTGAACGAATGGTAAAATATCATTTTAGGAAACTCAAAAATGTGCATAAATTGCAATTTAAAGAGGTGGAATCACCAGCATTTTAAGATTGCTGAAATTATTTTTTTGCATATCATATGAGATAGTGGCTTTCATTCAAGAGGATGTTTATAGTTAGATACCATGGATTTAGTTAATTTTTACCGTATAAAAGGCCAGGGGTTCAATACCCCTTGATTGCTATTTTCTCTATTGCCAAAAGAGGCACAAAAATGTTAGAAATACTACACTACACAAGGATCAAACACTCACCTCAATCAAATAAAAGAGGCACCTTAATCCATTCCAGGCTTGCTGTAAAGTGGTGTCATTTTGTTCTATGTAAGTCATTTCATGTGTAAGAGTGTATATGTACGTAATGAGATTTTCCGACAAAGCAATGTCACATGACACCCTTTCCCAGAAAGTAAATCCAATCCGTCTCTGGGGGTGTGGACGGGGCGGACAAATAAGTATAGGCAAGGTTTATGCAGTTGATGCTCTTGCATTTAGTGCTAAATTTCCCAGTCGATCATTTTCTCCAGAAGCGACCTGCGTTTGGGATAATTAATTGTTTTTTCTCCAGAATGAAGTCAATGAGAAAGAGTTGTCTGCACTAAAGGCCGTATTAAAATGCATTGAAGACCATAAGCTTGAGGAACAATACCCTGTGGATCCCCTTCAGAAAAGGGTTCTTCAGCTGGAGAAAGCGAAGGCAGACAAGAAAAAGGCAAATGAAGTTGCAAAACCTCAATCCAAAAGACCTCGTCCCAATGGTGTCGGAAATGGCCCCCGAGTAAATAACATCGTCGCCGAGAAGAACTTCTATCCCAGAATGACTGATAGATACCCGCAACCCGTTTATGACGTACCGTATGCTTATCCTGGACCGACCAGCGCCCACGTTCCACCATTCATGGGTGCTCCTGCTTACAACTTCTCTCCTGGCCATGACTTTTTTGGAAATGGCTACCATTACCAGGCTTCTTACCTGCACTAAATCAGGAAACTTTGATGATTATCCCTTTAACTATTTAGTGTTTAACCTTGGAGTTTTGCTTAATTTGCTCGTGTGAGCAAATTAAATACTGAATGTAGCCTTGTCAATTTCTAATCTGGTGTGAAAGCTGATGTTTGATCTTTGAATATATGCACTGTCTTTCATGTTTATATCTATTAATCTCATGTTAAAAGTGGTTCTTTACTAATGCTTTTTTTGATGTCTCTTAACTCACAATTCAGTGACTTCAAATGGTCTTATTTACCAAAGCAAAACGAGCAATGATACTTGTTTATGAACTAAAAAATTTGGCTTACCCTTTTTGTGCAATCATGGTGTCACCAGCAGTCCAAAATGTTGATTTTGAAAAGAAAAAAAAAATGGTTGTTGACGTATCTGATTTATCTTCCAGCTGGGGTTACAGGTTGGAAAGTTGCTGTTTGGATGATGATCATGATGTGAATGACTTCTCCGTAATGTAATGTAAATGTAATAGAAGAGACGGAATCCAATTACTAATGACACGAGTTCTCTCTTTCGTGGGTTAAATTCGTTGAGCTACATACTCATTTACTTATTATTAGTACTAGTGGTCGTGGCCCGTTCTAAGCCCGGGCCCAAGTGCAAAAATTTGTTATCACCTTCGGTAGCCACAAAATATGCATAAAACACATCAAATATATTCGGTATAAAAATAAAAATACACCGAATTTTGAGTTCAAACATTATATTTAACAACCATGATAAATGGGATATAAAAATATTGTTATATTTACTACTTAATATAAGTGACAGAAAAATAAAAATACGACGAAATTTTCTTGTCATATTTTTTGCAACAGCTTATAGAGTATCTCAAAAATATTATAAGCTATTAGAAAGATTTAAAAAAAACTTGTGAATCTAATCGTCATAAGACCAACAAATATGCTCCAAAAGCCTCATATACACCACATGATCATCAATAATAGACAACACATGATGGTAGGAATATCTTAGTTGAAGAGGCAAGAAAATCAAAGAAAGACGTTGCAATTGGACAAAGAATCACCTTATATAAGCTATATAAGGCAAGAGAAAGATGGTAAGGTGAAATGTGACTATTAAAGAGACCATTTGAACTTCACCTTAATCAGAAGTGTCAGTTCACTCAAGGGTGAAAAGACAAAGAAAGATATTTATTTGAACTTCAACTTTAGTTAAAGGTCTTATCTGTAAAGAAAGAAAAGGTGTGATTAGTAAAGACTCCATTTAAACTTCACCTTAATTTGAGCTTTTAGCTTGTTTGCCCCAGTATCATTTACCACGTAGGTATAACCTTATGCTAGAAAATTTTGGGTTGAAAAGTAAAACGTTCCTTACTAAAGAGCAACTCCGTTCATAAAAGTAGAATTTGATACTTTCGGAGGCATAATACACAAGTATGACCTTTAACTTTGCATCAATACTTTCTGATTTGTGTTGTAAATTCATATTTTTATGGTGCAAGTATGGTGTTTACTTTTTAGGTCACCAACTAATTTGAATCTGCATTTGTTGATGCATATTTGGATCACCTTGTAATCTCCTTTCCATTTTTTCCTTTGCCTACCCCATTCTTTTAGTGGAAAAAAAAGGAAATGTTTATGTAATGAACCTTTAATAAAAAAAATAAAGCTTGTCTAAAAGTTAAAATCATAAAAATGTCACAAACAAGGCTCAATAATGACAACTGTAGAATGAAACATCTCAAAAAAGATAAGTTTCAGACTCCTAAAAAATGTCTCTACGTGTGTGAGATCTTTCATAAGTATATTTTCGAAGGATCTGAGATCCGACACACGTGCAACAACTTTTTTAGAGAGTTCGAACAAAATTATAACTTAAAAGTAGGTAGGGAGAGCACACTTCAGTCATGAACTTAGCAAATATATCAAACTGACGAGACGACAAAGTGATCTATAACTGAGATAAATCCATGGCATACAAAAAAATCTGAAATATATGACAAAACAGTACAATTTTTTTGAAAGACAAACTCCTATATAATGAAGGAAAACGTGAAGCATAAGATGGCATGTCCTTATAGTTTACATAAGAAAACAACCTAGAAATTCCGGACATCTTTATACAGCATCTGACAAACATCGCTTTCATGAAACTGTAATGATTTCAAAAATCTATGACACACGATGTCTGTGTATTTCGTTCATCAAACCAAGTCAATGCATCAATCAGTTATTACCATGAACCCTCAGCACCAGCAGTTGCATTCTGGAAAGCAGAGAAGCTTCAGAAAGTCTTCAATGAGTGCGGTTGAGAAATTGTTACTCCTTCTTTTCGGTGATTTTTGCAATATGATTGGTCTAATTAATTTTGTTGATCTGTGAATATGATTGATCTAATTTCTCTTTCACAATGTTATAAAAATATAAACCAAGGTCAGAGAGTATTTGTGAGAATGATTAAAAAAGAGAAAAAAACTAAAAAAACAGGAAGAACCAAATGCAAACAATTCGTATTGCCAGTGTCGTATCATCCTATCTAAATTTATCCCTTCAGTTTATCTCATCACTATACATTTCCATACGAAAAGTATTTATCAAATCATCTATCTAAGTAAGTGCAGGAATTTACAGAAAGATAAAATTGTTTCTCTTAATTCTATGTGAACAATGCATACCAAATTTATAACGTTAATTACCTGGGGGATTGGGTGAATTAATAATTAGGTTTGCTGGCCTCCTTGAATCAATGCAGCCACAACCTTAATGCATGCTTATTAGTGAGCTTCACAAACGTAAGTTAGTGATGATATTGTTCTCAAATATTTTTCCTCCATAGCAAAATTTTCAGTTTGTCAAAAAAACAGGTGGGATGGTTGTGAAAACCTTTGCCTCTGATTCCACGTTAAGAGCTCCTCATGTCTTCCAACAGCGCACCAATTCATCACCAAAAAGGTCATTCTGATAGTAATGTTAAAACACAAGGCGCAAAAGGTCAACAAGTTATAAATAAGAAACGTGCTTGACATAATTAGTTCTTGTATAAACTATTTTGAAACTGTAGGCAACATTTAACCATAGATTTTCACTATGCAACATTAATTTAAAATAAGAAGAGCAAAAGAAAGTCATCCATCTCAACATCAAGACAAAGCAGAAAAATTCAGTCAAATAAAAAAAATAATCTCCTAAAATTTCACTCAGATTAAAACATAGATATACAGTTAAAGAAATAGAGGAAATCAAAACATCACCTATGAAACTCACCAAAAATGGAGAGAAAAAAAAAAGAAAGACGAAGAAGAAGAACCGTAAGTGAGAGCTGAGGAAAAAAAATAAACCGAAAGAGTAGAAAAAAGCCATTGAAAGATGAAGAGACACATTTACCGATGTAGAAAAAAGTCTTCATATACGTGTTTGGTGTTTTCATAAACCAAAACATCTTTCATGGCCCCACATTAATTTGTCATGTTTATCAATAGCATTTACAAAAGTACTTAATGATATTCCAAAAATGTCCCTTTGAGGACGACGAAAACTTAAGATTGTCGCTTATAATAAGTAGTAATATAATTGGTACTCCTGACAGGAATTTTTTTTTAGATATTTTCACTTTTTTTTTAAAGTAAAGTTGCTACACATGTCAAATTGTAGTGTATTGATGATTTCATTTTCTTGTATATTTTCATTTTTGCTCTCTCCTTTTTTTGTTAAGGTGATCTCCACTTGATCTTTTATAATTGGTTTCTTTTTGTTATTTATTGGATTACCTTTTAATTATAACTTCTTTTATTTATTAAAAACAATCATTTTAACTAGAAGAAAATTATGATTAGGAAAAGTTGATAAATATATTTTCTACATTTGAGAAGTGGGTAACTTTTTTATATAACCAAGAAATCATATTAAATTAATACTACTACTCCTTTCGTCTTAAAATAGTCGGTATGTTTATAAAAAAATTATTGTAAAATAATTGACATGTTTAAACGATCAAAAGATAATTTTTTTCAATGTACCCTTAGTAATTGATTCCCACATTAATTGAACAAGATTCATGTATTTAATATTAAAAAGATAACAACATCATATTAGTTATTTTGCATTTCTTATTAATTTTTTTAATAGTTATGGAAAATATATACATGTCAACTATTTTGAAATAAAAGGAGGAGCACATGCCAATTATTTTGAGATGAAGAGAATGTTAATAAAAAATAATTTAATTAAAATATATTTTAATTTCAAAAGGTGACTGACTTTGTACAAATTAAAAACACCATATTATGAATGACAATAAAGTGAAAGAAAATTTGTTAAAAAAATTTCGCTATATTTGAAGTTTTAAAAAATATAATATTAATTATTACTAATCATTTTATATTTTAATTACAAGAAAAAATCAAAACTTAAAAGTAGGGGAGGAGGTTGGGAAAGGACCACTTGTAGTGTATAAATCAAACAAAAGTAGTATTATATGTAAAACATAAGTTGGCTTTCAAATAATGATAATACATGGTAAATAACCAATTACAACAACTATGTGTAAGCATAAGAGTGGCTTAAGAGGTTGTGAGGACTACCAAAGTTATGAATTGTCCCTTATATTATACTAGTTTTATATGGTCCGTGCTAAGCCCAGGCCCCGGGCCCAAACTCAAGTGAATTAATATTTTATATAATAATATAATTTAAAATAATATAAAATAATTATAATTCGCAAAGATCATAAGAATTGAAAAATATTAGTAACATTTTAAAGAATTTATGAGCATACAATTTCTAACCACGTTAAATAAAAGCTCATATAAAATATTAATTTTGTTAAGATTATTTTAATATTTTAAAGAAATTAAATAATCAATTTTAATTAAAAAATAACAAAAAAAAGTCAAAATTAAAGCTTTTGGGTCTTGTTGTCGGATACCTATTATGAAAATCTTGTATAAATAATATCATTGAAAGATGATTCATAAAACATGAAGTAAAAGTAAAAAATTAATTATTAAATATTTGATGTTTATATTTTGTAATTGACTTGATCAAATAATATGTAAATATGAGAAACAAACATTATAACGAAAGACTTAAGAGTGATTTACCGATTAGTTAAACAACTGAGGAATTTGAATAGTTCACTTGATTGAGAATTTAAATTTTCACTTTATTGATAAATATTTGATTTGTAATCTCCTCCTTAATTCTCCTTCCTCTACTCCTAATTACTTTTTTGCAAAAATAAAATAAAATTAGAAAATAGTTAAACAATAGAAATTACAAGAAAAAACTAAATAATTGTTTCTTATTTCATGACATATGCACCAAGTGTAAATGTCCATATGGCAAAAAAAAGATAAAATTACTTCATCTTTATCATCCAATGTGTCATAATTTTGAAGGATTAAAAATTAATTAAAGTTACTATAATAGCCTTGTGAGGACTACCAAAAATTAGTATTCTCTCTTATACATAATAATAATAATAATAATAATAATAATAATAATAATAATAATAATAATAATAATAATAATAATAATAGTAATATGGGTCATTATTCCTAATAATCTTCAAAGTGATCTAATAATGTAAAATTTAGATTCTGATCACAGAGAAGTTATTAACTCAGATAGGAGTACTCATCTATCATAGATCATCCATTCTTAACCAATGAGGTATGGATAAGGGATAACGTTTTATTACTTTATACCCAATCACAACCTCCCACGTAAGAATCATCCACCTTCAGAACCACAAATTTTGTGAGCAACAGATTTTGTCTTGTCAGCAAAAATTTTAAAAATTAAAAAATTCCCCTATATTCATGATTGAATTTTAGTTATATTCCTGGCTGACTTAGGTGTCCAACAATATTTTCCAAAATGGCTACTGCAGCATCCACGATGGCCAGCCAGCTGAAGAGCAGCTTCGCTTCATCGTTAACCAGAGGTCATGGCCTTGTTACTCCCAAAGGCATTTCTGGTGCACCTTTTAAGATCTTCCCTTCAACAAGAAAATCTTGCTTCACAGTCAAGGCTGTCCAAGCTGACAAAGTAAGATACCTAATAGTCACTATTCTTAACTTTATATTCTTGATTTTCCAATATTTTCTTTCTGTTAGTGAGAAAGTCAGGAATTCTAACGAGGAGATTCAAAAAATGTTACATGTTACACATGAGATTCAAACATATGCTACCTAAAACAATATATCGAAGTTGTTGAATCCCCATAACATACATACATTCAAACTATATGCATGATCTAATTTAATTTTTCGATAAAAGAAATCCAATCGAACCCCTTTAGACCATGAAACCCTTTTTAAAATTTTTGAAGTTTTTAGTTAAAATTCGGACTCCATCATTATCGACATGCACGATATAATTCGATTGGTTCTCAATGATTCTCACTAATTCATGTGCTTGTCTTCTTTATTTACCTTTACAGCCCACTTTCCAAGTGATTCAGCCCTTGAATGGTGACCCCTTCATTGGAAGTCTTGAAACTCCAGTGACCTCAAGTCCATTGATTGCATGGTACTTGTCCAACTTACCTGCCTACCGGACCGCTGTGAACCCACTTCTCCGAGGAGTAGAAGTGGGTCTAGCCCATGGATTCTTACTAGTTGGGCCATTCGTAAAGACTGGTCCGTTAAGAAACACACCCATTGCAGGTAGAGATTCGTAATTTCAACTTTTTGATAAGTTCAATCATTACATTGGGTGAACTACACATATATTTGATTTTGACACCAGTATTTAATTTGTGGTTTTATTTTTTACATGCGTATCTATTTGGGACAACATGAGATATATTGTGTTGAAGTTTTATATGACTGAAGTTTGGTCCTGAACTTCAATGTGAAGTTCATTCAAACAAAAATGACTGAATTTTTAAATGCATGAACTTCATTCATCTGTAACTTCAAGCATAACTTTAGACATTTGCATGTCTGAAGTGGTAGTACAAGTTAAACACGATGTCAACATATGCTCCCGTTGTCTAAGATATTAAGTTCAGCTGAACGTATACCTTCTATAACTAGTTCTGCTACTGTATGCAGGGGGAGCTGGTTCCTTGGCAGCAGCAGGACTAGTAGTGATCCTTAGCATATGTTTGACAATATATGGGATAGCATCATTCAAAGAGGGAGATCCATCAACAGCACCCTCATTGACATTGACTGGCAGGGAAAAGGTACCTGATCAACTGCAAACTGCAGATGGATGGGCTAAGTTCACTGGTGGATTCTTTTTCGGTGGAATTTCTGGTGTCACTTGGGCTTATTTCCTCCTCTATGTTCTTGATCTTCCTTACTATGTCAAGTAGATCTCTAATGTTTTTCAATTGATGTAACTACTTTGAATGTTAAACTGGATATGAAAGTTGTATATTGAACATCGATATGAGCTTAGCTCTTCGAGGAGTGTATCTGCGCATTTTAATTCTCGATTCCAGTTCTCACCCCTCGCTCTAGTTTAGTGGTAATGGCACAATGCATGATGTGTTAGGTGCATGTCACGCTCATTTATCTACGAAGTTTTGAATCTTAAGCTAGTCTTTTTTGGGTTTATTTTGTTTTAAATAGATAAATGAACGCTACATAACTTTATCGCATTAAAAAAGACTATAATATGACTAGCTCCACTCTTGCAATTGGATTGTTGCGATTACGGGTTGGATGTCTAATCGTCCTGACTAATCTTTTTGGATGCCTCACTAGTTCAAACTGATAGTTGTGCCTCAGTTCTGAATCCCCCTAAAAGGTTATCAGACACTTTAACATGGATGGGAGCAAACAATATTATACCACTTTTAGAAAGTATATACATCAAATATCTAGTTTTACGGAAAAACCACGGGTCCACTAGCGTTGGTTAATTCCAAGCACCTCCACAAAATCTCCCTGGGAACTCTGCCATAAGACTTCACAAGATCAATAAACACCATGTGCAAGTCTTTCTTCCTCTCCCAAAACCGCTCCACTAATCTCCTCACAAGGTAAATGGCCTCCGTAGTCGAGCGACCTGGCATGAAACCGAACTGATTCTCAGAGATAGTCACGATCCTTCTTAGCCTCAACTCTACCACCCTTTCCAAACTTTCATATAGTATGACTCAACAACTTGATACCTCTATAATTGTTGCAACTCTGGATGTCTCCCTTGTTCTTATACAATGGAATCATCATACTCCACCTCTACGCTTCAGGCATCTTCGCCGCCCTAAAAATGATGTCAAACAACCTTGTTAACCTCTCCAAACCTGTCCCGCCAGTGCTTATCCAAAAATCCATTAGAATCTCATCTGGTCCCGTCGCCCTACCCCGACGCATCCTGCAAATAGCCCCCTTGACCTCCTCCACCTTGATACGCCTACAGTAACCATAATCGCGACACTCCTCAGAATTCTCTAAGTCCCCCAACACAAAACCTTTGTCTCCCTCGTTGTTCAAAAGTTTCTGAAAATA
Organism: Capsicum pubescens; assembly: GCA_030864215.1. Lineage (NCBI taxonomy): Eukaryota > Viridiplantae > Streptophyta > Magnoliopsida > Solanales > Solanaceae > Capsicum > Capsicum pubescens. The sequence goes on along the minus strand of CM061543.1, from coordinate 3,936,925 downwards.
GGACTGTCATCTCTTCCTAATGAGGGCATCCTCAACCAACACTGTACCATCTTCTCCCTTGATGCACTTCACTTGGTCAAGGTCACGAGCCCTCCGCTCCCTGGCCTTGGCCAGCCTATACAACTTTTTATCCCCGCCTTTCTTCACTAAAGCTGCATACAAGCTCTCAAAAACTGCTGTCTTAGCTGCCGTAACCGCTAACTTAGTCTCACTCCTCCTTATTCGTCTGTCTGTCCTCATCATCCTTGCTCTCAACCAACTTAGCATAAGCCACCTTCTTAGTCTCTATCTTCATCTTAACCTCTTCGTTCCACCACTAGTCCCCTCGATGCTTGCCAGATCGACCTCTCGACACACCCAACACCTCTCCAACGGTCTCCCTAATGCAACTGGCAATCGTCTCCCACATACTATCCACACCCCCTATACTCTCCCAAGCCCCCTACTCTTCAACTTCTTCCCCATTTCCAAGGCATTAGCCAAAGTCAAGCTACCCCACTTAATCCTGGGCCGAGCCTCCACGCTCCTCTTATTTCGACCCTTGTTTACAATTGACTGCTAATTATTCAAATAAAAGTTCATTCCAGCACAATTATGATTTATGAAATTACATATTGTAGTTCCAAAAATTAAGAGACACAAAGATGATTATCATACAATAGTCTAACATCCCTCCCTTTTCACAAACAAAAAATAATAATACCTCCTAACCATACATGGAGCTTCCAAATACTGCTTACAGTATACCAGATACAATAATAGTTCATCCCACCATAATTATGATTTATGAAATTAAATATATTGTAATTTTAAGAAACTAAAAATGAAAAAGTATCTACTCACAGTTGCATAAATTTGTCAATATCCGAATCCGGCAATGCCTCAATAGGTGTTGCCAAACACACGCAGTGCCAATCTTCATCCTCATCACATGTTCTATCAACACATCTTCCATAAATTGTTCGCCTCGATAATGGAGATTTTGTAAGTACATGGAGAAGAAGCAATAAGAGTAACACCTTGTTTGGATAGTTGTTAGCTGTGTGCTATTTATGTGCAAGACCCCTAAATTTAACTTATTCAGTGTGAAATCGATATTAGAGTAGTTTCTCTCGACACCTGCATTGCACGTTTACGTTGATTCAAGTAATATATATGATTTTACAAGATAGTAAAAATATTATTAAATAGAATTTTGAGTAAGTAAATATATCAAAACAACTGGGGCGGGAACTAGACTGCAAAGATTGATGCAGTCGAGGTGATAGATTTTTTAAAATCTTGAAAACAATTTCAATTGAGGTAATAGAAAAATTTACCAACCAGGATAATGTTGTATTTAATTACCTTCCACTAGAAGAACAAAAGCGTGAAACCTATAGATTACACTTAGATTACCACAATCCAAGCCTCCTCTCCACTCCCCGTGCTATTGATCAACCCCCACCACCAAAATCCTGGATGGCTATTGACATCTTTTTTCTTCATCATGTTTGTCTTCTTCCATATCTGCGATTTTGTGAGCGTGATCCACAAGAATTCTTCCACATGAAATATGTTAGTTGGTTACATTGTTTTCCCTACCCCGAGCAACTCCATAACTTAATTAGTTCCACTAAAAATTTATTATTTTTTTGAATACGGATAAGAAGTAAAGTTTAATTATTTTAACGCTTACCAAAATGGTCTATAACTGCTTTTATTATTCATGAATTATGCTGTTATTGTTAGTAAATTAACATTCTACAAAGACTTCCTCCCCTTCTTTCCACTAGCAACAAACAGAGCAAGAGACCACAAAAGAGAAAATTGAAGAACAAGCAATAGAACTGAACAAATATCTAAGTATACCTTAGATAGCTAATCAGTAGGTTTTATAATTACAATTTATACTTTTACATCATAATTAATGCCAAAAAAGGTAATACTAAGACAAAAGAAGATTGTTATCATACAATTTTTAGTCTAATATCCCTACCTTTCCACAAAAAAAAGGTCAGCCCGGTGCACTAAAGCTACCGCTATGCGCGGTGTCCGGGGAAGGGCCCCACCACAAGGGTGTATCGTACGCAGCCTTACCTTGCATTTCTGCTTGAGGCTGTTTTCAAGGCTTGAACCCATGACCTCCTGGTCACATGGCAGCAAGGGACTTCCAAATACTCCCTCTTAACAATACAAGGGACTTCCAAATACTGCCCACAGTATACCGGAAATTAGTCGAGGTACCCGGACACCGCAGTTATCGAAAAAAAATATATGATTTATTACAGAAACTAAGAGACACAAAGATCATTGTCATACAATTTTTTTTGACATAGGTAACTGATTTTGTGTATAAATCATCAACACCTAATACTGGGGGCCAAAATTTATATCAATGATCCAACCGTCAAAAGAGCAAAAACAAAAACTTCCTCTAGATCCTCTCTCTTCTTACAAGGACCCTAAGTTGTCTACAATAGAAATTGTCACACAATTAATAGTCTAACATCTCTCCCTTTACACAAACATAATACCTCATAACAATACAAGGACAAGGGTGGATATACGGTAGCGGGTGGGGGTTTAATATCAACAGGTGGGAACCTATAACAAAGTAATTGGATGACTCAGTGGTAGGAGGGGCACACTTGAGACGCGTTCCATGTTGCTGCTGATCATGAGTTCGAACCCCTGTGGAGGTTCATTTTTTTTTAAATTATGTTTTTTTCAGCTTTTATTTTATTGGGAACCCACAAGTTTGAAATACTGGATCCGCCTATGTACGAGGAACTTTCAAATACTGCCTGCCCACAGTATACCAGATACTAAATAAACCAAAAAATCAAATTTATATCTAATTGACTGCTAATTATTCAAATAAAAGTTCATTCCAGCATAATTATGATCTATGGAATTACATATTGTAATTCCAGAAATTAAGATACATAAAGATGATTATCATACAATTAATAGTCTAACATCCCACCCTTTTCACAAACAAACAACAATAATACCTCCTAACCATACAAGGATCTTCCAAATACTGCCTACAGTAAACCAAATACAAAATAAAATTTCATCCCAACATAATTATGATTTATGAACTAAAAACATGTTGTAATTTTCAGAAACTAAAAAATACAAAAAAGTAGGTCTCACAGTTGCATAAATTTGTCAATATCCAAATCCGCCAACGCCTCAACAGGCGCCGCCAAACACACGCGGTGCCAATCTTCTTCTTCATCACATGTTCCATCAACACATCTTCCATAAATTGTTTGCTTGGATAATGGAGATTTTGTAAGTACATGGAGAGGAAGCAGTGAGAGCAACACCTTGTTTGGATTGTTGTTAGTTGTGTGCTATTTATGTGCGACACCCCTAAATTTAACTTATTCCACTATACAACAACAACATAACTGTTATAAAACAATAAAGAACAAGAAGAAGAGTAGAGAGAATAGAACAATAAAAACAAGAAAAGTAGAGAGAATAGAGAGATTTCTTCTCAGGGATGGGAGATTATATAATTGTCAATACAATAAGTAAAAGACAGATGCTTCAAATCCTAATAGATATCAAAATAGATCTTGATAGACATTCACTATAATGTAAATACATTTATAACACTCTCCCTTGAATATCTAATTGGTAGATATGTGCCTCGTTAAAACCTTACTAGAAAAAACCCAGTAGAAAAAAAAATCTAGTGAAGGAAAAAGAGTACACATCTCTAATAATACGCATTTCGGCTGCCTCATTAAAAAACTTACAAGGAAAATCCAGTGGGACAAAACCTCGTAAGGGAAAAAGAGTACAACACGTATTAAGTCCCCTAATGAGAACATCCTTGATCTTTGCATCTCGATCTTGTGCAACATCTTCTTGAAAGTTGCAATTGGAAAAGATTTGGTGAACAAATCAGTCACATTGTCAGTTGAACAAATCTGTTGCACGTTAATATCATTATTCTTTTGTAGCTCATGTATGTAGAAAAGCTTTGGCAAAATGTGCTTCGTTCTATCTCCATTTATGAATCCTTCCATAAGATGTGCTATGTATGCTGAATTATCTCTGTATAAAATTGTGGGTAGATTTTCATATTTCACACCACATTTTTCTCGAATGAGATGTATCATGGACCTCAACCATACATATTCTCGGCTTGCTTCATGAATAGCTATTATCTCAGCATGATTCGATCAAGTGGCTACGATAGGATGCTTTGTATATCTCCAAGATATGACAGTACCACCACATATGAACACAACCTATTTGAGATCGAGTTTTATGCGGGTCAGATAAGTACCAAACATCAGCATGGCCAATAAGATCGGGACTGCAATCTTTAGAATAAAACAAGCTCATGTGTTTTATCCCATTTTGATGTCTCATAGTAGGAGCAGAAATATACCTTGCTAACAAATTGACTGAAAAGGCTATAGGCCTTGTAGTATTTGCAAGGTACATGGGTGCATCAATTGCACTAAGATATCGTACTTCATAACCAATCCAATTCATTTCGAATTTCAGCAAATAATCTATTGCTTTGAAAACTCTCCAAGAGTTCCAATGATGTTCAAGCAATAAGCTTATACAATATAAGGATTATAAATAAGTTTCCTAGAAACTTTTATATGCTTCAAGCAGTTTGAATCCTTAAAAGTTTTCACATAAGTTTTGTCAAGTAACAATATTCAACATTTCATGAGTGACATCTTCAAGTGTCTGAACTGCAAATCAAATAAGTTTTATGCTTACCAAAATGCATCCTTTCATGTCACTTGATAAATGTTTCTACGTCAGCATGCTTAAATAAACGTAGAATTCAGATCCTCGTAATCTTTCACAATATTGCGCCAATGTTGTGTCAAAGATATTGATGATATATCATTTTGTATCGGTTCACAATGCGACATAACATTTGAGATCTCATCACTTCATTATTTTCAGGTATATGAACCTCTCATAAGGTTTCATGAAGTGGTATGTCGTAGGCTCTTCAAGAGCTCATTGCCTTCTTATTATGATTATTTGCTCTTTATTTTTCAAGGACTATTTCATTTGGAACCGATCAGTCTACCACGCTTCACGCATGCATAGACTTTGTCCTTTAGGAACACAAAATAAGAGTACTTGCGCTTAATATGAGATGCTTTCAACATTTGACTTGAATTATCTTTTGGATGAGGATATGGTGATAATTCCTAACATATTTCATAGCGCTTATAATCTCCCCCTTATGTTAGAAAAACTAACATACATCCTCTACTTCTTTGAGGAATCCATCTTTGTGCATTATGGTATATTCATTAATCGAATACCGCATATCAAAATTATTAGATGGAATAATTGGTTCCCGACCTTGAACCAATTGAGAGGGAAGAAATAATCATAATTTATTGGTCTAATGCATACAAATTCTATTGCAATATATCATATTTTAGACCAATACGTGAAGTTTTGTTCTCATTAATAATGGTTTAGCTATTTATCGAAGGCATTCAATGCCAAACCATCATCATCAAGATAACTTTCTGTCACGACCCGAACCGGAGCCCTGGCCGTCACGAGCATTCCCGAATCCGAAGGTCCGAAATGCCCTCTGTCTATCTAGTAATCATGCACATAATTCATATGATCAAAGTAATACGGAATAGACACAATAATACAGAAGCATGGTCAATAATTTAGCAGTTAAAGGCCTGAAAACATGCCCAACAATATTTAATAAATATTTGCAACTGTCTGCGAAATCTCTATTGACATACTATCTGAATAACTGGGACAAAGCCCCCAGCAGACCAAAAACCATACTGAAATAAATACCTAAATGACTAGGCCTTCCGAAGCAAAGAAGGCTCGCCAACTGAACTCTGAGACAACCCTGTCTGTAGACTCTACTGAGGATCTGGACCCCTAGACTACGCCTCAGTACCTGGGAGGAAGAGGGGGTTAACACAATTGTACTGGCACACGAAGCAATCCAAAATAGAGTAATTGAATATATATATAATACGTGAGAGAAAATGTTCATCAAACATTATGCATAAAACAATTTCTAAAAAACACATGGGCACCTTCTGAAAACATGTAACCTGTCTGTAAATCTCAAACTCTGATCTGTGTATTACTTCTGATTTAGGTAGTATCCCCTACAAGTCTGATATTCCAGAGCGATATGGAATCCGCCATTGACTCGGCGGGGAAGCCTCCAACTCGAGTATGCCGCAAGAGTTGGAGTTCCTGAATCTGATATGCCACACGACATTTAAGTCAGCGTATAATAATATACCCGGGTCGACAAACCACAGTTTTAGGCAATGAGTTGCTTGAACTCAAGCCCTCTTCATGGAACCACCTAACATCTCTGTATGCCCATTTTTAACCTTTTCTGTACATGCAACATTCTGAATGTCTAAAATCATGATAGTCTGAAATATCTATTAGTCTGAGTATGATATGACATTGGTCTGAATTGGTATCGTCATACCAAGACTTGCAAGTCATGATTTCTGAGCCTAATACATTAAGCTAAATCTTTCATTTAAAGCATAATTTAGATCACCAAAAACATGCAACTGATATAAAAGATTTCGTGTTTCGAAACTCAAGTCAAAATCATGCAAAAACTTCATCAACATATGGTGGTCTAGCGCCTTTAGCAAATCCATGCTCTCTTTCATTACATGCATTATGAACATTAAACATTCATGCTATATTTCCTCTTTAGGGATTTAAAACCACCTTTAAATCATAACAAGAGTTCAATCATTTCATATAGTGCTTTTCAAGGATGCATTGCAAAACAATTCATATGCTATGAGAAATCTGAAAAATTCATAATAAGAGGGAATTCACCGAAAATCATGCTCTCAACAAGAATTCATTCTTAAGTACATGGTTTCATACATTCATATTCTCAAATCACTTTGGGGAAGCTCAAAAGACCAAAACAATGATGTTAAAACATTTAATACATGAATATATACATAGATTAAAAAACCCCATTCTAAAACATGACTTTTATATGCTCATGAGAATCTAGAAAACCCCCGCGTACGTCTATTTAGGAAAATAATGGGTGCTTCTTGAAGCCTGTGGATTGGGGATTCCGAATCTCTAATCAATTTTGAAAACCCACGGTTGAATCTTGATTTATTTGGGTTTTTAGTTTTGAAACCCTTGGGAGTGTTCTTGAGAATTTTTAGATGAATATGGATGTATTTTGGAGAATTGGGGACTGAATTTCGTGTTTATGGTTGAATAAGGGTGGGAAATAGATCATTTTACCCCAAAAACGAAGTGTTTAAGTCACTTGAAACCATTACATAGGCGCCGCACATGATATCGCCTATATTTACATAGGCGCCGCCTATGATATCGCCTATATTTACATAGGTGCCGCCTATGCTATCGCCTATATTTACATAGGCGCCTATGCTTTCCAGTGGCCATGTGCGATTGGTTAGGTGACACATTCTACTTTGAAAGGCCATAACTTCTTGCTCGGGTGCCGGATTTTAGAAAAATTGGTATTGTTGGAAAGCTAACTCAAAAACCTATCATTTTACACATAGTTGGCTCTCTAATTCAACATATACAAAGAGTCATGGTTGATAGAAGTTGACAAAAATTATAATCTCCACTTATACTTAATCGATCGAAGTAGTTTTCAACTCGTCCTTGAGTCAAAGGGCCTCTATGGTCTAACTTCAAGCTTGAATGGATTCACATACTACACAAATAATTAACATGCCATATTGGCATAGGATTTATGGCTTCGGGATTATCAACGCGTCAGAGTCATGGTTTTTATTCTAGCCCAAAATGCGGGGTGTTACATTATCTCCCCCTTGGGATCATTCATCCCCGAATGATGGATAGAATGTCGAAGTCTTAAGGGTATGGGATAACGCGGACATGATATGTTCCCTAAGAAAGAATACACTGATCGAAAACATGACTATAAGATTGGAACTACTGATGTTTTAAATGCTTATGCCGGACATGCATATCCGAGGCATGGAATACACAACTGAAGCTACTCATAGGCTGAATTCTCATAATGAATCATGCATATCTGATTCATGGATCTGTGACCGAGTTGTTCTCATGAATGCAGGACTGAATACACTGATAAGCTGAACTTTTCTATTGAACATGCATTTCTAATGCATGCATATCTGACTGAACTAACGTATGAACGTATGGCTAAATACGCAATAATAACTGATGTGAAGCTTGTAATAAGAATATATGCATGCAACTGAATGGGGTATCTCCCCCTTGGTACCCTATGTCCCTCTATGAATGCTCAATTCACTAAGATACTCAGAAAACTGAGGCGATGCACAGGGCACCTACGAATTGAATCATAATTGAACATCTGGAATCTTAATTTAATGCATGATGCATGAAATGGGATATACTCGTAACTACTGGTATACTCTATCTTGGAACAGTAGCATGTCTGAGATTTTGAGTAGCATGAATAAGTGCAAAGACGAGAAAACAAGTCATGCGAATCTAACTGCTGAACTGGCTTATTGGCCATATAGACTGAATTATACTACACCCTCATACTTAACTGGAGTATCTCTTCATCACAATTCTCTAAAGAAATTCTAGCAGTAATAGGGAGCCATGAATCTTGGGTATGGATTATACAAGACATCCAACTGAGGAATCACCACATTGACACTACTCTGCAGTCTGGAACATAGGCATATAACTCCTGAATTAGGATAGAATTGCCAGGCCTTTGGCATTACAACTTCTTACTTTCAAGCTTAGCACACTTCTCGAATATCACTTAACTATACTATTCTCCTTAAATATCATATTCATTCATCTCAGCTTAAAATTCTCATATGAGCATTGACAAATCTTTCTACTAATGTCGGAAATAACTTAATCCCTTCACCGTGATCAAGCCTAACTCAAAGTCACAAAAATACAACATGCTATACCACACTATTATTCTAAACCATATGGTGCAATCTTCTATATCTCCTTTAAAGATCACATCCTAAGTATAACATGCCTTACCACTTCAATGACTACTCTGAACTCTTACTATGAAGTCGCTAGCGCATATAGCGTTCCTTTACAACAATCTCGACATGTCATTCAAGCCTATCTTTATAACCACATATGAACTTCAAAGCAAACACTCATAAAGGCATACTTCACATATTCTCTAAACCACTATCAATATCACTCCCATGAGATACCCCAAGAACATACACATACAAAATTCCACTAACCATCACATAAATAAAACCTTGGCCCCAAATCTTACTTCATACTTATGGCCTTATCTAAACAAGCGTACTATGATCTTCCATCAACAAGGAATAATTACTCACCACCACTATCATCGCATAAGGAGGAGTCACAAAAAGGTTAGAACATAAGATCTGGAGGCATGAAATGCTACTATATGAAGCTTGATACTCATCTAAGGCCTGAGGAATAGCAAAACAACAACAGGGACTCACCAAAGCACTCTGAATTTAGGGTATTCATGGCTATAAGCTGAATCTCGCCAATCATTTGGCGTAAAACATGAGTTATGGAAACGGAGCACATTATAAAGCGTGAGTACATGACTCTCTATCATATGTATGAACGTGAACTGATCATGGAACTAAATCGTAAAACATGAGTAGGTATTAGGATCACTGAGAAATACTGAGATAGGAATGGGTTGAGATTCAACCTTACTTTTTGATGTTCTATATCATCATGACATCACTACAAGAATCTGAGAGTCTTACTTGGTTATTCGTTTAGTCATCTCCCCCTTAGCTTCAAGCCATCATCTTAAGTTTTTGGGAGATACCTTACTAGACTTTAAACTTAACTGCACTCACTGCACTCTGGTTTCTTAAATATGACAATACACAAAATTAATAAAACTTAACCCGAAAGACCACATATGAGAGTGGAACGCCCACTGCTAATACTACCTCCTGAGGCACACTCTATCATTCTGTAACCCCAATAGTCATCATCTATTACTCGAACACTTACAACTTCGAATTTTCATGAGTATCTCCAAAGTTGAAGTGCACACCCTCTAGTGTCTCTACTCTTATTTCTATTAGCATGACTTTCAAGGACTCGAGCTTAAATTATAACACCTAACATGGGTATCACCAAGTCTTCAATGAGCCACTCTATTTCTATCGTAGTCTACCAATATAGCATCTTCAAACTTATTTTCCTCTACCATGAGAATCAAGTTCATATCAAAAGGCTCAACGCTATCAATCAATGGTCCTTAACTTGGCTATTTAGAACACCATATACCATCTAGCTAGTCTTTTTCCACCTAGCAACTCAAAGGTACCAGTAGCCACACACAATATGTAATAACCTTAGAAAAATACTACAACTTCATACCACCTTGGGCTTACTTCTACATCACATATACAACGTCATACTTCATTACAAATCAAATAAACTTAGGCACTTGCATACACTGTTCAAGCCTATAGATTACTTCCATATAACTAGTATCATTAACCAAGAAATCATCACATCCACCTCCATGGCCATTAATTGTTTCAAACTTAATGTCTAGTGCTAAACATGATTTACAACCTACCTTACACACAATCCTCACTTAGAAACTATATAATAAACATCAAGAAACACTAGTACACTAGAAATTCATAACCACAATAATTGATCATGACCTTACGGTTTTCCTTGTCATAATCCATTAGCACGTACTATTTCAACACATCAAGCTTACAAATCTAATCCCATGAAACATGTATCATCAATCTCTTTCCACTATTCACCACCACACCATTTAAATTCAAGTCTATAGTCTAGCATCAATCATTTATAACCAATGAAGAGTGCAACATAATATAAATATACTAATCCTTCAAATTGGGATATTCTACCCAAATACTTCAAAAATATACTACATACTTTCTCACAAGTAGTATTAGTTTAAAACTACCAATGAGAAGGAGGTTAAGGGGTAAGGTCACATAATAGACATGATCAACCTTAAGCTTATATTATAACCATACAATCTTATCTACTTATACGGCTTTCTCACATCACACTTACTTACCCCAATGGGCATTTAGACTACATTTAAATACCCCATAAGACAATGAGTCTATACTTACAACCTACTGGCTAATCTAGCCATTTTCATTCATAGCCTATAAGGGGTTTCTATAACCACCTTAAATATCCAATCTGGGCTCTTTCTCTATTTTGAAAGGAAGAAAACAAATAACATTCTGAGTCAACACTTCCCCCATGGACTACCATACAATCCATAAATGGTACCGCCACATTAGTCTACCACCACAAAAGGGTAAATCATTCTCAATCAACAGTTATTCAACTATAAATATTTAATCACAAAAGTCACCCTCACTCTGACCTCTAACCTTGTGACTTCATATCACAAACTTCTTGATCTAATTTCACTACCAATAGGTCATGACACCGACACTCTAACTTATAATACTACTCGGGTGGAAATACAGTTCCAACAAACACAAGAACAACAAGATGAACAACAAGTTGCTAGTGAATCAAAATAGGCCTCACACGGCTTCACTAGACTTTTGTTTTCAACAACACAATGATATCAAGATTACAAGAGATAGAAGCTTGATACACAATATTCAATTACTCAAGAATACACATCTTACTCTTGTCTTAACTGAACGTCTCATAAGAATGAGGACACAATTTTACACTAGGGAACTCCTCTCCCGTCCTTTGTGGGACTTATGAAATTTCTGCTAGATAATCAGAGAATATCTGGAACACCAGAGTGAGGAAGAAATTAGGATAACTTTTCTTTTCGTATGGGTGACACCATAGCATGAATTAGAGTATGAAAGAGGAACATTCTGACTCTATAGCATGAACTAGAACATGAAGAAAGAGAGACATTCCTAAACGCCTTGTAACCTTCTGCTTATAAGTGTGGCGCGCTATACACCCATAAATAAGACTCTACCCAATGTGATTTTTCAGACACCCTAGGACCATGAACCGTGCTTTGATACCAAGTTTGTCACGACCTGAACCGGGGCCCTGGCCGTGACGAGCATTCCTGAACCCGAAGGCCCGGAACGCCCTCTGTCTATCTAGTAATCATGCACATAATTTATATGATCAAAGTAATACGGAATAGACACAATAATACAGAAGCATGGTCAATAATTTAAAGCAGTTAAAGGCCTAAAAACATGACCAACAGTATTTAATAAACATTTGCAACAGTCTGCGAAATCTCTACTGACATACTATCTGAATAACTGGGACAAGGCCCCCAGCAGACCAAAAACCATATTGAAATAAATTACTAACCTTGAAATTACCTTTAGATTTGTAATCTCACCTTATTTGGTAGAATATCATGTTGATAATCTAAATTAGTTAGAGACTCAAAAACTTGTGTAGCCACGTACGAACAGATCTCAATTGGTAAGAGACTTCGTACAGATCTCAATTGGTAAGAGACTTCGTACAAATCTCAATTGGTAAGAGACTTCGCGCTGATAACGTGTTATAAAATAATAAAGAATAAGAAGAAGAGTAGAGAGAATAGAGAGAGTGATTCTTATTTCTTCTCTTGAGGAATGAGAGGTTATATGATTGTCAATACAATGAACAGAACCCCTCTATTTATAGGGGAAATTTACTTCTAGTTTGAGTAAAAGACAGATGCTTCAAATCCTAATAGATATCAAAGTAGATCTTGATAGATCTTGATAGACATTCACTATAATGTAAATGCATTTATAACAATACCTGTATTCACTATATCATTATGAATTAGTATGTTTTTAAAAGTATAAAATCAAGTGTATAAGTTTAAAATTATTAAGCATCGTGGAATTAATATTAGACTAATTTCTCAGAGCGTGCACATGTTTACATTGATTCAAATAATATATGATTTTATAAAATAGTAAAAATATTATTAAATAGAATATTGAGTAAGTAATTATATATAAAAAATAATATAAATATTTAAAAAATACAATGACATACGAAAAAATTAATAAAATGTGTGATAGGAGTCAATCTATTTGTTAGTATTCCTGTTGGAATTCAGTGAAAAAAAATAATTTTTTAGAATAATGAAAAGATGGTAAACTCTAGTTTTATTGACCAATAATGTTGTTGCACTCCCATTCGAAAAATAATTTATCAAAATATTTGATACCACACCGAAGAAATGGGATTCTGATCTTATGAAGATGATTCCAGAGTTATGAGCAACATAGGTCATAGTTCTTACTAGATTAGTTGTTGCACTAGTACCACACTCTATTGTAGGTGAGTTTCTTTGATTATAGAAGTTTCAAGATTTAATGAAGCCCAAATAATTATTACAATGCCCTCTTTACCTGAAATAACAACGATACGATGATGTCAATTTATTTTTTGCTTGCTAACTTTCTCCAGTCTAGTCCAAAGTTCAACAACGTTCTTCGTTGTAAACTTATTATATAGTATGTAATTCTAAACTATATTTTAGAAATATAAAATAAAGTACATAAATTTAAAAATGATTAACTATTTTTCAATCGATATTAGACAAGTTTCTCAGCACGTGCATTGCACGTTTACGTTGAGTTAAGTAATAAATGATTTTACAAAACATTAAAAATATTATTAAATAGAATATTGAGTAAATAATTATATATATAAAAATAATATAAATATTAAAAAATGCAATGACGGTACAGAAACTGGTAAGATGCGTGACAGGAGTCAATCTATTTGTTAGCATTCCTGCTGGAATTCAGTGAAAAAATAAATTTATTGGAATAATGAAAACATGATAAACTTTAGTTTCATTAGCCAACAATGTTCTTGCACTCCCATTCGAAAATAATTTACCAAAATATTTGGTACCACAACAATGAAGTAGGATTCTAGTCTTATGTAGATGATTTCAGAGCTATGTACGACATAGGTCCTAGTTCTTACAAGACCAGTTGTTGCACTGGCACCATGCTCTATTGTAGGTGAGTTTCTTTCCTTATAGAAGTTTCATGATTTAATGAAACTCAAAAGATTATCACAATTCTCCTGTACCTGAAATCACAATGCTAAAATAAGGCCAATATATTTTTTGCTTGCTCACTTTCTTCAGTCGAGTCCGAAGTTCAACAACTTTCTTCATTGAAGAAACCCTGAACTTATTATTCAGTATGCAATTAGAAATTATGTTTTAGAAATATAAAATATAAAATAAAGTATATAAATTCAAAAATAATTAACTATTTTTAATCGATATTAGACTAGTTTCTCAGCAAGTGCACTGCATGTTTATATTGATTCAAGTAAAATATGATTTTACTAAATAGTAAAAATATTATTAAAAGAAATATTGGGTAAATAATTATATATATAAAAATAATATAAATATAAAAAAATGCAATGACGGTACAGAGAAATTGGTAAGATGCATGAAAGGAGTAAATTTATTTGTTAGAATTGCTGTTGGATTACAGTGGGAAAACAATTTTTTTGGAACAGTGGAAACATGGTAAACTCTAGTTCCATTAGCCAAAAATGTTGTTGCACTCCCATTCGATAAATAATTTATCAAAATATTTAGTACCACGTTGATGAAATGGTGTTCTGATCTTATGTAGATGATTCCAGAGTTATGTGCGGCATAGGTCATAGTTCTTACAGGACCAGTTGTTGCACTAGTACCATGCTCTATTGTAGGTGAGTTTCTTTCCTTATAAAAGTTTCATGATTTAATGAAACTCCAAAAATTATCACAATGCTCCCTGTACCTAAAATTACAATGATACAATGATGTCAATCTATTTTATGTTTGCTCACTTTCTTCAGTCGGATTTGAAGTTCAACAGTTTTATTCGTTGAAGAACACCTGAATTTATTATTCAGTATGTAATTGTGAATTATGTTTTAGAAATATAAAATATAAAATCAAGTATATAAGTTTAAAAATAATTAAATATTTTTTAATCAATACTAGATTAATATCTCAGCACGTGCACTGAACGTTTGTGTTGATTCAAGTAATATATGATTTAACAAAATAAAAAAATATTATTATAAGAATAAAGTAAATATTAAAAATGCAATGACGGTTCAAAGAAACTGATAAGATGCGCGACAGGAGTCAATCTATTTGTTAGCATTCTTGTTGGAATTTAGTGGGAAAATGAATTTCTTGGAATAATGAAAACATGGTAAAGTCTAGTTCCATTAGCCAACAATGTTGTTGCACTCTCATTCGATAAATAATTTACGAAAATATTTGGTACCACAACGATGAAACGGGATTCTGGTCCTATGCAGATGATTCCAGAGCTATGTAAGGCATAGGTCCTAGTTCTTATAGGACCAGTTGTTGCACTAGTACCACTCTCCATTGTAGATGAGATTCTTTCCTTATAGAAGTTTTATGATTTAATGAAACTCAAAAAATCATCACAATGCTCCTGTACCTGAAATCACAATGACACAATAATTTCAATCTATTTTTTGCTTGCTCACTTTCTTCAGTCGAGTTCGAAGTTCAACAGCTTTCTTCGTTGAAGAATACCTGAACTTATTATTCAGTATGTAATTAGGAATTATGTTTTAGAAATATAAAATATTAAATATAAAATAAAGAATATAAATTCAAAAATGATTAACGATTTTTCATCGTTATTAGACTAATTTCTCGACACGTGCACTGCATACTCATATTGATTCAAGTAAAATATGATTTTACTAAATAATAAAAATATTATTAAAAAAATATTAAGTAAATAATTATATATATAAAAATAATATAAATATTGAAAATTGCAATGACGGTACAGAGAAACTGATAAGATGCGCGACAGGAATCAATCTATTTGTTAGCATTCTTGATGGACTCCAGTGAGAAAACGAATTTATTGGAATAATGGAAACATGGTAAACCCTAGTTTCACTAACCAAAAATGTGTTGTTGCACTTCCATTCGAGAAATAATTTACCAAAATATTTGGTACCACAACGATGAAACATGATTCAAATCTTATATAGATGATTTCAGAGCTATGTGCAACATAGGTCATAGTTCTTACATGACCATTTGTTGCACTAGTACCACGCTCCATTGTAGGTGAGTTTTCTTTCTTTATAGAAGTTTCATGATTTAATGAATCTCAAAAAATTATCGCAGTGCTCCGTATGCCTGAAATTACAATGATACAGTGATGTCAGTCTATTTTTTTTTTGCTCACTTTCGCCAGTAGAGTCCGAAGTTCAACAACTTTCTCTGTTGATGAACACCAAAACTTTTTATTCAGTATATATTTATGAACTATGTTTTAGATATATAAAATATAAAAGAAAGTATATAAGTTAAAAAATAATTAAATATTTTTTAATTGATATTAGACTGGTTTCTTAGCACGTACACTGCACGTTTTTACATTGAATTGATATTAGACTAGTTTCTCAGCATGTACACTGCACGTTTAAATTGATTCAAGTAATAAATAATTATATAGAATATTAAAAATATTATTAAATAGAATATTGAGTAAATAATTATATATATAAAAATAATATAAATATTGAAAAATGCAATGACAGTACAGAGAAATTGGTAAGATGAGTGAAACGAGTCAATCTATTTGTTTGCATTCATGCTGGAATTCAGTGGAAAAACAAATTTCTTGGAATAATGAAAACATGGTAAACTCTAGTTCCAATAGCCAACAATGTTCTTGCACTCCCATTCGAGAAATAATTTACCTAAACATTTGGTACCACAATAATGAAGTGGGATTCTGGTCTTATGTAGATGATTTCAAAGCTATGTGCGGCATAGGTCATAGTTCTTACAGGACCAGTTGTTGCACTAGTACGATGCTCCATTGTAGGTGAGTTTCTTTCCTTATAGAAGTTTCATGATTTAATGAAACTCAAAAACTTATCACAATGCTCCCTGTTCCTGAAATCACAATGATACAATAATGTCAATCTATTTTTTACTTGTTCAATTTCTTCAGTCGAGTTCCAAGTTCAACAACTTTCTTCGTTGAAGGACTCCTGAACTTATTATTCAATATGTAATTATGAATTATGTTTTAGAAATATAAGATATAAAATAAAGTATATAAGTTTAAAAATAATTAACTATTTTTAATTGATACTAGACTACTTTCTCAGCATGTACACCGCACGTTTGCCTTGATTCAAGTTATAAATGATTTAACAAAATAGTAAAAATATTATTAAATAAAATTTTGAGTAAGTATTTGTATATAAAAGAATAATATAAATATTAAAAATGCAATGACGGTACAAAGAGATTGGTAAGATGCGCGACAGGAGTCAATGTATTTATTAGCATTCCTGCTGTAATTTAGTGGGAAAATGAATTTCTTGGAATAATGAAAACATGGTAAAGTCTAGTTCCATTAGCCAACAATGTTGTTGCACTCCCATTAGAGAAATAATTTACGAAAATATTTGATACCACAACGATGAATCAAGATTCTGGTCTTAAGTAGATGATTCCAGAGCTATCCGCGTCATAGGTCATAGTTCTTACACGATCAATAGTTGCACTAGTACCACGCTCCATTTTAGGTGAGTTTCTTTCCTGATAGTAGTTTCAAGAAATTATAAAGCTCAAAAAATTATCACAATGCTCCTTGTACCTGAAATCAATATGATACAAATTACAATGATGTCAATCCATTCTTTGCTTGCTAACTTTCTCCTGTCGAGTTCAAAGTTCAACAACTTTTTTCGTTGATGAACACCAAAACTTATTATTCAATATGTAATTATGAATTATGTTTTAGAAATATAAAATATAAAATAAATTAATAAGTTTTAAAATAGTTAACTATCTTGTAATCGATATTAAACTAGATTCTCAGCACGTGCACTGCATGTTTATGTTGATTCAAGTAATTTATGATTTTACAAAATTGTAAAAATATTAATAAATATAATATCGAGTAAGTGATTATACATATATAAAAATAATATAAATATTAAAAAATACAATGTCGGTATAGAGAAACTGGTAAGATGTGCAACAAGAGTCAATCT
Organism: Capsicum pubescens; assembly: GCA_030864215.1. Taxonomy (NCBI): domain Eukaryota; kingdom Viridiplantae; phylum Streptophyta; class Magnoliopsida; order Solanales; family Solanaceae; genus Capsicum; species Capsicum pubescens. Next base: position 3,918,850 of record CM061543.1, on the reverse strand, counting down.
AGATGTTAGCATTCCTGCTGGAATCCAGTGAAAAAAATGAATTTCTTGGAATAATGAAAACATGGTAAACTCTAGTTTCATAGACCAAAAATATGTTGTTGCACTTCCATTCGAGAAATAATTTACCAAAATATTTGGTACCACAACGATGAAACATGATTCTGATCTTATATAGATGATTTAAGAGTTATGTGCAGCATAGGTCATAGATCTTACATGACCAGTTGTTGCACTAGTACCACGCTCTATTATAGGTGAGTTTCTTTCCTTATAGAAGTTTCATGATTTAATGAAGCTCAAAAAATTAGCGCAATGCTCCCTGTACCTGAAATAACAATGAACAGTGATGTCAATCTGTTTTTCGCTTGCTCACTTTCTCTAGTCGAGTCCGAAGTTCAACAACTTTCTCCATTGATGAACACCAAAACATGTTATTCAGTATATAATTATGAATTATGTTTTAGATTTATTAAATATAAAAGAAAGTATATAAGTTTAAAAATAATTAACTATTTTTTAATTGATATTAGACTAGTTTCTCAGCACGTGCACTGCACGTTAACATAGATTCAAGTATTAAATAATTTTATAAAATATTAAAAATATTATTAAATAGAATATTGAGTAAATAATTATATATATAAAAACAATATAAATATTAAAAAATGCAATGACGGTACAGGGAAATTGGTAAGATGCGTAAAAGGAGTTAAACTATTTGTAAGCATTCCTATTGGAATTCAGTGGAAAAACGAATTTCTTGAAATAATGAAAACATGGTAAACTCTAGTTTCAATAGCCAACAATGTTCTTGCATTCCCATTCGAGAAATAATTTACCAAAACATTTGGTACCACAATCATGAAGTAGGATTCTTGTCTTATGTAGATGATTCCAGAGCTACGTGCGACATAGGTCATAGTTCTTACACGACCAATTGTTGCACTAGTACCACGCTCCATTGTAGGTGAGTTTCTTTCCTTATAGAAGTTTCAGGAAATTATAAAGCTCAAAAAATTATCACAATGCTCCCATACCTGAAATCAATATGATACAAATAATACAATGATGTCAATCTATTCTTTGCTTGCTAACTTTCTCCTGTCGAGTTCAAAGTTCAACAACATTTTACATTGATGAACACCAAAACTTATTATTCAGTATGTAATTATGAATAATGATTTAGAAATAAAAAATATAAAATAAATAACTAAGTTTTAATATAATTAACTATTTTGTAATCGATATTAAACTAGTTTCTCAGCACGTGCACTGCACGTTTACGTTGATTCAAGTAATATATGATTTTACAAAATTGAAAAAATATTATTAAATATAATATCGAGTAATTGATTATACATGTATAAAAATGATATAAATATTGAAAAATGCAATACCGGTACTGAGAAACAGGTAAGATGCGTGACAGGAGTCAATCTATTTATTGGCATTCCTGCTGAAATTTAGTGAGAAAATAAATTTCTTGGAATAATGAAAACATGGTAAAGTTTAGATCCATTAGCTAACAATGTTGTTGCACTCTCATTCGAAAAATAATTTACGAAAATATTTGGTACCACAATGATGAAACGGGATTCTGGTCTTAACTAGATGATTCCAGAGCTATGTGCAGCATAGGTCATAGTTCTTACATGACCAGTTGTTGCACTAGTATCACACACTATTATAGGTAAGTTTCTTTCCTTATAGAAGTTTCATGATTTGATGAAGCTCAAAAAATTATCACAGTGCTCCCTGTACCTGAAATAACAATGATACAGTGATGTCAATCTATTTTTCGCTTACTCACTTTCTCTAGTCGAGTTCGAAGTTCAACAACTTTCTCCCTTGATGAACACCAAAATTTGTTATTCAGTATATAATTATGAATTATGTTTTAGATATATAAAATACAAATGAAAGTATATAAGTTTAAAAATAATTAACTATTTTTAATTGATATTAAACTAGTTTCTTAGCACGTGCAGTGCACGTTTACATTGATTCAAGTAATAAATAATTTTATAAAATATTATAACTATTATTAAATAGAATATTGAGTAAATAATTATATATATAAAAATAATATAAATATTGAAAGATGCAATGACGGTACAGAGAAACTGGTAAGATGCGTAAAAGGAGTCAAACTATTTGTTAGCATTCCTGCTTGAATTCAATGGAAAAATGAATTTCTTGGAATAATGAAAACATGGTAAACACTAGTTCCAATAGCCAACAATGTTCTTGCACTCCCATTATCGAAATAATTTACCAAAACATTTAATACCACAACAATGAAGTGGGATTCTGATCTTATGTAGATGATTCCAGAGCTATGTAAGGCATAGGTCATAGTTCTTACAGGACCAGTTGTTGCACTAGTACCACACTTCATTGTAGGTGAGTTTCTTTCCTTATAGAATTTTCATTATTTAATGAAACTCAAAAAATTATCACAATACTCCCTGTACCATAAATCACAATGATACAATGATGTCAATCTAATTTTTGTTTGTTCACTTTCTTCAGTCGAGTTCCAAGTTAAACAACTTTCTTTGTTGAAGAACACCTGAACTTATTATTCAGTATGTAATTATAAATTATGTTTTAGAAATATAAGATATAAAATAAAGTATATAAGTTTAAAAATAATTAACTATTTTTTAATCGATACTAGACTAGTTTCTCAGCACGTGCACTGCACGTTTGCGTTGATTCAAGTTATATATGTTTTTACAAAATAGTAAAAATATTATTAAATAAAATTTTGAGTAAGTATTTATATATAAAAGAATAATATAAATATTAAAAAATGCAATGACGGAACAGAGAAACTGATAAGATGCACGACAGGAGTCGATCTATTTGTTAGCATTCCTGCTGGAATTTAGCGGAAAAATGAATTTCTTAAAATAATGAAACCATGGTAAAGTCTAGTTCCATTAGCTAACAATGTTGTTGCACTCCCATTCGAGAAATAATTTACAAAAATATTTGGTTCCATAACGATGAAACAGGATTCTGGTCTTTATGTAGATGATTCCAGAGCTATGTGCGGCATAGTTCATAGTTCTTACACGACCAATTGTTTCTCTAGTACCACGCTCCATTGTAGGTGAGTTTCTTTCCTTATAGAAGTTTCATGATTTTTTGAAGATCGAAAAATTATCACAATGCTCCCTGTACCTGAAATCAATATGATACAATGATGTCAATCTATTCTTTGCGTGTTAACTTTCTCCTGTCGAGTTTGAAGTTCAACAACTTTCTTCGTTGATGAACACCAAAACTTATTATTCAGTATGTAATTATGAATTATGTTTTAGAAATATAAAATAAATTAATAAGTTTTAAAATAATTAACTATTTTTAGTCGATATTAGGCTAGTTTCTCCACACATGCACTGCACGTTTATGTTGATTCAAGTAATGTATGATTTTACAAAATTGTGAAAATATTATTAAATATAATATCGAGTAATTACTTATATTTATAGAAATAATATAAATATTGAAAAATGCAATATCGGTACTGAGAAACTGGTAAGATGCGCGATAGGAGTCAATGTATATATTAGCATTTCTGCTGGAATCCAGTGGAAAAATGAATTTCTTGGAATAGTGGAAATATGGTAAACTCTAATTTCATTAACCAAAAATGTGTTGTTGCACTTCCATTCGAGAAATAATTTACCAAAACATTTGGTACCACAACGATGAAACATGATTATGATCTTATATAGATGATTTCAGAGCTATGTGCAACATAATTCATAGTTCTTACATGACCAGTTGTTGTACTAGTACTACGCTCTATTGTAGGTGAGTTTCTTTCCTTGTAGAAGTTTCATGATTTAATGAATCTCAAAAAATTATCATAGTGCTCCCTGTACCTGAAATAATAATCATACATTGAGGTCAATCTGTTTTTCGCTTGCTCACTTTCTCCAGTCGAGTTTGAAGTTCAAAAACTTTCTCTATTGATGAACACCAAAACTTGTTATTCAGTGTATAATTATGAATTATGTTTTAGATATATAAAATACAAAAAAAAGTATATTAGTTTAAAAAATAATTAACTATTTTTTAATTGATATTAGACTAGTTTCTTAGCATGTGCACTGCACGTTTACATTGATTCATGTAATAAATAATTTTAAAAATACTATAAATATTATTAAATAGAATATTGAGTAAATAATTATATATATAAAAATAATATACATATTAAAAAATGCAATGACGGTACAGAGAAACTGGTAAGATGCGTAAAAGGAGTCAAACTATTTGTTAGCATTCCTGCTTGAATTCAATGGAAAAATGAATTTCTTGGAATAATGAAAACATGGTAAACACTAGTTCCAATAGCCAACAATGTTCTTGCACTCCCATTATCGAAATAATTTACCAAAACATTTAATACCACAACAATGAAGTGGGATTCTGATCTTATGTAGATGATTCCAGAGCTATGTAAGGCATAGGTCATAGTTCTTACAGGACCAGTTGTTGCACTAGTACCACACTTCATTGTAGGTGAGTTTCTTTCCTTATAGAATTTTCATTATTTAATGAAACTCAAAAAATTATCACAATACTCCCTGTACCATAAATCACAATGATACAATGATGTCAATCTAATTTTTGTTTGTTCACTTTCTTCAGTCGAGTTCCAAGTTAAACAACTTTCTTTGTTGAAGAACACCTGAACTTATTATTCAGTATGTAATTATAAATTATGTTTTAGAAATATAAGATATAAAATAAAGTATATAAGTTTAAAAATAATTAACTATTTTTTAATTGATACTAGACTAGTTTCTCAGCACGTGCACTGCACGTTTGCGTTGATTCAAGTTATATATGTTTTTACAAAATAGTAAAAATATTATTAAATAAAATTTTGAGTAAGTATTTATATATAAAAGAATAATATAAGTATTAAAAAATGCAATGACGGAACAGAGAAACTGATAAGATGCACGATAGGAGTCGATCTATTTGTTAGCATTCTTGCTGGAATTTAGTGGAAAAACGAATTTCTTAAAATAATGAAAACATGGTAAAGTCTAGTTCCATTAGCTAACAATGTTGTTGCACTCCCATTCGAGAAATAATTTACAAAAATATTTGGTTCCATAACGATGAAACAGGATTCTGGTCTTTATGTAGATGATTCCAGAGCTATGTGCGGCATAGTTCATAGTTCTTACACGACCAATTGTTTCTCTAGTACCACGCTCCATTGTAGGTGAGTTTCTTTCCTTATAGAAGTTTCATGATTTTTTGAAGATCGAAAAATTATCACAATGCTCCCTGTACCTGAAATCAATATGATACAATGATGTCAATCTATTCTTTGCGTGTTAACTTTCTCCTGTCGAGTTTGAAGTTCAACAAATTTCTTCGTTGATGAACACCAAAACTTATTATTCAGTATGTAATTATGAATTATGTTTTAGAAATATAAAATATAAAATAAATTAATAAGTATTAAAATAATTAACTATTTTTAGTCGATATTAGGCTAGTTTCTCCACACATGCACTGCACGTTTACGTTGATTCAAGTAATGTATGATTTTACAAAATTTTGAAAATATTATAAAATATAATATCGAGTAATTTCTTATATTTATAGAAATAATATGAATATTAAAAAATACAATACCGGTACTGAGAAACTAGTAAGATGCGCGACAGGAGTCAATTTATATATTAGCATTTCTGGTGGAATCCAGTGAAAAAATGAATTTCTTGGAATAATGAAAACATGGTAAACTATAGTTTCATTAACCAAAAATGTGTTGTTGCACTTTCATTCGAGAAATAATTTACCAAAAATTTGGTACCTCAACGATGAAATATGATTATGATCTTATATAGATGATTTCAGAGCTATGTGCAACATAATTCATAGTTCTTACATGGCCAGTTGTTGCACTAGTACTTCGTTCTATTGTAGGTAAGTTTCTTTCCTTATAGAAGTTTCATGATTTAATGAAGCTTAAAAAATTATCATAGTGCTCCCTGTACCTAAAATAAGAATGATACAGTGATGTCAATTTGCTTTTCGCTTGCTCACTTTCTCCAGTTGAGTCCGAAGTTCAACAACCTTCTCCGTTGATGAACACCTAAACTTGTTATTCAAAATATAATTATGAATTATGTTTTAGATATATAAAATATAAAAGAAAGTTTATAAGTTTAAAAATAAATATATATTTTTTAATTGATATTAGATTGGTTTCTCAGCACGTACACTGCACATTTACATTGATTCAAGTAATAAATAATTTTATAAAATATTGTAAATATTATTAAACTGAATAATGAGTAAATAATTATATATATATAAATAGTATAAATATTGAAAAATGCAATGACGGTACAGAGAAACTGGTAAGATGCGTGAAAGGAGTTAAACTATTTGTTAGCATTCCTGCTTGAATTCAGTGGAAAAACTAATTTCTTGGAATAATGAAAACATGGTAAACTCCAGTTCCAAAAGCCAATAATGTTCTTCCACTCCAATTCGAGGAATAATTTATCAAAACATTTGGTACCTCAACAATGAAGTAGGATTCTGGTCTTATGTAGATGATTCCAGAGTTATGTACGGCATAGGTCATAGTTCTTACAGGACCAGTTGTTGCACTAGTACCACACTCCATTATAGGTGAGTTTCTTTCCTTATAGAAGTTTATTGATTTAATGAAACTAAAAAATTATCACAATGCTCCCTGTACCTGAAATCACAATGATACAATGATATCAATCTATTTTTTCCTTGTTCACTTTCTTCAGTCGAGTTTCAAGCTAAACAGATTTATTCGTTGAAGAACACCTGAACTTATTATTCAGTATGTAATTATGAATTATGTTTTAGAAATATAAGATATAAAATAAAGTATATAATTTTAAAAATAATTAACTATTTTTAATCGATACTAGATTAGTTTCTCAGCACGTGCACTGCACGTTTGTGTTGATTCAAGTTATATATGATTTTACAAAATAGTAAAAATATTATTAAATAGAATTTTGAGTAAGTATTTATATATAAAAGAATAATATAAATATTAAAAAATTCAATGACGGTACAGAGAAACTGGTAAGATGCGCAACAGGAGTCAATCTATTTGTTAGCATTCCTGCTAGAATTTAGTGGGAAAACGAATTTATTGGAATAATGAAAACATGGTAAAGTCTAGTTTCATTAGCCAACAATGTTGTTGCTCTCCCATTCGAGAAATAATTTACGAAAACATTTGGCACCATAATGATGAAAAGGGATTCTGGTTTTATGTAGATTATTCCATAGCTATGTGCGACATAGTTCATAGTTCTTACACGACCAATTGTTTCACTAGTACCACGCTCCATTGTAGGTGAGTTTCTTTCTTATAGAAGTTTCATGATTTTATGAAGCTCGAAAATTTATCACAATGCTCCCTGTACCTGAAATCAGTACGATACAATGATGTCAATCTATTCTTTGCGTGTTAACTTTCTCTTGTCTAGTTTGAAGTTCAACAACTTTCTTCGTTTATTAAAACCAAAATTTATTATTCATTTTGTAATTATGAATTATGTATTAGAAATATAAAATAAATTAATAAGTTTTAAAATATTTAACTATTTTTAATCAATATTAGACTAGTTTCTCCACACATGCACTGCACGTTTACGTTAGTTCAAGTAATGTATGATTTTACAAAATTGTAAAAATAATATTAAATATAATATCGAGGAACTACTTATATTTATAGAAATAATATAACTATTGAAAAATGCTATATCGGTATTGAGAAACTGGTAAGATGCGTGACAGGAGTCAATCTATATGTTAGAATTCCTGCAGGAATCCAGTGGAAAAATGAATTTCTTGAAATAATGGAAACATGGTAAACTCTAGTTTCATTAACAAAAAATGTGTTGTTGCACTTCTATTCGAGAAATAATTTACCAAAACATTTGGTACCACAATGATGAAACATGATTATGATCTTATATAGATGATTTCAAAACTATGTGCAACATAATTCATAGTTCTTACATGACCAGTTATTGCACTAGTACCACACTCTATTGTAGGTGAGTTTCTTTCCTTATAGAAGTTTCATGATTTAATGAAGCTCAAAAAATTATCACAATGCTCCCGGTACCTGAAATAACAATGATACAGTGATGTCAATCTGCTTTTCGCTTGCTCACTTTCTCCAGTCGAGTCCGAAGTTCAATAACTTTCTCCATTGATGAACACCAAAATTTGTTATTCAACATATACAACAACAACAAAACCAGTATAATCCCACATAGTGGGGTCTGGGGAGGGTAGAATGTACGCAGACCATACCACTACCTCTGAAGAAGTAGAGAGGCTATTTCCGATAGACCCCCGGCTAAAGAAAGGGACCGCGATCGAGGTCCAAACATCTGAAGCATACAACATGATAAAATAAACATGTTACAACAACCACAAAAAGGATATTTACCAACAAAGGCACCCTCCCAACCCTAGCACTACCAACCAAGCTACACAAAACTCTTCTACCGCCCACCTATTGCCTGACCACACCCCTTAATCCTCTACCCTAATACTCTTCCTCTAAACCTTCCTAATTAGGGTTATGTCCTCAATAAGCCGTAATTTCTCCATGTCACTTCTAATCACTTCTCTCCAGTATTTCTTAGGTCTACCCCTACCCCGCCTAAAACCATCCAAGGACAACCTCTCATACCTATGAACTAGAGCATCCGTGCCCCTTTTCATCACATGCTCAAACCATCTCAACCTCCCTTTTCGAATCTTATCCTCCACCGACGCCGCTCCCACCTTCTCCCGAATGATCTAATTCCTAACCCTGTCTGCCCTCGTGTAACCACATATCCAACGTAACATCCTTATTTCATCCATCTTCAGCTTATGGATATGAGAACTCTTAACAGGCCAACACTATGCGCCGTACAACATAGCCGGTCGAACTGCAACTCTGTAGAATTTGCTTTTAAGCTTGAGAGGCTCCTTCCTATCGCATATAATTCTCGAGGCAAGTCGCCATTTCAACTAGCCCACCCCAATACGGTGAGATACATCCTCATCAATCTCTCCATTCCCCTGAATCATAGACCCAAGATACTTAAAACTATATCTCTTACACACCACCTGAGAATCCAACTGCACTACCACCTCATCCTTATGCTTCTTGTCACTAAACTTGCACTCCAAGTACTCCGTCTTAGTCCTATTCAACCTAAATCCTTTAGTTTCAAGGGTTTGTCTCCAAACCTCCAACTTATCATTAACACCTCGCCGAGACTCATCAATCAAGACTACATCATCCGCAAAAAGCATACACCATGGCACCTCTCCTTGAATGCTCCGTGTCAACACATCCATAACCGCAACGAATAAAAACGGACTAAGAGTCGATCCCTGGTGAAACCCTATCAGGATTGGAAAATGCTCGAAATCCCCTCCGACAGTCCTTACCCGAGTCTTCGTCCCCTCGTACATGTCCCTAATTCAACATATAATTATGAATTATGTTTTAGATATATAAAATATAAAAGAAAGTATATCAGTTTAAAAATAATTAACTATTTTTTAATTAATATTAGACCAGTTTCTCAGCACGTGCACTGCACGTTTACATTGATTCAAGTAAAATATGATTTTACTTAATAATAAAAATATTATTAAAAGGAATATTGGGTGAATAATTATATATATAAAAATAATATAAATATTAAAAAATGCAATGACGGTACAGAGAAACTGCTAAGATGCGTGAAAAGAGTCAATCTATTTGTTAGAATTCCTGTTGGAATTCAGTGGAAAAACGAATTTCTTTGAATAATGAAAACATGGTAAACTCTAGTTCCAATAGCCAACAATGTTCTTCCACTCCAATTTGAGAAATAATTTACCAAAACATTTGGTACCACAACAATGAAGTAGGAATCTAGTCTTATGTAGATGATTCCAGATCTATGAGCGACATAGGTCGTAGTTCTTACAGGATCAGTTGTTGCACTAGTACCAAGATCCATTACAGGTAAGTTTCTTTCCTTATAGAAATTTCATGATTTAATGAAACTCAAAAAATTATCACAATGCTCCCTGTACCTGAAATCACAATGATACAATGATGTCAATCTATTTTTTGCTTGTTCACTTTCTTCAGCCGAGTTTCAACTTCAACAGCTTTCTTCGTTGAAGAACGCATGAACTTATTATTCAGTGTGTAATTATGAATTATGTTTTAGAAATATGAGATATAAAGTAAAGTATATAAATTTAAAAATAATTAACTATTTTTTAATCGATACTAGACTAGTTTCTAAGCACGTGCATTGCACGTTTGCGTTGATTCAAGTTATATATGATTTTACAAAATAGTAAAAATATTATTAAATAGAATTTTGAGTAAGTATTTATATATAAAAGAATAATATAAATATCAAAAGATGAAATGACGGTACAGAGAAACTGGTAAGATGCGCGACATGAGTCAATCTATTTGTTAGCATTCCTGCTGGAATTTAGTGGAAAAACAAACTTCTTGGAATAATGAAAACATGACAAAGTCTAGTTCCATTAGCCAACAATGTTGTTGCACTCCCATTCGAGAAATGATTTACGAAAACATTTGGTACCACAATGATGAAATGGGATTCTAGTGTTTTGTAGATGATTCCAGAGCTATGTGCGGCATAGGTCATAGTTCTTACACGACCAATTGTTGCACTAGTACCACGCTCCATTGTAGGTGAGTTTCTTTCGTTATAGAAGTTTCATGATTTTTTGAAGCTCGAAAAATTATCACAATACTCCCTGTACCTGAAATCAATATGATACAATAATGTCAATCTATTCTTTGCGTGTTAACTTTCTCCTGTCAAGTTCAAAGTTCAACAACTTTTTTTGTTGATGAACACCAAAACTTATTATTCAGTATGTAATTATGAATTATGTTTTAGAAATATAAAATATAGAATAAATTAATAAGTTTTAAAATAATTAACTATTTTGTAATCGATATTAAACTAGTTTCTCAGCACGTGCATTGCACGTTTACGTTGATTCAAGTAATATATGATTTACCAAAATTGTAAAATTATTATTAATTATAATATCGAGTAAGTGATTTTTACCACCCCGCCAAATCGTCCATGCATTAGTCTCATTTATTTTTACTTCCTAAGTGAGTAAAGTTTAAACCATATATAATTTCCTTAATTTTGAGTCTCTATCAAGTGGGAAATTGAATGAGCTTTCCGTTGATGTAAGATTTGCCCAAATCCGATACCCGGGCAAGGAGTTATGGCTAAATTTAAGTCCTATTCGTAAAACACCGTCATTTTGGTGCTTGGTGCATCGTGAAGGGGGTGTCTTTAACAATTGTCAAATTCTAGTAGCCTAGCGCGATTGTGGCGCGTCGCGCTGAAGTTTCAGGTCCCAACCAGTGGGACAACGCGATGGCCCCGCGTCGCGATGACCCATAAAATCGGGCTTCCATCTATATTTTATTCCATCTCATTAAGGGTATATTAGGTATTTTTCACCCCTTATCATCTTAAACACGAGATTATATTCCCAAGTGACCATATTAGTCAGATTTTCTTCAAAAATTCACAAGAACACTCTCTAGGGTTTTAAACTAAAAATTCAATTAACTCAAGATTCAATCGTGGATTTTTGAAACTGATTGAAGATTTGGAATCCCCAAACCGTAGGCTTCAAGAATCATCCATCAAATTTCTAAATTGAGGTACGTGGGGTTTATCCTAAAACTACATGGGCTTGTTGAAAACACCCAATTATGATTTTAAAAATCATCAAGCATGAATTTGTTAAAGGGATTTTGAGATCCATGATTTTATTATGCTTTATACATGTTTAATGATATTGTTGTTTTGGCCTTTAGGCCTTATCCCCTTAAATTGATTTACACATATAAGTATATGTATGAAACTTGAAATTTAAGATTTGTTTGAGAGCACAAATAATGAAAAATCCTCTCTTGTGATAACCTTATGTTTATGATCTTATGGTGATTGATTGAAATGCATGATTCACGGCTTGAAAATAGTTTACTCAAATACCATAGTATTTTGAGAATGATTTAGAGATTTATGATAGGGAGTTTCTCGATGTAAATATATTTTATTAAAAGAGAAAGATTTGCATGAGATCAAGAGCTTTGACATGGACATCTTGCATCATTGAAAGTTTGACAAAGAGAGTTGCATATATGTGTTTACCTGAGTTTTAAAGAAAGAGTTCTTTGAAATAATTTATTGATATGGTGGTCTCGAATTTAAGTTTTGGAAACAGAGAGTGTAATATGCCAATAATGGCTCAGAGATGTGACTTGCAAGTCAATGGTATGGCGATACCATAAGTATGTATGCCATAACATAGTATGTTTTTCAGAGTTTGATTTCAGAGAATGCATGTTTTAAAGAGTTGAAACTGGGCTTAAAGAGGCTTAGGTGGTTAGCCGAAGAAGGTTTGAGTTCAAGTAACTCTTAAACTAAAACCGTGATTTGCCGATCCGGGTATATTATTTTATGCTGGCGATGGCTGTATGGCGTAGCAGAGTCAGAGACTCCAACACTTGCAACACACTTGGGTTGGGTGCTTTCCCGCCGAGTCAATGGTGGATTCCATATAGCCTGTGGAATTTCAGAGTTGTAGGGTATACCACCTAGTGCAGAAGTAAAACAAAGAGTGTCACATAGTTTAGATGATTTTAGAGAGTCTTTCAGAAATGCCCATGTGATTTCTTACCATATGATATGTTTATGAACTGTTCTAAATTGCTCTCATATATGTTGAATATAAATTATTATTTTGGATTTTCTCTATATACCAGTACAATTGTATTGACCCCTACCTCCCAGGTTCAGAGGCTCAGTCTAGGGGTCCAGCTAATCAGTAAAGTATTCCAGAGAGAAACGATCTGTGCAGTGGTGAGCCTTCTTTGTTCCAGAAGGCCTGTCATCTCAGATTATGTTATTCCTTTGTTTTGTCTACTGGGGTACTTGTCCCAGCTTTTTAGACAGTTATCTTTAGATTATGTAGTAGAGATTTCGCAGACTGTTCCAGAAGTTGTTTAGTTGATTTCGGATTTCATTCCATATGGTTAAACTGAATCTAGAGTATGACCATGTTTATGGTTAAACTGAATCTAGAGCATGACCATGTTTATGGTTAAACTGAATCTAGAGTATGACCATGTTTTCGTATTAGATTATAATTCCACATTTTCTTTTATTATATGATTGTTGTGCATGATTACCAGATCAGATAGAGTAGGACGTTCGGGGCTTCATGGTTTGGGATGTCCGTCACGGCCAGGCCCTAGTTTGGGTTGTGACAAAGTTGGTATCAAAACACGGTTCATGGTCCCAGGGTGTCTGCGAAATCGCGTCGGGTAGAATCTTTTTTATGGGTGTGTAGCACGCCACACTTATAAGCCAGAGGCTACTAGGCGTTTAGGAATGTTTTCCTTCTTTGTGGTTTAGTTTGTGATTCAGAGTCTGAATTGTCCCCTAATCAATGGTCTCTTTTGTTTAAGAAAAACAATCATGCCTCCCCGTCGTACTATCGATTAGAATGCACAGACAGATGAGGTCCGTCCCACACATGGGATGAGGACCAGAAACAGAGCTCAAACTTCGGAGATTGATGCTACTTCGGGAATCCCACCTACTCAGACTAGCCCACCTAGGGCACCCAGAGCTCCCCGTACGGGGACTAACCGTACTCAGCCTCTCGAGAGAGAGGTATCTTGTAACGCCCCGAAATCAGGTCCCGAGACGTCACACGATGCTTAGGATCACAAGTGACCCCAAGCTAACCCTTCTACTGGCATAACTCATAAGCGACTGAACAAAAAGTATAAATCTATACAAATTTACGGAAAATAACTCTTTTCTGAATATGATAGCTACAAAACTAAATTTACAAGATTACAACTCTGGTTTTACAACCAAAACTAAAATGGAATACATCAACTTCTACTGACTGTCTATGAAGCCTCTACTAGTACTGACTATAGGTAGTTAGGTCATGACTCTCGACTATCCTAACTCAATACGGCTGGATAAAAAAAATACATCACTTCTCGAACTGTATAACTAACTCAAGCCATTGAATCAAAGGGCTCATCACCTGCTGACTGGATGGCGCGAACTGAATGGATCTGAAGATGTACACTATAACTTGTACCTACATTTCGAGAAAATGTAGCCCACATACGAATATGTGGGTCAATACCATAAAAACGTACCGAGCATATGGGGGTGCAATGCATATATAAAATAATATCTTAATATCATCACAGTTTATAAAATTATGAATGCTGATATAAATGACTCACTTAGCTCGAATTAAAATCATCACAATCATAAGAGAGTAAAATATATTGGGTGAAACATGTTAGTCATCATAATAAATCTCAATTCACTTTCATCTCAATTCCAATTCATCAAAGCAATCAAATCTCATGACAAATATCTTTAGAATATATAGTCTTTAAATCTTTCGAAAACAATGATTTTCTCAAACTCAATCTTTTAAGCAATTATATTTTCATCTCAGATAGAAGAATACACACACACACTGGGAGTCTCTTATAACCGACATAAACCATGTGAGCTACATGGAGTCCAACGTCTTACCCACGTTGGGGAGAGCTGTCCTATCCTTGCCATCGGAGTAGGACCTTAAATCGTCAATCCAAAAACTAGTGATCACTATATAAATCAACCTCTGGCTCACATCCTACGGGGGCACGTAGTTCTAGAAAAGTACCAAATCCTGCTATACCTCCCGCTCGGAGCTAAAGACTACTCCCGGACTTAGCTCAGATCTTTTCAAAAGAAAATCCACTAACAAACATTTCAACAATTCACAGCAGGAGTCATCATGCTACTCTTTTTATAATAATCAATAAAAGTGGATTTCTTTTGTCATCTCGGGTTCAAAAACACCCCTTTTTACGACCGAAAGGTCAAAGCTTCTTCATCATTTCAACTAATTTAATTTTCAAGGTAGTTATAACATATGATTTCTCAAAATAATAAACTCAAATAGGGTTCCAAAAACCCATACATCAATATCACCATAAAACCTTCCAAAGTTTCATACTTTATGACATAAGCATAAAAATAATCACGTAAAACTTAAATTTTCAGATTTATAGGTAACCATATCAACATTCTTATGAAACATCGTAAGGTATAAAATTCATATATTCAAGTTCGTAGTAAAACATATCAAATCATACATCTTTGTAAAGAAAATTAACTTTGGGATTCAAATCTCATTGTGCTTATAGCACATAATTTCTCAAAGTACAATTTCAAAGGGGGTTCGAAGACCCATATATCAATATCACGATAAAATCTCTCAAGAATCATGCTTGTCATCATAAACATATATAAATTACTTTAAAATCTGGAAATTTCAGCTTTTTGTACAATAATATCATCATTCTCATATAATTCCACTTCTAAAATATCAAAAGTATCATAGTCTCATGAGAATCAATGTAGAGTATAAATTTATGCTTCAGATTCATGATAGAACATGTAAAAATCCATAACTTTGTAAAAGAAAAATATTTTTGGGCACAAGAACGAAAGGGTGTTCTTGTTTAAAAACCCCACATACCTTAAACTTGAAGCTTTGAATGACTTTTCGAATGACGTAATGCTATTCACGAACTTTAGGGTGTCCCTCGTAGCCTTCGTAACGGGGATTCCGAACATGTAAAAATTATAGAATTCTCACGGTTGAATCTCTAGCTATTGGGGTTTTTATGTTGAAACCCTAAAGGTTGTTCTTGGTGATTTTGAGAGAAAGTAAACTTATTTTGATGTTGTGGGAGTTTAATCCTGTGTTATAGACATATATAGGGGTGTTTTTGGCACTTGGAAGTGAGGTATGCGGCGCACAACCCATGGCAGACCTTAAGGTATGCGTCGCACACCTTATGGCAGACATTTAAGTGTGCCTCGCACTCCCAATCACACACATTTTATTGGGCGGCTCATTGCCAATCGCAGATCCTTACTGCCTCTCACAAAAATGGGCGTAACTCTTCGCTCGGGTATCGGTTTTTTGCGAAATTGGTATCGTTTGAAAGATAATTCAATTATATACAATTTGATAGGTATTGGGATGAAAAATTCCATGTATATTAAGAGATATTCACGTTTGAAGTTGACCCTTGTAGAATCGAATGTCAAACTTTGGATGAATTAATTGGTCTTAGCTCAACCTTGTTCTAGGTCATTGCTATAAACATTTTCCACCTATAAACTACTCCATAGACTAGGATAATGATCATGAAACTTTTATTCACGTGAGAATCACTTGGATTAGAGCTTAGACGCGCAGGAACGACGGTTAGAATTCTAGCACGAAAAGACGGGGTATTACATTATCTCCCCCTTGGAAACATTCGTCCTCGAATATGGATAATTAAGTTGAAACACAGAGGAATCTCACTTTAAGATAACTTGAACAACTGATATAAAATAAATCACTAAATATCAAACATAATGAGTCAGTAAACTGATCTGGAAGTGCATGAATTCTCATGAAAATAGCTATATAGCTAAGACAGAAACGAGAGTGTCAACTTATGAGTAACCATTACTTTGCAATGGATCTGATCTCATGAGAAAGGATGAGAGGTTTATGACATGAAAACTCGGGGTATTACAACATCCCCCTCTTGGGATCGTTCGTCCCCGAATGATAATAATTTGATGAAAATACTAGGAAGAGACTGTGATACTACACAGGATACTTACGAACTGAATCATGACTTACTATCTGAAACTGAAACTGATGCATGAACTGAGATGAATTCATAATTTAATTGGACACAAACACATTGCCTCTTCGAGTGTACATACGTATAAGACTGCGGACAGTAAGACTAGCTGGAAAATTAAGAATCTATAGGAGTTTATCTCCTTGCTTGCTAAACTAGATTACAGGCTATATGGACTGGATCATACTGACTACCCATACTCAAATGGAGTATTTCTTTAGCACTTTTCTACGAAATTCTATTGACATTAGGGAGCAAAGAATTTTGGGCATGCTCTGAACAAGACATTTGACTAAGGAATTACAACATTGATATAACTCTATAGCATGGAATATAATTATATAACTCATAAACTAGGATAGGATTGCTAGGCCGTAGGCAACACAACTTCTTAGTTTCAAGCTTAGCATCACTTCTCAAATGCTCTCTCAACTATACTATTCCCCTTAAATACCATACTCATTTGATTCAACTTATAATTCTCATATTGGCACTGCGAGATCTTTCTACTAAGGTCTAAACTAAACTAAGTTCTCTCACCATGGTCAAGACTAACTCAAAAATCATAAGATACAACATGCCACTCCACAATACTAGTCTAAACCACACGATTGAATATTCTATATCTTCTTAGATCTCACACCCTAAGAGTAACATGCCTTACCACTTCAATGACTAATTTAAAACTCTTGATATGGATTCACTAGCGCATATTGCATTCATCCTCTTACACTCAACATGACATTCAAGCCTATCATTAAAATCACATATAACTTTAAGGCAAATGCCCCTAAAGGCATACTCCGCATATCTCTATACCTTTAACAATAACAATTTTCTTGCACTATTCTTAGAAACATACACACAATCTCTAACTAACCTTAACATGTATCAAAGACTTGGCCTCAATCTTACTTCACACTTTAGCCTTAGATAGAAAAGCATAAATAATCTTTCTTAATGAGGGTCATCAACTCTCTCACATCTAAACCATTGCTTATCCACTATCATCACCACTATCTTAACATAGGAAAAGGTCACCGAAGGGCTAACACATATGAACCAGAAGCACGAAAACTACAATACATAACATTAACACTTATCTTTGTCCTGAGGAATAAAATATCAAAGACATGGATTCATTAAAGAAATCTAAGCTGAGGACATGCATGATATAATGCAAACTTTACTAGTATCATGAGTTTAAAAATTGGTCATACTCTGAAACATGAGTTCATACTTATCATGAGCTATTCAACATAAAACTGGAGTTCATAGATTCATAAGAGATAACTCGAATCATAGAGTGAAGCTGTTACATGCTTGCTAGAAGCTGAGAATGGGCTTGAGCACACATGATAGGTATAAGCATAGGCCTGTGGCATGGAGTTGTCAAGCAACTGATGGATTTGGTGTCGTAATGACTGAAATCCAAGGAATACTCTAGAGTAAGAAGGGAACACTATCTCATCATAACTCATTATTGACATGTATCACAATCTAATTCTCAAAACTCGATTTGGTTCTTCACTAACCATCTCCCCCTTAGGTCAAAGCTGGTATTCTAAGTATGATGGTCTACTCCATATCCTCGAGATTAAGCCATAATTTCATAATCTGTTAACACATCCTCCTTCTTCACATCATTACTATTTACCCATCTTCACACCTAAATTACTTTCATAGCTCTATAAATTTCAACTAAACTTCCTCTTGCAATCTCAGGAAAGCCTAAATTAACAATACTCAACCACCATGTACTTCCATCAAAATCTATACTTTCCTAGAACAACAAATACCATCAATAACTCTTTTCATACTTCAAGCAAACAACAACCCACCTTAACTAATAATCTCCTTCTCTAACTTCACTAAACTAACAAACAAGGGTATATCACTTCATTACTAATTCAATCATAAGCAAAAATTCAGCTATACATATTCAATAAATTTTCCTTACCTCCATTCTTTCCACTACACTTCTAAACCCACAAGTTCAACTAACACAAGACTTTCAACTAAACGTTACTACTTCTGTCACTACACAGAAACCCACACTTTCAACTAACACCAGAACAACAAGATAAACAACAAGTTGCTAGTGAATCAAAATAGGCCTCACACGACTTCACTAGACTTTGATTTTGTGTTTTGATTAAGAAAATTATATGAATAACAAAGCAACTAATGCTTGTGAATCGAAATAGGCCTCACACGACTTTGGTTTTATATTTTTGAACATGAAAATGAGATAAATAATAAAGCAAATATGCTAGTGAATCAAAATAGGCCCCACACGGCTTCACTAGAATTTGATTTTTCACAAACATAATGATAACAAGATTACATAATACAAGAGATAGAAACTTTACACACAACATTCAACGATCTAAGGATACACCTTACTCTGTCTTAATTAAATAACTCATAAGAACGAGGGCATAACTTAAATATGAAGGAATTATAACACACTAGAAGGCTCCTCTCAAGCCACTTAATGAAACTTCTGAAACTTCTGCCAGCAAATATAAGAGCATTATCTGGAGAGGAAATTGAAACTTGCCGAACATGTTACCTCAAGAACAGTACATAGATAGAGAAGTATAGATTATCATTATGGATTATGAGGAGAAATTCGAAAGCATATATGACTCAGGCTTTGTGCACAATTTCTACAGACCTGATAAAACACTTCAATACTCGGGACTCAAAATACTGACAGGATACTTTCTAGCTCTCTTACAGTCCCATAAATATCTATGGAGAATGAAGCTCAACTATTTCTGATACCTTGGAAATGAGGTAGAGTTGTCCAGAATAGAGTAAGATAGGAATTTATATAAGTTTCTTGAAGAACCTTTTCATGTCATGGTCCTAGACTTGAAAGAAGGGAGACATTTTCTAAATGCCCTGTAGCCTCTCGAAGAAAAGTACAGACGTCTATGTACCATTCCGCAAGACTCTACTAGACACGACTTCATAGACACCCTAGGACACTTGAACTCTGTGCTCTGATACCAAGTTTGTAACGCTCCGAAATTGGGTCCCGAGATGTCACAGGTGCTTAGGATCACAAGTGACCCCAAGCTAACCCTTTTACCGGCATAACTCATAAGCAACTGAACAAAAAGTATAAATCTATACAAATCTGTGGAAAATAACTCTTTTCTGAATATGATAGATACAAAACTAAATTTACAAGATTACAACTCTGCTTTGACAACCAAAACTGAAACGGAATACATCAATTTCTACTGACTGTCTATGAAGCCTCTACTAGTACTGACTATAGGTAGCTGGGTCATGACTCTCGACTATCCTAACTCAATACGGCTGGATAAAAAAAATACATCACTTCTTGAACTGTATAACTAACTCAAGCCCTTGAATCAAATGGCTCATCACCTGCTGACTAGATGCCGCGAACTGACTGGATCTGAAGATGTACACTATACCTTGTACCTACATTCTGAGAAATGTAGCCCACATACAAATATGTGGGTCAGTACCATGGAAACGTACCGAGCATATGGGGGTGTAATGCATATATAAAATAATATCTTAATATCATCAAAGTTTATAAAATTATGCATGCTGATATAAATGACTCACTTAGCTCGAATTAAAATCATCATAATCATAAGAGAGTAAAATATATCGGGTGAAACATGTGAGTCATCATAATAAATCTCAATTCACTTTCATCTCAATTCCAATTCATCAAAGCAATCAAATCTCATGACAAATATCTTTAGAATGTATAGTCTTTAAATCTTTCGAAAACAATGACTTTCTCAAACTCAATCTTTTAAGTAATTATATTTTCATCTCAGATAGAAGAATACACACACACACTGGGAGTCTCTTACAACTGACATAAACCATGTGAGCTACATGGAGTTCAACGTCTTACCCACGTTGGGGAGAGATATACTATCCTTGCCATCGGAGTAGGACCTTAAATCGTCAATCCAAACACTAGTGATCACTATATAAATCAGCCTATGGCTCACATCCTACGGGGGTACGTAGTTCTAGAAAAGTACCAAATCCTGCTATACCTCCCGCTCAGTGCTAAAGACTACTCCCGGACTTAGCTCAGATCTTTTCAAAAGAAAATTCACTAACAAACATTTCAACAATTCACAACGGGAGTCATCATGCTACCCTTTTTATAATAATCAATAAACGTGGATTTCTTTTGTCATCTCGGGTTCAAAAACACCCCTTTTTACGACCGAAAGGTCAAAGCTTCTTCATCATTTCAACTAATTTAATTTTCAAGGTAGTTATAACATATGATTTCTCAAAATAATAAACTCAAATAGGGTTCCAAAAACCCCTACATCAATATCACCATAAAACCTTCCAAAGTTTCATACTTTATGACATAAGCATAAAAATAATCACGTAAAACTTAAATTTTCAGATTTATAGGTAACCATATCAACATTCTCATGAAACATCATAAGGTATAAAATTCATAGATTCAAGTTCGTAGTAAAACATATCAAATCATACATCTTTGTAAAGAAAATTAACTTTGGGATTCAAATCTCATTGTGCTTATAGCACATAATTTCTCAAAGTACAATTTCAAAGGGGGTTCAAAGATCCATATATCAATATCACGATAAAATCTCTCAAGAATCATGCTTGTCACCATAAACATATATAAATTACTTTAAAATCTGGAAATTTCAGCTTTTTGTACAATAATATCATCATTCTCATATAATTCCACTTCTAAAATATCAAAAGTATCATAGTCTCATAGTCTCATGAGAATCAATGTAGAGTATAAATTTATGCTTCAAATTCATGATAGAACATGTAAAAATCTATAACTTCGTAAAAGAAAAATATTTTTGGGCACAAGAACGAAAGGGTGTTCTTGTTGAAAAACCCCACATACCTTAAACTTGAAGCTTTGAATGACTTTCTGAATGACATAATGCTATTCAGGAACTTTTGGGTGTCCCTCGTAGCCTTCGTAACGGGGATTCCAAATATGTAAAAATTATAGAATTCTCACGGTTGAATCTCTAGCTATTGGGGTTTTTATGTTGAAACCCTAAAGGTTGTTCTTGGTGATTTTGAGAGAAAGTTAACTTATTTTGATGTTATGGGAGTTTAATCCCGTGTTATAGACATATATAGGGGTGTTTTTGGCACTTGGAAGTGAGGTATGCGGCGCACAACCCATGGCAGACCTTAAGGTGTGCGTCGCACACCTTATGGAAGACATTTAAGTGTGCCTCGCACTCCCAATTGCACACATTTAATTGGGCGGCGCATTGCCCATCGCACATCCTTACTGCCCTCACAAAAATGGGCATAACTCTTCACTCAGGTATCATATTTTTGTTAAATTGGTATCGTTGCAAAGATAATTCAATTATATACAATTTTATAGGTCTTGGGATGAAAAATTCCATATATATTAAGAGATATTCACTTTTGAAGTTGGACCTTGTAGAATCGAATGTCAAACTTTGGATGAATCAATTGGTCTTAGCTCAACCTTGTTCTAGGACATTGTTATAAACATTTTCCACCTCTAAACTACTCCATAGACTAGAATAATGATCATGCAACTTGTATTAATGTGAGAATCACTTGGATTAGAGCTTAGAAGCGTAGGAACGACGGTTAGAGTTCTAGCACAAAAATACGAGGTATTACATATCTAATGCAGAATTCAGGCAGTCCATTCATATACTTGCACAGTTGATAGCCACACAGATTCAACGGTCGGAAGATATTGGATATGCATTTGTTATGTCTGAGGCTACAAGAGTGGGCCAGTTCATGAGAATGAACCCGCCCAAGTTTACTGGTACCAAGGTAGAAAAGGATCCACATGAGTTTGTGGACGAGATGGAGAAGATCTTTAAGGTGATGCATGTAGATGAGGTAGAGTGGGTTGAGTTGGAAGCTTTCCAGCTTAAGGTGTAGTGAACCAATGGTATAACGAATGGGAAGATTCAAAGAGTGAGCATGCTGAACCCACAGTTTGGCCCGAGTTCGTGGAAGCCTTCCTCGATCAGTTCTTTCCTCTAAAGCTGAGAGAGGCCAAAGCTGAAGAGTTTACGAATATAAAGCAGGGAAAGATGAGTGTCCAGGAGTACACTCTGAGGTTCAACCAACTAGCCCGTTATGCTCTAGAGATGACTAGTAATATGAGAGCCCGAATGAGGAAATTTGCATCCGGCCTTTCGGATGACTTAGTGCTTGAATGTAAGGGAGAAATGTTGAAACGGGACATGGATTTTGGCAAACTTTCAGTCCACATACAACAAGTTGAGGAAAAGAAAAAGAAAATCGCTGAATCTAGGGAGAAGGTGTAACACCCCACATTTTGGGCTAGAACAAAAATCGTCATTTCTATGCATAGATGATCCAAAAGCCATAAATCCTATGAAAATTTGGCATGGTAATCAATTATGTAGTGTGTGAACCTATTTAAGCATGAATTGAGATCATAGAGGTCCCCTAACTCAAGGACGAGTTGAAAACTTTCCTATCGTTCGAGTTTGAGTGAGCGTCGAAACTTGGGTCAACTTCAATTGACCATAACTATTTGTATATAATGAATCAGAGGGACTACTATATATCAAATGAAAGCTCTTCGAATTATCTTTCCAATCATATCAATTTCTCCTAAATCTGATACCCGAAAAAAAAGTTATGGCTATTTTAGTGACTGAGACAGTAGCATCATGCGATAAGCATGCGGCGCATGCCCTATCGCACGCACCAAAATTTCAGGTTTTGTTTCCACATTTTTAAGGAAAAAATAGGTATCTTTCATCGCTTATCTAGCTATAACACGGGATTAAACTCCCAAAATACCAAAATATGATTCTTTTCTCTCAAATTCATCAATAACTCACCCTAGGATTTCAAATTAAAAACCCAAATATCTCAAGATTTAACCATGGTTTTTTCTTGATTCTTCAAGATTCGGAATCCCCATTGCGAGGGATACAAGAGGCACCCATAAATTGTACGTATAGAATCCCAAAAGCTAGAGTTCATTCAAAAGCTTCTAATTTAAGGTATGCGGGGTTTCCTAAAATCTCATGGGTATAGAAATCATGATTTTAAGAAAGAGGTTTCGGATTTATGAATATATTCATGTTTTAGAAGCGTTGATGATATTATTTTGGTCTTTAGGCCTCCCCCAAATTGATTTAAAATTATATATATATATATATATATATATATATGTAAGCATGTGTTTTAAGGTTGATGATTGAATTGAGAGCATGATTCATGACAAATCCCTCTCTTGTGATGATTTTCATTTACTTATGATATACTCTGAAATCGTTTGAATGCATCTTGAAAAACATGTTATGAAATGTCTTGAATAATGTTATATTTGAATTATGATTTTGATTTCAAAAGAGAGAGGGTTGTTTATGTTGATGAATGTTGAACATCATCATATAATGATAAGAGTTGAATGGTTTGTTAAAGATTACATGACCACCAATTGTTTATTGAAAGTATGGGAATTTTGCATAGTTTTGACTTATGTTTTCGGAACATGAATTTTCTTTGTTAAATTGCATGTTTGGGTGGTCTGAACTATGTTTTTATGAAAGATCATGCTTAATGCATTATGGCTTAAAATTTCAACTTGCAAGTCTTGGTGTGATGATACCATATTACACAATGCCATAACAGACTCAGACTAATACAGAAATCAGACTTTATCAGATTTTAATGATTTAGACTTCAGAATGACTCATATTCAGAACAGGCTAAAATTGAGCATAAAGAGATGTTAGGTAGTTCCCCAAAGAAGGCATGAGTTCAGACAACTCATTGCCTAAAACCATGATTTGCCGATACGGATATATTATTATACGCTGGCCTAGTGCCCTGTGGCGTATCAGACTCAAACACTTCAACCCTTGCGGCACACTCGGGTTGGGGGCTTCCCCGCCGAGTCAATGGCGGATTTCATATAGCCCGTGGAATATCAGACTTGTAGGGGAGTGCCACCTAACTCAGAAGTAATACAAAGATCAGAAGCTGTTTGATAAGTATGATTTTCAGAAAAGTGCCCATGTGTTTTGAAATGATTTATGCATGATGTTTTGGTAAATTGCTCTCACCTACTTTATACTTATAAATACATTATTTTGGATTTCTTCGCATACTAGTACACTGTATTGAACCCCCTCCCTTCCAGGTTGTGAGGCACAATCTAGGGGGCCTGATAAATAGTAGATTAAGACAAGCAGAAGTGCAGAGTCCAGTTGGTAAGCCTTATATACTTCAAAAGGCCTATTTATTTTTGACATTTATCATAGTTATGGTTTTGGTCTATTGGGGGCCTTGTCACAGTTTTCAGACAATTGATATTTGATCATGTAGTAGAGATTTCGCAGACAGTTATCAGATATTGTTAGATGGTTTTGGATTTTGACTTTCATTTTAAATTTATGTCAGACTTATGACCATGATTCCATTGTTACATATATTTACGCATCTTCTTATTGTACATGAATGGTGTATGTGATTACAAGTTAGAAAGGCTCTCAGGCCTTCATAGTTCGGGATGCCCGTCACGGCCAGGGCCTCGGTTCGGGTTGTGATAGAAGGACAGGCAGGCAAAGAGAGCCAAGAAAACCACAGTAAGCAACAGAGTTGGAATTGGGGTAACAAATGTCAGGAGAAGAAGTTTTAGGGTAATGCACAATCTGCAGCTAGTGCTCCGGTGTCCAGACCCCCAGCCGGACAGCGCCCCCAGGATTTTTAGTCCAAGTAGGGGCTGAAAATGTAGGGTTCGTAGTCTCAAGGAAGTGTAGCTCAGACTTCTCGAACATACCCGCGCTATGAGAGATGTGGGAGGAATCATCCAGGAAGATGTCAGTTTGGCGCTATGGTGTGTTATTCGTGCGGCCAGCGAGGCCATATCGAGAGAGACTATCCAGCAGCAAAGGGTAATGTTGGTGGAGCCAAGTCACAGGCTAATTCTTCTGCACTACCACCACCTCAGAAGGATGCCACTTCAGCCGCCGAAAACGGATGCAGCCGGTTGCACGCCTTGACCAACCGCCAAGAGGAATAGGCCTTACTGGATGTAGTTACTGGTACGTTGCAAATTTTTTCCCGTGATATTTATGTGTTACTTGATCCCGGGTCTACCCTTTCATATGTGACCCCTTATGTGGCTATTGGTTTTGGGTTTGAACCTGATATGATTGCTGAGCCTTTTTCTGTTTCCACTCTGGAGGGAAATTCTGTTGTGGCTAGAAGGGTGTATATAAATTGTGTGGTGACTGTTTGTGGGTGGGATACTGTGGCAGATCTCATAGGACTTGAAATGATTGACTTTGATTCTATCTTAGGAATGGATTGGCTCCGTTCATGCAATGCCACACTAAATTGTAGAACCCGAAGAGTCACTTTTTCTTTCCTGAATGAACCAGTAGTAGAGTGGGAGGGACATTTCTTAGCTCCTATAGGGCACTTTATATCTTACCTCAGAGCCCGTAAACTCATTTCTAAGGGTTGTTTGTATCTTCTTATTTTGGTTAAAGATTCGAATACCGAAAACCTTTCTCTTCAGTTTGTCCCTGTAGTGAATGAGTTCCCAAAAGTTTTTCCTAATGATCCCCCAGGTATACTGATGATAGGCGTATTTACACGCCTAAAGCACCATAATTTACCCATATTTTAGCTAAGTTTTAAGGACAAAATATATAATTCCTGCATTTTTAGTCCATTTTCCTGTAAGTGAGCTAACCAACGTGATTATCATGTTTTCAGGTATTAATGATGAAGATTTCAGCACTTTGTGGACCTTTTTGTAGCAAGGGAAACTTCACATAAGAGGGAAGGCAGCTTTTGGAAGCTTATGGACTGAAAGTGATGCATGGAGAACTTGTCCCGGGCAAAAACAGTATTTCTAAAGACTTGGGGATCAACAGTAACTTAATAGGACTAGGACAAGGATGTTATAAAAACCCTATTTTGCTGAATTTTTCAGCATGCATTCATTCATGCTTTTCATTATTCACGATTGATTCATTCAGAATTCAGTTGACACTTTCTAGTATTATTGAGTTTACAGAATCTGTAAGTTTATACAGAGAAAAACGCTAACTTGTGAGCAACGAAGGGAGAAAAATTGTCAATCCCTTTTGACGCCAATCTCATCCCCACCGTGAGATTATTCGAGCTTGGTATGATGATGATGTCTATTGTGATCTTCGTTGTAATCATGAGTAGCTAAACTTCTCTGTTAGGGTTATGGAAGCCTTTTGATATACTATCTATTACTATGAGTTTGTGAATTCTTGATACTTATGCTACTTATATCATTACTCTCTTCATCTTAATTACATTCTTGTGGTTGCAAATATATAGAATACGCCATTATAGCATTAACTTGTTCGAGAGAAAAGTTACATGTTTGGAAAAGAGAGTGTGACAAGGAAATAGGGCTACCAACCCCTATTTACACGTTAGTACCGTAACTGGATTAACTTCTTGGAGAGTTTGTACCGTTAGTTACACGCTTTAAGATCGAGAGAGTTAAAGTGAAGTAATCCTTGATGGTTGATAAACACTAGGATTTACCATTAGAATACGAATCTCTATAAGTGCATGCATGTCTGAATTCCGCATTACTCATAGTTAATAGATACGTAGAACTCATAAAGTGGACATAACCCTAACTTACAATTCTCATTGATTAAAATCTTACTAAACAAAGCATTCCGCTTTTACTTTGCTATTTTGATACTTTTAATTCACGCCTAAACCATCCCCCCTTTCTGTAGAATTTTCGACCAACAGTCTGTCAGCAATTGCAACACTTAGTGACCAAGTATTCCCTGTGGTATTCGACACCCAACCCAGTTGGGTTCTATATTTGACAGCGACCGCTTACACTCTTACGAGAGCTGTAGTTTGGGCGTTATCAAATTTTGGGCGCCGCTGCCGGGGAGTACGGTTTTCAACTAAGTTTGTGATAGTTACTAGACCCTTTGGTCAAAGATTCTCGAATTTTACTTTTAGTCGTTGTTTTTGATTTATTCAGGTTCTGTTGAGTGCATGCCAAATACTCGTAGTTCTGGTCAATCATTATTACCCATAAATCCTGGACCTCAACTTATTGGCAGAATGGATGCACAACGTGACATTGACAGAAGGGCGGCTCAACAGGAGCAGGCTAGATTAGCTGCACTGGAAGCTGCTCAAGTACATCAACAAAATATTGATAACCCAGGGCGAGCAACAAATCCTGATGATGAGGACCTGGGTGATGACGAGTTACTGAATTCTAGGCGTACTGATGAGGTGGCGGCACATATGCATAGGAGGGAACGTTAAGCTAGAATGAGACTTGATCGCCGAGCTGTGCAGGCTCCTTTTGATGATGATGATGACGATCTGGATGGAGCTGGTGCCACAGGGGCTATTATTCCTCCACCCTTGGCACCCGGAGCTAAGTTCAATATCACTAGCACCATGATTCAGTTATTGCAGCTCAAGGGGTTATTTGGTGGACTCACAGGCGATGATCCGAATATGCATCTGATCAACTTTATTTCAACATGCAAGTCGTTTGACAATCCAGGGGTTGGGCAGAATGCAATTCGACTGCACTTATTTTCATTGTCTCTATCTGGGGAGGCAACTCTATGGTTGAACGGGCTAACTCCTGATTCTATTACTAATTGGAGGCAACTGAAAGACGCTTTCCTAGAAAGATTCTTTCCGCCATCCAAGAGAGCCCAATTACGGGATGAGATCAGTAATTTTCGATAGCTTCCAACTGAAGCTCTCCACGAAACATGGGAGAGGTTCAAGAAGAAGCTTATGCGGTGCCCAAACCATCAGATGACGAATATCCACTTGATGGAAATATTATATAGGGCTTTGAACTTGGTGACAAAGCCAGTGGTTGATAATGCTGCAGGTGGGTCATTCATGGACCTTACTTTTCTTGAGGCAAGTGATATGCTAGATCGTATGACAAAGCAGAGTAGATCTTGGCATACCAGGGATTCTGAGGTAGCAAGATCTACCGCATCTATTGGCTTGACTGCAGAGCAGAGGCGTAGACAAGAGGAACGTGACCAAGATATGGCTTACATGAAAACGCAGATGGATCTTCTTACCAAGCACTTATTATCAGGGAGACCGAAAAGGTTAAGGCCGTTGTATCACAGGGAAGAGATGAATCCGACTCTGAGGAAGAAGCGAACTACTTGAATAATCAGGGGGGTTTCCGAGGCAATGCCCAAGGAAACCAAGGTCGGAAATATTATGATAAATCTAGATACAAGGACCGCGATCAAGGTGGTTGGAAGAATAAGACTGACATGAGTGGTTTGTATGTTCCTCCTGGAAATCGTGAGGCTGTGGCGTCTGGCACAGGGAAGATGTCCATGGAAGATATGATGGCTAAGCTGTTGAAAGGAGTGGAAGCAACCAACATGGGTGTAGCCGAGGTGAAGAATGATTTGTCTTCAATAAACCAATTGGTTGACTCGCATTCTACTGCAGTAAAACAGCTGGAACAACAATTGAGTCAACTATCAATGGCATTCAACCAAAGAAAGGCTGGAACGTTACCTAGCGACACTGTGCAAAACCCAAGGAACGACGGATCATGTATGGCTATTACTACCCGGAGTGGTAAAGTGTTGGAAAATCCATCCAAAGGCCAGCAGATGGTTGATGATATAGCAAAGAATGTTGATGAAGCAGAGTTTGAAGATGGCGTAGAAGCTGAAGTGAGTGCTCATGATGTTACACCTAGACGTCACCAGCCTGAAAAGAGTGATAATCGGAAACAAGATAAAAAAGAAGTGGTGGAGAAAACGATTCCTCTTCCACCACCACCTTTTCCTCAGAGACTGAAGAAGAAGGCCGATGACACTCCTGAAAAGGTTGATAATCGGAAGCAAGATAAAGAGGAAGTGGTGGAGAAAATGATTCCCCTTCTACCGCCACCTTTTCCGCAGAGACTGAAGAAGAAAACTGATGACACCAGGTTCAGTAAATTCATGACCATGTTGAAGCAGCTGACTATTAATGTTCCGTTGGTAGAGGCGCTAGAACAGATGCCTGGGTATGCTAAATTCATGAAGGACCTGTTGACAAAGAAGCGGGCAGCAAGTTATGAGCTGGCAGATAATATTCATCATTGCAGTGCAATCACTACAAGATCTCTAGTACAAAAGAAGGCAGATCCTGGTGCTTTCACTATTCCTTGCACAATTGGATCGTTGGATTTTGCTAAGGCGTTGTGCGATTTGGGAGCTAGCATCAATTTGATGCCACTATCTATTGATGATAGGCGAATTTACGCGCCTATATCAATATATTTTGCCCATATTTTAGCCTAGTTTTGAGAACAAATTATATATTTCATGCACTTTTAGTCCTTTTTCCTGTAAATGAGCTAAAGAACATGATTAGTAAAGTTTCAGGTATAAATGAGGCATAATTCAGTATTTTATGGCTTACTTGACGCTAAAGAAAGCTCACGAAGGAAGGAAAGGGAGTTTGGACGCCTAAAGGACCAAAACTGCTGCATGGAAAATCTATCCCGGGCTAAAACAATAATTCTGAAGACTTTGGGGACTTACATACACAAAGCTGGATTTTGACAATGATACATTAACCTAGTACAATTAGGTTATGTATTTCATTATTTTATGTGGATTATGATAATGTTACCTTAACCTAGTACATTTGGGTTAAGGATTTCATTAAGTCTAGTAGGATTTGGTTATTTATTTCATTAGCTTAGTAGGAGTAGGATATGAGTATTATAAATACCCTATCATGCTAGAGATTTGGAAGGATCTTCTACTCCTCTCTTATTCTACACTACAAACAATTCTACAACTCTTCTAATCTTTCCATTAATTCTAGTTTTCTTCTTCTATTCATCTATTCTTAATTTCCGCAACAAGAGAATCGTTACCTTGCTAAGGAATTCACGCCTCACGCCTACCACTTACGCTACACGAAATTAATCAATCTTGTGGTATAACAACAATGTCAATCGTGATCTCCTTCGCATTCATGGGTAACTAAACCTCTCTGTTGGGGTTATGGAAGCCGAATGAGATACTATCTATTGCTGTGAAGTTGTGAGTTCGTGGCACGTATATTGCTTATATCATTATTCTCTTCATCTTAATCTACATTCTTTGCGGTTGCAAACGCAAGAATACGCCAGTCTAACATTTAACTTGTTCGAGAGAAAAGTTATTTGTCTGAAAAAGAGATAATGTCAAGGTAGTAGGACACCCTTTCCTATTAAAAAGCTAGTGCCGTAACTGGACTAACCTCTTGGAGAATTCGTACCGTTAGACACGCTTTAAGCTCGAGAGAGTTAAAGTGAAATAGTCCTTGTTTAGGTCGAGAGACGCTTGGATTTACCATCGACTACAATCCTCTATAAGCAATTGCATGTCAGAATTCTACACACTCATAGCCAATAGAGACGTATACCTCAAAAGGTGGACATAACCCCAACGCTTCAATTCTCATTGTTTACAACCAACGTAAAAATCTCTCTCTTTTTACTTTATTATTTTCAGCTTTTGTTTACATTACTTGCAAGACAAGAATCCCCCCTTCTTACGAGACTTGCACCAAAAGTTTAGTAATTTTACTTACTTTTTGGCCAAGCTATTCCCTGTGGGATCGACACCCAACCCAGGTTGGGTTCTATATTTGCTAACGACCACTTTACACTCAAACGAGAGCTGTAGATTGAGCGTTATCAAAAATTGGCGCCGCTGCCGGGGAATACAAGTGTCAATTAAAGTTCGTGAAAATTACTAGACCCTTTGGTCAAAGATTCTCGTACTTTTACTTTTACTTTTTGTTTTTGTCTACTGCAAGTTTTTATTTTAGTGCATGCCCCATACTCGATGTTCTGGTCAACCGTTATTACCAATCAATCTTGAGCCACAACGCATTGGTAGAATGGAAGCACAAGCTGAAATCACAAGGATGGCTGCTCAACAGGAACAAGCAAGATTGGCTGCCCTTGCCGCAGCCCAGGTTCAACAGCAGAACATTGATAACCCTGCACGAGCACCAAATCCTGACGATGAGGATTTAGGTGATGACGAGTTACTAAACCCTAGGCGTGATGCTGAAATCGTAACACCTGCCAACAGAAGAGGTCGACAAGCTCGGTATAGACATGATCACCAACCTATGCAGCCAGCCTTCGACGATGATGATGATCTTGATGGTGCCGGAGCCACTGGAGCTATAATTCCACCACCATTAGCGCCCGGAGCCAAGTTCAACATCACAAGCACCATGATTCAGTTATTGCAACTCAAGGGATTGTTTGGTGGACTAGCAGGCGATGATCCGAATATGCATCTCATCAACTTTATTTCTACATGCAAGTCTTTTGACAATCCTGGTGTTGGTCAGAATGTAATTCGATTGCGTCTATTTCCATTGTCTCTGTCTGGGAGGCAACACTATGGTTGAATGGGTTGACTCCTGATTCAATTACAAATTGGAGGCAATTGAGAGACGCTTTCCTAGAAAGATTCTTTCCGCCTTCCAAAAGGGCATAATTGAGAGATGAAATCAGCAACTTTCGTCAGCTTCCCACTGAAGCTCTTCATGAAACATGGGAGAGGTTCAAGACAAAGCTAGCGAGATGCCCAAACCATCACATGACTAATGTTCACCTCATGGAGATATTGTATAGAGCCTTGAATTCAATAACTAAGCCAGTGGTGGATAACGCAGCTGGAGGATCTTTTATGGACCTCACCTTTGGTCAAGCAAGCAATATGCTAGATCGCATGACGAAACAAAGTAGAGCTTGGCATACCAGGGATTCTGAGGTAGCAAGCCCCACTTTATCTATAGGCATGACTGCAGACCAAAGAAGAAGACAAGAAGAACGTTATCAAGATTTAGCGCACATGAAAACGCAAGTGGATCTTCTGACAAAGCATTTATTATCAGGGAAGACCGAAAAGGTGAAAGCTGTGGCGCTAAAAGGAAGAGACGAATCTGATTCGGAAGAGGAGGCCAACTACTTGAACAATCAGGGGGTTTCCGTGGGAATACCCAAGGAAACCATGGTCGGAACTATTATGATAATTCTGGAAACAAGGACCAAGGTAGTTGGAGAAAAAACAATGAAAAGAGTGGTGTATATGTTCCCCCTGGTAGACGTGATACCACCACATCTAATTCTGGAAGTATGGAAGACATGATGGCTAAATTATTGAAAGGAGTGGAAGCAACGAGCGCGGGAGTTACTGAGGTAATTAATGATTTGTCCTCCATGAAACAACTAGTTGATTCTCATTCCACTTCAATCAAGCAAATAGAGCAGCAACTGAGCCAACTTTTAGCAGCACTCAATCAAAGAAAGGCTGGCACTTTACCTAGCGATACTGTGCAAAACCCAAGGAATGATGGGTCATGCATGGCCATCACTACCAGAAGTGGTAAGGTGCTGGAACCTTCAGAAAAAGGCAAGCAAGTGGTTGACGAAGTTGCGTACATGGATGATAATGTAAAAGGAGAAGATGCCGCAACAACCAATCCTGACATCAAGGATGTCACGCCCAATGACGTGCAGCCTGAAAAAAATGGAAAAAACGGAAGCAAGAGGAGAAGAAAGCCATGGAGAGAACACTTTCATACCCACCACCACCTTTTCCCCAAAGATTGAAGAATGTGGCGGATGACACTAAGTTCAGCAAATTTATGACTATGCTGAAGCAGCTGACCATTAATGTTCCATTGGTAGAGGCACTTGAACAAATGCCTGGGTATGCGAAGTTTATGAAAGATCTTTTGACTAAGAAGAGGGCAGCAAGTTATGAGCTGAAGGATGATGTGCATCATTGTAGTGCAATTGCTACCCGATCGATAGTTCAGAAGAAGGCCGACCCCGGAGCTTTGACTATTCCTTGCACCGTCGGATCTTTGAACTTTGCCAAAGCATTATGTGACCTAGGAGCCAGCATCAACTTGATGCCATTATCGATCTACAAGAAGTTGGGGTTAGGAGATCCTACACCAACTAACATGAGGCTTGTTATGGCGGATAGGTCGGTAAAACGACCGGTTGGTATTCTATGTGATGTCTTGGTAAAGGTTTCTTCATTTATCTTTCTAGCAGACTTTGTCATCTTGGATTGTGAAGAAGATTCAGAGGTTCCCATAATCTTGGGACGCCCTTTCCTTGCTACAGGAAGTGTGCTCATTGATTTGAGAGCTAATGGACTTTCATTCTGAATAAATGACGAAGTGGTTCGATTTGATGTTTGCAAATCAATGAAGCAACCCAAAGATCTGAGTGTATTTTCTGTGGCTGATGTTGTCTTTGATGATGAGAAAGAACGACTTGAAGAAGAGCAAATTCTTGATGATCCTTTGGAGGTTTTGCTCATGAAAGGAGAGAATGAGGATGCTGAAATTTCTGAAGAAGCTATTTGTGCTCTATCGGGATTAGGGACATATCGCTATACTCCCAAGAAGCTGGATCTTGATCTCAAGAATCGACCCACACCACCAGCCAAGCCATCTATTGAAGAACCACCCACACTAGAATTGAAGGAGCTGCCAAGTCATTTGAAGTACGCATTCTTAGGAAGCGGAAACACACTTCCAGTCATAGTGGCAGCCGATTTGGGTGAGCAACAAGTTGCAGCTCTTATTGCGATCTTACGCAAGTATATTAGAGCTATTGGATGGACCATTGCGGATATTATTGGTATTCCACCTGGGATTTGCACACATAAAATTCAGCTTCAAGAAAAGTGCACACCCACCATTGAACATCAAAGGCGTTTAAACCCACCTATGCAAGAAGTGGTGAAGAAGGAGATTATCAAGTAGTTAGACGCAGGAGTTGTATATCCTATCTCTGATAGTACATGGGTAAGTCCTGTACAATGTGTTCCCAAGAAAGGAGGAATGACGGTGGTCGCGAATGCAAAGAATGAGCTTATTCCACTCAGGCCCGTTACTGGATGGAGAATATGCATGGACTACCGCAAGCTGAATTCTTGGACACTCAAGGATCACTTCCCCATGCCATTTATGGACCAAATGTTAGATCGATTAGCGGGGAAAGGATGGTTTTGCTTCCTGGATGGTTATTCAGGTTATAATCAGATTTGTATTGCTCCCGAAGACCAAGAGAAGACAACGTTTACATGCCCATATGGTACGTTTGCCTTCAAACGCATGCCATTCGGGTTGTGTAATGCACCAGCCACCTTTCAACGTTGTATGATGTCTATTTTCTCTGATATGGTTGAAGACACTTTGGAGGTATTT
This sequence comes from Capsicum pubescens, assembly GCA_030864215.1. NCBI lineage: Eukaryota > Viridiplantae > Streptophyta > Magnoliopsida > Solanales > Solanaceae > Capsicum > Capsicum pubescens. Next base: position 3,883,662 of record CM061543.1, on the reverse strand, counting down.
ATGGAAGACTTTTCAGTTGTCGGTGAGTCTTTTGAAGCATGTTTGGCAAACTTGAGCATGGCATTGCAAAGATGTGTAGAGTTCAACCTTGTGCTGAATTGGGAGAAGTGCCACTTCATGGTAAAAGAAGGAATCGTTCTTGGGCACAAGATCTCTGAAAGAGGAATAGAGGTTGATCGAGCAAAAATAGAGGTAATTGAGAAGCTACCGCCTCCAATTTCGGTGAAGGGAGTTCGTAGTTTTCTTGGCCATGCTGGTTTCTATCGTAGATTCATCAAAGACTTTTCCAAAATTTCTAGTCCATTGTGCAAACTATTGGAGAAAGATGCAAAGTTTGACTTTAATGACAATTGCTTAAAGGCATTCGAATGCCTTAAAGGAAAACTCATTGAAGCCCCTATCATGGTAGCACCAGATTGGACGCTCCCGTTTGAGATCATGTGCGATGCTAGTGGTGTAGCCATTGGTGCTGTTCTTGGACAAAGAAAGGAGAAATTATTTCATCCTATCTACTATGCGAGTAAGGTCCTAAAAGAAGCCCAAAGGAACTACACTGTTACTGAACAAGAGCTCCTAGCGGTTGTATATGCGTTTGAGAAGTTTCGTGCCTATCTATTGGGTACTAAGGTGATCGTCCATACAGACCATGCAGCTCTTAGGTATCTAATGACGAAGAAGGATGCCAAACCAAGGTTGATTCGATGGGTATTGCTGCTGCAAGAGTTTGATTTCGAAGTAAAAGATAGAAGAGGTTGCGAGAACCAAGTGGCTGATCACCTATCTAGACTTGAGAATGAACATGTGGCGCAACCTAAAATTCAGATTGATGATGCATTCCCTGAAGAGGAGATATTAGCAATGGAGAAAGTACCATGGTATGCCGACTTTGCAAATTTCGTAGAGAGTAATGTGCTACCTGCCAATTTATCTTACCATCAAAGGAGGAAGTTTATGCATGGCGTTCAACACTACTATTAGGATGAACCTTATTTGTTTCGAAGATGCGCGGATGGGATCATTCGACGATGTATATCCCATGAAGAAGTGCCTACTATATTGGAAGCATGCCACACTTCGCAAGTTGGAGGACATCATGCAGGAAATCGAACGACAAGAAAAGTATTGCAAAGTGGTTATTATTGGCCTTCGATATTCAGAGATGTATACGACTATGTGAGAAGGTGAGACCAATGCCAACGTCAAGGTGCTATTTCAAAACACCATGAAATGCCCATGTCCAAAATTCTGGAGGTAGAACTTTTTGATGTGTGGGGTATTGATTTCATGGGTCCATTCGTGAATTCGTTTGGAATGAAGTACATCTTGGTTGCTGTGGATTATGTTTCGAAATGGGTTGAAGCTGTAGCATTGACCGACAACGAAGGAAAGCGTGTTGTAGCGTTCTTAAAGAAGAATATCTTCTCTCGCTTTGGGGTACCTCGTACTATCATAAGTGATGGAGGATCTCACTTTTGCAACAAGCTATTCAAATCTGTATTGGCCAAGTATGGTGTCAAGCAACACAAGGTAGCTACGCCTTATCATCCCCAAACTAGTGGACAAGTAGAGGTTTCCAATCGCGAGATTAAGCAAATCCTTGCAAAGACGGTTAATGCAAATAGGAAGGATTGGTCTCGAAAGCTAGATGATGCACTATGGGCATATAGGACTGCATTCAAGACACCCATTGGCATGTCTCCTTATCAACTAGTTTATGGGAAGGCTTGTCATCTGCCCATCGAGATTGAATACAAGGCATTGTGGGCATTGAAGCACTTGAATCTGAATTGGGATGATGTGAAGAATCTGAGGTTGGAGCAGCTGAACGAATTAGATGAGTTCCGTCTCCATGCATATGAAAGATCGGATTTATACAAGGAGCGGATGGAGAAGTATCATGATCAGCGGATTGTTCGACGAAACTTCCAAAAGGGTGATATGGTACTACTCTTCAACTCCAGATTTAAGCTCTTCCCAGGTAAGTTAAAATCTAAGTGGTCTGGTCCATTTAAAGTTATCCAAGTCTACTCGTCTGGAGTAGTCGAATTGGAAGGCAATAAGGGTGTTGTCTTCAAAGTGAATGGCCAACGTGTTAAGACTTATATCAGTCCTCTTGACTCGATGAATGACATGGCCATCACTTATCTCGACGAAGTCTAAGTAATCGAGATTACTACGTCGAGCCACGACAATAAATAAGGCGCTAGATGGGAGGCAACCCATCGTTTATCGTTTATCGTTTTTCATTTTTCATTTCGTTCTAGTATGTGTTTTGCTTTTGATAAATAAAAATCCAAAAATAAGAGTCGTTCCACGACCAAAACTAAGGCGCTTGGTGGGAGGCAACCCATCATACTAATCGTTTTCATTTGTTTGAGCGAATATAGGTGCAAGAAGTAGTCAACGAGGAGATTGATTTAAATTGACGATTTAGACGCATTGTATGGTAAAGTTGGTAAGTCAGGAAGGGTGATGCATAAGGCTATGGATTGAGCCTTTCTCACTCCAAAATAGGCTTCGAGGAAGGCTAGGCCTTGGTAAAACTAGGCCACGAACGATGCACAACCTATCCTATAGCCTAAGGTCTCGGAATCTAGTGTGCAATACACTATGCGCCGCCTATTCCTAGGTATGCTTTTGACTATGCGCCGCCTATGCTATGGCATTTAGTCTCAGTATCTCATATGCCATAGACTATGCGGCGCATATGTCCCATTATGCCATAGACAATGCGCCGCATATGTCTACAAATGCCATAGACTATGCGGCGCATATGTCCCATTATGCCATAGACAATGCGCCGCATATGTAGGATTTTTGTCTCCAAAACCGATTGTAAATGGGTCATAACCCGACCCATACTCTTCCTATATAAAGGGGACTTAGTTTTATAACACAACCACAATAGAAAATACCCTAAAGGCGCCGCATACTCTTCCAAATCTTCTAAAAATTTTCTTCTTTTGCTCTTCCAATTCACAAAACCATCTCCACAAGTTTCAAGCAAGTAAGTACTCTCTTATTCTTCATTTATTTCTCGTAAGTACTACGTTGCTATGGCTATTATTAATTGCTAAATTATATAAGATTGTTGGTGATGTTCATGTGTTTGGATTGTTGTTGCAAAATCATGTGAGTGAACATATACGTAGGAAGATCTTAACTTGTTTCCGACTTGAATTTGGTTTCAATAGCATTGTTATGATATTTGCGGAATTGCTATGGCTATGAATATTGCTTAAGATTGTTGTTTGGATACTTACATGTTAGACTATCTCGGTCATAGGGATAAGACTTATAGTGCCTACCGACTTAGGAGGTTGTGATTGTTGTAAGAATAACGATTCAATGTGGTAACCCCTATATAGTAGTGTTGCTATAGCTACCATGAAAGTAGTCCAATGGCTGCAAGTAAGTGATGCATTGCTGATTTTCTTGTCGGAATACAATCCTAAAACGCATCTCGATGAAATCTGAGTAAATCAACTACTTTCACCTCACTGATTTGTGTTAACAAAACTAAGTGTGGGGTGGTACCCCTAATGCTTGCTTATAGATTGTATCAAGTGAGACTGTGCTGCAACTAACACTATTTCTAGTCTCAGGTATAATGGCACCTAAAGCGAGGCAAGGCAAGGAGAAGGCGACCACTTCCCAAAAGGGCAAGAAGAGAAGTCGAAAAGGCCAAGGAGAATCATCCTCAGCACAACTACCACGCAGAATGTTCGGAATAAAATGGGTTCTTGAGGAAGAAGCCAAAGCATGGTACAGCAGCAACAAAGAAAGAAAATATGTGCACGTCGACTTGATCAACAAGGATACCTTAGCAAAGAAGGAGCCGCGTATGTTGGCAAAAATAATGGCTTTGAAGTTAGATTTCATCTTTCGCGACATGGGAGAGTGTAATCTTGATCTAACAAGAGAGTTTTATGCCAACTGGTCGCCGAACACAATAGGCAATGAAGTCAAAATTCGGGGCCAGGTGTTACAGCTCACCGCAGACTGGATCAACTCTTTTCTTGGCTTACCTTCGATCGACACAGCACCATTCAAAGAGCTGTACAGCAGGCCTCCTTATAGAGCAATACGACACACGCTTTGTGGAAGCAGATCAATGGCAAGGTGGGGCAGACATAAAGAAACCGGCCGACACAACACCTTCCCCTATGCTCCACTAAATAGGGAAGCAAGAATCTGGATGCGCATTGTCAACTCATGTCTTATTCCTGGGACTCAATACACCAAGATATCGAGAGATAGAGTGTGTTTGGTCTATGCTTTGATAACGAATGTCCCTATCAACTTTGGGGCAATCATTCGATCTACCATGAGGAAGGCCAGACTCCACAAAAGGTCCCATTTCACATTTGGCAATTTGTTGACAGCAATCTTGCGGAAGGAGGATATCGAAGAGGAACCAGCTGATCATAAACTCCCACACAATCCGAAGAAGGTTGACCTCACAATGGTCAAAGATGTTGAATCAACACATGGCATCAACCTTACTACGGCAGAGAGACATGCTCGGGATGAGAGTTTCTCCCGCCATATGTACGGCATGATGAGGTTTACAATGATGAGCGGAGGTCGTGTTCCAACTGCTGCAGAGCTCCAACAGCTGGACCACGACTATCCCATGAATATGCATACACGGGAGATGTGTGGAGTGGGCGTATACTTTGAGGAACCTCTAGATGATGATGTGCCGACTGATGACGATCGACGCTTGCCAGACTCTGACGAGGAGGAGAACTCTGACGACGACTCTTAAGATGATTCCGACGAAGGGGGTATGACCCCCGACAATGAGGAAGAGTCCGACTAACCAGGTTCCTCGTATTTATTTTCCACTGAGGGCAGTGTCCCGTTTAAGTGTGGGGTGGTGGTATCGTATGCTATACTTCTCTATCGCATCTATGTTTGCTTGCTTTGTTTTTGTTTCGTTTTTTTTAGTAGTAAATTTTTTCTAGCTTCGCATGAAATTATTTTGATAGGCAGCATGAGATTATAACAAGAGTATGTGCTACAATTGTGACTATTGAGACGTTTAGGCTCTAGTTGTGACTCATTATGTGATATTGTGTGGCTCAATTCCTTCACTTGTTGGGTCGAGAGTCTATATTACTTCCAAGCAAGTCGACCATGTGCCTTGTGTGTGTGAGATAATCGTATATTCTATGATTGTGGCTAATGCTAGAACTTGCCTGGTATGTATGCAAAGCGAAAATAAGGAGTGTAAGTTTAGGATATGATTTAGGCATTTCTTTGGCAACCTATATTTGTTTACCTTCAGTTTTACCTACCCATGGACATCATCCTAGTTAAACCCTTTTGAGCCTTTAGCCTATTTCTTTGACAACCTTGTATGTAAGCCTAATCCATTTCTTTCAAGACCGTAATTTGATCCAAACTCCTAAGTGCTTTAAAGTGAAAAAGTCATGTGACAACATAAGAGGAAATTGGGTGAGTATGATGCTATAAATTGTAATGGTGCTTGAATGTGTTATGAAAAAAAAAGTGCTATCATAAGAGGTATGTTGTGAAAAGAAAAAGGAAAAGAAAGCCGAAAAGCGAGTTGTGCTTAAAATTGAAAAATAAAAGAGGAGAACAAGGGTGGTATAACAAAAGAAAAAAGAAAGGTTGAAAGAAGAAAGTGTCAATAATACAAAGTGATGTATTAAAGCGCTTAGGAACTTAGTCACTATTCCTGGCCAAAATAGTCTTACCCGTCCCTTAGCCTACATTACAACCATCAAAAGACCTACTTGATCCTAATCTTAACATTCCAACATTTAGTAGAGTATTACATTAAGGGAAAGCCTATGGTCATCAGTCGCTTCATATGAATTCTTTGTGAGAGCGAGAGCAAGGATATTTTGATACCCATGTTTGAAATATATGCTATACTTGTGAGTGATTATGGGTACTATAGTGTGAGACACACATGGTTGATGAGTTTTGGGTAGTTGTGTATGATTCTTTGTGCCTTAACCTTCGAATATGAGTTGACCACCATCACGAGTCTATGCTAGAGGTTAAACTGTTTCTACTTATAATCGAAAAGATACTCTTTGTTGATAATCGTTGTGCTTGTCTTGACGAATATTTTGTGTTGTTGCTGTAAAACCCTAAGTTGATGTTTAGAAGGACATGATAGTTTGTTCGAGGACGAACAAAGCTCTAAGTGTGGGGTGATGATGATAGGCGAATTTACGCGCCTATATCAATATATTTTGCCCATATTTTAGCCTAGTTTTGAGAACAAATTATATATTTCATGCACTTTTAGTCCTTTTTCCTGTAAATGAGCTAAAGAACATGATTAGTAAAGTTTCAGGTATAAATGAGGCATAATTCAGCATTTTATGGCTTACTTGACGCTAAAGAAAGCTCACAAAGGAAGGAAAGGGAGATTGGACGCCTAAAGGACCAAAACTGCTGCATGGAAAATCTGTCCCGGGCTAAAACAATAATTCTGAAGACTTTGGGGACTTACAGACACAAAGCTGGATTTTGACAATGATACATTAACCTAGTACAATTAGGTTATGTATTTCATTATTTTATGTGGATTATGATAATGTTACCTTAACCTAGTACATTTGGGTTAAGGATTTCATTAAATCTAGTAGGATTTGGTTATTTATTTCATTAGCTTAGTAGGAGTAGGATATGGGTATTATAAATACCCTATCATGCTAGAGATTTGGAAGGATCTTCTACTCCTCTCTTATTCTACACTACAAACAATTCTACAACTCTTCTAATCTTTCCATTAATTCTAGTTTTCTTCTTCTATTCATCTATTCTTAATTTCCGCAATAAGAGAATCGTTACCTTGCTAAGGAATTCACGCCTCACGCCTACCACTTACGCTACACGAAATTAATCAATCTTGTGGTATAACAACAATGTCAATCGTGATCTCCTTCGCATTCATGGGTAACTAAACCTCTCTGTTGGGGTTATGGAAGCCGAATGAGATACTATCTATTGCTGTGAAGTTGTGAGTTCGTGGCACGTATATTGCTTATATCATTATTCTCTTCATCTTAATCTACATTCTTTGTGGTTGAAAACGCAAGAATACGCCAGTCTAACATTTAACTTGTTCGAGAGAAAAGTTATTTGTCTGGAAAAGAGATAATGTCAAGGTAGTAGGACACCCTTTCCTATTAAAAAGCTAGTGCCGTAACTGGACTAACCTCTTGGAGAATTCGTACCGTTACACACGCTTTAAGCTCGAGAGATTTAAAGTGAAATAGTCCTTGTTTAGGTCGAGAGACGCTTGGATTTACCATCGACTACAATCCTCTATAAGCAATTGCATGTCAGAATTCTACACACTCATAGCCAATAGAGACGTATACCTCAGAAGGTGGACATAACCCCAACGCTTCAATTCTCATTGTTTACAACCAATGTAACAATCTCTCTCTTTTTACTTTATTATTTTCAGCTTTTGTTTACATTACTTGCAAGACAAGAATCCCCCCTTCTTACGAGACTTGCACCAAAAGTTTAGTAATTTTACTTACTTTTTGGCCAAGCTATTCCCTGTGGGATCGACACCCAACCCAGGTTGGGTTCTATATTTGCTAACGACCGCTTTACACTCAAACGAGAGCTGTAGATTGAGCGTTATTATCTATTTACAGAAAGTTAGGGTTGGGTGATCCTACACCAACCAATATGCGGCTCGTGAAGGCAGATATGTCGGTAAAACGGCCTGTTGGTATCTTATATGATGTGTTGGTGAAGGTTTCCACCTTCATCTTTCCTGCAGACTTTGTTATTTTGGATTGCGAGGTGGATTCTGAAGTTCCCATAATCTTGGGGCGTCCTTTCCTCGCAACTGGAAGTGTGCTTATTGATTTAAGAGCTAATAAGCTTTTATTTCGGCTGAATGACGAAGTGGTCCGTTTTGATGTATGCAAATCGATGAAGCAGCCTAGAGATATGGATGTGTTCTCTGTAGATGATGTTTACTATGAGGATGAGAAAGGATTATCTGTAGAGAAGCAGCTTACTATTGAGCCATTGTCTGCTGTGCTGTTGAATTTTGAGCATGAGGATGTTGAAGAATATGAAGAAACTGTCTGTGCTCTAACAGGAATAAGGTCCTATTCTCATGCTCCTAAGAAGCTGGACCTTGTTCTTAGGAATCGACCTTCACCAACAGCGAAGACTTCCATTGAAGAACCACTAGTGCTAGAATCAAAAGAGCTCCCCAGTCACCTAAGGTATGCATTTTTGGGAAGTGGAAATACACTTCCGGTGAGTGTTGCGGCTGATTTAGGTGAACAACACGTAGAGGCTCTCATCTCTGCTCTAAAGAGGTACAAGAGAGCTATGGGTTGGACTATTGATGATATAATTGGTATACCTCCTGGGATATGTATGCACAAGAGTCATCTCGAAGAAGATTGCATGCCTACGAGTAAGCATTAGCGTTGTCTGAATCCATTCAGAAAACGATGCACCATCTATCTCGACGAAGTCTAAGTAATCGAGGTAACTATGTCGTGCCGCGACAATAAATCAAGCGCTAGATGGGAGGAAACCCATCATTTTTAATCGTTTTGTTTTACTAAGAGTTTGTTTTTGTTAAATAAAAATCCAAAAAGAAGAGTCAAGCCACGACCAAAACTAAGGCGCTTGGTGGGAGGCAACCCATCGTTCTAATTGTTTTTGTTGTTTTTGAGTAAATGTAGGTGCAAGACGTATAAAGGAAGAGATCTAGCCCAAATTTTAATTTAGAATTGTGTCATGTTGAAGGTGGTAAGTTTGGAATGAAGAAACAAAGGCTATTGGTTAGGCATTTCCTATGCAAATCTAGTCAACGAACAAGGCAAGGCCTATGCAATGGCCTAAGCTCTCTGAATCTACCATGACATAGCATAGGCGCCGCCTATGCCCAACAATGCCATAGCATAGGCGCCACCTATGCCATTGCCTTTGCTCTCTGAATCTACAATGCCATAGCATAGGCGCCGCCTATGCCTAACAATGCCATAGCATAGGCGCCGCCTATGCTCAACTAGGCTTTGCAAAAGGCGCCGCCTATGCTAAGCATAGGTAAAGCATTAGGCGCCACCTATGCTTACTTTTTGGTCTCCTAATCCGATTTTAAATGGGTCAAACCCGACCCAAGCCTTGTCCTATAAATAAAACTTCAACATTAGAACAAAACACACTTATTTGCTCAACCTAGGCGCCGCCTTTACTCTCCAAATCTCTCAAAATTTTTATTTTTGCTCTTCTAACCTTGCAAGATCATCTTCCGAGGCCATCACCAAGTAAGTACTTCTTTTATATTCCGTAGCTATTACAATACTACGCCTATAATGATTTGTTAAATCTTGAAGTAGTGTTGGTGATTTGAATTTAGTTGGTTTGTATTGATACATCTAGTTGAGTGAAAGAATACGTATGGGTGTTCTAAACTATTGTTCCGATTTGTATTTTGGTTGTTATACACTGTCATCTTTTTGTGGAATTGAAATGGTAAAGCTTATCACATAATCGTGTAAGTCGAACGTTGGAATGTTTTGAAAGGCTCGTTCATCGAGATAAAGATCATGATTGAATACAAGCATGAGATGTTGTGATTATTTCTATGCCATAAAATTGATTCGATCTCTACGTAGTAGTCTTGTTCCAAAAGTGCATTAATCCAAACCATACAGTATGGTCAAGTTTATATGAAATAGAGTTGAAAAGGATAGTGAAGATGACATGAAAAGTATGACTGCATTGAATATATTGTTGGAACATAACACCTAAATGTATGGCGATGAAGTCTGAGTAATCGACATCGTTCACTTAATTAGTTTGTCACCACAAATTAAGTGTGGGGTGGTGCCACTACTGTTTGTTTGTCGATTGTATCTACCGAGATGAAGCTAACATGAATTTATTTTAATCTCAGGCACAATGGCACCAAAATGTCGACCAGGAAAAGAAAAAGCGTCCACCTCACAGAAAGGTCAGAAAAGGGGAAGAAAAGAGAAAGCTGAATCCTCCTCGCTGCAAATACCTCACCGCATGTTCGGGATAAAATGGGTCCTAGAGGATGAAGGAAAAGAGTGGTACAAGAAAAACAAAGTGAAAAAATATGTTCACGTGGAGTTAATACAAAAAGAGAGCCTAGCAAAGAGAGAACCTCACATTTTGGCTAAAATAATGGCGCTACATTTTGATTTCATTTTCCGAGATATGGGAGAGTGCAATCTTGATCTAACGTGAGAATTCTATGCCAATTGGTCCCCAAAGACTACAGGGAGTGAAGTAAAGATTCAGGGCCAAGTCTTGCAACTAAATGCAGAGTTCTTCAACTCTTTTCTGGGTTTGCCATCTGTAGATCCATCACCGCTCAAGGAGATTTATAACAGACCTCCGTACAGGGCAATCAGACACATACTGTGCGGAACAAGATCAATGGCACGTTGGAGTCGTCACAAGGATACCGGTCGGCACAATACCTTCCCATATGCTTCTTTGAACAGAGAAGCTCGGATATGGTTGCGGATGGTCAACTCTTGCTTGATTCCAGGAACACAGTACACAAAGATCACACGTGATAGAGTGTGCTTAGTGTACGCTTTGATGACGAACACCCCCATCAACATTGGGGCGATTATTCGATCTTCAATGCGTAAGGCTAGGCTGCACAAGAGGTCCCACTTCAGCTTTGGCAATCTGTTGATTGCGATATTGAGGAAGGAGGACATCGAAGAGGAACCTACAGATCATAAGCTTCCACACAACCCAAAGGAAGTTGACCTCACAAAGGTGAAAGATGCTGAATCTATGCATGGCGTCAACCTGACCACTGCAGAAAGACATGCTCGCGACGAAAGCTTCTTCCGCCATTTATATGGCATGATGAGGTTCACCATGATGAGCGGGGGTCGTGTTCCAACTTCTGCAGAGCTCCAACAGTTGGATTATGACTACCCAATGAATGAGCATGCGAGGGCTATGTGTGGAGTAGGTGTATATTTTGAGGAACCTCTTGATGATGACGTGCCAACCGATGACGATCGCCGAATTCCAGACTTAGACATGGAGGAGAAATCTGATGATGATTCCGATGCAGGGGGTATGACCCCAGACATAGCGGAGGAGTCCAACTAATCAGGTTTTTCTTATTTATTTTCCACTGAGGGCAGTGTGTCCCATCTAAGAGTGGGGTGCTGGTATTTGTATGCTACACTTCTTTGTCTGCATTTGCATTTATTCTAGTTCTTGTTTGTTTTAATTAGTCGTAATTAGTTAGTTTAATTTTAAATTTTTTAGATTTTGCATGAAATTGTTCTGATAGACGGCATGGTAGTATAACAAGAGTTTGTGCTAAATCATTACTATTGAGACATTTAGGCTCTACATGTGACTCACTGTGTGGTAATTTTGTGGTTTAATTCATTCATCTGTTGGGTCAAGAGTCTATACTGCTCCCAATAAAGTTGACCATGTGCCTTGTGTGTGTGAGGATATAGTATATTCTGTGTTGTGACTGATGCTAGAACTTGCCTGGTGTGTGTGTAAAGCGAAATAAAGAGTGTGAGTTTAGGAGATGATTTAGGCATTTCTTTGGCAGCCTGTGATTGTTTACCTTCTTTTTACCTATCTGTGGACATTATCCTAGTTAACCCCCTTTGAGCCTTTAGCTATTTTCTTTGACAACCTCATATGTAGCCTAATCCATTTTTTTTTCAAGACCATAATTTGATCCAAATTCCTAAGCGCTTTAAATTGTAGAGTCATGTGACAAAATAAGAGGAAATTGGGTGAGAGTGATGCCTCAGAGTGTATTGGTACTTGAAATTGTTGTGAATAAGAAGTGGCTATCATAGAGGTGTTTTATATAAAAAAAAACAAAAATAGAAAAATAAAAAAATAAGTTGTATATTCTCATCTTTGTGTTTATAGTTGAATAGCAAAATAGGTGAAAAGGGGTGTTAGATGAAAAGAATGGTAGAAGGGTTGTTTAAAAGAGAGTGTTAATGGCATAATGTGATGTATTAAAGCGCTTAGGGAAAATAGTCACTATTTCTAGCCAAAATAGTCCTACCTGTCCCTTAGCCTACATTACAACCTGTAAAGACCTACTTGATCCTAAGCTTAGTATTCTGATATTAGTGGAGCATTACACTAAGGGCAAGCCTATGGTCATCAGTTGCAACATATGAATTCTTTGTGAGAGTGAGAGCAAGGAGAATCTTGTACCCATGTTTCGAAAAATGCAAAACTTATGAGTGATTATGGGTGATATCTTGTGTGAGACACACATGGTTGATGATTGTTGGGTAGTGTTATATGATTCTTTGTGACTTAACTTGTGGATACTAATTAACCATCATCAAAAGTCTATATTGGAGGTTGAATTGTTTTATAAGAAAACTACTCTTTGTTAATAATTGTCGTGCCTGTCTTGTTGAACATTTTATGTTGTTGCTGTGATATTCTAAGTAGATGATTGCATGGACATAATATTTTATTCGAGGAAGAACAAAGCTTTAAGTGTGGGGTGTTGATGATAGGCGTATTTACACGCCTAAAGCACCATAATTTACCCATATTTTAGCTAAGTTTTAAGGACAAAATATATAATTCCTGCATTTTTAGTCCATTTTCCTGTAAGTGAGCTAACCAACGTGATTAACATGTTTTCAGGTATTAATGATGAAGATTTCAGCACTTTGTGGACCTTTTTGTAGCAAGGGAAACTTCACATAAGAGGGAAGGCAGCTTTTGGAAGCTTATGGACTGAAAGTGATGCATGGAGAACTTGTCCCGGGCAAAAACAGTATTTCTAAAGACTTGGGGATCAGCAGTAACTTAATAGGAATAGGACAAGGATGTTATAAAAACCCTATTTTGCTGAATTTTTCAGCATGCATTCATTCATGGTTTTCATTATTCACGATTGATTCATTCAGAATTCAGTTGACACTTTCTAGTATTATTGAGTTTACAGAATCTGTATGTTTATACAGAGAAAAACGCTAACTTGTGAGCAACGAAGGGAGAAAAATTGTCAATCCTTTTTGATGCCAATCTCATCCCCACCGTGAGATTATTCGAGCTTTGGTATGATGATGATGTCTATTGTGATCTTCGTTGTAATCATGAGTAGCTAAACTTCTCTGTTAGGGTTATGGAAGCCTTTTCATATACTATCTATTACTATGAGTTTGTGAATTCTTGATACTTATGCTACTTATATCATTACTCTCTTCATCTTAATTACATTCTTGTGGTTGCAAACATATAGAATACGCCATTATAGCATTAACTTGTTCGAGAGAAAAGTTACATGTTTGGAAAAAAGAGTGTGACAAGGAAATAGGGCTACCAACCCCTATTTACACGTTAGTGCCGTAACTGGATTAACTTCTTGGAGAGTTTGTACCGTTAGTTACACGCTTTAAGCTCGAGAGAGTTAAAGTGAAGTAATCCTTGATGGTTGAGAAACACTAGGATTTACCATTAGAATACGAATCTCTATAAGTGCATGCATGTCTAAATTCCGCATTACTCATAGTTAATAGATACGTAGAACTCATAAAGTGGACATAACCCTAACTTACAATTCTCATTGATTAAAATCTTACTAAACAAAGCATTCCACTTTTACTTTGCTATTTTGATACTTTTAATTCACGCCTAAACCATCCCCCCTTTCTGTAGAATTTTCGACCAACAGTCTGTCAACAATTGCAACACTTAGTGACCAAGTATTCCCTGTGGGATTCGACACCCAACCCAGTTGGGTTCTATATTTGACAGCGACCGCTTACACTCTTACGAGAGCTGTAGTTTGGGCGTTATCACATACCACCTGATAGGGAGATAGATTTTGGTATTGATTTGTTGGCCGATACGCATCCCATCTCTATTCCACCATATAGAATGGCTCATGTAGAACTGAAAGAATTGAAAGAACAACTAGCAGATCTTCTAGACAAAGGTTTTATTTGCCCTAGTGTTTCTCCCTGGGGTGTACCTGTACTCTTCGTGCAAAAGAAAGATGGTTCCATGCGTATGTGCATAGATTACCGCCAGGTGAATAAGGTTACTGTTAAAAATAAATATCCTCTTCCTAGAATTGATGATTTTTTTTACCAGCTTTAGGGTGCTAGATATTTTTCAAAGATAGACCTTCGTTCGGGATACCATCAGTTGAAAGTTAGAGAGTCTGACATTCCTAAAACAGCTTTCCGAACCAGATACGATCATTATGAGTTCTTAATCATGCCTTTTGGGTTGACTAACGCCCCTGCATCCTTCATGGACCTTATGAATAGGGTGTTCTGTCAGTTTCTAGACCTGTTTGTCATAGTTTTCACTGATGAAATCTTGATGTATTCTAAGAGTGAGGAGAACCATGCCAATTACCTCCGAATTATTTTTCAAACTCTCAGAGATCATAAGCTATATGCAAAATTTTCCAAGTGTGAATTCTGGCTTGATGCTATTGCTTTCTTAGGGCATGTTGTGTCTAGTGAGGGAATTAATATTGATCCCCAAAAGGTTGAGCCAGTGAGGAAATGGCCCAGACCCACGACTCCAACTGATATTCGGAGCTTCTTGGGTTTGGCAGGGTATTACAGGAGATTTGTAGAAAGCTTTTCTTCCATAGTTGCTCCACTTACCAAGATGACTTATAAGAAGGCAAAGTTTTTGTGGTCTGACTCCTGTGAGAATAGTTTCGAGAGGTTGAAAGACAAGTTGACCACTGCTCCTGTTTTGATTTTTCCGGAAGGTACAAAGGGTTTTGTTGTGTACTGTGATGCATCCCGAGTGGGACTCGGATGTGTGCTTATGCAGCATGGTAGAGTGGTAGCGTATGCATCTAGGCAGTTAAAGGTGCACGAGCAAAAGTAACCCACCCATGACTTGGAGTTAGCGGCTGTGGTGTTCGCACTTAAAATCTGGAGGTATTATCTTTACGGAGTTCACATTGATATATTTACTGACCATAAAAGTTTGCAGTATGTTTTCTCACAGAAAAAACTTAATCTCAGGCAGAGACGGTGGTTAGAATTGCTAAAGGATTATGACATGAGCCTGCACTATCATCTGTGCAAGGTAAATATGGTAGCCGACGCCCTCAACAGGTTGTCTATGGGCAGCTTTTCTCATGTTGAAGAAGGGAAAAAAGAGATGGTAAAGGATATTCACCGACTTAAAAATCTTGGAGTACGACTCTTAGATTCCAAATATGGAGGGGTGGTTGTTAATTAGATAGCTAAATCATCCCTTTGTGAAGAGGTTAAGGAAAAACAGGTTGAAGATCCCATCTTGATACAGATCAAGAAAGATGTGGGTTAACAGAAGGTGATGTCCTTTGAAATTGGTGGTGATGGTATTTTAAGATATCAGGGTAGATTGTGTGTGCCAGATGTAGAAGATATGAGGGACAGAATCCTTGACGAAGCTCACAAATCGAGGTATGTTGTCCACTCAGGCTCTACTAAGATGTATAATAACTTAAAAACTATATATTGGTGGAATAATATGAAGTGTGATGTAGCTAACTATGTTGCTAAGTGTTTGAATTTTCAACAAGTGAAAGTAGAGCATATGAGGCCAGGTGGTACTTCCCAAGAGATAGCTTTGCCCTTGTGGAAATGGGAGATGATCAATATTGACTTCATCACGGGATTTTCGAGGTCCCAAAACCAGTATGACTCTATTTGGGTAATTATTGACAGGCTGACCAAGTCAGCTCACTTTCTGCCTGTGAGGACTAATTATTCGGGAGATGTCTATGCCAAGATTTACATTGAAGAGATAGTCCGTATGCATGGAGCACCTGTGTCCATCATATCTAACCGAGGTACGCAATTCTCTTCACAATTTTAGAGATCTTTTCAGAGAGGTTTAGGTACCCAAGTGAACCTAAGTACGACTTTCCACCCCCAGACCGATGGGCAAGCTGAGCGTACTATTCAAACCCTTAAGGATATGTTGCGGGCATGTGTGATTGACTTCAAAGGTAGTTGGGTAGATCAATTGCCCTTGATAGAGTTTGCATATAATAATAGCTACCATGCCAGTATTAAGATGGCTCTTTTTGAGGCATTGTATGGGAGGAGTTGTAGGTTGCCAATAGGGTGGTATGAAGTAGGCGAGACACAAGTGTTTGGGCTTGACCTTGTTCACCAGGAAATGGAGGACGTGAAGATCATTAGAGAATGACTTAAGACATCCTAGAGTAGACAAAAATCCTATGTTGATGTTAGAAGAAGGGAGCTAGAATTTGGGGTTGGTGATTGGGTATTTCTCAAAGTTTCTCCTATGAAAGGAGTCATGCATTTCAGAAAGAAAGGGAAGTTGAGTCCTCTCTATATAGAACCATACCAGATTATGAGAAAAATAGGTGAAGTTGTGTATGAGTTAGAGTTGCCTACAAATTTAGGTTCTGTTCACCCGGTGTTTCATGTATCCATGTTGAAGAAATGTATTGGGGACCACTGTCTAGGGTTACCCATAGAAGAGATCAGAGTGTCAAACTCCCTATCTTATGAAGAAGAGCCTATTGCAATCTTGGATCGTCAAGTCTGGAAGTTGAGGAGCAAAGAGATAGTTTCGGTTAAGGTGTTGTGGAGAAATCAGAAAGTTAAAGAAGCAACTTGGGAATCAGAAGATGACATGAGAGCAAGGTACCCAAATCTATTTGATCCGGTGAATAATGAGATGAAAGGTACGATCCTTGTCTTACTCTTTCCATGTCCTTAATATGCTTGTAATCGTATTTATCTGTGCCCCGTGCCATCATTCGGGGATGAATGATCCCAAGGGGGGTTAATGTAACACCCCACCAAATCGTCCATGCATTAGTCTCATTTATTTTTACTTCCTAAGTGAGTAAAGTTTAAACCATATATAAGTTCCTTAATTTTGACTCTCTATTAAGTGGAAAATTGAATGAGCTTTCCATCGATATAAGATTTTCCCAAATCCGATACCCGGGCACGTAGTTATGGCTAAATTTAAGTCCTAGTCGTAAAACACTGTCATTTTGGTGCTTGCCACGTCGCGGAGGGGGTCTATTTAACAATTGTCAAATTCCAGTAGCCAAGCGTGATTGTGACATGTCGCACTGAAGTTTTAGGTCCCAACCAATGGGACAACGCGATGGCCCCACATCGCGGTGACCCCAAAAATCCCATTCATCAATTTCCAGTAAGCCACCGTGATAGTGGCGTGTCGCAGTGGCTCATAAAATTGAGCTTCTAGTTATATTTTATTCCGTCTCATTAAGGGTATGTTAAGTATTTTCCACCCCCCCCTTATCATCTTAAACACGGGATTATACTCCCAAGTGACCACATTATTCATATTTTCTTCAAAAATTCACAAGAACACTCTCTAGGGTTTTAAACTAAAAACCCAATTAACTCAAGATTCAGTCGTGGATTTTCGAAACTGATTGAAGATTTGAAATCCCCAAACCGTAGGCTTCAAGAATTATCCATCAAATTTCTAAATTGAGGTACGTGGGGTCTATCCTAAAACTACATGGGCTTGTTGAAAACACCCAATTATGATTTTAAAAATCATCAAGCATGAATTTGTTAAAGAGGTTTTGAGATCCATGATTTTATTATGCTTTATACATGTTTAATGATATTGTTGTTTTGTCCTTTAGGTCTTATCCCCTTAAATTAATTTACACATATAAGTATATGTATGAAACTTGAAATTTAAGATTTGTTTGAGAGCACAAATAATGAAAATCCCTCTCTTGTGATAACCTTATGTTTATGATCTTATGGTGATTGATGGAAATGCATGATTCATGACTTGAAAATAGTTTACTCAAATACCATAGTATTTTGAGAATGATTTAGAGATTTATGATAGGGAGTTTCTTGATGTAAATATATTTTATTAAAAGAGAAAGATTTGCATGAGATCAAGAGTTTTGACATGGCCACCTTGCATCATTGAAAGTTTGACAAAGAGAGTTGAATATATGTGTTTACATGACTTTTAAAGAAAGAGTTCTTTGAAATGATTTATTGATATGGTGGTCTCGAATTTATGTTTTGTAAAAAGAGAGTGTAATATGCCAATAATGGCTCAGAGATGTGACTTGCAAGTCAATGGTATGGCGATACCATAAGTATGTATGCCATAACAGAGTATGTTTTTCAGAGTTTGATTTCAGAGAATGCATGTTTTAAAGAGTTAAAACTGGGCTTAAAGAGGGTTAGGTGGTTAGCCGAAGAAGGTTTGAGTTCAAGTAAATCTTAACCTAAAATCGTGATTTGCCGATCCGGGTATATTATTTTACACTGGCGACGGTCGTGTGGCGTAGCAGAGTCAGAGACTCCAGCCCTTGTGGCACACTTGGGTTGGGGCTTCCCCGCCGAGTCAATGGCGGATTCCATATAGCCCATGGAATTTCATAGTTGTAGGGTATACCACCTAGTACAGAAGTAAAACAAAGAGTGTCACAGAGTTCAGATGATTTTACAGAGTCTTTCAGAAATGCCCATGTGATTTCTTACTATATGATATGTTTATGAACTGTTCTAAATTGCTCTCATCTATGTTGAATATAAATTATTATTTTGGATTTGCTCTGCATACCAGTACAATTGTATTAACCCCCTACCTCCCAGGTTCGGAGGCTCAGTCTAGGGGGCTGACTAATCAGTAGAGTATTCCAGAGAGAAGCGATCCGTGCAGTGGTGAACCTTCTTTGTTCCAGAAGGCCTGTCATCTCAGATTATGTTATTCTTTGTTTTGGTTTACTGGGGGCCTTGTCTCAGCTTTTCAGACAATTATATTTAGACCATGTAGTAGAGAATTCGCAGACTGTTTCAGAAGTTGTTTAGTTGATTTCGGATTTCATTCCATATGGTTAAAATGAATCCAGAGTATGACCATGTTTCTATATTAGATTATAATTCTACATTTTCTTTTATTATATGAATGTTGTGCATGATTACCAGATCAGATAGAGTAGGACGTCCGGGCCTTCATGGTTCGAGATGTCCATCACGACTAGGCCCTAGTTCAAGTCGTGACATGATTATACATATATAAAAACAATTTAAATATTGAAAAATGCAATACCGATACTGAAAAACTGGTATGATGCGCGACAAGAGTCAATCTATATGTTAGCATCCCTGCTGGAATCCAGTGGAAAAACGAATTTCTTGGAATAATGTAAACATGGTAAACTCTAGTTTAATTGATCAAAAATGTGTTGTTGCACTTCTATTTGAGAAATAATTTAACAAAACATTTTGTACCACAACGATGAAACATGATTCTAATCTTATATAGATGATTTCAGAGCTATGTGCAACATAGGTCATAGTTCTTACATGGCCAGTTGTTACACTCGTACCATGCTCTATTGTAGGTGAGTTTCTTTCCTTATAGAAGTTTCATGATTTAATGAAGCTCAAAAAATTATCGCAGTGCTACCTACCTAAAATAACAACGATACAGTGATATCAATCTGTTTTTCGCTTGCTTACTTTCTCCGGTCGAGTCCGAAGTTCAAAAACTTTCTCAATTGATGAACACCAAAACTTGTTATTCAGTATATAATTATGAATTATGTTTTAGATATATAAAATATAAAAGAAATTATATAAGCTTAAAATTAATTAACTAGTTTTTAATTGATATTAGTCTAGTTTCTCAGTGTTTTGCAAAACTTTTGACTTTTGAAAGAGAATCGCCACTTAATTTTGAAAAAGGAATTAAGAAACCTTTGTAATGTACTCAGACGATTCAAAACAGAAAAATCATTTAAGTTAAGAGATTCTAGATAAGCGATTCCTATTAACGTTTTAGGAAGGTGTTAGGCACCTAAAACGTTCGCAAACTTGCGGTTATCCAGACTGTTTGAAAATCATCTCTTTTGACTAACTTGGAAAATCGACTTGTGGGAAAAGTAATTGATTAAGGAAAAGTTTTTTTTTTTTTGCAAAATCAGTTTTTAGCAACTTAGTTAGGGAGTTAACTAGATTCGAACACTAAGCAAATAAAATAACGAAAGGGAAATAGAGGAAGAAATAAATGATCTGGTCCTTCATGCCCAAATCCGTCACCCTGTCCTAGTCTAGATATTGGGCTTTAGGCCCATCTTCCACTTGTCCTAGTCTATATTTCGAGCCTTTGGCTCGAGTATCGCTCCACCTGTATTAAATACAACTTTGGCTTCGATGCCCAAAATACATGAATAATGAAAGAATGAATAGATAATAACAAAAGACGATAACGAATGAATAAATGAAAGTAAAACTCTCGCGTCTCTTTGCCGCTTCAGATACAGGACTTGAACCCATTTGTTCTTCTTTCGACTCTTCGTATCCGTACGCCATGCAATTCATTTTCAAAGTCTTCTAAAGGATGGGCCTCAATGGCCCATTATGTAATGCAAAAGAAAAGAGCCCAATTGGACTCCCAAGCGGGTTCATGCAAAGAAAGAGATGAAGAAATTAATACTCATTCCATATTTGCAACCAACACGCAGAATATAAAAATGATTCAAGAATTTAGAGAGAAGCATATATCGACCAAAGAATTCTACATTAATAGAAGATGAATTAATAGCGATTCAAAATTGGCAATCCGAATACATGATTTGAAATTCGCTCAAATTCAACTCATTCTAGCAAGCTAAAAGGCAATATTTATCCGCTACGGTTCCGAGCATTGTATTTCGAAACATGAGCATCGTTTGGAGTAACTTCCGAAACACCCAATTCATTTAATCAACGGGAATATTAAATTAATTTATCCAGTCTTATTGCTGAACCCAAAAGCATATGCATCATTATGAGGAACTCAAGCACAATAGGAAAACATAAAGAAAATTGTCACAAAACGCAACTATAGTTCGACCAACGACAAAATTTAGAAGTATCTTGTAACATATAGAGTTTCATTACTCACACAGTGATTCAACCTCCCAACCTAACCTATTTGAGGGGAAAGGGTAACTGATAGTGAATAAGTAAAAGAGGGAAGAGGGAACAATCTGAATACTAACAACAAATTAAATAAAATCCTTTTAAAGTGTCAACGAAATCAAAAGGAAGAAAGTTTTCAAATGATTTCAAGCATGGAATCAACTATTCTTAATCAAAAAACTAAAAGTCCTGAACCAAATCTTCCATTCTTTTGATCAAGTTGTGCAAAAATAGTAAAGTCAGAAGCTTTAGCTGACCTTATTGAATCGGTGCTTCGGGACTTTTGACGAACTCATTGGTCTCTTATTCTATATTTCGAAGAGATAACAAACAAACAGAATTACAGAAACGCAAGCATTATGAACTAAAAAGGGTTAAATGAACATCATATGTATGTAACGTCCGGTCGACAAGCTGAGAGATGCAAAAATATATGATGACAAGATGAAAGAAGCAAAAATACGCGATGAATGCCAAAATATACGACGACAAGCCGAAAGATGCAACAATACACGATGACAATACACAATAACAAGATAAAAAAGATGATTTTAAAGAAACTCGACGAAAATTGTATTACCAACAGTATAAATACAACAACAGCCAACATATTGATTCAAAATAATAGTCATTACAAACAAAACTTATGAGCCCAAGGTCGTCTACAACAACTATTCTCCAGCATGCAGTATTACAACTATGATGAAACGATGATGATGAAACGAAGAAGAAATAAAATTAAAACTAAATAGGAAGGAAGATTACCTGTTTTGGAGCAGCAAAACCGGACCACGAACTTACGCCGGGATTTCAACCACCACCGGAAATTTTGATGTCTTTTACTAAAATCTCGACTAGCACGTTGCTCTCTCTAGAGTTTTTGCTACAGAACAGTTCCCTTTTTCTCTAACCCCCTATTTTCTCTGTTTTTCTCTTGCTTTTCTTTTCAAAGAAAGAAAGATTTTCCACTCTTTTGGTTTTGGACCTAGCTAGCTCTAAAAATTTTCCAACCCAAAGAAGAACTCCCAATTTTCTCCAAATTTCCCAAAAGAAGAGAAAAGCCCCCCCCCCCCCCCCCCCCAATACAGCGACCCTAGGGTCTTTATATAGAAGCCGAATTGGGGGTAAATTGGGGATTTTTGAAATAGGATATTTTGGGATTTGAAAATCAAATCCTACTACGATTTCCCCCTCCAAAACCAGTGCCAAATTTGGATTTTCTCCACACCATCCCAAATCGGCCAACCAAGAAATTCCAGGATGGAAATTACCTCATGAGCCAATGAGAATCGGGTAAGTATGTACGATTTTTTACCATTCAATCTGAAATTCACGGCATTTAGCCGTTGGAATGGACACCTACACATTTTCTAGAGGATTCTTGGACATTACATGGTACGAACAACGCATGCTAATCACGTGAGGAGTGCGATCGAAGCTAGGAAAGGGAAGATGGTGGGTTTGGCAAGATCATCGGGTCAGAGCTGGGTTGCGGGTCGACGTTGGAATCGGGTTTGGGTTTTCGGTACTGAGTCGTGGGATTTGAGATCACGAAGTTGATGGAGTTGTCGTGTATACGTTGTTAAGGGTGTCGTTTGCTTTGGTTGACATTGTCAGCTTTTTCTTGTTGTTTGTGGATATTGAAGAAGGTATAAGGAAGAAATGGGTTGCTTTGGGTCAAATTGGAATGGGCTAATGGGTTTAGATTAGGTTATGTTGGGGTTGTTTAATAACCCAATTAAATATAATTGAGATTATTAAATAACTTTAATTAAATCTGATTGGATCAAAATAATCCCAATTAGGAAATGGTAATTTTTGGGGATTAAGATTGGATTACAATTTAAACGACTTATTTAAATTATAACCAAATTGAATATCTATTGGTCAATTTCATTACAATTGAGGCCAATTTGATTTCAATTGAGGTCATAATTAATTCGTTCTCAAAATTGAATCGCAATCTGACACGAATCAAGTAACAAATTAACCTCGAGTTTCTCAATTTGATAAAAATCCAACAAATATTGCTCCAAATAAAATATTTTGAGAGCAAATCATATTTAAAACCAAGATTTTATCCATTTGAATTAATTTTCAAGTTTAATCAATAAAAAAATCTAATTTTAATGAAAACGTTCATTTAAATAACAAAATTTATACACTCTCGTATATAAAAATGCGAGAAATGTATAATCATTAATTAAATGATAAAATTGAATTGAATAAGTAATTTAAACTAGCATTTATTTGAACAAAATAATTGTTGCGATTTTATTTTAAAATTGAAAAAAACTTGAAATTAAATTGAATTGCGAGGGAAAAAATTAGGTGTCAACAATTGCCCCCTCCCTTTGGGTAGGGTGGATGCAAGTAACCCTGGGCAAAGGGAGGTTGATGCTCCTAATTTTTGTCTGACCACCAATTCGAATCCGAAAGAGGTTAATCTGGCACGAGTTTCGTAGAGTTATGGCCGGACCTCGGTATTAGGTTTCCTACATATCTCAGGTTTCATGAGAATTTAGGCCACTTGTAGTTCATAAATCTTGATTTTAAGCACAATTTTCAAGAAAAATCACCAACTATCACGGTTTTAGAGTTTTTGATTAAATCGAGAAGTTGGGGAATGAAGGGATTTGGGGGGAGGTTGGAATGCAGTCGAGTTTTCTACATAGAGACCGACCTACATATCCCCAAGATTTCAGGGAATCAAACTGCTTGTAGTTTGACTCAATCGGTAGAAAAGATAATCTTTTATTTCAGACCATCTTTGGCTCAGAATGAGAGACAAGCTGATCGAGTTGCGGAGAAGAAGCTTGTAACCTCTTAACCATGAATGTGGGATCCTTCACATCCATATGCAAGAACTTACTTGGACATAATTTCCAAAACTCTAAGTGGGTTGCCACCCGAATTTGAAAGAAAGAAAAGGTTACCCTTGGCATGAGTTTAGAAATATCCCGAAGGTGAAGCTGAAACCAGAATATCCTGAAATACCCACATGCCTTCTAATAGGGGTGTAGTTGGATGATGGTGGTGATTATCCTTTAGCTCGCGTCCAAAGAGTTTTACGTCTTTCTTTAGACTATGTCTCATTTTGCTGCTAAGAAAGAGTTCCACGTTGCGCTGCGTCCTATCTGAAGTCATCCGCACCTGTGGTTTTGATTTGAGATTTTCATCCTCCCGGATGCTCTGGACAATGCTGTTTGGAATGAAATAACTGGCAATAACAAACACAACAACCCTCTTGGTTGTTGTATAGTTATGACATTTGTCAGTTGACTATGTTTTCAAAGTGAGGTGGCCCTTTTGGATACCAACGACACTTTATGTAGAACGGTTCCTGCAACTGTGCAACCTTGCATTGATGAGGCAACCCTTTCGGTCGCCTATAATGCTTGTTGTATGTGGAAGGATAACCTTTTCGGTTATTGACGATAATTCTTGGCATATGATTTCGAGTAAGCTTTTGTTTATGTATCGATACGACTTATGGATTTCCCTTGAATTGTCAATCTTTGGATAATCTTGTACATTATTTGATATTGGATACGAGGTAACTTACAGATATCCTTTGAGTTGTTAGCTTTTAGGTAATCCTACACATTATCCTACCTTTGATAAGAGATGACTTACAGATATCCCGCTAATCGTTAGCTCTCCGATACTCCTGCACATCATCCGACCTTGGATATAATATGACTTACAGATATGTCTCAAATTGAAAGTCTTTGGGTAATCCTGCACATAATCTATCTTGGATATGACGCAGCTTATAGAGAACCCTTGGACATTATCAATGTGATAACCTTGCATATTCTCCGGTAAGGATTTAGCTGCGACTTATGGATAACCTTTGAACTATCGATTTTTAGGTTACCTTGCACACTATCCGGTTAGGATGTTATTGCGTCTTATGGATACCCTATGAGTTGCCAATTCATAGGCAATCTTGCGTACTATCCTATTTTAAATAATATAACTTATAGATGACCCGCAAATTGTCAATTTCCAGGAAATCTTATATGTCACTTGCCTTTAGATACCGACTTAGAGGTGTCCCTTCAAATCGTGTGCTCTTGATGCATTCAGATGCTGATTAATAAAATGATGAGATATCCTCGACGCCAGCGTTTATGTCTTGCGTGTCAACAGATATAAAATGATGATGATATCCTCGACGCCAGCATTGTGTCTAGCGCGTCAACAGATATTGAATGATGATGATATCATCGATGCCAGTGTTGTGTCTTGCGTGTCAGCAAATATATTGAATGCTGATGATATCCTCGATGCCAGCGTTGTGTCTAGCGCATCAACAGATATTGAATGATGATGATATCCTCGACGCCAACGTTGTGTCTTGTGTGTCAACAGATATATTAAATGCTGATGATATCCTCGACGCTAGCGTTGTGTCTAGCGCGTCAACATATATTGAATGATGATGATATCCTCGACGCCAGCGTTGTGTCTTATGTGTCAATAGATATATTGAATGTTGATGATATCCTCGATGCCAGGGTTGTGTCTAGCGCGTCAAAAGATATTGAATGATGATGATATCCTCGATGCCAGCGTTGTGTTTGCATGTCGACAGATATAAAATGGCTTTCTTGGCAAATGATATGAATGGCCCTCTTGGCAATGATATGAAATGACCCTCTTAGCAATGATATGCAATTTCCCTTGCGGCAATGATATGCAATGACCCTTGCGGCAATGATATGCAATGGCCTTTGCGGCAATGATATGCAATGGCCCTCTTGGCAAATTTTAAAATAATTTTACCTGACTTCATTTGTCAGCGTCTTGCTTTCTACATGTACCTGTACTCAAGGTAGACGATTAGTAGACACAAAGTCGCTTTTACTAGCGACTATTTTTAGGAAACTTCTAAATACAATATTTGTGAAGAAGACAAGGCGTTTTTGTTTGTCGCCCATGATCTCAAGAAATGAGATGGACAAATCAGAAGGTCCTCAATAAATGGGTATTAAACCTATTTTTAGGGCTACCCTAAAATACCGTTCTTGGGCATTAATGCTCTGTTGTGGCTCCCAATTTGCTCGGTGATTTTTGAAAGAGACCCTCACTTTCGTGTATTGATCCCTGCATCCACAGAAAGATGATTAGTTTGAATGAAATTACTCCGTGTTGACCTTCTTCGATCCTTGATTTGCTGCTTGCCATCTCTTGGGCATTCTGCCATGTCGGGACTTCCATCCTAACACTCCATCCCAAGTGATGTCTAGGCAAGTACTAAATAAGTGAGTTGTAATTTTTTTTTTTTTGAAAATAGTCTTAATTTTTAGAAAATAATTTCGAAAGCTTCTGTAAAACTTTAGAAAATCTCTGCCAATCATGTCATGTACTAGCTCAACGAACGTCTTCCTCGTGGTTTTGACTATATCCGACGGATCATTTCCAAAGCTCATGATCATTGTTGGAGGTTTTCTTCAAGTAGTTCTATCATAGCAAGAAATTGAGCTTGCCTAGACTTTGTCGCAGCTGACTACTTTAAAAGCTTGGCCTTAATCTCTGGTGCTGGGGGAATTTGAAATATGTTCCAGCATCTAGTGGAAATTTTGAGGTATTCCCTCAAAATTTCTGCCCCAGTTTAGAGTTGTTTGAGATGATACCAACTCGAGTGGATCTGAAGTCTTTGCTGATCTTCATTCTCTTTGTTGGATGTCGATCTTCTCTTGTGAATTTTTGAGATTCCTTCTCAAAAATTCTTCCCCAATTTCTATTTCCTGGGGGTATATGACTGAGCCGTTGGGGCGCCTACATATCCCGTTGAAGCAGGAATCAGGTCAAACCTAGTTCAGAACTGCGCTAGGGATATACAAAAGAAATTAAAGGGTTGATCGAAGCCGACATGGGCCTCCTACGTATCCCTTTTATTGGGAATTCAGGTCATCACGTAGTTCATACATAAAGAAAAAGGATAGATTATCCTAAGGGGTTGACCAAAGCCGACATAGGCCGCCTACGTATCCCTTTCTTGGGAATTCAGGTCAAACATAGTTCGTACATAAAGGGAAAAGATTCTAGGAAGTTACACATTAGAAAAACACATCATTACAAAGGCGATTACAGGTAAAATAAAGAAACACGAAAACTAAAACGCCCTTCAAATGTAATATCTCTTTACCGCATCAGAATTGATTGGTTTGGTCCACTTTGTGCCATCCATATCAGACAAAATCAGAGCTCCTCTAGATAATACCTTGCAAACTATGTATGGCCCTTGCCAATTTTGAGCGAACTTTCCCTTGTACTCCTCTTGGTGAGGGAATATTCGTTTGAGAACCAGTTGCCCCACTTTAAATTTCCGCACTCTCACCTTCTTGTTAAAGGCATGAACCATCCTGTGTTGATACAACTGACCATGGCATACGGCGACCATTCTCTTTTCATCAATCAACATGAGTTGTTCATAGCGAGCACGAACCCATTCTTCGTTACTTAGTCCAACTTGTTGGATAATCCTTAGGGAAGGTATTTCAACCTCAACAGGTATCACCGCTTCATTTCCATAAACCAATAGATATGGAGTTGCCCCGGTGGAGGTTCGAACCATCGCGCGATACCCTAGCAAGGCGTAAGGTAACATCTCATGCCATGATCTATCATTTTTGGCTATCTTTCTCAAGATCTTCTTAATATTCTTGTTGGCAGCTTCCACGACTCCATTTATTTGAGGTCGGTATGCAGTCGAGTTGCGATGCACAATCTTAAATTGATCACAAATTTCATTCATCAAGTGACTATTCAGGTTTGCCCCATTATCAGTAATGATTGATTCTGGCACTTCGAATCGGCAAATTAAGTTATTCCTGACGAAATCTGCAACCATTTTTTTAGTGACGGCTCTGTATGAAGCAGCTTCGACCCACTTAGTAAAGTAGTCAATGGCAACCAAAATAAATCTATGCCCATTCGATGCTGGCAGCTCTATTGATTCGATAACATCCATACCCCAAGCTATGAAAGGCCAAGGTGAATTCATTGCATGAAGCTCATATGGAGGCATTCGAATCAAATCTCCGTGTATCTGACATTTTGGACATTTCTGCACATACCTGCTACAATCATTCTCCATAGTCATCCAAAAGTAATCGGTTCTCAAGATCTTTCAAGAAAGGACAAACCCATTCATGTAGGGTCCACAAAACCCAGCGTGTACCTCTTTTATCAATTTATTGGCTTCCGCAGGATCGACACATCTTAGGAATTCCAAATCAGGAGTCCTCCTAAAAAGAATTTCCCTACTTGGAAAGTAGTTCTTTGCCAAACGCCGGATTGTCTTCTTTTGGTTG
Source organism: Capsicum pubescens (assembly GCA_030864215.1). NCBI lineage: Eukaryota > Viridiplantae > Streptophyta > Magnoliopsida > Solanales > Solanaceae > Capsicum > Capsicum pubescens. The sequence continues at coordinate 3,855,383 of CM061543.1, read as the reverse complement.
TTACTGGACTCTTCAGGATATATTCTAGATTCCAAATACCTCTTAATGTCATAGTACTAAGGTTTTCCATCAGGCTCCTCTTCCACGTGTGCACAATGCGCGGGTTGCTCCTTCAAGCTTATTTCCAAAGGATCAATGTAACTCTGATCTGGGTGATGAATCATGGAAGATATAATGGCCAAAGCGTCCGCAAATTCATTTTGTATCTGAGGGATATGTATGAAATCAACTTCTTTGAATCTTTCGGATAATTCTTGCACCATCTCCAGATAAGGAGTAATCTTGGGGTTTTTTACCGCCCATTCTCCCCGTACCTGGTGAATCAGTAAATATGAATCCCCGATGACTAACAATTCACGAACACCCATATCAAGTTCCAATTTGAGACCCAGGATGCAAGCCTCATATTCAACCATGTTATTGGTGCATGGGAAACGCAACTTAGCAGTTACCGGATAATGCTGGCCCATTTCTGACACCAAAACTGCTCCGATTCCTGAACCTTTGAAGTTGACCGCCCCATCAAAAAATAGCCTCCATCCAGGGTAAATTTCTGTAATGTCTTCTCCTACAAATAAAATTTCATCATCTGGGAAGTAAGTTCAAAGTGGATCATATTCCTCATCAACCGGATTCTCTGCCAAATGATCTGCTAAGGCTTGCCTCTTGATTGCCTTTTAGGTTACATACACAATGTCAAACTTGCTCAGCAACATTTGCCACTTGGCTAGCTTCCCTGTAGGCATGGCCTTCTGAAATATATACTTCAATGGATCCATTCTCACGATGAGGTATGTTGTTTAGGACGACAGATAATGCCTCAACTTTTGTGCTGCCCAGGTCAAAGCACAACATATCCTTTCTACAAGAGTGTAACATGCTTCATATGGCATGGACTTTTTACTCAAGTAGTAAATGTCCTTATCTTTCCTACCGGTCTCATCATGTTGCTCGAGGACACACCCGAAAGCATTTTCTGAGACTGACAGGTAAAGCAACAATGGAATTCCTTAACTTGGCGGCACCAAAACCGACGGTGCAGACAAATATTCCTTGATGCGGTCAAAATCTCTCTGACATTCTTCTGTCCACTCATTCAATGCATTTTTCTTCAGCATCTTGAGAATTGGCTCGCATATGACTGTCGACTGAGCGATAAACCTGCTAATGTAATTCAAACGACCCATGAAACTCATAACTTCCTTTTTGGTCTTCAACGGTGGCAATTCCTGAATGGTCTTGATTTTGGATAGGTCTAGCTCGATGCCTCTTCTGCTGACTATGAACCCCAACAATTTCCTTGATGGCATACCAAAATCACACTTAGAAGGATTTAACTTCAAACTGTACTTTCTTAATCTATTGAAGAATTTTTCTAGATGGGTCAGATGATCCGAACTCTCGCGAGATTTGATAATTACATCATCCACGTACACCTCAATTTCTTTATGGATCATATCATGGAAAATCGTCATCATAGCCCTCATATATATTGCACCCGTATTTTTGAGACCAAACGGCATCACCCTGTAATAATAAACACCCCAAGGCGTAATAAAAACCATCTTTTCTGCATCTTCCTCATCCATCAATATCTGATGATACCCAGCAAAACAATCAATAAATGATTGTGTTTCATGCCTTGCACAGTTGTCAATAAGGATATGAATGTTGGGCAACGAAAAATTATCTTTAGGACTGGCTCTATTCAAGTCCGTATAGTCAACACAAATTCGAATCTTGCCGTCCTTCTTCGGCATTGGGACAATGTTGGCTAGCCACGTCAGATATTTTGTGACCTCCATGACCTTAGACTGGATTTGTTTCGTCACTTCTTCTTTGATCTTCAGACCCAAATCTGGCTTGAATTTCCATATTTTTTTCTTGACTGGATCAAACTCTGGATTTATTGGCAACTTATGCGACACAGTACTAGTGCTCAATCCCGGCATATCATCATAGGACCAAGCAAACACATCAATATATTCCCGCAATAGGTGAATGAGTTCTCTCTTTTGTGCTTCCGTCAGGTGAACACTGACGCTTGTCTCCTTGATTTCATCGTGATCTCCCAGGTTTACTGTTTCAGTTTTCTCCAGGTTGGGTTTTTCCCGATTCTCAAACTCCTCCATATCTTCAATTAATTGTTCCTCCTCACCATCCTTCCAATAATTATCGTTCCCTTCATTTTGTTTGTTTAAACTTTGACATGATATGACATTGGCAGATTTTAAGTTGTTGTTACTATAAGGGACAAACAAACCAAGTTAGATGATAACAAGATAATAACAAAATATATGACTAGGAGTGTTTTAGAAATAATAGAATTTTCTAAATAAATGAAGGCCTTTTCATTGAAATTTGAGAGATAATTACAAAACCATGGCTCATGACTTGCGCAAATACAAGTCCATGCCTTTTTGAAAGCAGCAAAATACGAAAAGAAAGTTTTGAGATATAAAAGGTGGATTGCGGGGCCTCCTCCAGATCATCACCGATTTAAAAAACTATTAGTAATTGCCCTTTGATGTTGGGCGTATTTACACGCCTAAGCACCATAATTTACCCATGTTTCAGCTAAGTTTTGAGGATAAAATATATAATTCTTGCACTTTTAGTCCATTTTCCTTTAAGTGAGCTGACCTATGTGATTAGCATGTTTTGAGGTACTAATGATGAAGATTTCAGCACTTTGTGGACCTGTGGGCAACAAAGGAAAACTTCACATAAGAGGGAAGGCAGCTTTTGGACTGAATGTGATGCATGTGAACTTTTTCCCGGGCAAACCCAGTATTTTTAAATACTTAAGGATGCAGTAGCAACTTATTAGACAAGGATGCTATTAAAAACCTTATTGCTAAATTTTTCAGCATCATTATTATTATCATTCGATTATTTTGACAATTCACGTTGGAGATTTTATATGAGTTTTGGAGAACAGAAAATGGCTCACTTGAGAAACGGAGAAAGAAAACACGTTTCATCTCCATAGCCAAGATTTCTCTAAGTTTTGGTATGATGATGATGCCTACTTTGATTTCCGTTGTATTCATGAGTAGCTAAACTTATCTGTTAGGGTTATGGAAACCTTGTAAGATACTATCTATTACTATGAGTTTGTGAATTCTTGATGTGTTATGCTACTTATATCATTACTCTCTTCGTTTTGATTGAATTCTTATGGTTGCAAACATAGAGAATACGCCATTATAGCATTAACTTGTTCGAGAGAAAAGTTACATGTTTGGAAAAGAGAGTGTGACAAGGAAATAGGGTTTCCAACCCCTATTTACACGTTAATGCCTTAACCGGGTTAACTTCTTGGAGAATTTGTACCATTTGTTATACACTTTAGGCTCGAGAGAGATAAAGCGAAATAAATCCTTGATGGTTGAGAAACACTTGGATTTAGAATTAGAATACGATTCTCTATAAGTGCATGCATGTCTAAATTCCGCGTTACTCATAGTTAATAGAGAAGTAGAACTTATAAGGTGGACATAACCCTAACTTATCAATCTCTGTGATTAAATCTTACTACGCAAATCGTTCCATTGTTACTTTGATAATATTAGTTCACGCCTAAACCAAACCCCCCCTTTTCCTTAGAATTTTCGACCAACAGTCTACTAATAATTGCAACACTTAGTGACCAGAGTATTCCCTGTGGGATTCGACACCCAACCCAGTTGGGTTCTATATTTGACAGCGACCGCTTACACTTTCTAACGAGAGTTGTAATTTGGGCGTATCACCCTTTCATCTACCACGATGGGCTACGGGTTATGAGTGGAGTGGAGGTCCAGTTTTGCAAGGCCTCCCCTGGCGCAATCTGCTTCACCCATCTGGACTTTGGGAAATCTTTTGGTACAACATTGCATCCCTCAAAAAATCTCCTATCCCATCCCTAAGACCATCATTATCTGACACCTCTCGTATAGGAAATAACTGGAACAGGAGTGGCAAGGGACTAAACAGGCTCTTTTCTGACTCATCCTCAACCCTATCCTTCGAGGTAGGCATATATCCTAACCCATACTTAGAGCCATTCTCTGGGATCATAATAGGCTCGATAATTCCTTATAGATCCTTACCCAAAACTCGCCCAGGTTCGAACCTATTTCTTAATATCACCGTCGTAATCATTTTGTAGACAGAAGGCATTGGCACTTTGGACATTGAATCCCTGTCCACGGCATTTACAATTTCCACTGTATAGAAACTTCTACCTTTTTGAACATCTTCAATCACCGACACATAACCATTGGGACGATCCTCTCGACTTCCTTCTCCTTGGATGATTACTTCATGATCCTCCCAAATGAACTTCAATAATTGATAAAGGGGTGACGAAACTGCCTTTGCACCATGTATCCATGGTCTTCCCAAGAGAAAGTTGTATCTAGGATGGATATCCATAACATGAAACTTAGTTTTGAACTCAGCAGGTCCCATTTGGATGTACAAATCAATTTCTCCTATGGTATCTCTCTGCCCTCCATCGAATGCTCTCACATTTATGTGGCTTTGACAAATTTTCCCCAGATCATAGCCCATTTGAACCAATGTAGAGAGGGGGAAAATATTCACACCAGATCCATCGTCTATTAATACCTGATTAATCACATAATCTTGGCAAATGACAGTGACATGCAGGTCTTTGATGTGCATCGCTCCTTCAAACGACAACTCTTCATCACTGAATGATATGCAATGATTCCCCACAATGTTTACTATCATCGCAACCAGGTTCTCAACACTCGTTCTTGCGGGAACATACGCTTTATCCAAGACCTTCGATAAAGCTTGTCGGTGGTATTGCGAACTCATTAATAGTGCCAAAACGGAGATTTAGGTTGGTGTCTTCTCTAAATGTTTCACAATTGAGTAATCTTTTGGTTGCATACGCCTCTAAAATTCCTCAGCCTCCCCTTCAGTGATTGGACTTTTCTGTGAATCCTTTTTGTTCGTCAATTTTTCAAGGATATAGCATTGTCCCGACCGCGTCATCCCTTGGGCAGCAGCGGTATGTACAATGAATTCCTTCCTTGATGGGGGAGGGTGCATCTAACTTGGAGCCGTCATCACTATAAATGGGGCTTTCTCATTGACACTTAGGGCAGCCACATCCCTCTCTATCTTTCCTACCTCTTCTGCCCTTTTGGGTTTTTCGAAGTTCACCTTAGTTATGGTCTTGCCAGATGCCCATTCACCCTTGATTTCAATCATATTAACTGTAGGTCCCCCATGATTGGGAAATGGATTACTGTTACCATTTGGTGTAGGTTCCTGGAGCGTGATGACCTTCTGATCGATTAAATCCTAAATCCTCTGTTTCAGGTAGATACAATCCTCAGTACTATGCCCCACTGCTCCTAAATGATAGGCACAATGTTGACTTGTATTAAAAAATTGAGAGTTGGGATTGACAGGCCTTGGCTGTATTGGTTGTAAATGACCAACAATCTTTAATCTTTCAAACAATTGGGTGCGACTTTCATCTAGTGGGGTGAAGTTTTGGAGAGGTTTTTTTTTGGGGTTTGGACGTGGGTGGTTATAATGGCTTTGATTTGTAGGAGGAGGTACTTGGTGATAATTAGGAAGCGCTTGGGAATTTGTTCGGTTATTTGGAGGAGTGGATTGGAAATGAGACTGATAATTTGGATGTGGAACTAGGTATTGGGGAAAGATATTTGGCTATGGAGCTTGGTATGAGGATTGGAGGTTTGGGAGTGGATCTTGGTATTGGGGGGAGATATTTGGCAGTGGAGCTTGGTATTGGGGGTGGGCATAGAATACATGTTGAAGGCTTGGTGACGATGGAGAAGAGAAAACATTCCTAGAGTTGATCTTCCTTTTTGTTTTTGCAACAGGGTTAGCAGAAATCGTGCCTACATCTTCCTTTTTCTTCTTCGAAAACATGGCAGCCCCAGACGATGCTGGGGTCTTGGCAATTTTTCCTATCTGAATGCCCTCTTCCAATGATTCTCCTATTTTTACTAAATCCGCAAAAGTTTCCCTGACAGCTAACACCATCCTGGTATAATATTCTCCTTCTTGCGCTCGAGAGAACATGGATACCATTTCTTCCTCGGACATGGGGGGTTGCACTTTGGCAGCTTCTTTTCTCCAATGAAAAGCATAGTCTCAAAAACTCTCATCATTTCTCTGTTTGATCCAATCTAGTGAATATCGATCAGGGACTATTTCAATGTTGAATGCGAACCTGTCAAGGAATCCCTTGGCCAATGCTTTCCAACCAGTCCATCTTTTCAGCTCCTGAGACATGAGCCATTCTAAGGCTTCACCGCTTAAACTTCGACTGAATAGGCCCATCAACAGCGCCTCATTTTTCCCTATCCCTACCAGTTGCTCACAGTACCTTCTCAGATGGGCCATTGGATTTCCAGTACCGTCAAACATTTCAAACTTAGGGACTTTTTACCCATCCGGTAGGTCTACTCCAGGGTGAACACATAAATCGTCATACCCCAAACCGTCGTGGTCCCTGGATCCATGAGAATATTTGATCCTCATGATCTCTTCCTTCATAGCTAGCAAATTCCTTTCATGCTCGATCCTCCACTCTTTCTCTTTCTCCTCGTAATGGTCCATCTTGGGATTAGGAAGGGGTTCATAGATCAGGGGATACGATGGCTTGAGGGGGATTTGGAAAGGAGGCTTGATTTTGTGGATGAAAGAAATTTGGTTGGTAAGTGGGGAGGATATTTTGGAAATTGGGAAGGTTCTGCGGACTTTGCGAGTAGTTTGGCGGAATCTGAGAAGGATTTTACGGATTTGGAAATGAATTTGGGGGATTCGAAGGTAGGTTTGACGTATTTTGTGGGTTTTGAGAGTGAATCTTTTGGATTTGGTAATGCATTTTGTTGATTTGAAAATGTGTTTTGAGGATTTGGGAATGGATTCGGAGATGGGTTCTGTGGGGTCAGAGATGGATTTTGTGGATGGTAGGCGTCTGGGTTATTTTCACGATTGGTATTTTGGACAAATGAGGGAGTGGAGATGGATGATACATTATTTGGATGATCCCCAAGAGTAGGGGTGTTGAGGGGAGGACTTTGGAGTGGAGTCTCGTGTCCTCCCGGAGCGGGAGCATTGATGGTGATGGCCAAGTTAGCCAAATCCCGAGTGCGATTTATTTCTTCCTGAAGCATTTCTAAATTTTTTGCAAGTTCCGCAATCATCTCATTCTGTTCCGCTATCACATTGTCCCGGATTTTCAGTGTGCTTTCTTCGTCATTTCCTGTCATTTTTGAATGATGGTCAGAGGATGGGATTTTGTTTGCTTTCGATCGGGTGAAGTAGGCATGTTCTGCCAACTTATATCAACACAGAGTAATTTATATTATCTGTAAAGTAAAACAACTCAAAGGCAGATGTGTTAGTTTCCGTATGTGATAAGTAATGCAAAATATTTGACAGGAAATAACCACATAGAGTTGTTTGAGTCATAGCCAAATTCATCCACAGGACATAGTGGGTAAACTTGCCTTTGATCCAAACAAATGCACATAAGCACATAAAACAGTTATATCACACAAAAACATTATAATAGCTGGGGTGACCCTTTTTGAGCCAAGAGTTCAGGCCTAACGATTTTTGAAGAAAATATATGCTTCCTCGAAGTCAATCCATTAACCCCTAACTTATATAGACACGAAAAAGGGCATAAATGCCTACAAAAGATAACGAAAGAGGGATACAATCTTTAGGGGGAAAAAAGAAATAACATAAAAAAGATAAGTTCCCGCACAGGGGAAATAGAAAAACTAGCTACCGGAGGCTCCTTCGTCTACCTTTGCTTTCTTTGCCTTGTTTACCTCCTGTGATATTTGATACCTATTGATGATAAGATGACTCCCGCATAATTGTGCCTTTCTGTCGTAAGTCATTTTTCCTATACTATCGAGTTGAGAGGCCATGCTATCATCCAAATTGATTAAAAACTGCCTAGCATCATCAGCCTCTTGCCTAGCTCTTTTCAACTCTTCCCTCAACATATGTATTGTTAAAGCATCTTCTAAATGCATCTGTCGCTGCACGATTTCACTTTTCTGAAACTTATCTTGAAGCCTGTGGAGTCGGATCTGATGCTCGGATTCTACATCCACGACTCGAGTGGGTACATTCGGCCCCAGAATCAATACTCTGTCGAGGCTCTTTTTTAACCATTCTTTGTAAGTATCGCTGACTTCAGGTTCATACCCTATACGGAAAGAGACTTACGTCCACATTCTCATGCTCCACCCGTTTATCATGTAGTTTTTTAGCGGGGGCTCGCTTTCATCATATTTGGTGAAGAATCTGAGCATAGAATCGATTTTAGGCGTCTCCTGCTTGATCTCGAATTGCCTAAGAACTCGGCCAGGATTGTAGGGACGGGTTCCCCTGAGACCCGGAAGCACTAGAAAAGGCCACTCGCCTCCTTGAATAATGTATTTCCCTGAATGAAGATAGTTAATAGACCATTAGACATCATCATCTCTTAATTCTCCAAGAGTCTTAAACCAAAATTCATGAGATGCTTCTCTTTTGAATTTGTGTAAAAACAACCACAGGTTGTGCGATTCTAGCAGATTCCACCTTGTTTTGTGGTCAGGTTGTGTCGTTCTAGGATTTTTCACCAAATGCATCATCATCCACCATTGTAATATAAGGTTACAGCCTTGAAAGAAACTATTCTCGACTTGACATCTTCCCAAAGCTCGATATATGTCGGCGACAATCATGGGAGCTAAGTTATGGAACACCTTTTTAGAATTATACTCCATTCCAAAGAAGAGTGCATGGGTCACTGAGCAACCCTCGGATGAATTGTGCCATTTTCCCCCTGTGGGAACACCATGGTTCCAAGTAGGCCTACCGCAAATGCAAAGTCTCTCGTCTCCTTCCATTTTGCTTCTGACTCAAATTTATGCCTAAATTTGTGAAAATCATTGAATCTTCTGAACCGATGATACAACTCACGAAAAGTGATATTTGCTCCATCACGTTCTCCTAGCCAGGTGTCATCGTCAGTTAAAAATACCTCTTTGATCTTTTGACGATCCCATACAACCGAGACTAAAATGTTCTTATCAGGTGTCTCCTTTCTCTTAAAACACATTTACGTACTCTCGTAACAAATCAATACCTCTTCAATGGCGGGAGTCAATTCAACATCCCAGAAGTGAAATACCATATTCTGATCATCCCAAAAGATTGTTAGTACATGGATCATTTCGGGCCAAGCGTCCATCTCGATCAAAGAAGGAAGATGCCCAATGTGTGTTCGAACAATCTTTTTCTCTTCTGCGCTCATGTGGTCCCACCATAGTTTCAAGAAATCATCAGGTTTAGTAACCATCTTGAACTTTATGTGGGAATGTAGTTGAGCCATATCCTACATGAAAGCAGACAAAGATAAGCCTTCCCCCGACACCAAAGGAAAATGGATTGAATTTAGACAAGCATGTATATTTTTCAACACATAAATATGATTTGTCTGTAATTGACTCGGGTTCAATAGACACAGGACAAGTTTTCTAATGGGCCCAATACCCCGCTCGGGTATTGGGTCATCCTAGGCTCATGCCTAAAACAGGGTTTTGGTTTCGTTCTATCCTCGGTGTCTAGAGTGGTTTTGAACACTGGTTCTCAAGCGGACAACTTGAGTTTGAAAATACGAATAGCGTCAGACAACTCACGTGCTAATAAGTCGTTTGTATTTCCAACACATTTTGGAATTGAACAACAGGGGCCGGGACATCCACGAAACCCCAGAACAGTTTAAATAATGCAGGGATATTCCATGAGATGTGATAGTTAATATTTACAGAATCGAGACATATAAACACATAAACAGTTAATCAAAAGACGAAATCAAACATTTGGTTAGAACCTAGTTGAAGATCCCCAGCAGAGTCGCCATTTCTGTTATGCGAAAATTTTGACTTTTGAAAGAGAGTCGCCACTTAATTTTGAAAAAGGAATTAAGAAACCTTTGTAATGTACTTAGACGATTAAAAATAGAAAAATCGTTTAAGTTAAGAGATTCTAGATAAGCGGTTCCTATTAACATTTTAGGAAGGTGTTAGGCACCTAAAACATCCGCAAACTTGCGGTTATCCGGACTGTTTGAAAATCATCTCTTTTGACTAACTTGGAAAATCGACTTGTAGGAAAAGTAATTGATTAAGGAAAAGTTTTTTTTTTTTTTTTTTTTTTTGCAAAATCAGTTTTTAGCACCTTAGTTAGGGAGTTAACTAGATTCGAACACTAAGCAAATAAAATAACGAAAGGGAAATAGAGGAAGAAATAAATAATTTGGGCCTTCATGCCCAAATCCGTCACCCTGTCCTAGTCTAGATATTGGGCTTTAGGCCCGTCTTCCACCTGTCCTAGTCTATATTTTGAGCCTTTGGCTCGAGTATCGCTCCACCTGTATTAAATACAACTTTGGCTTCGATGCCCAAAATACATGAATAATGAAAGAATGGATAGATAATAACAAAAGACGATAACGAATGAATAAATGAAAGTAAAACTCTCGCGTCTCTTTGCTGCTTCAGATAACTTGAACACATTTGTTTTTCTTTCGACTCTTCGTATCCGTACGCCATGCAATTCATTTTCAAAGTCTTCTAAAGGATGGTCCTTAATGACCCATTATGTAATGCAAGAGAAAAGAGCCCAATTGGACTCCCAAGCGGGTTCATGCAAAGAAAGAGATGAAGAAATTAATACTCATTCCATATTTGCAACCAACACGCAGAATATTAAAATGATTCAAGAATTTAGAGAGAAGCATATATCGACCAAAGAATTCTACATTAATAGAAGATGAATTAATAGCGATTCAAAATTGGCAATCCGAATACATGATTTGAAATTCGCTCAAATTCAACTCATTCTAGCAAGTTAAGAGGCAATATTTATCCGCTACGATTCCAAGCATTGTATTTCGAAACATGAGCATCGTTTGGAGTAACTTCCGAAACACCCAATTCGTTTAATCAATGGGAATATTAAATTAATTTATCAAGTCTTATTGCTGAACCCAAAATCATATGTGTCATTATGAGGAACTCAAGCACAATAGGAAAACATAAGGAAAATTGTCACAAAACGCAACTATAGTTCGACCAACGTCAAAAATTAGAAGGATCTTGTAACATATAGAGATTCATTACTCACACAGTAATTCAAACTCCCAACCTAACCTATTTGAGGGGCAAGGGTAATTGATAGTGAATAAGTAAAAGAGGGAAGAGGGAACAATCTGAATACTAACAACAAATTAAATAAAATCCTTTTAAAGTGTCAAACCAATCAAAAGGAAGCAAGTTTTCAAATGATTTCAAGCATGGAACCAACTATACTTAATCAAAAAACTAAAAGTCCTGAACCAAATCTTCCATTCTTTTGATCAAGTTGTGCGAAAATAGTAAAGTCAGAAGCTTTAGCCGACCTTATTGAATCGGTGCTTCGGGACTTTTGACGAACTCATTGGTCTCTTATTCTATATTTCGAAGAGATAACAAACAAATGGAATTACAGAAACGCAAGCATTAAGAACTAAAAAGGGTTAAATGAACATCATATGTATGTAAAGAAGGACAGTATGAGAACGTCCAGTCGACAAGCTGAGAGATGCAAAAATATATGATGACAAGCCGAAAGAAGCAACAATACACGATGAATGCCAAAATATACGATGACAAGCTGAAAGATGCAACAATACACGATGACAATACACAATAACAAGCTGAAAAGATGATTTTAAAGAAACTCGACGAAAATCGTATTACCAACATTATAAACACAACAACAGCCAACATATTGATTCAAAATAATAGTCATTACAAACAAAACTTATGAGCCCAAGGTCGTCTACAACAACTATTCTCCAGCATGCAGTATTACAACTATGATGAAAGGATGATGATGAAACTAAGAAGAAATAAAATTAAAACTGAATAGGAAGGAAAATTACCTGTTTTGGAGCAGCAAAACCGGACCATGAACTTACGCTGGGATTTCAACCACCACCGGAAATTTCGATGTCTTTTACTAAAATCTCGACTAGCACGTTGCTCTCTCTAGAGTTTTTGCTACAGAATAGTTCCCTTTTTGTCTAACCCCCTATTTTCTCTGTTTTTCTCTTGCTTTTCTTTTCAAAGAAAGAAAGATTTTCCACTCTTTTGGTTTTGGACCTAGCTAGCTCTAAGAATTTTCCCACCCAAAGAAGAACTCCCAATTTTCTCCAAATTTCCCAAAAGAAGAGAAAAGCCCCCCCCCCCCAAATACAGCGACCCTAGGGTCTTTATATAGAAGACAAATTGGAGGTAAATTAGGGATTTTTGAAATAGGATTTTTTGGGATTTGAAAATCAAATCCTCCTACGATTTCCCCCTCCAAAACCAGTGCCAAATTTGGATTTTCTCCACACCATCCCAAATCGGCCAACCAAGAAATTCCAGGATGGAAATTACCTCATGAGCCAATGAGAATCGGGCAAGTATGTACGATTTTGTACCATTCAATCTGAAATTCACGGCATTTAGCCGTTGGAATGGACACCTACACATTTTCTAGAGGATTCTTAGACATTACATGGTACGAACAACGCATGCTAATCACGTGAGGAGTGTGATCGAAGCTAGGAAAGGGAAGACGGTGGGTTTTGCGAGATCATCGGGTCGGAGCTGGGTTGCGGGTCGACGTTAGAATCGGGTTTGGGTTTTCGGTACTGAGTCGTGGGATTTGAGATTGCGAAGTTGCTTACAATTTAAACGACTTATTTAAATTATAACCAAATTGAATATCTATTAGTCAATTGCATTAGAATTGGGGCCAATTTGATTTCAATTGAGGTCATATTTAATTCATTCGCTAAATTGAATCGCAATCTGGAACGAATCAAGTAACAAATTAACCTCGAGTTTCTTAATTTGATAAAAATCCAACAAATATTGCTCCAAATAAAATATTTTAAGAGCAAATCATATTTAAAACCAAGATTTTATCCATTTGAATTAATTTTCAAGTTTAATCAATAAAAAAATATTCATTTAAATAAAAAATTTATACACTCTCGTATGTAAAAATGCGAGAAATGTATAATCGTTAATTAAATAATAAAATTGAATTGAATAAGTAATTTAAACTAGCATTTATTTGACATAATTGTTGCGATTTTATTTTAAAATTGAAGAAACTCAAAATTAAATTGAATTGCGGAGGGCAAAAATTAGGTGTCAACACTCAGCACGTGCACTGCACGTTTACATTGATTCAAGTAATAAATAATTTTATAAATTATTAAAAATATTATTAAATAGAATATTGAGTAAATATTTATATATATAAAAATAATATAAATATTAAAAAATACAATGACGGTACAGAGAAACTGGTAAGATGTGTAAAAGGAGTCAAAACTATTTGTTAGCATTCCTGTTGGAATTCAGTGGAAAAATGAATTTCTTGGAATAATGAAAACATGGTAAACTCTAGTTCCAATAGCCAACAATGTTCTTGCACTTCCATTTGAAAAATAATTTACCAAAACATTTGGTACCACAACAATGAAGTAGAATTCTGGTCTTATGTAGATGATTCCAGAGCTATGTACGACATTGGTCATAGTTCTTACAGGACCAGTTGTTGCACTAGTACCACACTCCATTGTAGACGAATTTCTTTCCTTATAAAAGTTTCCTGATTTAATGAAACTCAAAAAATTATCAGAATGCTCCTTGTACCTGAAATCACTATGATACAATGATGTCAATCTATTTTTTGCTTGTTCACTTTCTTCAGTCGAGTTCCAAGTTAAACAGCTTTCTTCGTTGAAGAACACCTGAAGTTATTATTCAGTATGTAATTATGAATTATGTTTTAGAAATATAAGATATAGAATAAAGTATATAAGTTTAAAAATAATTAACTATTTTTTAATCGATACTAGACTAGTTTCTTAGAATGTGCACTACACGTTTGCGTTGAATCAAGCTATATATGATTTTAAAAAATAGTAAAAATATTATTAAATAGAATTTTGTGTAAGTATTTATATATAAAAGAATAATATAAATATTAAAAAATGCAATGATGGTACAGAGAAGCTGGTAAGATGCGCGACAAGAGTTAATCTATTTGTTAGCATTCTGCTGGAAATTAGTGGGAAAACAAATTTATTGGAATAATGAAAACATGGTAAAGTCTAGTTCCATTAGCAAACAATGTTGTTGCACTACCATTCGATAAATAATTTACGAAAACATTTGGTATCACATGTTGAGAAGCAAACACAATTCCATATCGGAAAAATAGAGGGAACATGTCCAATATTTAAAGTGTCACCAAACTCCACTAGTATGAGGTCTTTTGGGAGATTTCCAAAAACAAATCCGTGAGGGATTAGCCCAAAGCGGACAATATCATACTAGTGCGTAGTTACACGTGGTCCCAACAAGTGGTATCAAAGCCCAGGTTCGGGTGTGTCTTAGTGGTAAATGCGGTTGGTGAGAAGTTTTCGGTGTAACGACAAAACTGGAGATCTGCAGGTGGTGCCTTGTGTTGAAAGTCTTCCTGGTGAGTGGTGGTCAGGCGGCGTGTCCCGTTGGGTAATAACGACAGTAAAAGATGTTTGGCAGATCATGTGAAGTGACCTAGTAGTTGAGATCTACGGTTGATGCCTTGTGTCAAAAGTCTTCTTGACAAATGATGGCCAAGCGGCGTGTCCCACTGGTTGGTAGTGGCGGTACGGGGAGGTCATAAGTGATGTGGTCTTGGATTGATGGGGGGATTGCTGAGAAGCAAACACAATCCCACATCGTAAAAATAGAGAGAACATGTCCAATATTTAAAGTGTCATCCAACTCCACTAGTATGAGGCCTTTTGGGAGATATCCCAAAACAAATCCATGAGGGCTTAGCCCAAAGCGGACAATATTATACTAGTGCGGAGTTACACGCGGTCCCAGCACCACAATGATTAAACGGGATTCTGGTCTTATGTAGATGATTCCAGAGCTATGCGCGACATAGGGCATAGATCTTACACGACCAATTGTTGCACTAGTACCACGCTCCATTGTAGGTGAGTTTCTTTCCTTATAGAAGTTTCATGATTTTATGAATGTCAAAAAAATTATCCCAATGCTCCCTGTACCTGAAATCAATATGATACAATGATGTCAATCTATTCTTTTCTTGTTAACTTTCTCGTGTCGAGTTTGAAGTTCAACAATTGTCTTCATTGATGAACACCAAAACTTATTATTCGGTATGTAATTATGAATTATGTTATAGAAATATAAAATATAAAGTAAATTAATAATTTTTAAAATAATTAAATATTTTTTAATCGATATTAAACTAGTTTCTCAGCACGTGCACTGCACGTTTACGTTGATTCAAGTAATATATGATTTTACGAAATTATAAAAATATTATTAAATATAATATTGAGTAAGTACTAATATTAAAAAATATATAAATATTGTAAAATTCAATACCGGTACAGAGGAATTGGTAAGATATGCGACAGGAGCCAATCTATTTGTTAGCATTCCTGCTGGAATCCAGTAGGAAAACGAATTTATTGGGATAATGGAAACATGGTAAACTGTAGTTTCATTAACAAAAAATGTGTTTTTGCACTTTCATTTGAGAAATAATTTACCAAAACATTTGGTACCTCAACCATGAAACATGATTCTGATCTTATATAGATGATTTCAGAGCTATGTGTAGCATAATTCATAGTTCTTACATGAACAGTTGTTGCACTAGTACCACCCTCTATTATAGGTGAGTTTCTTTCCTTATAGAAGTTTCATGATTTAATGAAGCTCAAAAAATTATCACAGTGCTCCCTGTACCTTAAATAACAATGATACAGTGATGTCAATCTATTTTTCGCTTGCTCACTTTCTCCAGTCTAGTCCGAAGTTAAACAACTTTATCTCTGGATGAACATCAAAATTTGTTATTTAGTTTATAATTATGAATTATTTTTTAGATATATAAGATATAAAAGAAAGTATTTAATTTTAAAAATAATTAACTATTTTTTAAATAATATTAGACCAGTTTCTTAGCACGTGCATTGCACGTTTACATTGATTCAAGTAATAAATAATTTAATAAAATATTTAAATTATTATTAAATAGAATATTGAGTTAATAATTATATATATAAAAATAATATAAATATTGTAAAATGCAATAACGGTACAGAGAAACTGGTAAGATGCATGAAAGAAGTCAATCCATTTGTTAGCATTCCTACTGGAATTCAGTGGAAAAACGAATTTCTTTGAATAATGAAAACATGGTAAACTCTAGTTCCAATAGCCAACAATGTTCTTGGACTCCAATTCGAGAAATAATTTACCAAAAAAATTGGTACCACAATAATGAAGTAGGATTCTGGTCTTATGTAGATGATTCCAAAGCTATGTGCGACATAGGTCATAGTTCTTATAGGACCAGTTGTTGCACTAGTACCACACTCCATTGTAGGTGAGTTTCTTTCCTTATAGAAGTTTCATGATTTAATGAAACTCAAAAAATTATCACAATGCTCTCTGTACTTGAAATCACAATGATATAATGATGTCAATCTATTTTTTGCTTGTTCACTTTCTTAAGTTGAGTTCCAACGTCAATAGCTTTCTTCGTTGAAGAACACCTGAACTAATTATTCAGTGTGTAATTATTAATTATGTTTTAGAAATATGAGATATAAAATAAAGTATATAAGTTTAAAAATAATTAACTATTTTTTAATCGATACTAGACTAGTTTCTCAGCACATGCACTGCACGTTTGCGTTGATTCAAGTTATATTCGATTTTACAAAATAATAAAAATATTATTAAATAGAATTTTGAGTAAGTATTTATATATAAAAGAACAATATAAATATTAAAATATGCAATGACGGTACATAGAAACTGGTAAGATGCGCAACAGGAGTCAATCTATTTGTTAGCATTCCTGCTGGAATTTAGTGGGAAAACGAATTTCTTGGAATAATGAAAACATGGTAAAGTCTAGTTCCATTAGCCTACAATGTTGTTGCACTCCCATTCGAGAAATAATTTACGAAAACATTTGGTACCGCAACTATGAAACGGGATTCTAGTCTTATGTAGATGATTCCAGAGCTATATGCGGCATACGTCATAGTTCTTACACGACCAATTTTTGCGCTAGTATCACGCTCTATTGTAGGTGAGTTTCTTTCCTTATAGAAGTTTCATGAAATTATAAAGCTCAAAAAATCATCACAATGCTCCCTGTACCTGAAATCAATATGATACAACACAATGATGTCAATCTATTCTTTGCTTGCTAACTTTCTCCTATCGAGTTCGAAGTTCAACAACTTTTTTCGTTGATTAACACCAAAAATTATTATTCAGTATGTAAATATGAATTATGTTTTAGAAATATAAAATATAAAATAAATTAATAAGTTTTAAAATAATTAACTATTTTGTAATCGATATTAAATTAGTTTCTCAGCACATGCATTGCACGTTTACATTGATTCAAGTAATATATGGTTTTACAAAATTGTAAAAATATAATTAAATATAATATTGAGTAAGTAATTATATATATAAAAATAATATAAATATTAAAAAATGCAATACCGGTACAGAGAAACTAGGAAGATGCACGATAGGAGTCAATCTGTTTGTTAGCATTCCTGCTGGAATCCAATGGGAAAACGAATTTCTTGGAATAATGGAAGCATGATAAACTCTAGTTTCATTAACCAAAAACATGTTGTTGCACTTCCATTCGAGAAATAATTTACGAAAATATTTGGTACCACAACGATGAAAAATGATTCTGATCTTGTACAGATGATTTCAGAGCTATGTGAAGCATAGATCATAGTTGTTACATGAACAGTTGTTGCACTAGTACTACGCTCTATTGTAGGTGAGTTTCTTTCCTTATAGAAGTTTCATGATTTAATGAAGCTCAAAAGATTATCGCAGTGCTACCTACCTGAAATAACAACGATACAGTGATGTCAATTTGTTTTTCGCTTGCTCACTTTCTCCAGTCAAGTCCAAAGTTCAACAACTTTCTCCATTGATGAACACCAAAACTTGTTATTCAGTATATAATTATGAATTATGTTTTAGATATATAAAATATAAAAGAAAGTATATAAGCTTAAAAATAATTAACTATGTTTTAATTGATATTAGACTAGTTTCTCAGCACGTGCACTGCACGTTTATATTGATTCAAGTAATAAATAATTTTATAAAGTATTAAAAATATTATTAAATAGAATATTGAGTAAATAATTATATATATAAAAATAATATAAATACTAAAAAATACAATGACGGTACAGAGAAACTGGTAAGATGCGTAAAAGGAGTCAAACTATTTGTTAGCATTCCTGTTGGAATTCAGTGAAAAAATGAATTTCTTGGAATAATGAAAACATGGTAAACTCTAGTTCCAATAGTCAACAATGTTCTTGCACTCCCATTTGAGAAATAATTTACCAAAACATTTGGTACCACAACAATGAAGTAGGATTCTGGTCTTATGTAGATGATTCCAGAGCTATGTGCGGCGTAGGTCATAGTTCTTACACGACCAATTGTTGCACTAGTACCACGCTCCATTGTAGCTGAGTTTCTTTCCTTATAGAAGTTTCATGAATTTATAAAGCTCAAAAAATTATCACAATGCTCCCTGTACCTGAAATTAATATGATACAATTAGGGTTTTTCATGGTTTGATTAAATACAAATTGAACCGCGAACCAAACCAAAATGATTTAAAAAACAGACATTTGGTTAGGTTTGATTTTAAAATTTTAAAATCGATACTTATATGTTTTGATTTTGGTTTTATTTTAAAATAACCGACAAAATAACCAAATTGAACTGATAAAAATTATATATATATATATATATATATACACACACACACACACACACACATATGCATATATAAATTATATATATATATTTTTCATAAATAAAATATAAATAATTTTTAAATTTTTTAATTTTAATCATGAATTTAATTTTAGCCGTAGCATTTTTAGTCATATGTCTCCATCTAGTTGATGGTATGTTATGAGATTCTATATGAACTTCGCACTTTGAATGACAAATGATACTAATTGTGAAAATTAACTTATTGTCTATGTGATTTTATAGGTGAGTTTCATTAGACTATATATAATCACTAGTTTTGAACTTTCTTTTTTGTTCCTATTGAGCAAAAAATTTATGTGTTTACCTTTTGTGTGGTTTATCATATCATTCTCTTATATGTGGTTTCTAAATACTTTTGTAGAAGTGTTCATATGGTATTGTTCGTGGCTTTGCCTAAGTATAACACTAAATTAACATCTTAGTTTCAAGGTTGAGGAACAACACTCGATTGATATCTCATATGTTAGATTGGATTTTTTTAAGAAAAAAATTCAACTTTTATAATTAACTAAAGTTATAAATCGAAAAAAAACGAACCGAACTAAACCGACAAGAACCAAATCGACGATTATTTTTTTATTTTGGTTTGGTTTGATTTTAGAAATTTAAAAATCGACTAAGTTGGTTTGGTTTGATTTTAGAAATTTAAAAATCGACTAAGTTGGTTTGGTTATGGTTTTGACCAATAACCGACCCATGAACACCCCTACATACAATGATGTCAATCTATTCTTTGCTTGCTAACTTTCTCCTGTCGAGTTCGAAGTTCAACAACTTTTTTTGTTGATGAACACCAAAACTTGTTATTCAGTATGTAATTATGAATTATATTTTTGAAATATAAAATATAAAATATAAAATATAAAATAAATTAATAAGTTTTAAAATAATTAACTATTTTGTAATAGATATTAAACTAGTTTCTCAGCACGTGCACTGCACGTTTACGTTGATTCAATCAATATATGATTTTAAAAAATTGTAAAAATATTATTAAATATAATATCGAGTAAGTGATTATACATATATAAAAATAATAAAAATATTGAAAAATGTAATACCGATACTGATAAACTGGTAAGATGTGTGATAGGAGTCAATCTATTTGTTAGCATTCCTACTGGAGTTTAGTGAGAAAAAGAATTTCTTGGAATAATGAAAACATGGTAAAGTCTAGTTCCATAAGCCAACAATGTTGTTTCACTCCCATTCGAGAAATAATTTACCAAAACATTTGGTACCACAATGATGAAACGGGATTCTGATCTTAGGTAGATGATTCCAGAACTATGTACAGCATAGGTCATAGTTCTTACATGACCAGTTGTTGCACTAGTACCACGCTCTATTGTAGGTGAGATTCTTTCCTTATAGAAGTTTCATGATTTAATAAGCTCAAAAAATTATCCCAGTGCTCCCTGTACCTGAAATAATAATGATACAATGATGTCAATCTATTTTTTGCTTGCTCATTTTCTCCGGTCGAGTCTGAAGTTCAACAGCTTTCTTCGTTGAAGAACACCTGAACTTATTATTCAGTATGTAATTATGAATTATGTTTTAGTTCTTATAAGATATAAAATAAAGTATATAATTTTTAAAATAATTAACTATTTTTTAATCGATACTAGACTTGTTTCTCAGCACGTGCACTGCACGTTTTCGTTGATTCAAGTTATATATGATTTTACAAAATAGTAAAAATATTATTAAATAGAATTTTGAGTAAGTATTTATATATAAAAGAATAATATAAATATTAAGAAATGCTTTGGCGGTACAAAGAAACTGGTAAGATGCGCCACATGATTCAATCTATTTGTTAGCATTCCTGCTGGAATTTAGTGAGAAAACGAATTTCTAGAAATAATGAAAACATGGTAAAGTCTAATTCCATTAGCCAATAATGTTGTTGCACTCCCATTCGAGAAATAATTTACAAAAACATTTGGTACAACAATGATGAAACGGGATTTTGATCTTATGTAGATGATTCCAGAGCTATTTGCGGCATAGGTCATAGTTCTTACACGACCAATTGTTGCACTAGTACCACGCTCCATTGTAGGTGAGTTTCTTTCCTTATAGAAGCTTCATGATTTTATGAAGCTCAAAAAATTATCACAATGCTCCCTGTAGCTGAAATCAATATGATACAAAGATGTCAATCTATTCTTTTCTTGCAAACTTTCTCCTGTCGAGTTCGAAGTTCAACAACTTTCTTCATTGTTGAACACCAAATCTTATTATTCAGTATGTAATTATGAATTATGTTTTAGAAATATAAAATATTAATAAAGTAATAAGTTTTAAAATAATTAACTATTTTTTAATCGATATTAGACTAGTTTCTAAGCACGTGCACTACACATTTACGTTGATTCAAGTAATATATGATATTACAAAATTATAAAAATAATATTAAATGTAATATTGAGTAAGTAATTATATGTATAAAAATATTATAAATATTGAAAAATGCAATACCGGTAGAGAGAAACTGGTAAGATGCGCGATAGGAGCCAATCTATTTGTTAGCATTCTTGCTGGAATTCAGTGGGAAAACAAATTTCTTGAAATTATGGAAACATGGTACACATTAGTTCCATTAGCCAAAAATGTTGTTGCACTCCCATTCGAGAAATAATCTACCAAAACATTTGGTACAACACGATGAAACAAGATTCTGATATTATGTAGATGATTCCAGAGGTATGTGCAGCATATGTCATAGTTCTTACACGATCAGTTGTTGCACTAGTACCACGCTCCATTGTAGATGAGTTTCTTTCTTTATAGAAGTTTCATGATTTAATGAAGCTCAAAAAATTATCCCAATGCTCCCTGTACCTGAAATTACAATGATACAATCATGTCAATCTATTTTTCGCTTGCTCACTTTCTCCAGTTGAGTCCGAAGATCAACAACTTTTTTCGCTGAAGAACACCTGAACTTATTATTCACTATGTAATTATGAATTATGTTTTAGAAATATAAAATGTAAAATAAAGTAATAAGTTTAAAAATAATTAACTATTATTTAATCGATATTAGACCAGTTTTTTAGCAAGTGC
Organism: Capsicum pubescens; assembly: GCA_030864215.1. Classification (NCBI taxonomy): domain Eukaryota; kingdom Viridiplantae; phylum Streptophyta; class Magnoliopsida; order Solanales; family Solanaceae; genus Capsicum; species Capsicum pubescens. Next base: position 3,833,313 of record CM061543.1, on the reverse strand, counting down.
ACATGCATTGCACGTTTGCATTGATTCAAGTAATATATGATTTTACAAAATAGTAAAAATATTAATAAATAGAATATTGAGTAAGTAATTATATATATAAAAATAATATATATATTGAAAAATGCAATGCCGGTACAGAAAAACTAGTATGATGCATGACAGGAGTCAATCTATTTGTTAGCATTCCTGCTGGAATCTAGTGGGAAAACGAATTTCTTGGAATAATGAAAACATGATAAACTCTAATTTCATTAGCAAACAATGTTGTTGCACTCCCACTAGAGAAATAATTTATCAAAACATTTGGTACCACAATGATGAAACATGATTCTAATCATATGTAGATGATTCCAGAGCTATGTGTAGCATAGGTCATAGTTCTTACATGACTAGTTGTTGCACTAGTACCACGCTAAGTTTAAGTGAGTTTCTTTCCTTATAGAAGTTTCATAATTTAATGAAACTCAAAAAATTATTACAGCGCTCCCTATACCTGAAATAACAATAATACAATGATGTCAATCTATTTTTCGCTTGCTCACTTTCTCCAGTTGAGTCCGAAATTCAATAAATTTCTTCGTTGATGAACACCAAAACTTATTCTTTAGTATGTAATTATGAATTATGTTTTAGCTATATAAAATATAAAATAGAGTAGATAAGTTTTAAAATAATTATCTATTTTTCAATTGATATTAGACTAGTTTGTCAACACGTGCACTGCACGTTTACATTGATTCAAGTAATATAGGATTTTACAAAATAATAAAAATGTTATTAAATAGAATATTGAGTAAGTAATAAAATATATAAAAATAATCTAAATATTAAAAAATGCAATGATGGTACAGAGAAGCTGGTAAAATGCGCGACAGAAGTCAATATATTTGTTAGCATTTCTGCTGAAATCTAGTGGGAAAACGAATTTCTTGGAATACTGGAAACATGGTAAACTCTAGTTTCATTAGCCAACAATGTTATTTCACTCCCGTTCGAAAAATAATTTACCAAAACATTTGGTACCACAACAATAAAACAGGATTCTGGTCTTATGTGCGGCATAGGTCCTAGTTCTTACAGGACCAGTTGTTGCACTAGTACCACGCTCCATTGTAAGTGAGTTTATTTCCTTATAGAAGTTTCATGATTTAATGAAACTCAAAATGTTATCACAATGCTCTTTGTACCTGAAACCACAATGATACAATGATGTCAATCTATTTTTTGCTTGCTCACTTTCTCCGGTCGAGTCCGAAGTTCAACAGTTTTCGTCGTTGAAGAACACTTGAACTTATTATTCAGTATATAATTAGGAATTATGTTTTAGAAATATAAAATATAAAATTAAGTATATAAGTTTAAAAATAATTAACTAGTTTTTAATTGATATTACACTAGTTTCTCAGCACGTGCACTGCACGTTTACGTTGATTCAAGTAATATATGCTTTTACAGAATAGTAAAAATATTACTATATAGAATTTTAAGTAAGCAGTTATATATAAAAAAAAATAATATAAATACTAAAAAATTCACTGACGGTACAGAGAAACTAATAAGATGCGCGACAGGAGCCAATCTATTTGTTAGCATTCCTGCTGAAATTAGATGGAAAAATGAATTTCTTGGAATAATGAAAACATGGTAAACTCTAGTTCCATTAACCAACAATGTTGTTGCACTCCCATTCAAGAAATAATTTACCAAAACATTTGATACCACAACGATGAAATGGGATTCTGGTCTTATGTGAATGAATCTAGAGCTATGTGCGGCATAGGTCATCATTCTTACAGAGGATCAGTTGTTGCACTAGTACCACGCTCCATTGTAGGTGAGTTTCTTTCCTTGTAGAAGTCTCATGATTTAATGAAGCCCAAAAAATTATCACAATGCTCCATGTACCTGAAATTACAATGATGTCAATCTATTTTTTGCTTGTTCACTTTCTCCAGTCGTGTCAGAAGTTCAATAGCTTTCTTCGTTGATGAACACAAAAACTTATTATTCAGGATGTAATTATGAATTATGGTTTAGAAATATAAAATACAAAATAAAATATATAAGTTTAAAAATAATTAACTAATTTTTAATCGATATTTGACTAGTTTCTCAGCACGTGCACTGCACGTTTACATTGATTCAAGTAATAAATAATTTTATAAAGTATTAAAAATATTATTAAATAGAATATTGAGTAAATAATTATATATAAAAAAATAATATAAATATTGAAAAATGCAATGACGGTACAGAGAAACTGGTAAGATGCGTAAAAGGAGTCAAACAATTTGTTAGCATTCCTGCTGGAATTCAGTGGAAAAATGAATTTCTTGGAATAATGAAAACATGGTAAACTCTAGTTCCAATAGCCAACAATGTTCTTGCACTCCCATTTGAGAAATAATTCACCAAAATATTTGGTACCACAACGACGAAACAGGATTTTGATCTTATGTAGATGATTCAAAGCTATGTGCGACATAGGTCATAGTTCTTACAGCAGTTGTTGCGCTAGTACCACGATCAATTGTAAGTGAGTTTCTTTCCTTATAGAAGTTTCATGATTTAATGAATCTCAAAAAAATTATCACAATGCTCCTTGTATATGAAATCACAATGATACGATGATGTCAATCTATTTTTTGCTTGCTCTCTTTCGCCAGTCGAGTCCGAAGTTCAACTGCTTTCTTCGTTGAAGAACACCTGAACTTATTATTTTGTATGTAATTATGAATTATGTTTTAGAAATACAAAATATAAAATAAAGTATATAAATTTAAAAATAATTAACTATTTTTTAATGGATATTAGACTGATTTTTCAGCACGTGCACTGCACATTTACGTTGATTCAAGTAATATATGATTTTACAAAATAGTAAAAATATTATTAAATAGAATTTTGAGTAAGTAATTAGACATGATAAAATAGTATAAGTTTTTATGATTGATTAATAATTTCTCAGCTTAGTTAAATTAATGAAAGTATTGAACTCATATTAGTAGTAGTTGTAATACTAGTAGTAGGCAACCGACTATAATATACAATGAGAGTAATTTCATGACTAGCCTTTTTTTCTTTTTTCTATTTTGGTTTTATTTTTTCTTTCTCTTTTTATTTTGTTTCTCTTTTCTATCTCTAACTTCTATTTCTCTTTCTTCATTTTTTTTTCTTTTCTACCTTTTTCGTTCTTTCGGTATTTTTTACTCATTTTTATCTTTTTTGTCTTTTTTTGATTTCTTTTCTTTTTGTATATATTTTTTCCTTTCTCCTTTTTTTAATTTTGCTTCATTTTTTTTTTATATATATATATATATATATATATATATATATATATATATATATATATTTAAATATGGCTACTTCGGGCATAAATTATAGATGATACTGAAAACATCACAATCGTTTATTGTATTTATATTCGCACTACTATATATATTTTTGTATTTGTTAATACAATTGTATTTGTATTACTATTTTATAATTCACAATTATATTTGTATTTTATAATTTGCCACACCATTTATATTTTTATATTTGTTGATACATTTATATTTGTATGAAAATGGTGGCTAATCTGCTAGAAGGAATTATTGAATTCAAGGGGGTCAATTCTAAATATGATGTGAATGAGAGGGCAGACTCAAGTTTTTAAAAGCCTTCAATTGATTTTGCCCTTATTTTGTAGAATATGAATGAGAATATTTCTAACACTAAGAGCACGTTTGGGATTGTTGTTATAAAACTACTTATTTGAGAAATACTTTTATAAAATGGCTTTTCAGAAAAGTGCTTTTAAAAAAAAACAGTTTGTATTTGGTAAATTCATTCGAAAAGTGCTTTTGATAATCAAATTGTGTTTGGATAATTTTTTTCAAGAAGTGCTTTTTTGAGACAAATGACCAAAAAGGACATCTATCAATAGACTTTTATTACTAAAATCAAATTATAGAGAAAAATTATTTTAAATATCTCTTATAATATTTTTAATTAATATTTTTAATTTAATTAAAAAGTACGTACTCTAAAATTTTCAATCAATATTTATATATATAAATACATTAAAAAAAATTAAGTGGTGATATATTACTTAAATAATTTAAATATTACTTAAAACATCAAACAAAAATGAATACAGAAGTTATTTCATAAATTAAATCACTATATATGAAAAAATTAACGACAAAAATAATAAGACCTTCATACATCACAAAAATTCTCAATAATTTCATCCCTAATTTTACTACGCAATGTCTCCATACTTGTAGAACATCTATCTTGTATTTCTGAAGGTATACCAAAAGACTGGTCTGCATCTTCGATCTCTGTGATGATGCCTTCGTTAGCACAATAGTTAAAGTGTTTTTTAATATATTTTTGCGGTGTCAAAATTTACTACGAATAAGAAGTCATCATATTCATATATATATATATATATTAACAAATATGTCACTTTTTTGAATTATTTATTTAAAATTAAATATTCGAGAAAAAATTTATATGTGATAGAAAAATACAATCTTGTAACGTGATTCATCTGTCAATTGTTATCATTAATAATAATAAAATAATTCATATATTCTTTAGTCATCATCATCTATGATATTTTCAAATTTATTTAAAGAAAATGAGTGAAAATAAAATAATAATATATAAATCATAAAGAATTATGACGTAAATATAAAACATAAATTTTTAAAAATCAAACATTAATCAAACTTGTAAGATATGTTAATTAACTAATAAGGTATATATATATATATATATATATATATATATATATATATATATATATTTGTGTGTGATAGGGATATTTTTGTCATAAAAAAATAATTTTCTGCTTCTGCTTATTTTGAGAAGCAGAAAAACTGCTTTTGCTTATTTTTAAAAACACTTTTGCAAGTTTACCAAACACCCTTCTTTTTAAAAAAGGTTTTTTTTTCTCAAAATAAGTGTTTATTTTGGGAAATAAGCAATCCCAAATAGGCTATAAATTCTGTTTTGTAAATTCAACTTGACTTGTGCTTGAAATGGAGAAAATGATAATGCAGTTGAAATCCAAACATTTTTTTTTTCTATTTTTCCCTAACCCTCTTTTCAATTGAATTTGCAGTTCAGTAGTTCTCATCGTTGATGAACACCTGTAATAATAAGACAAAGAGAAATAATTAACAATGAATGGAGAGGATAGATATTGAAGAACAGTTATAGAGAAAAGGAATTACAAGTATCTATACAATTGAGATGAGAGAGTTGATAGTTATAATTGAGAAATTAAGGGATCGAAATAATTGAGAAGGAAAAATTACAAAGATCTATAAAGGGCGAGGGGGGTGGCAAATATTAATACAAATGAGGCGGGATCTAAATTGCAAGATTAATATAGTTGAGGTAATAGATTTTTTTTTTAATCTGATAGACAATTTCAATTGCGGTGATAAAAAAATTGAATTTATTATTTAGTTGTGTAGTATATTAAGAATTATATTTTTAAAATATACAATTTAAAATAAAATGTATGAGTTTAAAAATAATTAAGAATTGTGGGATCGATATTAGATAGTTTCTCAGCACGTGAATTGTACGTGTATGTTTGTTCAAGTGATATGTGATTTTGTAAAATAGTAAAATATTATTAAATAAAATTTTAAGTAAATAATTATACATGAGAATTAGTATAAATTTCTATGAATGGACAACAGTTTCTAAACTTATTTTAACCGGTGACACTAACGAATTTATATAGGATATAATTTAACAAAGTTGGTAGCCTTTATATTTTAAAGGTATTTGTTTGTTCAAAAAATGTAACATTCCCAGTAATAGTTGTTAAGACTGCACAAGGTGATTGGAGGGTGGAAAGAGTGACATACCTACTAAAAGGAATTAATGAATTGAAGGGGATGAATTCTAAACATGATACAATTGAGAAGGGGATTTCAAGTTTTTCAAAGTCTCAAATTAGTTTCTACCTTATTCCGCAATGAATTTATGAATCTAAATATTTCTAACACTAAATTTTATTTTGTAAATTCAACTTGACTTGAACCTAGATTAGAAAAGTGATACACAATTGAAATTCAAGTACTTTTTTTTTCTTTTCTACTAACCTCTTTCTCTAGGTGGATATAAAGTTTAACAGCTTTCATCGTTGATGAACATTTAAACTAATAGACATAGAAAAATAATTATGAATGTGGAAAGGATTAATACAATTAAAATGAGGGAAGAAAGGACAATACAACAGAGAAAGAAAGCGTGAAGTGATTGTTGGGTTCAAAATCGAGAGGACGTCATGCGGAAGCTTAAAGTTTGCAAACCATAGAAGATGATAATTCAGATGACAAGAAAAATATAATACTAAAAGGCATATTATTAATTACATTGTGATATGAGAAGGGGTCTTCTATTTATAGATGTACAAAGACTACATTGTGATGCTATTGTGTTGTGGTATGAGAAGGGGTCTTTCTATTTATACATGTACAAAACTTTTCCTCTAAGAAAGAGGTTAACCAAATATGGAAAAGAATTATATTTTTCTTTTAGGAAAAAATAAAAGTAATTATAGTTACTATTATTTCCTTCTAAGAAAAAGTAAAACTTAATTTTGGTAAGAAAATCAGGGTAAAAATCATAACTGTGATGCCATCGAGAAGGGAGGATTTCAAGTATCTATACAAATTGAGATGATGGAGATCGATACAACTAAGAAAAAAAGAAAACCGATACAATGAAGAAGATGAATTTACAAGGATATATACAACTGGGGAGGGGGAGAATCACAAATATCATTATAATCAAGGGGGGCATCGTTGCAAAAGTCCATAAAATTGAGGTGATAGACCTTTTTTTTAATTTGATAAACAACTTCAGTTGAGGCAATAAAAAAATAAATTTATTATTTATCTATGTAGTATATTACGAATTATGTTTTAAATATATAAATCTTAAAATTAAATGTTTAAGTTTAAAAAGTATTAAAAATTGTGAAATCGGTATTTGACTAGTTCTCAGCACATATATTGTATGTATATGTGGAATCGTATATATGTTGGTTCAATACTTAGAATAGGTGAGGAGGATTGATACAATTGAGATAAGGAGGACGCTGTGATTGAGGAAGCAAATAGGGCAATGCCAATGAGGGGGGGGGGGGTTTACAAAAATCTGTACAATTAAGATAAAGATAATTGATATAATTGAAGAATGATTTGTGGGGGAAGGAGGGGGGAGGGGGATACAATTGTGAAAGGAGAATCACAAAGATCTATACAATCAAAAAGAGGAGAATTGCAAATATCAATACAACTGAGGCGGGAGCGAGGTGGCAAAGATCAGTACAATTGAGGCGATAGATTTTTTTTTTTAATTAGGTAAATAATTTCAATTGAGATAGTAGAAAATTGAATTCATTATTTAACAATGTAGTATGTTATGAATTATGTTTAAAAAAATATAAAATTTAAAATAAAATGCACAAGTTTAAGCACCCAAGGGTGTGGCCTAGTGGTTCAATGAAGTTGGGATGAACACCATGAGGTCTCAGGTTCAATTCCCAGCAGAAACAAACACTATGTGTTTTCTTCCAATCTGTTCTAGCCTTGGTGGATATCTCATGGATTTAATCGAGGTGCACGCGCAAGTTGGCCCAGACACCATGGTTATCAAAACTTTAAAAGTTATTAAGAATTGTGGAATCGGTGTTAGACTTATTTCTCAATAATAATTCAAACAATATATAATTTTATAAAGTAGTTAAAATATTATTAAATAAATTTTTGTGTAAATAATTATAAAAATAATAATATAAATTTCTATGAATTATTAATAATTATTAATAATTTCTCGATCTATTTAAATCAGTGAAAGTGTTGAACTCACATAATCTAAGAATGGTGTCTGTCTTTATATTTCAGAGGTATTTGTTTGTTCATTTTTTAATCATGCACAAGTTGGCCCAGACACCACGGATATCAAAACTTTAAAAGTTATTAAGAATTGTGGAATCGGTATTAGACTTATTTCTCAATAATAATTCAAACAATATATAATTTTATAAAGTAGTAAAAATATTATTAAATAAATTTTTGTGTAAATAATTATAAAAATAATAATATAAATTTCTATGAATTATTAATAATGATTAATAATTTCTCAATCTATTTAAATCAGTGAAAATGTTGAACTCACATAATCTAAGAATGATGACTGCCTTTATATTTCAGAAGTATTTGTTTGCTCATTTTTTTAATCATTCTAATCATATTGTGGCCAAACAAAAGAAGTTTATATATTTATACCAAACAAAATAAGTTGTCAAGAGAGTGGTATAGAAACAGATTAAGTGCTCATTTTATTTTTGCAAAATACATTTCACAAATCACTGTTAAATTGAAAACATGTTGCTAAAATGTGATAACTTGATCAATAAAGCTTGATCCTCTCCATTGTATCTTCAGATTCATTTCACAAGTGAGTTGTTGTGTATTATCAAATTCCTAATGTACAATTCACCTACTTTTTTTCTTATATATGATGTTTGCAATTCGACTAATCTATATCTCTTTAAATTGTTCTTTCTTCTTTAAAAGAAAAAATAAATTGTTTTTGCTTTCTTTTTCAATTCCTTGAATCTAACTGTATCCATGCTATGAATTTATGATTGTCCTCCAAATCCGACATCATAAGTATTAGAATTAAATTACTGCACCAAAGACTAAATTACGATGATTTATACAACTAAGATAAAGGAGGTCGATAGAATTGCGAAAAAAGAAATCGATACAATTTAGAAGAGAGGATTACAAGGATTTATACAATTGAAGAAGGAGAGGATTGCAAACATCGATACAACAGAGGCGGAGGCAACATTGCAAAAATTAAAAAAATTGTGGTGATAGTTTTTTTTTTTAATTTGATAAAAATTTTCAATTGAGGTAATATAAAATTAAATTTATTATTTAGATATGTAATATGTTACGAATTATGTTTTAAAAATATAAAATTTTAAATAAAATGTATAATTTAAAAATATTATGAATTGTAAAGTTAATATCAGACTAGTCTCTCAGCACGGACGTTGCACGTATAAATTTATTCTAGTAATAATGATTTTATAAAATAGTAAAATGTTATTAAAAAAATTGAGTAATTAATTATACATAAAAATAGTATAAATTAATATGAATGATCATAATTTCTTATCTTAATTAAAACAGTGAAAATATTGAACTCATATAAAATGTAATTTAAGAAAGTTGATTGTCTTTATATTTTAACATATTTATTTGTTCAGAAGATTTGACATTCTCATCGATGGTTGTTAGACCGCACAAGGTGATTCGAAGGTGGAAAGGGTGACTAATTTGCTAAAAGAAATTAATGAATTCTAGGGGATGGATTCTAAACATAACACAATTGAGAAAGGGAAATCCAAGTTTCCTAAACTCAAATTAGTTTGTATCTTGTTTCGTAGTGAATTTCTTAATCGAAATACTTAAAACACATAATTCTAATTTGTAAGTTCAGCTTATTTTGTACCGTGAACACAAAAAAATAATATGCAATTGGAAGTCAACTTTTTTTTCTAGCTTTCAATTGGAACACAAATAAGTTGAGAAATATTTTTTTGATTGGTTATAATTTCTCAACTTATTTGAATTGATGAAAGTATTGAACTCATGGTGAAAATTTCTCAACTTATTTGAATTGATGAAAGTATTGAACTCATATAAAGAGTAATCTAAAAAAATTATTTGCTTTTATATTTCAAAGGTATTTGTCTGTTCAAAGATTTAGCATTCTCGTCAATGATTGTTAGACTACACAAGATGATTGAAAGGTGGAAAGAGTGGCTAATCTGCTAAAAGAAATTACTAAATTAAAAGGGATCAATTCTAAGCATGATGCGATTGAAAGGGGAGATTCAAGTTTTCAAAGTCTTAAATTTATTCCGACCTAATTTGGATGTATATGGATCAAAATACATATAGCACTAAATTTTATTTTGTAAATTCAACTTGACTTGTGCTTGAAATGGAGAAAAATGGTGTGCAATTGAAATTAAATATTTTTTTTATTTTCACTGACCCTTTTTCTTCAATCGAGTCTGAAGTTCAGTAATTCTCATTGTTGATGAACACCTGCACTTCTAAGATAAAGAAAAATAATTAATTTTGAACATGATATGATTGAGAGGGGTAGGGGTGGGGGGTGCAAGTTTTCATAGTCTTAAATTGATTCTGACCTTATTTCGTAGTATATGGATCAGAATACTTCTAACACTAAATTCTATTTTGTAAATTCAACTTGATTTGTGCTTGGAATCGAGAAAAATGGTATGTAATTGAAATTCAGACATTTTTTTCTATTTTTCACTAACCCTCTTTGTCCAATCGAGTCTGAAGTTCAACAGTTTTCACCGTTGATGAACACCTGCACTAAAGAGATAAAGAAAAATAATTAAAAATGAGTGGGGAGGATTGATATTGAAGAAAAACAATACATAGAGAAAAGAAATTTCATGGATCTATACGATTAAGATGAGAGAGCCGATATATATAATTGAGAAATCAGGGAATCGAAACAATTGAGAAGGGAGGATTACACAGACCTATACAATTGAGAGAGAAACTGAAAATATTAATACAAATGAGGTGGGGTCGAAATTGCAAAGATCAATTTAATCGAGGTAATAGAGTTTTTTTTTTTTAATCTGGTAGATAATTTCAATTATGGTAAACAAAAAATTGAATTTATTATTTATGAATTAGGTTTTAAAATATAATATTTAAAATAAAATGCACGAGTTTAAAAATAATTAAGAATTGTGGGATTGATATTAAATAGTTTCTCAGCACGTGAATTGCACGTGTATGTTGATATGTGATTTTATAAAATAGTAAAATATTATCAAATGAAATTTTGAGTAAATAATTATACAAAAAAAATAGTTTAAATTTCTATAAATAATCAATAATTTCTAAACTTATTTAAATCAATGACATTAATGAATTTATATAAAGTATAATCTAACAAAGTTGGTTGCCTTTATATTTCAAGGGTAATTGTTTGTTCAAAAGTTTTTAACACTCCCATCAATAATTTGGAGGGTGAAAAGGGTGACATATCTACTAAAAGAAATTAATGAATTGAAGGGATGAATTCTAAACTTACCATTATGATTGAAGAATTTAGTTGAGGCGATTGAGAATAGTATAAAAGTTTGAAATTCTTTATGAGAAGAGAAGTCACACGATTTTATATACAATAGCATCATCGGTGTGATAATGTAAGTGACATTGAAAGAGAATAGAGTGTACACAAATTTTATCTAAATCTTGTAAGGTAAAGTGATTGTTTTCATTATACCTTTGTTAATAAAACATAAAAATAACATACCCGGTGTATTCCCACCAAGGTGAGATTTGGAGAGGCTAGAGCGTACGCAATTCGTACATGTACCTCAAAGGTAGAGTAGAGAAGTTGTTTTCGACAGACCCCCGGCTCGAGAAAACAACATAATCAATCAGTATATTCGGCATTCCACTCTCAGCCAATAAAACAAAAGAAAAAACAAAGAATTGAAAATAAACCCGCACCTCAAGGGGCTTCAACAAAGGAATAGTGAACATGTGAAAGCACTGAGGTTTCCAAGGCATAAGATAAAATGAGCACCCAGTATACAACTCTCTGTCGTAACAACATCATGCCTTAATCAAGATAAGGCCGCACTAGATTAGATGATTTAGGTTTATCAGGTAATCAACCTACAACAGACAAACAAGTACAGTAAGGAGTTCATGCTCCTTTACACACTTCTCAACTGGTTCCATTTTAGGAAAAGTACTTACTTAACATAGTATGCAAAGTCATTAAGATATATACAGATTATAGTAATAAATTCTAGTTTGGATTCCCCTTAAATTGCCAATGCAATCCTTTTGCACAGGGGCAGGAGTTCTTCTGCATTAGCCGCTGGCTGATGCAGTCGAAGTGAAAGGAGTGCTGGCAGTCGGCGCTTCCAATGTTCTGTCTATCAGAGAAGTCGTCCTGCCCACAGTATACAAGATACAAAACAAATCCAAAAATCAAATTTATTTTTACTTGAATGCTAATTATCCAAATAAAAGTTCATTCCAGCATAATTATGATTTATGAAATTACATATTGTAATTCCAGAAATTAAGAGGACAGAAAGATGATTGTCATATAAGTAATTAATAGTCTAACATGTTGGTGTAATATACCACAAAGTACAATAATCATTACACTTAAAAATAACATCCCTCCCTTTTCACAAACAAACAACAATAATACCTCCTAACTATGCAAGGAGCTTCCAAATACTGTCTACAATATACAAGATACAAAATAAAAGTTCATCCTAACATAATTATGATTTATGAATTAAAAACATATAGTAATTTTTAGAAACTAAAAATAAAAAAATAGCGACTCACAGTTGCAGAATTTGTCAAAATCCGAATACGGCATCATTTCAATAGCGGCACCAATCTTCATCTTCTTCATATGTTCAATCAACACATCTTTCATAAATTGCTCGCCTCGATAATGGAGAAGAAGCAACGAGAGTAACACCTTATTTGGATGGTTGTTAGCTGTGTGCTATTTATGTGCAGGACAAGACCCTAAATTTAAATTATTCAGTATATTATTATGACTTATGTTTTAGAAATATAAAATAAAGTGTATAAGTTAAAAAGCTATTAACTATTTTTAATTGATATTGCATTAGTTTCTCAGCATGTGTATTGTACGATACGTTGATTCGAGTAATTTATAATTTTATAAAATAGTAAAAATATTATTAAATAGAATTTTGAATAGGTAATTATACATTAAAAAATAATATAAATTTCTATGAATGATCAATAATTTCTCAACTTATGTAAATTAATGACTGTAATGAATTTATATAAAGTATAATCTAATAAAATTAGTTGTCTTTATAATTTAAAGGTATTTGTTTGTTCAAAAAAAAATAGTATTCTCATCAAATAATTTTCAAGACAACACAACGTGATTGAAAGATGACAACAGTGACATATCTACTAAAAGGAATTAATGAATTGAAATGGTATGAATTTTAAACATGATACAATTGAGAGGGGGGATCCAAGATTTTCAAAGTCTCAAATTAATTTTGACCTTATTCCGTCGTGAATTTATGAATTGAAATACTTGTAACATTGAATTTTATTTTGTAAATTAAACTTGGCCTGAATGTGAAATAGAGAAAAGTGATATGCAATTGAAATACAAGCATTTTTTTCTTTCCAACTTATCCTCTTTCTCCAGTCGAGTATGAAGTTCAACAATTTTAATCATTGATCAATACTTAAACTAATAAAATCGAGAAAAATAATTGAGAATATGTGAAGTATTAATACAATTGAAACGAGAAAAAAAAAGAGCGATGCAATTGAAAAAGAAAGAGGGGACTGATGCCATCAAGAAGGAGGAATTAGAGGGGTCTATACAATTGAAATGATGCAGGTCGATGAAATTACAAGGATATTACAATTGAGGAGGGTGAGGATTGCAAAAATCATTATAATCAATGGGGGAGTGATGTTGAAAAAATCAATAAAATTGAGGTGATAGACATTTTTTTAATCTGATAAACAATTTCAATTGAGGTAATAAAAAAATAAATTTATTATTTAGAAATGTAGTATGTTATGGATTATGTTTTAAAAATATAAATTTAAAATAAAATATATAAATTGAAGAGTATTAGAAATTGTGGAATCAATATTAGACTAATTTTTCAGCACATATCTTGCACGTATATGTATAATTGTATATGTTGAATTCATAATTTAACTATATAGTATTTTATGAATTATGTTTAAAAAAATATATAATTAAAATTAAAAATTTTAAATTTAAGAATTGTAGAATCAATTTAGACTAATTTCTTAGTACATTCAAATAATATATGATTTTATAAAATAATAACAAGATTATTAAATATTTTTTTTATAAATAATTATACATAAAAGAAAATAATATAAATCTCTAGGAATAATTAATAATGATTAATAATTTCTTGACCTATTTAAATCATTGAAAATATTGAACTCATATAAAATATAATCTAAGAAAGATGGTTGCCTTTAAATTTCAGAAGTATTTGTTAGTTCATTTTTTTTAATCATTTCAATCATATTGTAGCTAAACAAAATGAACTTGTATAATTATACCTGTAGACACCTAATTTTGTCCCTCCCAAAATCCAATTTATCCATTTTTTCACTTCTTGTTATCATACACTCTCACCCACGAGATTATATCCCACAAAAATACAAAAAATAACAACTCTTAACAATCGTTAATAAATTTTACCTTATTTTAATCCTATCCTAACAACCTCTCCAATTAAAAGAGAACACCTCACCACCCCACACCCCTATACCCATGCGTCACCACCCCCTCACGTTCTTTGGATTCCTTTTAACTAAATCACAACAAAATAGAGAGGGGACCTACTGAATTTGCTTTTTGACAATATATATATACACATACTGCCATTAGAAAAGGGTTTTTTTCCTTTTTGCTTCTTCTTCATCATCTTTACCCGAGAACACCCAAAAAAATACACCAACACTCTGATTATCCATCTTCTCTTCCACATCATCGTCCACATACCTTCTTCCACGCGCTATCACATATACTCACCTGTACACACCGACCCACCTGGAACCTCACTTCAACACACTAATACACACTTCACTGGAATTAAAACACACATACACTCCTCACCATCACATACGAATACACCACCACACACGGATTTTAGGCAGATCCACAGTTGAACAAAAACACCCACATACACAAAATTAAAAAGGGAGAGAGGTTGAACAGTAAGGAAGAGATAGATTCGAGATTTCAAAAGGGAGAAAGAATTTGCTTGAAAAAAACAGAGGAGGAGGGATCGAAAACAAGTTGAAAAGGGGATCGAGAGCGACAGAGAGATAAGCAAAGATATATCGATGGAGAGTTGAAAATTCCCATAGTTTGATCTTTCCGGTGACTGTTTTCCCATCGGAAAACTCAGTTCAACCAACCGGAACTAGTAAAATCGGTCTCCAATCGATTGAAATTGACTGCTTGCGATCTGATTCCGGTGACATTTGATGGAAACGGGTGAAATAGGATCGGGTTTGGGATACCAAGATGGAGCTTAGTTCATTGTCGAGGTGTTCTATTTAGAACTCCATGTTCGGGCCTTATTAAATATTATTATCAACGAAAATGAATCACCGAAAGGTCCAATTCTATCTCTTCTTATTTTGTTTCGTCATACGTGTTTGATTTGTGTGAGACATGATTGAATGTTGGGTGATATCGATTTGCTTTATTTAGTTTCGTAGAAGAAATGGTTGTGGATTGTTGAAATAGTAATCTTGAATTGTGAATTTTGGTGTTAAAAAGGAATGTGGGGTTTGATGGAAGGAATTGATAAAAAAATGAATATTGTTTAGTCCCGATTTATTGTCGTTGGATATTTTGGAGCAAAATATGAATGTTAAACGTGATAGAATTGTGATGTGTTGAAACAGAATAGGCAAATACAGGTTTGGGTAGGCAAAATTTAGGATTAAGTGTTTTGTTGAATGTTTGAAATTCTATTGAATATTTGAAGTTCTATTGAATAATTTGGTTCTTTCGCATTGAGGAAATGTATTTATTTATCCGGGGAATGCCCCGAGGTCTTATGTACTTATTCACCGGGAAATGCCCCGAGGTATCTTGTACTCGGAGGACGTCGTGATGAAGGCCTGAGGCGTCGAATAGAGCATTAGTCTAGGATTAGTATAGAATAGGATTTATATTTTTCCATTTTATGTTTTGGGACTGTATAATTTGGACCGGACATTGTTTTGTATTTGTTTATTTGATTGATCGTTTTATTTGTGTTTTGTGTTTTTATACATTCATAGTGTTAAAATTAGCCGATACATTCCACCAAGTGATCGTGGTCGAACCACGGGATCGAGGGGTGCCTAGCATCTTCCCCTCGGTCAACAAAATTCCTTAATCGGAATCTCTGTTCGCAAGCCAGTTTTAAAGAGTCAGAGTTTTGAAAAGGATTTTAAAGGTGACTTGGCACACCGAGTTTATGTCAAGTGTCAACTCTGAATAAAAAATGTAAATAATCCTTTTTCGAAATAAATTTTCAATCTTTTGTCACTTTAATAATAAAAACTCTTTCGAACCTTAAAATTTAATCTTTTCAGGTTGAAAAAGGGGTGTGACAACTCTGGCGACTCTGCTGGGAACTTTTCAGAATTCGAGCTTTTTTTTTTCTTTTTCTTTTGAGTTGTATCAGCTTAGTTTGACATTATGAGTATATAGATATTGTTTGTGTTATTGTTTGTATTTATTT
Source organism: Capsicum pubescens (assembly GCA_030864215.1). Taxonomy (NCBI): domain Eukaryota; kingdom Viridiplantae; phylum Streptophyta; class Magnoliopsida; order Solanales; family Solanaceae; genus Capsicum; species Capsicum pubescens. The sequence continues at coordinate 3,816,893 of CM061543.1, read as the reverse complement.
TATCATTATTGCATGTTTACGTGCTCTTTATTTATAGTTTTTTTCTTATGTGTTACCGTTTTATATCTGACATCATGTGCATAACCCGAGTCAATTCTTTCTGCAACAAGTCCGTAGTACACGTTGTGTACACGACCTCTAGTTGAGTCACCCTTATCTTATGAGGGGGAGACGTCGGCTGGTATGGAATGGGTGGAAAGCTAAAGCAGCCACTATCGACCATACGCTCCCCCGAACAGCCTTGTTAGTGAACCCCAGCGTAGGTCAGCCTTTAGGTCATATTTATCTGCATCATATTGAGACCTAGCAGGACCCACTTGGTCCTTTGTAGGAGACTCACTTCTAAAGCATCCCAACGTGCTAAATACTTCATCTTTAAGGGTAACGGGGTTATTTGACAGATTGATTTTGGCAAAAGCATGCGCTAGAATTAAAGAAAGTGTGTAGGCAAGGAAAAGATTTTTTTTTAAAAAAAAAGAGGGAAAAAGAGAAAAGGGCGAATCGAAAAAGAGTTTCATAGTTTTTTTAGAGTTTTTTTTTATGGCTTTTGTTCTTCAATCCAAAAATTCAAAAAGATTTTTACCTTTTGCACTCATTTGTCAAAATCAAAAACATCAAAAAGATTTTTCTTTTGTTTCCTTTAGCAAGTATTCACAATTTGAAAACAACAAAAAAGATTTTTCAATCATAGGATTTTTTATAAAAGAAAAATACAAAAATTGTAGGAGTTTTGTACATTTCATGAAAATACCAAAATAATTTTTCTTTCATAGTGGTTGGTGTCAGTTTTATGTAAAGTGTCAAAGTGAAAACCCCAAAAATGATTTTTATCGTTGTAGTTTCGTCTCTCAAGTCAAGGTTTAGTCAGTTATTTAATCCTTAATTGTCCAATCTAGACGAACTACGCACTCCTGATTCTCCTCTCTCGGGAGTGAGATACGTAGGCAACCTATTGTGGGTTCGCGAATCTTATTTTAAAAAATTCAAAAAGATTTTCTTCACTCTTCATTTAGAGTAGGTGTTCCATAGACATCTTAAAAGAAAACCACAAAAAAGATTTTCCTTTAATAGGTTCGAGTTTCATTTTCACATGAAATTTAAAACTGAATACCCAAAAAGATTTTCTTTGGTAATCATAGATTTCACTTTGTATAGGGATGTTAAAGCTAAAAAATAAAAAAAATAAAAAATATTTTCGTCAATTATTTTGACAAATTATTATTTTCTTTTCTTCTTAAAGTTTCGAGAAAAAGAAAAAAAAGAAAAAAAGAAAGAAAACAAAGAGTTCAATTGGTCATTTTGGCAAGACTCCACGAACTACGCACACCTGATTCTCCTCTCTTGGGAGTGAGATATGTAGGCGCCCTTTTTGGGTTCGGTGATCTTTTAAAAAAAAAGAAAAAAGAAAAAAAGTTTTGAGAAAGTGTTGAACTCTAACGCATTTTCTATCTCTTGTCCAGTTAGTTAAGGTGCTTGGTTTGTGGCATTTTGGCTGATCCTCCATATTGCTCCAAGTCACAAGAGAAAGTTATGGCCAACAAGGATACCGAGTTAGTTGTCACTAATCAGATAGGGAGTTTGGGGAATGAGAATGTAGGAGCTAATGAAGAGATTTGGAAATTAAGGCAACAAATGATAGAAATGCATCGAGCTTTGGCTAATGGGTTGCCGCCTCCTCCATTTCCCGCTAATAATCTGGAATATCTTTCTAATTTGCCTCCAGTGTCACATGAACAATTCCCTATTTTGGTCGACACGCCACAATATGCATCAGGACCTACTCCGGGGAAACAGTATCCAAACACTTTCAATAATCATTTCCTCACTCTTCAATACAAAATTACCACATGCTCGGCTCCACCTGCTATTCATGTTTTCGCAGCCCCACTCCCGTCTGAAGCTCCTGCTTTTAATGTCAATCCAACGGTTGTGATTCCTCACTCTACAAGCGACCCTGTATTGAATATTTTTAGTGATCAACATTATGCTCCCGAGCCCACATTTAAGTCGACTGGTCCTTACGACTACACTTAACCGCCTGAATTTCCTCCTAACACTAAGAAGCCTATTATGACAGAAGAACAAGAGGGAATGGCCAGAAAATTGAGAAGTTTGGAACTGACTATGAAAAACTTGCAAGGACTTGGGGGGTACAAAAGTGTCTCATATAAAGATCTGTGTATGTTTCCAGGTGTACATCTTCCTCTTGGTTTTAAAATTCTGAAGTTTGCGAAGTATGATGGACATGGCGATCCCGTAGCACATTTGAGACGCTATTGCAACCAGCTAAGGGGCGCTGGAGGGAAGAAAGAATTACTCATGGCATATTTCGGTGAGAGTCTTTTAGGTCTAGCTTCAGAATGGTTTGTTGACCAAGACATCGACAAGTAGAATAGTTGGGATGACCTAGATAATGATTTGTGCAACAATTTCAATACAATATGGAGTTGATTCCTGACGAGAAATCCCTGACTAATATGAAGAAAAAGATTATCAAAACTTTCAGAGAGTATGTGATTAGATGGCGTGAACAAGCTGCTAGGGTGAAACCGCCAATGAAATAAAGTAAGATAGAGAGGTGTTTATTCAAGCGCAGGATGAAACATATTATCAACACTTGTTACCTGCATTAGGCAATCATTTATTGAGGTCCTCAAATCTATGTCGAAATAAGTGAGAAAAGATTTCAAAACTGGCTACCAGTTTCTTCAATTGCACAAAGCAAGACAAAAGGACAACAAATGAAAGAGACACGATTGTTAGCCAAAATAAGGCATGCAAAAATTTTTGTCAACAGACAAGTCTGGGAACTTATGGAAATATCAAGGTTCAAAGGGTTTATCTGAGAAGCATGGCAAAACAGAAATACTGTGTTTGTTATAGAGTCACTCTTAATAATCTGAGTTCGGATCAATGATGTAGCGAGTCAATGACATATGTTAACGGTTGAAAACAAGATTAATGTGACATGGGAAAGAGAGATTGCCACGAAAGTCAAAGCCACAAACCAGCCACCATGTTTTAAACTAACAAGTTTTCTTTGTATGAAACAGGAACATATGCTACCTTCGAATCAAGGATTTCAGAGCCCAAACATCAAAATTTTCAATGCCTCACTTCCACAAATGCAGGAGACAATATTGTTGCACAGGTTTGATAATCATAACCATGGTAAAACTCATCATCCAATATCTCTAGGAGACATACTTTCTTGTTTGGATAATTCAAGAGACATTTGTAAAGAGATGCACTTCCTTGTTTGGACAATTCAAGCGGTATTTGTAAGGAGACGATCTTCTTTATTTGGTAATTCAAGAACAAAACAAGAACTTGCATTTCACATTAGTTTATAAAATAACTATCAAGATTCAAAAGGTTTGATAGTTATACCATAGAAAATAAGCAAAGTGCTTAAATTGAAATTATGATATATACATGTTCTAGTAATAAAATTCTAGTTTGGTTTCCCCTTAAATTGCCAATGTCGTCCTTCTGCAGAGGGTGCTTGAGTTCTTTGCATGAGCCACTGGCCGATGCAATCGAAATGAAAGGTGTGCTGACAATCGGTGCTTCCAATAATCTGTTCCTCAGAAAAGTATTCCTTCAAAATTGAAAAAGTATCTGTTGGGAGCGCTGCCACATTAATGGGCCCTGCAACGCGCGATCCGAATTAGTCGGGGCTCCAATGAGGGCACCAGACACCGGATGGGAAACAAACAAAAAAAACTTGCATCTAGATGAGCAAGCATAAAACCAAATAAAAATAAGCAACACTTACCAAACAAATACAACACATATCGTTGTCACTTGTAGATCTTTCAGTTGATTCATACTTGATGCACTTCATACGTGCCAAAATGACTTCTCTACTTAATCCTGTATTAACAAATTCAACACGGTTTTGGATGGCCAACAAACTCAAAATTCAGAATCAGAGTATGTGAGGAAAAATATGATTTATTATAGAAATTAAGAGACACAAAGACCATTGTCATACAACTAAATAATAGTCTAACATCTCTCCCTTTCCACAAACTACAAAAATAATGTCTCCTAAACAATACAAGGAACTTTCAAATATTGCCCACAGTATAACAGATACAAAATAAACCAAACAATCAAATTTATTACCAATTGACGGCTAATTATCCCCTCCACCCCCAAAAAAAAGAGAAAAAAGATTTATTCCAGTATAATTATGACTATGAAATTACATATTGTATAGTTCCAGAAATTAAGATACACAAAGATGATTATCATACAATTAAGAGTCTAACATCACTCCCTTTTCATAAACAAACAACAATAATACCTCCTAACAATACAAGGAACTTTCAAATACTGTCCACAGTATAACAGATACAAAATAAACCAAAAAAAACAAATATATTTCCAATTGAATGCTAATTATCCAAATAAAAGTTCATTCCAACATAATTATGGTTTATGAAGTTATATAGTGTAATTTTGGAAATTAAGAGGACACAAAGACGATTATCATACAATAAATAGTCTAACAACCCTCTCTTTTTCACAAACAAACAACAATAATACCTCCTAACAATACAAGGAGCTTCCAAATACTGCCTAGAATATACTAGATACAAAATAAAAGTTCATCCCAACATAATTATGATTTATGAACTAAAAATATATTGTAATTTTAAAAAATTAAAAACAAAAAAGTAGCTACTCACAGCTGCACAAATTTGTTAATATCCCAAACCGGAAACGCCTAAAATAGGCGCTGCCAAACACACGCAGTGCCGATCCTCATCTTCATCACATGTTTCAGCAATACATCTTCCATAAATTGCTCGCTTCGATAATGGAGATTTTGTAAGCACATGGAGAAGAAGCAACGAGAGTAACACTTAGTTTGGATGTATGCTATTTATGTGCAAGCAGACCCCTAAATTTAACTTATTCAGTATATCATTATGAATTATATTTAATATATTAAAAAAAAGTGTAAAAGTAAAAAAATTATTACGTATTGTGGAATCGATATTAGTCTAGTTTTTTAGCAGTTGCATTGCATATTTATGTTCATTCAAGTAATATATATGATTTAAAAAAATAGTAAAAATATTATTAAATAAAATTTTGAGTAAGTAATTATGCATAAAAAATAATATTAACTTTTATGATTGATTAATAATTTCTCAACTTATTTAAATTTTAATTAATGAAAGTATTGAATTCATATAAAGTGTGATTTAAAAAAATTGATTGTCTTTATATTTCAAAGGTATTTGTCTATTCAAACATTTAGCATTCTCATCAATGATTGAAGGTGATAAAAAGGAAGAACCAAATCCAAATCTACATGATTAAAAGCTCGTCTTAGAAGACTTGCAACTTCTACAATAAATATTGATTTAGCCAATGGACTACATAAGTGATACCCAATAATTGAAATGAAAAATTTACTAGTTGTTGTAGCTACATTGAAACTAGGTCAGAAGTTACCAAGATTCTTGGTTGTCCTACTAAAGATCTGGAAATGTTACACAGAGACTTTAGAAATGATTGAAGGAGATAAAAAGGAAGAACTAAACCCAGAATTTACATGATTAAAAGATCGTCTCAGAAGACTTGTAACTTCTGCAATCAATGTTGATTTAGTCAATGGCCTGCATAAGTAATACCCACTAGTTAAAATTAAAACTTATTAGTTGTTGTAGCTGTACTAACACTATGTCAGGAGTTACCAAAATTCTTTATTGTCCTAGTTGGGGTTTGATGAGAAAGGGGATCCAATTATTTTAAAATCTCAAATTGATTTCGACCTTAATTCGTAGTGAATTTGTGGATCGAAACAGAGAAAAATCGTATCCAATTTATTTCCGTTTGTCCACTTTCTCCGGTGGAGCCCGAAGTTCAAAAACTTTCTTCGTTGATGAATACCTGGACTGATGAATTATGTTTTAGAAATATAAAATATAAATAAAGTATATAAATTCAAAAATAATTAATTATTTTTTAATCGTTATTAGACTTGTTTCTCAGCACGTGCATTGCTCGTTTATGTTGGTTCAAGTGATATGTGATTTAAAAAAACAGTAATAATATTTTTAGATAGAATTTTGAGTAATTAATTATACATAAAAAAAATAGTATAAATTTTTATGATTGGTTATAATTTCTCAATTTATTTGAATTGATGAAAGTATTGAACTCATATAAAGAGTAATCTAAAAAAATTATTTGCTTTTATATTTCAAAGGTATTTGTCTGTTCAAAGATTTAGCATTCTTGTCAATGATTATTAGACTATGCAAGGTGATTGAAAGGTGGAAAGAGTGGTTAATCTGCTAAAAGAAATTACAAAATTCAAAGGGATCAATTCTAAGCATGATGCGATTGAAAGGGGAGATTCAAGTTTTCAAAGTCTTAAATTTATTCCGACCTTTTTTGAAAGTATATGGATCAAAATACTTCTAGCACTAAATTTTGTTTTGTAAATTCAACTTGACTTGTGCTTGAAATGGAGAAAAATGGTGTGCAATTGAAATTAAACATTTTTTTTATTTTCACTGACCCTTTTTCTTCAATCGAGTCTGAAGTTCAGTAGTTCTCATTGTTGATGAACACCTGCACTTATAAGATACAGAAAAATAATTAATTCTGAACATGATACGATTGAGAGGGGTGGGGATGGGGGTGGGGGGTGGGGTGCAAGTTTTCATAGTCTTAAATTGATTCTGACCTTATTTCGTAGTATATGGATCAGAATACTTCTAACACTAAATTCTATTTTGTAAATTCAACTTGATTTGTGCTTGGAATCGAGAAAAATGGTATGTAATTGAAATTCAGACATTTTTTTTTCTATTTTCCACTAACCCTCTTTGTCCAATCGAGTCTGAAGTTCAACAATTTTCACCGTTGATGAACATCTGCACTAAAAAGATAAAGAAAAATAATTAAAAATGAATGGGGAGGATTGATACTGAAGAAAAACTATACATAGAGAAAAGAAATTTCAAGGATCTATACGATTAAGATGAGAGAGCCGATATGTATAATTGAGAAATTAGGAAATCGAAACAATTGAGAAGGGGGGATTAAAAAAACCTATACAATTGAGAGAGAAGCCGAAAATTTTAATACAAATGAGGCGGGGTCGAAATTGCAAAGATCAATATAATCGAGGTAATAGATTTTTCTTTTTTAATCTGGTAGATAATTTCGATTATGGTAAACAAAAAATTGAATTTATTATTTATGAATTAGGTTTTAAAATATAATATTTAAAATAAAATGCATGAAATTAAAAATAATTAAGAATTGTGGGATCGATATTAAATAGTTTCTCAGCACGTGAATTGCACGTGTATGTTGATATGTGATTTTATAAAATAGTAAAATATTATCAAATGAAATTTTGAGTAAATAATTATACACAAAAAATAGTATAAATTTCTATAAATAATCAATAATTTCTAAACTTATTTAAATCAATGACATTAATGAATTTATATAAAGTATAATCTAACAAAGTTGGTTGCCTTTATATTTCAAGGGCATTTGTTTGTTCAAAAGTTTTAACACTCCCATCAATAATTTGGAGGGTGAAAAGGGAGACATATCTACTAAAAGAAATTAATGAATTGAAGGGATGAATTCTAAACTTACCATTATGATTGAAGAATTTAGTTGAGGCGATTGAGAATAGTATAAAAGTTTGAAATTCTTTATGAGAAGAGAAGTCACACGATTTAATATACAATAGCATCATCGGTGTGATAATATAAGTGACATTGAAAGAGAATGGTTTGATAATATAAGTGACATTGAAAGAGAATAGAGTGTACAAAAATTTTATCTAAATCTTGTAAGGTAGAGTGATTGTTTTCATTATACCCTTTGTTAATAAAATATAAAAACAACATACCCGGTGTATTCTCACCAAAGTGAGATTTGGAGAGGCTAGAGCGCACGCAGTTCGTACATGTACCTCAAAGATAGAGTAGAGAAGTTTTTTTCGACAGACCCCCGGCTCGAGACAACAACATAATCAATTAGTGTATTCGGCATTCCACTCTCAGCCAATAAAACAAAAGAAAAAACAAAGAATTGAAAATAAACCTACACCTCAAGGGGCCTCAACAATGGAACAGTTGAACAGGTGAAAGCACTGAGGTTTCCAAGGAATAAGATGAAATGAGCACCCAGTATACAACTCTCTGTCGTAACAACATCATGCCTTAATCAAGATAAGGCCGCACTAGATTAGATGATTTAGGTTTATCAGGTAATCAACCTACGACAGACAAACAAGTACAGTAAGGAGTTCATGCTCCTTTACACACTTCTCAACTGGTTCCATTTTAGAAAAAGGTACTTACTTAACATAGCATGCAAGTCATTAATGTTGGGTTCGAAATCGAGAGGGCGTCATGCGGAAACTATTAGTTGCAAACCATTGTGGTGACAATTCAGAAGACACATAAACAATACTAAAAAGCTTAATATTATTAGATTATTTGATCAATTGACCTACATATAAAACCTAATATTAAAAACATAAAAACTAATGAGAGAGAAAATCTTCCCCTAAACAAAGACTCTTTAAAGCACTACATTGTGGATGCTATTGTGTTATAGTATAAGAAGGGGTCTTAAATAGATGTTCAAATTCTTTAGGGAAAGTAAAAGTAATTATCCAAGAAAGAAGTTAGCCAAATATGAAAAAGAATTATATTTTTCTTTCAGAAAAGTAAAAATAATTATGGTAACTTTTATTTTCCTTCTAAGAAAAAATAAAACTTAAATATAGTAAGAAAATCAGGACAAAAATCCTAACAATTAAGATATATACAGATTATAGTAATAAATTAGCATTAGCCACTGGTTGATGCAGTCAAAGTGAAAGGAGTGCGGGCAGTCGGCGCTTCCAATGTTCTGTAGGTAAACAAAATGAACTTGTATAATTATACTTGTAGACACCTAATTTTGTCCCTCCCAAAACCCAATTTATCCATTTTTTCACTTATTGTTATCATACACTCTCATCCACGTGATTATATCCCACAAAAATACAAAAAATAACAACCCTTAACAACCGTTAATAAATTTTACCTTATTTTAATTCTATCCTAACAACCTCTCCAATTAAAAGCGGACACCTCAACACCCCACACCCCTATACCCATGCGTCACCCCCCCCCCCTCACGTTCTTGGGATTCCTTTTAACTAAATTCCAACAAAATAGAGAGGGGACCCACTGAATTTGCTTTTTGACAATATATATATACACATACTGCCATAAGAAAAGGGGTTTTTTCCTTTTTGCTTCTTCTTCATCATCTTTACCCGAGAACACCCAGAAAAATACACCAATACTCTAATTATCCATCATCACTTCCACACCATCGTCCACACACTATCACATATACTCACCTGTACACTCCGACCCACCTGGAACCTCACTTCAACACACTAATACACACTTCACTGGAATTAAAACACATATACACTCCTCACCATCACATACGAATACACCACCACACACGGATTTTAGGCAGACCCACAGTTGAACAAAAACACCCACATACACAAAATTAAAAAGGGAGAGAGGTTGAACAATGAGGAAGAGATAGATCCGAGATTTCAAAAGGGAGAAAGAATTTGCTTGAAAAAAACAGAGGAGGAGGGATCGAAAACAGGTTGAAAAAGGGATCGAGCGCAAGAGAGAGATAAGCAAAGAAAGATCGATGGAGAGTTGAAAATTCCCATGGTTTGATCTTTCCCATCGGAAAACTCAGTTCAACCAACTGGAACTAGTAAAATTGGTCTCTAATCGATTGAAATTGACTGCTTGCGATCTGATTCCGGTGACATTTGATGGAAATGGGTGAAATAGGGTCGGGTTTGCGATACCGAGTTGGAGCTTAGTTCATTGTCGAGGTGTTCTATTTGGAACTTTGAGTTCGGGCCTTCTTAAATATTATTATCAACGAAAATGAATCACCGAAAGGTCCAATTCTATCTCTCCTTATTTTATTTTGTCATACGTGTTTGATTTGTGTGAGACATGATTGAATGTTGGGTGATATCGATTTGTTTTATTTAGTTTCATAGAAGAAATGGTTGTGGATTGTTGAAATAGTAATCTTGAATTGTGAATTTTGGTGTTAAAAAGGAATGTAGGGTTTGATGGAAGGAATTGACAAAAAAAATGACTATTGTTTAGTCCCGATTTATTGTCGTTGGATATTTTGGAGCAAAATGTGAATGTTAAACGTGATAGAATTGTGATGTGTTGAAACAGAATAGGCAAATACAGGTTTGGGTAGGCAAAATTTAGGATTAAGTGTTTTGTTGAATGTTTGAAATTCTATTGAATATTTGAAGTTCTATTGAATATTTTGGTTCTCTCGCATTGTAGAAATGTATTTATTTATCCGGGGAATGCCTCGAGTTTTTATGTACTTATTCACCGGAGAATGCCCCGAGGTATCTTGTACTCAAAGGACGTTCGTGATGAAGGTCCGAGGCGTCGAATAGAGCATTAGTCTAGGATTAGTATTGAATAGGATTTATATTTTTGCATTTTATCTTTTGGGACTGTATAATTTGGACCGGACATTATTTTGTATTTGTTTGTTTGATTGATCGTTTTATTTGTGTTTTGTCTGGTTTATACATTCATAGTGTTAAAATTAACCGATACATTCCACCAAGCGACCGTGGTCAAACCACGGGATCGAGGGGTGCCTAACACCTTCCCCTCGGTCAACAGAATTTCTTAACCGGAATCTCTGTTCGGAGCCAGTTTTAAAGAGTCAAATAGTTTTGAAAAGGATTTTTAAAGGTGACTTGGCACACCGAGTTTATGTCAAGTGGTGACTCTGAATAAAAAATGTAAATAATTCTTTTTCAAAATAAATTTTCAATCTTTTGTTACTTTAATAATAAAAACCCTTTCGAACCTTAAAATTTAATCTTTTCGGATTGAAAAAGGGGTGTGACAGCTCTGGCGACTCTGCTGGGGACTTTTCAGAATTCAAGATTTTTTTTTTTGAGTTGTATCGGCTTAGTTTGACATTATGAGTGTATAGACATTGTTTGTGTTATTTTTTGTATTTATTTTATCATTATTGCGTGTTTACGTGCTCTTTGTTTATAGTTTTTTTCTTATGTGTTACTGCTTTATATCTGGCATCATGTGCATAACCCGAGTTAATTCTTTATGAAACAAGTTCGTAGTACACGATGGTACACAACCTCTAGTTGAGTCTCCCTTATCTTAGGAGGGGGAGCCGTCGGATGGTATCGAGTGGGTGGAAAGCTAAAGCAGCCACTCTCGACCATACGCTTCCCCGAACAGCCTTGTTAGTGAACCTCAGCGTAGGTCAGCCTTCAGGTCATATTTATCTGCATCATATTGAGACCTAGTGGGATCCACTTGGTCCTTTGTAGGAGACTCACCTCTAAAACAGCCCTACGTGTTAAATGTTGCATCTTTGAGGGTAACGGGGTCATTTGACAGATTGATTTGGGCAAAAACATGTGCTGGAATTAAAGGAAGTGTGTAGGCAAGGAAAAGTTTTTTTAAAAAAAAAGGGAAAAAGAGAAAAAGGCATATCGAAAAAGAGTTTAGTAGTTTTTTTAAAGTTTTTTTATGGCTTTTGTTCTTCAATCCAAAAATTTAAGAAGATTTTTACCTTTTGCACTCATTTGTCAAAATCAAAAACATCAAAAAGATTTTTCTTTTGTTTCCTTTAGCAAGTATTCACAATTTGAAAACTTAAAAAAAGATTTTTCAATCGTAGGATTTTTTATAAAAGAAAAATACAAAAATTGTAGGAGTTTTGTACATTTCATGAAAATACGAAAAAGATTTTTCTTTCATAGTGGTTGGTGTCAGTTTTATGTAGAGTGTCAAAGTGAAAACTCCAAAAAAGATTTTTATCGTTGTAGTTTCATCTCTCAAGTCAGGGTTCAGTCGGTTATTTAATCCTTAATTGTCCAATCTGGACGAACTACGCACTCCTGATTCTCCTCACTCGGGAGTGAGATACGTAGGCAACCTATTGTGGGTTCGGGGATCTTATTTTAAAAAATTCAAAAAGATTTTCTTCACTCTTCATTTAGAGTAGGTGTTCCATAGACATCTTAAAAGAAAACCACAAAAAAAAAATTCCTTTAATAGGTTCAAGTTTCATTTTCGCATGAAATTTAAAATTGAAAACCCAAAAAGATTTTCTTTGGTAATCATAGATTTCACTTTGTATAGGGATGTTAAAGCTGAAAAATAAAAAAATAAAAAAATAAAAAAATATTTTCGTCAATTATTTTGACAAATTGTTATTTTCTTTTCTTCTTAAAGTTTCGAGAAAAAGAAAAAAATAAAGAAAAGAAAGAGTTCAATTGGACATTTTGGAAAGACTCCACGAACTACGCACACCTGATTCTCCTCTCTTGGAGGTGAGATACGTAGGCGCCCTTTTTGGGTTCGGTGATCTTTTCAAAAAAAAAAAAAGTTTTGAGAAAGTGTTGAACTTTAACGCATTTTCTATCTCTTGTCCAGTTAGTTTAAGGTGCTTGGTTTGTGGCATTTTGGCTGGTCCTCCATATTGCTCCAAGTCACAAGAGAAAGTTATGGCCAACAAGTATACCGAGTTAGTTGTCTCTAATCAGATAGGGAGTTCGGGGAATGAGAATGTAGGAGCTAATGAAGAGATTTGAAAATTAAGGCAGCAAATGATAGAAATGCATCGAGCTTGGGCTAATGGGTTGCCGCCTCCTTCATTTCCTGCTGATAATCTGAAATATCTTTCTAGTTTACCTCCAGTGTCACATGCACAATTCCCTATTTTGGTCGACACGCCACAACATGCATCAGGACCTACTCCGGAGCAACAGTATCCAAACACTTTCAATACTCATTTCCTCACTCCTCAATACAAAATTACCACATGCTCGGCTCCGCCTGCTATTCATGCTTTTGCAGCCCCACTCTCGTCTGAAGCTCCTTCTTTTAATGTCAATCCAACGGTTGTGATTCCTCACTCTACAAGAGACCCTGTATTGAATATTTTTAGTGATCAACATTATTCTCCCGAGCCCACATTTAAGTCGACTGGTCCTTACGACTACATCCGCCCTCCTGATATTCCTCTTAACACCGAGAAGCCTGTTATGACAGAAGAACAAGAGGGAATGGCTAGAAAATTGAGAATTTTGAAACTTACTATGAAAAATTTGCAAGGACTTGGGGGGTACAAAAGTGTCTCATATAAAGATCTGTGCATGTTTCTAGGTGTACATCTTCCTCTTGGTTTTAAAATGCCAAAGTTTGAGAAGTATGATGGACATGGTGATCCTGTAGCACATTTGAGACGTTATTGCAACCTGCTAAGGGGCGCTGGAGGGAAGGAAGAATTACTAATGGCATATTTCGGTGAGAGTCTTTCAGGTCTAGCTTCAGAATGGTTTGTTGACCAAGACATCGACAAGTGGAATAGCTGGGATGACCTGGCTAATGAATTTATGCAACAATTTCAATACAATATGGAGTTGATTCCTGACGAGAAATCCCTGACTAATATGAAGAAAAAAAGTACCGAAACTTTCAAAGAGTATGCGATTAGATGGAGTGAACAAGCTGCTAGGGTGAAACCGTCAATGAAAGAAAGTAAGATAGTGGAGGAGTTTATTTAAGCGCAGGTGAAACATATTATCAACACTTGTTACCTGCATTAGGTAAGCCATTTATTGAGGTCCTCAAAATGGGGGAGATAATAGAGAATGGAATTAAGACCGGTCTCATTGTGAGTTTTGCAACATTGAAAATTACTACTCAAGCAATTTAAAAAGGTTCGGGAATTCTGGGAGGAAAGAAGAATGAGGAAGATGCATCTGCCATTGTAGTTGGACAACAGGCACGGGCGAGAGGACCACACCATCGTTACCCACGGGCTCAAACCCAAGTTTATGCCCAAGATCCACAGAATCTTTCCCAAAATTCATTATATTCCATTCCCCCATCTCCATATCAAGTGTATAATGGGCAACCATATGTTCAACCCCCATCTTACCCACACTGGCACGTGCCAACTCTACTGAGTCATCCTCCAGCTCCATATACATACCGAAGCCCTTCTAGGCCTGGTTTTCAATTTAAGCCAAACAATGAAATAAGACAGAAGTCGAGGGATAGTTTCACACCAATCAGAGATTCATATGCCAGTTTATTTCAGAGATTAGTACAGCAGGGCATAATCACTCCTCTTCTTGGGTATACTCCTGACCCGTATTCAAGAAATTTTGATCCTAATGTACAATGTGCATATCATTCTAATGTTCAGGGTCACAGTATTGAAGATTGTCGTGCCTTGAAAAGAGAAATAGAAAAATTGATTCAAGATAAATCGATTATGGTGCAAAACATTGACAACGAGGAAAGCTCTAGTCATGCTAATATACGAACCAGTGGCTAAGATGTCAGGCTGAGCAATTAAGAAGTCACCCCTCTCCCTACTAGGAAGAGGTCTGGTAGGTTGTTTTGTTTTATTTTCTATTATCCTAATTATTTCAGGGTTGTAGTTCAGGATCTATCTTGTTTAGTCCTTTTGTCGTTTATGTTCAAACCCTTCTATCTTTTGTTTCAACTAAATGAAATGTCCCATTTTTCTTTGTGTTTTAAACATGTGTTGTTTGTTTGTTTTCCTTACATAGTACATTTTATGTTGACTCTAGTGATATGACATGCTAGTGAAATTTTCAGTCAGATCTTATAATCCAGTTTAAGCATGAACGTGGAATTAGAGGGCTAAGGTGGGAAGAAACATCTGAGAAAATAGATAGAGTGCCGAGACATTTGATGACAAGTTAAAGCCTTTTCTGAAAATTCAGACAAATATTTTAGGAATCACAAGAATAACTTGGTCATCAATTGAAAGACATATCTCAATTAGGTCAAACAGTGGTTGCGGGATCCTATATCAAGAGGAACCAAAAGAAATCAGCTCCACAAAAACATGAATCATTCGATGTGAGGGATGCATAACAAAGGTGGTGTTCTATACTGGACAAGTATAGAAGAAGAAGAAGAAGAAGTGGCACACATGTTTAGTTTAAGTTAGTGTTGTTAAAGTGTCACACATGACCTTTATCTCCCATTTTCCAATTGCATGTTATGTACTTGCATTCTCAAGGATTGATATGATGAAGACATTTCATTCTGCTATCCAAACATTGTGTCATCCTTTGTTTACCCCATTTGAGCCGTAATTTTATCTTCTTTCATACACCTCTTTTGGAATCAAGATAGAGTCAGCAAAGCTCAAAAGAAAAGTGTCGAGAAAAAAAATAGTGTCAGAAAAGTTTTGAAAAAAAAAGAGAAAAAAATGTGTCCAAAAAGTAAGAAAAGAGAAGAATGTCAAGAAAAATAGACTCAGAAAAAATCACAAAGAGAAAAAGAGTCAATAAAAGAGAAAAACAAAGAAATCAAAATCAATGAAAAGAACAAGCTGCCAGAACTACGCATGACCTGATTCTCCTCTCTCGGAGGTGAGATACGTAGGCTTCCCTACTGAGGGCTCGGTCCAACCAAATAAAAAATTTAGAATTATCAGTCAAAAGAAACTGGGGCATGAGTTAATCCTCATTGTTTGAGTTGATTCCAAAAGTTGTAAGTCCTATCTCACTTCAAGTGTCGTTTGAGCCTCATGCTATCCGTCGAAACAAGTAAGAAAAAAAAATTAAAACTGGCTACCAGCTTCTTCAATTGCACAAAGCAAGACAAAAGTCCAGCACATGAAAGAGACATGATTGTGAACCGAAATAAGGCATGCAAAAAGTTTTGTCAATAGTTAAGTCTGGGAACTTATGGAAATATCAAGGTTCAAAGGGTTTATCTGAGAAGCATGGAAAAGCAGAAATACTGTATTTGTTTCAGAGTCACTCTTAATAATCTGAGTTTGGATCAATGATGCAGCGAGTCAATGACATATGCTAATGGTTGAAATCAAGATTATTGTGACAGGGGAAAGAGAGATTGACACGAAAGCCAAAGCCATAAACCAGACACCATGTTTATAAACTAATAAGTTTTCTTTGTATGAAACAGGAACATATGTTACCTTCGAATCAAGGATTTTAAAGCCCAAACATCAAAAATTTCAATGCCTCACTTCCACAAATACAGGAGATAATATTGTTGAACAGTTTTGGTAATCAAAACCATGGTAAAACTCATCATCCATTATCTCTAGGAGACACACTTCCTTGTTTGGATAATTCAAGAGACATTTGTAAGGAGATGCACTTCCTTGTTTGGACAATTGAAGCAGTATTTGTAAGGAGACGCACTTCCTTATTTGGTAATTCAAGCGACATTTGTAACGAGACGCACTTCCTTGTTTGGTAATTCCAACGGTATTTGTAAGGACACGCACTTCCTTTTTTGGTAATTTAACCAATATTTGTAAGGAGACACACGTCCTTGTTTGGTAATTCCAGCGGTATTTGTAAGGAGACGCACTTCCTTATTTGGTAATTCAAGCGACATTTGTAACGAGATGCACTTCCTTGTTTGGAAAATTCAAGCAACATTTGTAAGGAGACACACTTCCTTATTTTGGTAATTCAAGCGACATTTGTAAGGAGATGCACTTCCTTCTTTAGGTAATTCAAGTGACATTTGTAAGGAGACGCACTTCCCTGTTTGGGCAATTCAAGCAGCATTTGTGAGGAGACGCACTTTCTTATTTGGTCAATTCAAGTGACACTTGTAAGGAGACGCACTTTCTTGTTTGGGTAATTCAAGCGACATTGGTGAGGAGACATACTTCCTTGTTTGGGTAATTCAAGCGGCATTTATGAGGAGACGCACTTCCTTGTTTGTTTAATTCAAGTGGCATTGGTAAGGAGATGCATTTCTTTGTTTGGGTAATTCAAGCAATATTTGTAAGGAGACACACTTCCTTGTTTGGGCAATTCAAGCAACATTTGTAAGGAGACGCACTTCCTTGTTTGGGTATTCAAGCAACATTTGTGAGGAGACGCACTTCCTTGTCTGGATAATTTAAGCAACATTTTTAAGGAGACACACTTCCTTGTTTGGGAAATTCAAGCAACATTTGTAAGGAGACGCACTTCCTTGTTTGGACAATTCAAGCAAAATTTGTAAGGAGACGCACTTCCTTGTTTGGGTAATTCAAGCGGCATTGGTAAGAAGACGCACTTTCTTATTTTGGTAATTAAAGTGGCATTTGTAAGGAGATGCACTTCCTTGTTTGGGTAATTCAACCGACATTTGTAAGGAGATGCACTTTCTTGTTTGGATAATTCAAGAAATATTTGTAAGGAAGACGTACTTTCTTGTTTTGATTATTCAAGCAATATTGGAGTCCCCCCCCCCCCCCGAAGCACAGGGCAAATAAATGGAAAGTCAAACAACAAGGTGAAGAAATTAAAAGTCAGGCAACAAATTGAAGAAATTACAAGTCAGGAGCCCGCCTGAAGAATAGGGTGTTGAAACTCAAGTCAAAAGTCCAAAAGAAGCTGCATAGATAGGGTTTTTGTAATTTTATTTATGTTTTAACTTGTAAATTTTATTTTTGATGTAATGATAGAGCCGCGGACCGGAACCTCGATGGAACCTCACTCGACTCTCCAACTCGGTATAGTCCCTCTTCTTCCAATCCTTTGAGATACTTGTGACTTGGTTCCCTTATAACTTAGGTAGGTAGGATGTCCTAAGTCAAGACCCAGTTTCCCTTCTTTCTTTTGTTTCTTTCCTTGAATAATAGTCAGGTCAAAATTTGGCCACGTTGTCTACTTTTTTGTCTGAAAACACTTTGTGTTTACACCCAAAAAGGGGCATGATGTAGACACCTAATTTTGTCCCTCCCAAAACCCAATTTATCCATTTTTTCACTTCTTGTTATCATACACTCTCATCCACGTGATTATATCCCACAAAAATACAAAAAATAACAACCCTTAACAACTGTTAATAAATTTTACCTTATTTTAATCCTATCCTAACAACCTCTCCAATTAAAAGCGGACACCTCACCACCCCACACCCCTATACCCATGCGTCACCACCCCCCTCACGTTCTTGGGATTTCTTTTAACTAAATCACAACAAAATAGAGAGAGGACCCACTGAATTTGCTTTTTGACAATATATATACACATACTGCCATCAGAAAAGGGGTTTTTTCCTTTTTGCTTCTTCTTCATCATCTTTACCCGAGAACACCCAAAAAAATACACCAACACTCTGATTATCCATCTTATCTTCCATACCATCGTCCACACACTATCACATATACTCACCTGCACACACCGACCCACCTGGAACCTCACTTCAACACACTAATACATACTTCACTGGAATTAAAACACACATACACTCCTCACCATCACATACGAATACACCACCATACAAGGATTTTAGGCAGACCCACAGTTGAACAAAAACACCCACATATACAAAATTTAAAAGGGAGAGAGGTTGAATAGTAAGGAAGAGATAGATCCAAGATTTCAAAAGGGAGAAAGAATTTGCTTGAAAAAAACAGAGGAGGAGGGATCGAAAACAAGTTGAAAAAGGGATCGAGCGTGAGAGAGATATAAGAAAAGAGAGATCGATGGAGAGTTGAAAATTCCCATGGTTTGATCTTTCCGGTGACTGATTTCCCATCGAAAAACTCAGTTCAACCAATCGGAACTAGTAAAATCGGTCTCCAATCGATTGAAATTGACTGCTTGCGATCTGATTCCGGTGACATTTGATGGAAACGGGTGAAATAGGGTCGGGTTTGCGATACCGAGTTGGAGCTTAGTTCATTGTCGAGGTGTTCTATTCGGAACTCCGAGTCCGGACCTTCTTAAATATTATAATCAACGAAAATAAATCACTGAAAGGTCCAATTCTATCTCTTCTTATTTTATTTCATCATACATCTTTGATTTGTGTGAGACATGATTGAATGTTTGGTGATATCGATTTGCTTTATTTAGTTTCGTAGAAGAAATGGTTGTGGATTGTTGAAATAGTAATCTTGAATTGTGAATTTTGGTGTTAAAAAGGAATGTGGGGTTTGATGGAAGGAATTGATAAAAAAAAATATTGTTTAGTCCCGATTTATTATCTTTGGATATTTTGGAGCAAAATGTGAATGTTAAACGCGATAGAATTGTGATGTGTTGAAACAGAATAGGCAAATACAAGTTTGGGTAGGCAAAACTTAGGATTAAGTGTTTTGTTGAATGTTTGAAATTTTGTTGAATATTTGAAGTTCTATTGAATAGTTTGGTTCTCTCGCATTGAAGAAATGTATTTATTTAGCCGGGGAATGCCCTGAGGTCTTATGTACTTATTCACCGGGGAATGCCCTGAGGTCTTATGTACTTATTCACCGGGGAATGCCCTGAGGTATCTTGTACTCGGAGAACGTTCGTGATAAAGGCTCGAAGCGTCGAATAGAGCATTAGTCTAGGATTAGTATAGAATAGGATTTATATTTTTGCATTTTATCTTTTGGGACTGTATAATTTGGACCGGACATTGTTTTGTATTTGTTTGTTTGATTGATCGTTTTGTTTGTGTTTTGTGTGGTTTATACATTCATAGTGTTAAAATTAGCCGATACATTCCACCAAGAGACCGTAGTCGAACCACGGGATCGAGGGGTGCATAACACTTTCTCCTCGGTCAACAAAATTCCTTAACCGGAATCTCTGTTCGCAAGCCAGTTTTAAAGAGTCAAAGAGTTTTGAAAAGGATTTTTAAAGGAGACTTGACACACCGAGTTTATGTCAAGTGGCGACTCTGAATAAAAAATATAAATAATTCTTTTTCGAAATAAATTTTCAATCTTTTGTCACTTTAATAATAAAAACCCTTTCGAACCTTAAAATTTAATCTGTTCGGGTTGAAAAAGGGGTGTGACAATACAAAGCAAAATAAGATGTCAAGTCACCGTCATATAATATCAAAATGGGTGAAAATAATTTTCACCCTCCAACTTTGATTAAAAAATCAAACTCTCCCCTCAACATTGAATAATAATCATAGTTCTCCCTTTATTTCATGCAAGGTTCATTATGTCCTTGTAATTTTAATCCTATATTTATGTAATATCTTTGTATATTATATGTAATGAATATTTTTTTAAC
Organism: Capsicum pubescens; assembly: GCA_030864215.1. NCBI lineage: Eukaryota > Viridiplantae > Streptophyta > Magnoliopsida > Solanales > Solanaceae > Capsicum > Capsicum pubescens. The sequence continues at coordinate 3,796,744 of CM061543.1, read as the reverse complement.
ATGGATATTTGTAACATTTTATTTAAGTTTATTAACTTTATAAGAAAATTAATACTTTTTATAAATTTATCACAAAATTCAATGTTATTTTTTAAGATCGTTATTTTAGTATTATATGTATTAAAGAGTCGTTTGGTGTGAGGTATAATTATAATAATTCAGAGATAAAAGTTCCTGATTATTTATCCTACGTTTAATTAGATGTATTAGGTAGGCTCAAAATTATTTGTCGCACCATTTATACCACAGTGATGAGATAAGTTATCACACATACATGTTAGTACAACTTATTTTGTAATAACTAATCCCGGAATAACTTGTTTCCAAACAACCCACCCCTAAGTGTGTGTATATATACATATGTTTGTACATGCATGTGCGTATATTTTCGTGTTTTATCACTCTCTTACTAAATTCGTTTCGTATTACTTAACTTTTTGTTGATATAACACAATCCTTAAGAAAATTTTACTTAGAGGTATGTTTTGCTAAATTAACCTTATTAATGATAATTTGAAACTTTAAATTTGTCTATACTGTTACTTTATATAGTTATTTAACACTAAAGGGTAGAAAAAAAATATAATACAATTCTCTTGATTTCACAAATTGAGCAGATAAATTAAAACATCTATTTTTAGTATGAGGATCAAGTGATAACAAACGATAGTATTTATTGTCTATATCAGTAAATAAGTTGTGATTGTCATTAATGAAGTATTACATATTTTATAATTTATATAAATAAATATAATCTTTAAAATTTGACCTTATTTTTATTCGAGAAAAACATCTAGTACCCCCGAACTATGACCAAATTTGCTACAACACACGTCAACTTCACGGGGGTCCTATTACCCCTTAAACCAAATTTTAGCGTATTTTTGTCAATCTTTTTAGCTAACGTGATACCTTTTGTAAATTATTTTAGATGGCGTGACACCTTTGATGTGGGCTCCATTTTATATAATAAAGGTGCCACATTAGCACAAAAAATGATAAAAATACGCTAAATTTGAGTTCGGCGGATAATAGGACCCCTGTGAAGGTTGAGTGTGTCGTAACAACTTTGACCATAGTTCGGGGTGGTACTAGAGGCTTATCTCTTTCATTTATTGTTTGTATTTTCTGCATTGAAATATGTATATAAAATTAGTATTACTTATTATTTTCACTTGTAAAATAAATATCATAGTTTTGATTATTATTAATAAACTAATTTTTTTATTATGCTAATTTACTTCATAAAGATCATCATTAGCTTATATACTTAATTAGTATTTCTTACATTTTTTCCCTAGAAGATAATGTTTATGTTTTTATAAAAATTTTGTTATATGAATTTTTTAAAAAGATAAAAATATAATGATTTTAAAGAAGTTAAAAAAAAAAATTGTTGATAAAGGGTAAAATAGGAATTTTAAAAAGTCAATTAGGATAAAGATGGGAGTATGATTATTGTTCAAAGTTGAGGGGGAAGTTTAGTTTTTAAGACAAATTTAGGGAGGGAAAATGATTTTGACCCGTTTTATATTTAATAACACAACCAAATACCAAAAACACACCACACAAGAGAAAATTAATGAAAACAACGCCCTTTTGGATGTAGCAAATTCTTTTTAACACTATAGCTATTATAATTCAAGAAACATTAAAGAATCACCAAACAAAAAAGAGAAAAAAAAGGATGGACATTATCATAATCAGAAAAACATTTATCGTCATTGATAATTAAATGAGAACGACTTCAAGTTATTCTGCAAATAAAATAAAATAAAATAAAATTTTAAGTTCAAATAACATAGAAGTCATACAAATTAAGAATCTATATTTCATAGTAAATTTCAACATGTGATTAGTTCATAAGTTAATTATCATTTTTAGCGAACTATCATCATATATTTATCAGCATGAACAAATAGTTTTTAGCACTATTTCATCACACAAGCATTTCCATTGCAAATTTCTTCTAGTGCACATTATTGATTTTCTAAATTTTATATCACAGTTCTATAAGTTTAGCATTCTCATCATACTATAACTAAACAAAAGGAATTAGTTATTTATACCAGAAAAAATAAGCTATTAGGGGAGCACCGTAAAATATAGAGATACATTAAATACTTATTTTATTTCAGCAAAACACATTTCTACAGGACAACCTGCGATAGAGATGATCATCATTCTAGTCATTCAACATCAAATCTTTTTTTTGTTACTCCCACTGAGTGTGCACAAAACAAGCACTTGCATTTCACATTAGTTTATAAAATCACTATCGAGGTTCAAAAGGTTTGATAGTTGTACCATAGAAAATAAACAAAGTGCTTAAATTGAAATTAAGATGTATACATGTTTTAGTAATAAAATTCTAGTTTGGTTTCCCCTTAAATTGCCAATGCCGTCCTTCTGCAGAGGGGGCATGAGTTCTTTGCATGAGCCACTGGCCGATGCAATCGAAATGAAAGGTGTGCTGACAATCGGTGCTTTCAATAATTTGTTCCTCAGAAAAGTATTCCTTCAAAATCAAAAAAGTATCTGTTGCGAGCGCTGCCACCTTAATGGGCCCTGCAACGCGCGATCCGAATTAGTTGGGGCTCCAATGAGGGCACCAGACATCGGATGGGAAACAAAAAAAAAACTTGCATCTAGACGAGCAAGCATACAACCAAATGAAAATAAGCATCACTTACCAAACAAATACAACACATATCGTTGTCACTTGTAGATCCTTCAGTTGATTCATACTTGATGCACTTCATACGTGCCAAAATGACTTCTCTACTTAATCTTGTATTGACAAATTCAACCCGATTTTGGATGGCCAACAAACCCAAAATTCAGAATCAGAGTATGTGAGGAAAAATATGATTTATTATAGAAATTAAGAGACACAAAGATCATTGTCATACAACTAAATAATAATCTAACATCTCTCCCTTTCCACAAACATACAAAAATAATGCCTCCTAACCAATACAAGGAACTTTCAAATATTGCCCATAGTATAACAGATACAAAGTAAACCAAACAATCAAATTTATTTCCAATTGACGGCTAATTATCCCCCCTCCCCCCCCCCCCAAAAAAAAAAAAAGGAAAAAGTTTATTTCAGTACAATTATGATTATGAAATTACATATTGTATAATTTCAGAAATTAAGATACACAAAGATGATTATCATACAATTAAGAGTCTAACATCCCTTCCTTTTCATAAACAAACAGCAATACTACCTCCTAACAATACAAGAAACTTTCAAATACTGCCCACAATATAATAGATACAAAATAAACCAAAAAATCAAATATATTTCCAATTGAATGCTAATTATCCAAATAAAAGTTCATTCCAACATAATTATGGTTTATGAAATTATATAGTGTAATTCTGGAAATTAAGAGGACACAAAGACGGTTATCATACAATAAATAGTCTAACAACTCTCTCTTTTTCACAAACAAACAACAATAATACCTCCTAACAATACAAGGAGCTTCCAAATAATGCCTAGAATATACTAGATACAAAATAAAAGTTCATCCCAACATAATTATGATTTATGAACTAAAAATAAATTGTAATTTTTAAAAATTAAAAACAAAAAAAGTAGCTACTCACAGCTGCACAACAACAACAACAACAACAACAACAACAACAACAAACCCAGTGTATTCCCACATAGTGAGGTCTGGGGAGGGTAAGATGTACGCAGTCCATACTCATAGCTGCACAAATTTGTTAATATCCCAAACCGGCAACACCTAAAATAGGTGCTGCCAAACACACGCGGTGCCAATCTTCATCTTCATCACATGTTTCAGCAACACATCTTCCATAAATTGCTTGCTTCAATAATGGAGATTTTGTAAGCACATGGAGAAGAAGCAACGAGAGTAACACTTAGTTTGGACGTATGCTATTTATGTGCAAGCAGACCCCTAAATTTAACTTATTCAGTATATCATTATGAATTATATTTAAAATATTAAAAGAAAATAAAACAAAGTGTAAAAGTTTAAAAAGCATTAAGTATTATGGAATCGATATTAGACTAGTTTTTTAGCACGTGCATTGCATATTTATGTTGATTCAAGTAATATATATGATTTTAAAAAAATAGTAAAAATATTATTAAATAAAATTTTGAGTAAGTAATTATGCATAAAAAATAATATAAATTTTTATGATTGATTAATAATTTCTCAACTTATTTAAATTTTAATTAATGAAAGTATTGAACTCATATAAAGTGTGATTTAAAAAAAACTGATTGTCTTTATATTTCAAAGGTATTTGTCTATTCAAAGATTTAACATTCTCATCAGTGATTGAAGGTGATAAAAAGAAAGAATTAAATCCAAAACTACATGATTAAAAGTTCGTCTTAGAAGACTTGCAACTTCTGCAATAAATATTGATTTAGCCAATGGCCTACATAAGTGATACCCATTAATTAGAATTAAAATTTACTAGTTGTTGTAGCTACATTGACACTAGGTAAGAAGTTACCAAGATTCTTGGTTGTCCTGCTAAAGATCTGGCAATGTTACACATAGACTTTATAAATGATTGAAGGTGATAAAAAGGAAGAACTTACATGATTAAAAGTTCGTCTCAGAAGACTTGTAACTTTTGCAATCAATGTTGATTTAGTCAATGGCCTGCATAAGTAATACCCACTAGTTAAAATTAAAACTTACTAGTTGTTGTAGCAGTACTCACACTTTGTCAGGAGTTACCAAAATTCTTTATTGTCCTAGTTGGGGTTTGATGAGAAGGGGGATCCAAATATTTTAAAATCTCAAATTGATTTCGACCTTAATTCGTAGTGAATTTGTGGATCGAAATAGAGAAAAATCGTATCCAATTTATTTTCATTTGTCCACTTTCTCCAGTTGAGCCCGAAGTTTAAAAACTTTCTTCGTTGATGAATACCTGGACTGATGAATTATGTTTTATAAATATAAAATATAAATAAAGTATATAAATTCAAAAATAATTAATTATTTTTTTATCTTTATTAAACTTGTTTCTCAGCACGTGCATTACTCGTTTACGTTGGTTCAAGTGATATGTGATTTAAAAAAATAGTAATAATAATATTAGATAGAATTTTGAGTAAGTAATTATATTTAAAAAAAAATAGTATAAATTTTTATGATTGGTTATAATTTCTCAACTTATTTGAATTGATGAAAGTATTGAACTCATATAAAGAGTAATCTAAAAAAATTATTTGCTTTTATATTTCAAAGGTATTTGTCTGTTCAAAGATTTAGCATTTTCATCAGTGATTGTTAGACTACACAAGGTGATTGAAAGGTGGAAAGAATGACTAATCTACTAAAAGAAATTACTAAATTCAAAGGGATCAATTCTAAGCATGATGCGATTGAAAGGGGAGATTCAAATTTTCAAAGTCTTAAATTTATTCCAACCTAATTTGGAAGTATATGGATCAAAATACTTATAGCACTAAATTTTATTTTGTAAATTCAACTTGACTTGTGCTTGAAATGGAGAAAAATGGTGTGCAATTGAAATTTAACATTTTTTTTATTTTCACTGACCCTTTTTCTTCAATCGAGTCTAAAGTTCAGCAGTTCTCATCGTTGATGAACACCTGCACTTATAAGATAAAGAAAAATAATTAATTTTGAACATGATACGATTGAGAGGGGTGGGGGTGGGGGGGGGGGGGTGCAAGTTTTCATAGTCTTAAAGTGATTCTGACCTTATTTCGTAGTATATGGATAAGAATACTTCTAACACTCTATTTTGTAAATTCAACTTGATTTGTGCTTGGAATCGAGAAAAATGGTATGTAATTGAAATTCAGACATTTTTTTTTCTATTTTTCACTAACCCTCTTTGTCCAATCGAGTCTGAAGTTCAACAGTTTTCACCGTTGATGAACACCTGCACTAAAAAGATAAAGAAAAATAATTAAAAATGAGTGGGGAGGATTGATATTGAAGAAAAACTATATACAAAGAAAAGAAATTTCAAGGATCTATACGATTAAGAAGAGAGAACCGATATATATAATTGAGAAATTAGGGAATCGAAACAATTGAGAAGGAGAGATTACAAAGACCTATACAATTGAGAGAGAAGCTGAAAATATTAATACAAATGAGGCGGGGTCGAAATTGCAAAGATCAATATAATCGAGGTAATAGATTTTTTTTTTTAATCTGGTAGATAATTTCGATTATGGTAAACAAAAAATTGAATTTATTATTTATGAATTAGGTTTTAAAATATAAAATGCATGAGTTTAAAAATAATTAAGAATTGTGGGATCGATATTAAATAGTTTCTCAGCACGTGAATTGCACGTGTATGTTGATATGTGATTTTATAAAATAGTAAAATATTATCAAATGAAATTTTGAGTAAATAATTATACACAAAAAATAGTATAAATTTCTATAAATAATCAATAATTTCTAAACTTATTTAAATCAATGACATTAATGAATTTATATGAAGTATAATCTAACAAAGTTGGTTGCCTTTATATTTCAAGGGTATTTGTTTGTCCAAAAGTTTGAAAACTCCCATCAATAATTTGGAGCGGTGACATATCTACTAAAAGAAATTAATGAATTGAAGGGATGAATTCTAAACTTAACATTATGATTGAAGAATTTAATTGAGGCGATTGAGAATAGTATAAAAGTTTGAAATTCTTTATGAGAAGAGATGTCACACGATTTAATGTACAATAGCATCATCAGTGTGATAATATAAGTGACATTGAAAGAGAATAGAGTGTACACAAATTTTATCTAAATCTTGTAAGGTAGAGTGATTGTTTTCATTGTACCTTTTGTTAATAAAGCATAAAGATAACATACCCGGTGTATTCCCACCAAAGTGAGATTTGGAGAGGCTAGAGCGTACGCAGTTCATACATGTACCTCAAAGATAGTATACAGAAGTTGTTTTCGACAGACCCCAACTCGAGACAACAACATAATCAATCAGTGTATTCGGCATTCCACTCTCAGCCAATAAAACAAAAGAAAAAACAAAAAACAAAGAATTGAAAATAAACCTGCACCTCAAGGGGCTTCAACAAAGGAATAGTTGAACAGGTGAAACCACTTAGGTTTCCAAGGAATAAGATGAAATGAGCACCCAGTATACAACTCTCTGTCGTAACATCATGCCTTAATCAAGATAAGGTTGCACTAGATTAGATGATTTAGGTTTATCAGGTAATCAACCTACAACAGACAAACAAGTACAGTAAGGAGTTCATGCTCCTTTACACACTTCTCAACTGGTTCCATTTTAGGAAAAGTACTTACTTAACATAGCATGCAAAGTCATTAAGATATATACAGATTATAGTAATAGATTCCCCTTAAATTGCCAATGCAATCCTTTTGCACAGGGGGCAGGAATTCTTCTGCATTAGCCACTGGCTGATTTCTTCGAAGTGAAAGGAGTACTGGCAATCGGCGCTTCCAATGTTCTGTCTATCAGAGAAGTCGTCCTGCCCACAATATACAAGATACAAAACAAATCAAAAAATCAAATTTATTTTTAATTGAATGCTAATTATCCAAATAAAAGTTCATTCCAGCATAATTATGATTTATGAAATTACATATTGTAATTCCAGAAATTAAGAGGACACAAAGATGATTGTCATACAATTAATAGTCTAACATGTTGGTGTAATATACCACAAATTACAATAATCATTACAGTTGAAAATAACATCCCTCCCTTTTCACAAACAAACAACAATAATACCTCCTAAGTATGCAAGGAGCTTCCAAATACTGCCTACAGTATACAAGATACAAAATAAAAGTTCATCCTAACATAATTATGATTTATGAATTAAAAACATATAGTAATTTTTAGAAACTAAAAATAAAAAAGTAGCTACTCACAGTTGCACAATTTGTCAATATCCGAATACGGCATCACTTCAATAGCGGCACCAATCTTCATCTTCTTCACATGATCAATCAACACATCTTTCATAAATTAATCGCCTCCATAATGGAGAAGAAGCAATGAGAGTAACACCTTATTTGGATGGTTGTTAGCTGTGTGCTATTTATGTGCAGGACAAGACCCTAAATTTAAATTATTCAGTATATTATTATGACTTATGTTTTAGAAATATAAAATAAAGTGTATAAGTTTAAAAGCTATTAACTATTTTTAATTGATATTGCATTAGTTTCTCAGCATGTGTACTGTACGATACGTTGATTCGAGTAATTTATAATTTTATAAAATAGTAAAAATATTATTAAATAGAATTTTGAATAGGTAATTATACATTAAAAAAATAATATAAATTTCTATGAATGATCAATAATTTCTCAACTTATGTAAATTAATAACTGTAATGAATTTATATAAAGTATAATCTAATAAAATTAGTTGTCTTTATAATTTAAAGGTATTTGTTTGTTAAAAAAAAAATAGCATTCTCATCAAATAGTTGTCAAGACAGCACAACGTGATGGAAAGATGATAAGAGTGACATATCTACTAAAAGGAATTAATGAATTGGAATGGTATGAATTTTAAACATGATATAATTGAGAGGGGGGATCCAAGTTTTTCAAAGTCTCAAATTATGAATTGAAATACTTCTAACATTGAATTTTATTTTGTAAATTAAACTTGGCTTGAATCTGAAATAGAGAAAAATGATATGCAATTGAAATTCAAGCATTTTTTTCTTTCCAACTGATCCTCTTTCTCCAGTCGAGTATGAAGTTCAACAATTTTAATCATTGATCAATACTTAAACTAATAAAATCGAGAAAAATAATTGAGAATATGTGAAGTATTAATACAATTGAAACGATAGAGAAAAAAGAGCGATGAAATTGAAAAAGAAAGAGGGGACTGATGCCATCAAGAAGGAGGAATTAGAGGGGTCTATACAATTGAAATGATGGAGGTCGATATAATTGAGAAAAAAAAAAGAAAATCAATATAATTAAGAAGATGAAATTACAAGGATATTACAATTGAGCGGGGTGAGCATTGCAAAAATCATTATAATCACTGGGGGAGCGATGTTGCAAAAATCAATAAAATTGAGGTGATAGACTTTTTTTTAATCTGATAAACAATTTCAATTGAGGTAATAAAAAAATAAATTTATTATTTAGCTATGTAGTATGTTATGAATTATGTTTTAAAAATATAAATTTAAAATAAAATATATAAATTGAAGAGTATTAGAAATTATGAAATCGATATTAGACTAATTTTTCAGCATGTATCTTGCATGTATATGTGTAATTGTATATGTTGGTTCAATACTTAAAATAGGCGGGGAGGATTGATACATAAGAAGAGCACTATGATTGATGGAGTAAAGGGGACGTTGCCATCGAAGAGTGGGGGAATTATAAAAGTCTGTACAAGAATTTTCTTTTTATGGGGGAGGGGGATAAGGTGGACAATACAATTGAAAAAGGAGAATTATAAATATCTATACAATCAAAAAAGAGGAGGATTGCAAATATCAATACAACTGAGATGGGAGTGAGGTGACAAAAATCAATACAATTGAGGTGATAGATTTTATTTTATTTTTAATTTGGATAAACAATTTCAATTGAAATAGTACAAAAATTGAATTCGTGATTTAACTATGCAGTCTTTTATGAATTATGTTTAAAAAAATATATAATTAAAATTAAAAAATTTAAATTTAAGAATTGTAGAATCAATTTAGACTAATTTCTCAGTACATTCAAATAATATATGATTTTATAAAATAATAACAACATTATTAAATATTTTTTTTTATAAATAATTATACATAATTAAAATAATATAAATCTCTATGAATAATTAATAATGATTAATAATTTCTTGACCTATTTAAATCATTGAAAATATTGAACTCATATAAAATATAATCTAAGAAAGATGGTTGCCTTTAAATTTAAGAAGTATTTGTTAGTTCATTTTCTTTAATCATTTCAATCATACTGTAGCTAAACAAAATGAACTTGTATAATTATACCAAGCAAAATAAGATGTCAAGACACCGTCATATAATATCAAAATGGGTGAAAATCATTTTCACCCTCCAACTTTGATTAAAAAATCAAACTCTTCCTTCAACATTAAACAATAATCATAGTCCCCCCTTTATTCCATTCAATGTTCATTTTGTCTTTGTAATTTTAATCATATATTTATGTAATATCTTTTTATATTATATGTAATGAATATTTTTTTAACATGGATATTTATAGCATTTTATTTAAGTTTATTAACTTTATAAGCAAATTAATATTTTTTATAAATTTATCACAAAATTCAATGTTATTTTTTAAGATCGTTATTTTAGTATTATATGTATTAAAGAGTCGTTTGGTGTGAGGTATAATTATAATAATTCAGAGATAAAGTTTATGATTATTTATCCTGCGTTTAATTAGATGTATTAGGTAGTCTCAAAATTATTTTTCGCACCATTTATACCACAGTGATGAGATAAGCTATCACACATACATGTTAGTACAACTTATTTTGTAATAACTAATCCCGAAATAACTTATTTCCAAACAACCCACCCCTGACTGTGTATATATACATATGTTTGTACATGCATGTGTGTATATTTTCGTGTTTTATCACTCTCTTACTAAATTCGTTTCGTATTACTTAACTTTTTGTTGATATAACACTATCCTTAAGAAAATTTTACTTAGAGGTATATTTTGCTAAATTAACCTTATTAATGATAATTTGAAACTTTAAATTTGTCTATACTGTTACTTTATATAGTTATTTAACACTAAATGGTGGGAAAAAAACATAATACAATTCTCTTGATTTCACAAATTGAGCAAATAAATTAAAACATCTATTTTTAGTATGAGGATCAAATGATAAGAAACGATATTATCTATTGTTTATATCAGTAAATAAGTTGTGATTGTCATTAATAGAGTATTACATATTTTATAATTTATATAAATAAATATAATCTTTAAAATTTGACCTTATTTTTATTCGAGAAAAACATCTAATACCCCCGAACTATGACCAAATGTGCTACGACACACGTCAACTTCACGGGGGTCCTATTACCCCTTAAACTAAATTTTAACATATTTTTGTCAATCTTTTTAGCTAACGTGATACTTTTTGTCAATCATTTTAGATGGTGTGACACCTTTGATGGGGCTCCATTTTATATAATAAAGGTGTCACATTAGCACAAAAATGATAAAAATACGCTAAATTTGAGTTCGAGGGATAATAGGACCCCTGTGAAGTTGGAGTGTGTCGTAACAACTTTGACCATAGTTTGGGGTGGTACTAGAGGCTTATCTCTTTCATTTATTGTTTGTATTTTCTGCATTGAAATATGTTTATAAAATTAGTATTACTTATTATTTTCACTTGTAAAATAAATATTATAGTTTTGATTATTATTAATAACATTAATTTTTTTATTATGCTAATTTACTTCATAAAGATCATCATTAGCTTATATACTTAATTAGTATTTCTTACATTTTTTTCCTAGAAGATAATGTTTATGTTTTAATGAAAATTTTGTTATTTGAATTTTTCTAAAAAAAAAAAATGAAAATATTATGATTTTAAAGAAGTTAAAAAAAAAAAATTGTTGATAAAGGGTAAAATAGAAATTTTAAAAAGTCAATTAGGATAAAGGTGGGAGTATAATTATTGTTCAAAGTTGAGGGGAAAATTTGATTTTTAAGACAAAGTTCGAAGGAAAAATGATTTTGACTCATATCAAAATAGATTAAGTCTCATTTTAGTTTTACAACATATATTTCATGGGCAACTGTTAAATTGAAAAACACTGAACTAAAATCTTGTGTAAATCTTATTCATAAAGCTTGATCCTCTTCATTGTATCTTCACAGCCATTTCATTTGGTACCACAACGAGGAGACAGAATTTCGATCTTATGTAGATGATTTCAGAACTATATGCAGTACAAGTCATAGTTCTTACAGGATCAGTTGTTGTATTAGTACCACGATCCATTGTAGATTATTTTCTTTTCTTATAGAAATTTCGTAATTTAATAAAGTCCAAAAAATTATCACAATGCTTTCTACACTTGAAATCACAATGATACATTGATGTCAATCTATGTCTTGGCGATTTTTTTTTTAATTAAGGTAGTGAAAAAAAATTAAATTTGTTATTTAGCTATACAGTATATTGAAAATTATGTTTTTTTAAAAATAAAATGTATAAGTTAAAGTAACATACAATTTTATAAAATAGTAAAAGTATTATTAAATAAAATTTTATGTAAATAATCATACATGAAAAATAATATAAATTTTTATGAATGATAAATAATGATCAATAATTTCTTAGCCTATTTAAATTAGTGAAAATATTGAATTCATATAAAGTGTAATATAAGAAAATTGATTGCATTTATATTTCAGAGATATTTGTTTATTCAAAAAGTTTTAGTATTTCCATCATACAATAACTAAACAAAAGTAGCTTATATATTTATGCTAAACAAAATAAGTTGTCAAGGGAGCATCATATAATAAGTAAATGCTCATTCTATTTTAGCAAAAGACATCTCATGAGTCATTATTAAATTAAAAAACATATAATTAAAACCTGATATAAATCAAGTCTAGTAACTAAACAAGCTTTGTTTATATTTTATTATATTTTTATTGAATAATTTGTGATAGAAATTACCATTATTTTGGACATTCAACATGTCTTTTTTTTTTACTTCCACTTAGTGTGCACCAAGCAAGCACTTGCATTTCGAGTAATTTTACAAGACTACTATTAATATTCAAAAAATTTGATAAATTATCGTTAAAAACAAATATTATGTTACTTTCACGTAGTATGTATAACATAAGTACTTACATTTCGAATGATTTTAGAAAATTCTATCAACATTCAAAAGGTATTAGCCTTAAAAAGTAAATATGTTTACTTCCACTTACCGTGCACCACATAATCACTTGCATTTCACCAGAGTTGTAACTAAACTCCCCTCTTGTCTTTACCCTCTTGTTCTGAGCCTACAACATATGAAGCTAATCAGAGCCTTTCGTTTTAGGTATGATAGCTTCACTCTTAACTCGCAATATCTGAGAAAAATATAAAATAATTTTCTCACACTGATAGAAAGTGTTTCGCCTTAGACTACTATGAACGTTCAAAAGATTTGATAAAGTATGATAAAAATTATTTTTACTCCCTTTTAATATGTACCACACAAGCACTTATATTTCACAAGAGTGATTTTATAAAGCTGTCAACATTTAAAAGGTTTAATAAATTAGTACAAAAAATAAATATTTTTCTTACTCCACTTAATGTGCACCACCCAAGCACCTGTATTTCACAAGAGTGATTTTATAAGACTTCCATCAATGTTGAAAAGGTTTAATAAATTATCACAACAAAATAAATATATTTTTTACTCCCAATTAAAAGTGCACCACACAAAAACTTAAATTTCACAAGAGTAAATGTTTGATAAATTATCATACAAAATAAACAAAAATTGAAATTGAAATTAAGATATACACATAATAAAATTCTAATTTGAAGTCCTTAAATTGTCACTGCAGTCCTTCTGCAAAGGGGACAAAAATTCTTCTGCATAAACCACTGATTGATTAATACAGTTGGAATGAAAGGTATGCTGACAATAGCCACTTCCAACGATATGTCCATTAAAGAAGTCACCCTACAAACTTCAAAACTATTTTTTAGTAAAAAAATGCTAAATACTGAGCAACATGCAACCAAATGAAACTAAGCAAAGTGCTAAACACATATAAAAAAATTAAGAAAATTTAAGAAATTTGAAAGACTTAAAAACATAAATAAATCTTCAAAATTAGAGAAATGAATAACGATTTAATGAATGTCCTAAAAAATATTTTAACACACTTAGAAATATCCGTTAAAATGATTGATTTAAAAAAAAACTTGACTAACTTAAAAAGTGACTAATCTTACAAAATATGACTAACTTAATACATATTAAAACTTATTCAGACAAAGTAATTTAATGAAAAGATTTATTTATTTGAAAAATGGTATAATTCTCTTTAAGGTAAAAAAAAGAGAGAAGTATACATTACCCCCTAAACTTGTCACGTTTTATTTATGGTACACCTGAACTTCGACTTGTCCTAAGTACCCCCAAACTTGTTGTTTTAGTAAGTCGCGTGGCCCTTTTTGCTGGACTGTCCACTGCGTGTAATACATGCGTGGACACGTGAAAAAAGTGTTGACGTGGTGTCCACGTGGATAAATACCATCCACTTCCCTTATATTTATCATATATTAAAAAATAACTCACTTCTACCCTAAATTATCCGATTTCTCTCTAAAAAAAAATATATTTTTCAGTTTTCCTCAACTCCAAAATAGTGAAAGGTTAAATTTTTGTCGATCAAGTAAGCTATTATCTAAAAATTTATACTTTTTTTTGTGTTAAAAATATGAAATTATTTTTTTCGGTTAGTGTTTCATAGTAGTTTCCAATTAGTGTTTCGATTAGTATTTTGAGGAGACTCACATGCACAAATACGTTTCTTGAAATAATTAATGGAGTAAGAAATTGCAATTTAAGTTAGGGGTGTACAAAAATTGAATCGATAAAAATGTTATTGATTTATCGTTATTGGGTTAACGATTTTTTAATGATTTTGTAGAACGAACGATTGAGTAAGGAGGGACCTATTTATAGAGGATTGAACTTGAATGAGTTAGGCAAAAAATTGCAACTGTTCACCTCCATTTATTAATAATATTCTTGATTACTGTAAAAAGTTATGACTTAATTAAATTAATCAATATTATGATAAGTCATGACTTTTTAGCTTTATTATTATTAATAATTAGTTTTTTCCAGGAACCATTTTTTTTACACAGTTTTGGACAACAGATAATATATCTGTTGCATCAAATAAATCATCTATTACAACAGATATATCATGATTTGCAACAAATAGATAACATGTTGCATCAGATAATATATATGTTGCAACATATAATATATATATTTTTTTTAAAAAAAATATTATCTTCATGACATCAAAATTTTCTGAATTTTTAATTATATAAATTAATAAAGCAGATTTAAAGGCACAACTGTTAGCCTCCATTTATTAATGACATTCTTGATTACTGTAAAAAGTTATGACTTAATTAAATTAATCAATATTATGATAGGTCATGACTTTTCAGCATTATTATTATTAATAATTAGTTCTTTCCAGGAACCGTTTTTTTTTACACCGACTTGGACAACAGATAATATATTTGTTGCATCAGATAAATCATCTGTTACAACAGATATATTATGATTTGCAACAAATAGATAACCTGCTGCATCAGATAATATATCTGTTGCAACATATAATATATATATTTTTTTAAAAAAATATATTATCTTCATGACATCCAAATTTTTTGACTTTTTAATTATATAAATTAATAAAGCAGATTTAAAGGCACAACTGTTCACCTCCATTTATTAATGACATTCTTGATTACTGTAAAAAGTTATGACTTAATTAAATTAATCAATGTTATGATAGGTCATGATTTTTCAGCTTTATTATTATTAATAATTAGTTCTTTCTAGGAACCGTTTTTTTTACACCGACTTGGACAACAGATAAGATATCTGTTGCATCAGATAAATCATCTGTTACAACAGATATATCATGATTTGCAACAAATATATAACCTGTTGCATCAGATAATATATTTGTTGCAACATATAAGATATATATATTTTTTAAAAAAAATATATTATCTTCATGACATCCAAATTTTTTGACTTTTTAATTATATAAATTAATAAAGCAGATTTAAAGGCACAACTGTTCACCTCCATTTATTAATGACATTCTTGATTACTGTAAAAAGTTACGACTTAATTAAATTAATCAATATTATGATAGGTCATGACTTTTCAGCTTGAAGCTTAGCTTTATAATTATTAAAATAATTAGTTCTTTTCAGCAACCGTTTATTTTTTACACTGAGTTGCACAACAGATTATATATCTGTTGCATCAGATAAATCATCTATAACAATAGATATATCATCCGTTGCAACAAATAGTTCAACTGTTGCATCGGATAATATATATATCTTTTTTAAAAAAAATTATCTTCATGACATCCAAATTTTCTGACTTTTTAATTATATAAGTTAATAAAGAAGATTTAAAAACAAGAATATTTCTGGTGAGTTTTTTACGGTTTAAATTGTGTTTATCATTTATTTCCTTATTCTTTTCTGTGAAAAGAAATGACTTAATTAAATCAAGCTGGTGGTGACTTAATCTTTCCGTTTCTTTAATAACCATTTTTATTAATTGAGTTATGGCAATAGATTGTATATCTGTTGCATCAGATAACCCATCTGTTTCAACAGATATACCATATGTTGCTATAAATCGATCATCTGTTTAAGGAGTTTTTTTTATCTCTTCTAACTGATTCATAAGTCGCAACAGATGAGGAATTTGATGCATCAGAAGCGTTTTTTATTTTTGTTTGTTTGTTGAATGTGTTTAGACAAAAGTCACAGTCACGACTATTCATTAACTTTTTTCTTAAAAATCATATCATCATATATATATCTTAATTAAATTAATCTAATGTTGTGACTTTTTTTAAATTAAATAATCTTTCTTTTACGATTATAATATCATTTAGTTCCTTGTTATTTATTAACGAATCATTTTTAGGAGAATTTCTCATCATGACCGCATCCCTAACTCCAACCGCCGACATGTTTTGAAAAGGGAATAAATAGAATGATAATTAAATATTGAATAAGAATTAAAAATTCAAAATTCAAAATCGACCAAACCAAACCAAACCAAACCAAACCAAACATATACATGGATATTTTTGAATCCCTTATAGGTAGATCGGATATAAAAAAGGGAAATACATACGCTAAAAGAAAGAAAAAACATAACCTAATTATTATTATTATTATTATTATTATTATTATTATTACTATTATTATTGTCAACCTGACAATTTTCATCCGGCAGCAGCAGGGCCCTCCTCAACCTTGCTCGGAAGTCGGCCAAATCCCTCTGGAGTTCATCAAACTCCCTTTGAAATTCCTGCAAGGACTCGATATGAACCTTCTTGTAGGAATCTGGATCTGACATATTAGTATTGTAAGTATAGTAGAATGAACGAGAGTGAGTGAGAGTGAGTGAGGAGGCCGGAGGGACCTATTTATAAAATAATTGAGAATTGGAAGGGACTGAACTTAGTCAAACAAAAAGCCACGACTGTTCATATCCCTTAAAAGGAAACATTACACAAATCTCATATTTAAGACACCATATTACACAATATCCCTTAATATTTTAAAAAATTACATAAAATTCTGGATTCATATTTACTAGTGATACATATGCTATATGTATCACTGTTTAACATATGTATCACAATTCGAAATTCTGGGATAAAATGTAATTAGCAAACTATTCGGGATTTAATGCAATATTGCTGAAACTATCCGGAATTTATGTGTTGTGTGTTACTTAAATAATACTGGTGACTTTATTAATAAGTAAATTAGAAAAAAAAAAAAAAGGATCTAGATACAACATTTTATTTTTTTGTTGTATTTCCGAAAGATAAAGATTGGTAATCTGTTGCAAAATATATTCCACCTGTCAGATAACTTAACAACATATGGACAATATGTTGCAACAGATGGATATATCAGTTTGCTTTTCCTTTAGCTGTGGCGTCTGTTGCAACTTGCTAGTCATCTGTTTATTCAATTTCATCGGGAGCAATCGATTTTTCTAAACACTTCTTGGCCAAATTCAATTTTTGCTCTTGGATTGCTTCTCTTTTTTTCTTTGCATCCTTCAACCAAAATAAATTTTTGCTATTGGATTGAGGGAAAAAATTGAATTTGGAGGCCAGCTTGAAGGATGCAAAGAAAAAAAGAGAAGCAGTCCAAGAGCAAAAATTGAGTTTGGCCAAGAAGTGTTTAGAAAAATCTATTGCTCTCAATGAAATTGAATAAACAGATGATTAGCAAGTTGCAACAGACGCCACAACTAATGGAAAAGCAAACTGATATATACATCTATTGCAACAGATTGTCCATATGTTGTAAGTTATCTGACAGGTGAAATATATTTTGCAACAGATTACCAATTTGTTTCTTTCGAAAATACAACAAAAAGATAAAATGTTGTATTTAGATCCATTTTTTTTAATTTAAATATTAATAAATTCACTAGTTTTATTTAAGTAACACCACACACAACACATAAATCCCGGATAGTTTGTGTCAGATGTGGAGTCTGTTGCGTCAGATATGGAGTCTGATGCAACAGATATGGAGTCTGTTGGAATACATAGCAGCCTTGCTGGTGGTTTGATTTGTTCCATCAGTTGCTCCGTCTGTTGCAACATCAACAACAACATAAACTACAAACAACAAATAAAAAACATCAACAACAAAGAAAACAACAACATTTGTTCCAACAACATCATCAACTACAAAGAAGCATACATCCTATGTTCCAACACCATCAACAACAAGGGACAGACCCATATGGATTCCTCCGGGTGCGCGAGCACAGGCTGAACTCATATAGAACTTTATATATGTATGTGGAAATAAAGAAAAAAAACATATATAATCTAATCAGTGAGCCCCCATAGTAAGAGTTGTTTGGTTAACCTAGTTGTTGTTTATGGGTGCTTAAGGCTATTTATTTCTTTTGGTCTTGAGTTCAATTCCCACTCAGCACATATTTTTTAAATTTTGGTAACCAACTCTTCTCTTCTTAATCACTTTAAACTTTTTATTTTTTTCTCCCTTACTCCTTGAGTTGATTGTTCGGACTCCACTATTTTTAAGCTAAGAAGCACCCACCGTCTAAACCACACTACACCACAAGTTTCAATAATGCCAAACCCACCAACAACACCACACCACAAGTTCCAACAATGCCAGCCCCACCAACAACATCAATAACAACATCAACAACAAAGAAACAAACAAAATACATAAAAAAATGATACTGTCAATAAGGCTTTTAAACTTCTCCTAACAAATGACTTTTTTTCGCATCTTATAATAAAAATTCTCGGTATGTTTATTCAACAATTAAAAGTTCCTTCAAATTTTTTAAATAAATATGATATAGGAAAAAGGTAATTAAATAAACAAAAAGATGTAAATAAAGTTGCAAGAAGAAGATGAGAATGAAAGAGCAATAGTGAATCATATCATACAATGTCAAAAGGGGGTCAAAACAGCAATTTCAGTCGAGGAATATAAGATATGGATATCGATCGGTTTAGATCTGAACAAAAATTTTTGAGAAAGAGGAGAGAAAAAAAGGTTGTGATAACCCTAAAGAGGATAGAAAGAAAAAAGATGAGAGATTTAGGGTTGAAGGAGAGGAGGGGAGAAATGAGATAATTCTAATTTCTAGATGTACTACCCTTAATATTAAATGACTAAACAAAGTGTATTTATTCAAATTTATATTTACAAAGCATTATTAATAAGGCTAATTTGGTAGTAAAATAAACCCCTAATTAATATTTTCTTGATGGGAGTGCCAAGTCAATATGAAAAGGAAGAAGTATTAGGGGTTTCAATATTCATTAATTAATATTCACTAATAATTTGAGGGGCATGAGGAAGAAAACGGGTGATATTGAAAAGACAGGACAAGACTACTCAATGAGATTTTTGAGTTATCCAAGAAACATTTTTAACGCCTTTAGTAGTACTACTACTTTATCTACTCGGACAGTAGCTTGCTTTAAAATTAAAAGAAAACAAAAAGATTTTCAAACAAATATGTCGTCTGTTGCAACAGATTTAGATATCTGTTTGAGAAATCCCAATAGCTCAGTCATCTGTGACAACAGATGGAAATGTCATTTGATAACTAAATCAGAAACGTCATCTGTTACAACAGATATCAATATCTGTTTAAAAATTTCTAACACCTCAGTCATCCGTCATAACAGATGCAAATGTCTATTTGATAATTAAATAAGAAATGTCATCTATTGCAATGGATATTGTTATCTGTTTAAAATTCTCCAATAGCTCAGTTGCTTGTTGCAACGGATTTCATTGCAATTGATTTAGGATGAACTAGGGATGAAAGAATGAGCTCCTCATTAACTTAATGTTAAGATTAATAATAGTACCTACATCGATCTAGGTGGAACGAGGGATTAACGAATAAGCTCATAGGGTCAATTATAAATCCAATTGAGTCATTGCATTTGCATGGTGTTAGTATTGCGTTCATCCCGACCTGAGTCGTCGATCGATCACTCTGAGTTGAAATGTGTTCTCATTTACTTAATATTAAGATTAATAATAGTACCTACATTGATCTAGGTGAATTAGGGATGGATGAATGAGAACAAAGGGTCAACTACAACTTCAATTGAGTTTTTTGGCAATTGCATGATGAGACGGTACTGCATTCATCCCAACAAGAGTCATCGATCGATCACTCTGAGACGAACCAATTCTTACTACCTCATATGTTCAACTAATACCTTAATTGAATAATCTGGGACTAGGGGTGAGTTCTCATAGGATCAACTACAACTTCAATTGAGTCTTTTGGCATATGCATGATGAGACGGGACTGCGTTCCTCCCGACAAGAGTCGTCGATCGATCACTCTAAGCCGAACCGATTCTTACTACCTCATATGTCCAACTAATATCTTAATTGATTAATCTAGGACTAAGGGTGAGTTCTCATAATGTCAACTACAATAGATGACAACACCTATTTGATAATTTACAACAGATGGGTAATCTATTACAACATATGACTCAATCCATTTGATAATTTACAATATTAGGGTAACCTGTTGCAACAGATGACTTAATCTGTTTGATAGTTTACAACAAATGTGTAATATGTTGCAACAGATTACATAATTTGTTTGATTTGATCTAACAGAAAAGACATCTCTTGCAACAGGTTGAGCATTTATTTATATATAATTCGATTGAGTTCATATGTTAGACTAATATCTTAAATGAATGTGAGTTATCATAGGGTCAACTACAACTTCAATTGAGTCTTTTGTCAATTGCATGATGAAACGGTACTGCGTTCCTCCCGACCAGAGTCGGCGATCGATCACTCTGAGCCGAACCGATTCTTACTACCTCATATGTTAGACTAATACCTTAATTGATTAATCTAGGACTAGGGTACTAATACCTTGATTGAATAATCTGGGACTAGAGGTGAGTTCTCATAGGGTAAACTATCGATTAATCTAGGACTAGGGGTGAGTTCTCATAGGGTCAGCCACAACAGATGGCAACGCCTATTTGATAATTTACAATATATGGGTAATATGTTGCGACATATGACAATCCATATGATAATTTACAATAGATGGGTAATCTGTCGCAACAGATGACTTAATCTGTTTGATAATTTACATCAGATTCGTAATCTATTATTACCTAATCTGATTGATAATTCACAACATATGAGAAATCTGACGCAACATGTTGAACATTTGTTTTTTACAATTTCAATTGAGTATGTTAGACTCCTAAATTGATTAATCTAAGACCAGGGGTGAGTTTTCACAGGGTCACCTCCTAGAGTACTCGGTCAACTACAACTTCAATTATTTTTATATGATTTTAAAAATTACGCATATATTTTATGATTTTAAAAATAATTAAGATCATTTCGGACCAAATTAACATTTTCAAAACTACTTGTCATTCTTTTTCAAAATACAAATCAACCCATACAAAACGTTTCATCATTTGAAATCTCGAGGTCTGGCTCTTTCTCTCTCATTCTCACTCAACAATACAGTACAGACAACAACTACTCAACAAATTTGCTCAACCCTCCATAATAGATCGCTTTTCTTCTCATTTTCGACCACATAGATGGTATTTTCGACATTATTCTTGCTTGTATCAGTCATTTTCTTGGTCTTCGTAGGCAACAGAGTTCGAGAAGAGCTCTATATTTGTTTTTTTTTCTAAAAAATAAGGGCTTTTAAGTTAATGATGAAAAATAAAACTTTTAGTTGTATTATCTTCGAGAATGGGTTTACAATTTTGAGTTTTGATGGTAAAATTGTAGGAAGAACTTGCGAAGTCCCTAGTTTCCATCGCAGTGTTCCGTTGAATGTCATGGTATAGTTGGATGGTGTTGTTGTTGGTGGTGGTGGTGTTTGTGATCGTCGTGGTGGCACCGGTGGTGGCATTGGTTGGTGGTGTTTGTGGTGGTGTCGGTATTCATGGTGTTTGTTTGTTTGTTGGCATTGATTGGTGGTGTTTGTGATGGTGGCTATTGGTGTGTCGGTATTCGTGGTGTTTGTAATGTATTTTTTAAAATCTATGCATACATCAACTGTAATGTAATTTTTGTTTTTCTTTGTCTGTAGGTAAAACATGTCTCCAAAAATAAAAGGCTACAGTACAGAGGGATTCGGAGGAGCTTCCTGAATAATCTCAGTCAGGGAAAAGTGAAGCTGAGGAGAGATATGAAAAAAACATTGAGAGAGGTGGACAAGGGTCCGTAGATGGTGATGAAGAAAATGAAAGTGAGAAAGAGGAGGAATTGGAGAGTTAGAAAGAGAAAGAGGAACACATTATACGGCTTTCCTTGGGCATTCATGGTAAAATTAATCACTAATTTTACTCATCCATTAATTTATATTGAATATAGTTATTATGATTTTTTTTTTGCTTGCTTCCTGTTTACACTTTTTAGGCCTGGGCATTTGAAGTCATTCCTCCCCTCCGAAAGCAATTAATGGATTACGCGGATGAGGTTTCTCATCCAAGGATGTTTAGGTGGTTGGATGCAAAGAGCAACACCAATATTAAGTAGGCCGACCTCTTTAACCCTTCGGATGATGCAATACGTCTTCTTCAAGCAAAATAATTCTACTCAAAGATAAGAAAGTTATTGAACAGATGTTATATCTGGTGTATGAGATGTTATATCTGATGCACCAGATGGGACATCTATTGCGACGGGGTATATCTTGCATCAGATTACCCATCTGTGGCTTTGGTTCTCTGAACCCGACTCCTAAAAGATTAACCATCTACTGCAAATTATGCAACAGATGTTTAATCTGATAACATATTGTTCATCTGTTGTGATGTACAGATCATCTGTTGCATAACAGATTACCCATCTTGTGCAGTTGTTGCAACAGATGATTGATATTTTGCATCAGATTATCCATGTGTTGCTCTGTTTCTCTGAACCAGACTCAAACGGATTTTAACCATTTACTGCAAACTATGCAACAGATGGGTCTTTTTTTTTAAATATAGCCCAACTGTAAAAATTATTATATTATATGATTTAAATGCATCTGTCTTTTTTTTTTATAGGTTGTGCATCTATGGATCATGCCTATAGAGGAGGAGTCGGTGATGACTTCTTATATTACTCTTGGTCATGTTGATACTATTGCAGACCTAACGGTGGAGTTAATAAAGAAGGAATTGTCTAGAGCAAAAACCATAAGAAGAGCAGTTAGGCAAGGTCGGCCTAATGTTGAGGCTCTTCATGAACAACCTTTTACTAAGGCAGATCCGGGTACTTCTTCTGGTGGAGTTGTTGGTGTTGGTGGCAGGCATGCTGATGCTACTACCAAAGAAAAAGTATTTTTTAAAACACCCTTTTTAGCCCTTACACAGGTCCCTCTTCACCCTCGTGTTCTCGTTGCGAATGCGATGAGTGCAAGGACAGACAGGATAAACTCTTTGAAAAAGTAGAGGCTATCTCTAAAGCTATCGAGGAATTCAAATCCAAGAGGTGTGTCATACCATCCAAGAAGGTGAGGGGGCCACACACTCCTACAGCTTTGGTTAGGAGAAAGAAAAGAGCAATTAGAGACGTACTCTCCGCTCGAAAATCAAAAGAAATTGCAATTCCTCCCTCTCCAAAAGCTGTTGAATTTTAGGGGCCAGTCAAGAAGGTGGACATATACGTGAAACTTGGCGCCGAAGAGAAGAGGGATTTGTGACAGGCCAAGAATGCCAAGCCAGGCATACCAGATTACCCCAGGCCTCCCTTTTCCCCCCAAGACTTCCAGACTATGACTGATATGCGTATACCATATGAGGACAAGGCAAGTTTACTTTTCCTAACCTAGACCTTCTAATCTACCCCATGAAGAAGAATCTACGCAACAGATTTCACATCTGTTGCAACAACTGGGTATACTGGTGCAACTGGTTATGGTTCTGTTGCAACTTATTATCCATCTGTTGCATAAGTTGCATTGAATTATTGATTCAGAGAACCCTATGCAACAGATGGACCATCCGTTGCATCTTTACAATTACTAACCTATTTAAAAATTAACTTCTTTAAAAATTGACTTCTTATCTCACAGCATGTTGACATAATTCTCTACCTCATGAGGAAAAGTCAATTAACGTATCGGGAAGCTTATGACGCTGTCGATAGGATAATGGACCTTGACTTCTGCAAGAAGCTCAAGGATAGGTACGATCAACTCAATGGAGAGGCGTCATCCCTTGGCGTGGGACTTGATTTCCTAGTTCCTACGTTGGTCTTGGATAAAGAAGAAACGTTAAGATATGTTAGAGGGGACAGGCCAAATCCACACGGCAAGAGCTGGACCGAGGCAAAAAGGATTCTTGCAGTCATTAGCGTGAATGGCATACATTATCGGGTTGTTGAGATACTACTCGAGGAGGGAAAGATCAATGTTTTTTGACTCCAACATACCTCTCATCGACGATTTCGATCTTTTTCTCCTCGTGGAGCCACTGATGGTGTTGTTGCCCATCTTGTTGAGGGAGAGTAAACTGATGAATCATTTGCCAAAACAAGTGTTGATGAACAAATCATGGGATTTTGAAGGTCAAAACAGGGGAATGATCCTTCCAAAAGATGATGTCTCTAAAGCAAACGGCTCGCACGCTCTTGCATACATCGAATGTTTGCTGAGCGGCACAGAAATGGCCGAGCCAACGACTTTTCTGTGAGACAATGTTGTGGCAAACTTGCAAGAGGTCTGGTCTTATGGGGTACTAACTAGACGCTTGAAGTTTGTGTATATAGAAGAGCCTATGAAATAGAAATTTTTAATTTCAAGTCACCCTTTACTTTATTACATGTACATGTAGTGGCAATAATTTTTTTCTGATGAAAGTTGAGTTTTTTATAATGCAATAGATTAGATTGTCAATCTGTTGTAACAGTGGGAAGACCTGTTTGAATAATATAATAATCTAATAATCTAAGTCTAATCTGTTGCAACAGTGGGAAGACCTGTTTGATAATTTCTATGAATAATCTAATAATCTAAGTCTAATCTATTGCAACAGTGGGAAGACCTGTTTGATAATTTCCACAGATGACATAAATTTTACAACATATGCCTAAATCTTTTTGATATTTTCCAACAGTTACGCTTAAATATCCATGTGCTCGTCGACAACAAACCAATAGCAAATACACACACCACCATGAAAATTTTAGCAATTAGGCTTCAATATTCATGTGCCTAACAACACCAAACCAGTAGCAATAACGGCAACAATGTAGTATCTTTTTGCTCGATTTTGTTTCCCTTCAGAAGCCTTGACTTTGTTCAACAAACCCCAAATTACACGATTTGCTTGTGAAGGGTGTCGTTCTTCATACCAATCAAAGTAATCGCATCCACCCAATTGCTATAAAAAAAAAGAACACAATTACAAAATAATTACAAGTCAATAATTAATTAATTAATTAAATAAAAAAAATATTTCCTTTGAAATCTTACAAGTAAAAAACCTACGACCCAAATTTTGTTGAGTCCAAGAAGTCTTTAACAGAGCTTCATGACCGCACTTACAATATCGAAAATCTTTATAACAAAAAACAGTGGAAGATGCGTTCGACATTGTCAAGGTCAGTTGAAAAAAATGAAAGTAATAATTTAAAGAATTTGGATAGATAAAAGAAGATGACGATGAAAAAGAAGATTTGGGAATTTAGGGTTAAATTTTAGGAGGAAGATGAATATATAAGACAATGGGGGGGGGGGGGGGAATGACCGTTGGGGGCCAAGTGACGGCAAGTCAGCGAAATGTGCCAGGACTGACACTAACACATTTGATGCCTATTTTATTTTACGTCTTTAAAATGAACATGTCTACTTGATGCCTATTTTATTTTAGGTGTTGGAACTGAACACTGTCGATGGGTTGCGCCTTTTTTATTTCAATTCACTTTAACCTTTTTAAACATAGTGGCAATTTTTTTTGTCCAACAAAATTTGAATTTTTATAATGCAACAGATTCTCCATCTGTTGTAACAATTATTCTACCTGTTCTGACATATAGTTTATCTGTTGCGATAGGTTGGTCATCTGTTGCATTATCTCGATGTTTTTATCTAAAGTCCATCTGTTGCAACTGTGGGAAGACATATTTGATAAATTCCAACAGATAACCTACCTGTTGCAACATATGTATAAATCTATTCAATTATTCCAATAGATGTATCGTCTGTTGCAACAGATAAAGTCCATCTGTTGCAACACATGTCTAAATCTGTTCTTTTTTTCCCAATAGATGTGTCATCTGTTGCATTATCTTGATGTTTTTTATCTAAAGTCCATCTGTTGCAACAGTGAGAAGACCTGTTTGATAAATTTCAACAAATCACCTACTTGTTGCAACATATGTCTAAATCTGTTCGAATTTTCCAATAGATGTGTCGTTTGTTGCAACAGATACATTATCTATTGCAATATTTAAATCTAGTATTCCTTTTTCAATTAATAATTTCAAATCTAAGGAATAAATAAAATTCGTAAACAAAATAAAATAAATCGAAGCCTTCATAAATTAGCTAAAATAAGTCAACGAATAAATGAAATATAAAAAAATTGTTATGGGTATAGATCTCAACAAATACATCAACAACAATTTAAGTATTCTGCCAAGGATTTCTTTGACAGGCTCAAGCTATAAGGATCTACTCAGTATGGACAAGTTGTTCTTCATCCGGTGCTATGAAATTCGGCTTTACTCGTCGTGGATCTTCATTGTCCCTTGCGTACGGTTTCTGCGCTTTCTATTCTCTGTATTTCCATAAAAAGAGTAGCATATTGTCAATGCTGTTAGCAGTAGCTTTTTCTACATCCACCTGAAAAGACAGAATTGGTCAATGCTAATCACGGAGATAACAACAAAACAGAAAAGGATAATTCATCTTTTCTAGCAAATCAAACAGGTCTTCCTCCCATTTTAAATTATCCCAAATATATTATATTTTTGTTGCAATAATGAATTAACTGTTGGGACAAATTTCTACATGAGGAAGACCCTGTGTGATAATTTCCAACGGATGAACCATCTGTTGCAACATATGAATCATCTGTTGCAGCAGATAGGTCGTCTGTTAGTACAAATAAAAGTTGTACGAAGAGCTGTTTGATTTGCTAAAACAGACGAGACATATGTTGCACCAGATAAAGTATCTGGTGCAACAGGTTAGTCAACCTTCGTACATTGTACGTTGCTCAGTACAACACGCAGACAGAGGAGTTACAATTTTACTTTTTTGGATGCCTGATAATGCCCTGGAAATCACTCTCCTTCTCCTCTTAGCCCTAATCTCTAATGGAGCGGATGGAAATAAAATCCTCTTTGATGGAATGAGACCCTTCTTAGATGTCAATTCCTTTACAGAAGCAGTTAATGCATTAATAGCATTAATCACTACATCATATTTCGCCCTGCAGTCTTGACATTTGCATGCAGAACATTCGCTGGGAGAGGCAAAATCTGTATAACCAGTATGATCATACTCATAATGGTTTGCTTTAAATACTGTAAGAGGAGTATCATTAGCACCAACAACAGCACCACTACCACCACCAACAGCTCCATCAACAACAACAAGCCTACCCTCCAAAATTATTTTTCTTGTAATGGTTGTTGCTCCAAACAATTCCATTTTTATTCTGTCCATGACCTTAGGGTCCAATAAAGTTTGCACAGACCGTAAAGTAAGAAAAAATGGCATTTTCAACTCTCGATTGGTCGGAACTAGCGACAGATGCACATTCTAACATAAATCATTACATATATTAGAATGATGATTAGATCATTCAAAAAAAATATTAATTAAAAGAAAAAATTAATTATAATTATGCTTACTGCATCCTTTGAGGGTTGAAGAGATCAAGAAATTTTGCATTTTTATGAGTTTTGGACGACAACCATCTCAAGATTCTTGGACAGGAAACTCTTTCCTGGTAGTTCACTTGTTGTCTCAAATAAGGAATGGCTTCAAACGCCCAAGCCTATAAAATAACGCCAATAAATCAAAACCATTATTGAGCAAAAAAAATGAATGATATCATAATAGAAGAAAGAAACATTTACCATGAAAGCTCATGGGAAGCCATATAAGTTGACTGTCTTTGGCGCTAACGGAGTCAACAAATATTTGACAGTCATTTTGAAGCTTTCATTAACCCCATGGATAGTTGTTAAACACCTCAAGATCCTCGGAGAGCTTTATTAAACCAAGGCTTATGTTGTTGTTAACGTCTCTTGCCCAAAGAATATTATGTACAAACCAAGCACAATGACTGCTTGTGCTTTTTTGAAAGTCCTTTACCTTTCAACGCTTCTATCAAACTTTTATTTTTGAAGCTTGGACCAACAATGAATACCAGGTCATCACGGTCACACGACTTGCCTTTGCCTTTTTTGGGTGTGCGGGGTGCATTTTTTGGGTTAGAATAGGTATTACTTGAGAAGAAGGATAACATTTTAGTCCAGTAACTATGGCAAACTCCTTCCAACCAAAATAAACAGGCATGCCACAGTAATTTATCAACACCTTATCCATCTTATCTTTGTTTTCATACATAAACCTACGCTTGAGAAGTTCATATACCATTTTCATTTGGAAACGAGCATTGTTGTCCTCCGACAAAGCAAGATATTTCCCAAAGCATCTGTCCCTGAAATAAGCATCCAATTTTTGTTCTCGAAGTATTTTTCTGAAGGCTTCGAAAGATTTTCCCATGGATGACTTAACCACAAAATCACCCGTTAAATCTGCGGCACCATCGCACTGCATTCTCATAGGATAACGATCAATGTTGAAGGCTTTGACCAGCTCTTCGGTGGAAGGGCTATTAGCATCTGCATCATCTCTTTTGAAATATTTCTCCTCCCCGTGTTCATCATATTCTTCTCCCGATTGAGATAACGCTTGTAAAGCAAGCTCATAGAGTGGTGGATGTAGCCTAGCTGCTTCACTTGTTTCTTTACTTAGACTTGATTCGATTTCTGTTCTTTTGGGAACCATATTATCTAAAATTAACAGGAACATAAAAAATATATTATTGTTGATTAATGCATCATTAAAAAGGTAACAGTAAATCAAACAAGCAAAACAGTAAAATAACAGTTGCAATAAATCACTGATCTGTTGCTGCATATAACCAAACTGTTGCAGCGAATGAGTAATCTGTTGCAACAATACAAAACATACCACTCATCTTTTAAGATAGATGAATGGTCTGTTCAACAGATCACACAACTGTTGTGACATCATCTATTGCAATATATAAGTGATCTATTGGAACAGTTAAATAATCTGTAGCAACGGCTGAGTAATCTGTTGAGACAATACAAAACATATCACTCATCTGTAGAGAAAGATGAATGATTTGTGCAACAGGTCACACATCTGTTGCAACACATGAGTAATCTGTTGGAACAGTTATCAATGGTCAATATTGTTTAGATTTCTTCTAACATAGGGTCGTCTATCACGGCAAATGAATGATCAGTTAGAAAAATCAAGTCTTGAACTTTTCCTGTAAGAAGAGTTGGTAGGATTTTATCCAACAGGAGGTTCATCTGTTGCATCAGATCATTAATCTGATGGTTTTTCCATTGCACCAGATGGTTAATTAGTTGCATTAGATTTTTTATCCGAAGCTTAATCTGTTGCAACATATGGTAAAGTTGTTGCATCAGATTATTAATCTGTTGCATCAAAATTGTAATCTGATGATTCCTCTGGTGCATCAGATGGTTGATCTGTTGCATCATATGATGAATCTATTGCATCAGATGGTTAATATGTTGCACCAGATGGGTAATCTGTCGGAAGAAATAGTAGCACGATTTTGTTAAACAAAAAATAATAATTTCACCATTTTTACCATGAACAAGAAGAGAACAAATCAAACCAAATTGTCCTTTTATTTTTATAAACACAAACAATAAAAATCAAACTTTAAAAAAATACAACAAACAACAAAATATCATAATTCACTTCGAAAAGAGAAGAGAAGAGAAGAAATACTAGAAATTAGGGTTTTATTCAGACAGCATTTCAAATTAGTGCAACAAATATTGAAATTGTTAACCAATACTATAAGATAAGTTGGCTCAAGTTCCTCGTTTTCTTCAAAACTAAAAAGGCCATAAATTTTTACCTGTGAAAGAAGAAAAGGACCGATGAAGAATTCGAAGTTGTTGTGGTCGGAGAGCAAGGTTGTCACGTCGATTGAAATCGAAAAGGAGTTGAAATCCCAACTATTTGTAGTCGGATGTTGATGTCGCCGAGGATTGAAATAAGAAATTTGTAGAATAGTTGGTTGGGAGAGAGTTGAGAGAAGTTGTCGAGAGAGGGATAAGAGACAGGTTGATTGAATTGAAGAGGGGAACTCGAAGCCCAACTATTTGTCGTCGGGGGTTGAAGGGAGAAATTTTGCAGAACTGTTGGTTGGGAGAGAGTTGAGAGAAGCTGTCGAGAGAGAGGAGAGAGTGGTTGATTTGGATTGAAGAGGGTGTGGGTTGGGTTGATTTGTATTTTTGAAAAGATTAGAAAGTTTTAAAAATATTAATCAAGTCCACAATTAACTTGATCAAGTTTCCTAATAATGTTTGACCCTATCTGTTGGTCAATGCCATCAATCCTTCATGCAAGACTTAAAAGACACCTATTCTTCAATTTTCTCTAGTTTCTTTAGTATTTGTTTATTTATTATTTTTTAAAGTATCTGCTTCGATTTTTAGTACATTTTTTTAGTTACAATAACTCATATGATATATATAATTAAGATTAAAAAATTGAAAGAGTTTTATAGAAATGGAAACTGAATTTTTAGATTGGACTAATAAATGGATGATTTTTTTTTAGATTAATAAAAGAATTTTTCACAAAATTAATAAACGGATGAAATTTTTATTTCATAAACTAGAGTTTTACAAAATTAATTCTACATTTCGAATGAGGTTCTTTTGAACAAATAACTGCATTTTTATAAACGTTTTCAATTATCAAGTCTTACTATCATTGATCGTCTTAAGAAATGTGTGCAACCCATTAAAAATTAAGAAATAAATCCTCACAGGACAATCAGATTTAAGCGAATGAGTAAATTCTACCATTACTAATTTTAGTGAGATGAACATATATAATTAATACGAAGAATTGTATATCAATTATTATTGTGGTTTATCCATAAATAGTCATTGACTATATGTTCTTACCAAACTAGAGATTCATAAAATATGAAGAATAAATCACAAGACTAATTTTATATTTAATAACACAATCAAATACCAAAAACATACCACAAGAGAAAATTAATGAAAACAACATAAGCCTTTTTGAATGTAGCTAATTTTTTTAGCACTATAGCTATTAAGATTCAAGAAACATTAAAGAATCACCAAACAAAAAAGCAAAAGCAAACACAGATGGCCATTATCATAATCAGAAAAACTTTTTCATTATATCCTCATAGTTAATTAAATGGGAAAGACTTAAAGTGTTTTTCATTATATCCTCATTGATAATTAAATGGGAAAGACTTAAAGTGTTTTTCATTATATCCTCATTGATAATTAAATGGGAAAGACTTAAAGTTATTCTGCAAATTTAAAAATAAAATAAAATTATAAGTGTAAATAACATAAAAGTCATACAAATGAAGGATCTATATTTCATAGTAAATTTTAACATATGATTAGTTCATAACTTAATTACCCTAACCGTAATTTAAATAAATTTTACAACAAAGAACCAATAACCAGAACAACAGAAGATAGAATATTAGAATTAGAAGAAAGACTAAAAAGACTAGAGATAAGAATATACAGTAAAAATATAATTAAAGAACTAATTTATCAGCATGAACAAAACGTTTTTACCACTATTTCATCACACAAGCATTTCCATTACAAATTTCTTCTAGTGCACGTTACTAATTTTCTAAATTTTATATCACAGTTCAATAGGTTTAGCATTCTCATCATACTGTAACTAAAGAAAAGGAGCTTATTTATTTATACCAGACAAAATAAGCTATTAGGGGAGCACAGTAAAATACAGAGATACATTAAATACTTAGTAGCCGTTTGATCATGAAATTTATTTATTTTTCCGGAGTTGGAGTTGGAGTTGAAGATGAAGATGAAGTTGGAGTTGGAGTTATGTTTGGCCATGTCTTTTTGAAAAAAAAATTTAGACTTCTGAAAAATCTTTTTTAAATATTATTTTATGCCCTCAACTTTTAAAAATTATCAAAATTACTCAACTACTAATTTACCTACAAACATACAACCAAATGTTGAGAAAATAATTTATATGTCTTCAATTGATAAAATAATTAACAACAAACTAATTATTATGATTGTTATTCTTCTAAAATTTGAATAAAAATATCACAAGCACGAGCTAAATAAGTTTATCTAACCATAATCGATTGAATAGAGAAAATATATTTTGATAAATATGATTGATGAATATAAATATATTTTATATATTCTTAAATTTGTTGATGAAAATTCTTAATTAGTTTCACTTGAATTAATTATTTTATTGAATTTTTTTTTTTAAATTTACGAATAAATTATTTCTGAATAGATTAGTGCTGATTTTTTGTATTTTCTTTATTGATTTTTCTTGAATATTATGGTATCGTAATTGATGATATTGATTTTCCTTGAATATTATTGTATCGTAAATATGGATCGTTACGTTATGTTTGATATGCGACTTTATTGACTACTTTTTAATAATTTATTAAGATCATAATAGCAGTTATATGACATATACAGAAAATTAGAATGACCAGAAAGAAATATTAAATTTTTCACTTTTAAATAACATAATGTACTAAGCCTTATATTTCTATAATATAGTTTATTCAAAACAAAGTTGATATATTTTCCCCATAGATTGTCATTTATTATTTTTTACTTCACGTTAGTAAATTTTGGTTAAAAGAAGAAAAAGAGGTTAGAATATCTGTAACAATTAAAAGTGATGTTGTACCATAGAAAATAAATAATAATTTTTTTCTTGGTGGTTGGTCGTAGTTATAAGAGGTGTTTGTGTAAAAATTTAAAGATTGGGGTTATATATAATAATAATTGAAGTTGGAAATGGGAGTGAAAAATTGTGAAAACAACAAAAAGTTGTTTTCACTTTTTGGAATCCAACTCCGAAATAATTTTTCGGAGTTTCATGGCCAAACACCACAATTTCTGAAAAAGTGAAAAAAAAAATCGGAAAAAAGAAAAAGTAAAAATTACATATATAACGACATGTTTTCTAATAATTACTAAAATTCCCAACTTTTTTCAAAATCTCCTAAAATCCCAACATTTGACTTCTAATGATACATGTTAATCACATTAGATACATAGTACAGATACAAGTAATAATTAACTAAATCAGCATGTTTTAAGGGATGTGACAGATTAGTTTGCATTAAATCAACATTTAATCTAAATAATTAAGGTAAAAATAAAATAAAATCCCACAATTTATGCTAATCAGAATATTACTCCACCACATTAAAACTAATAAACGCTTTTGTATTATTTTTTTAAAATTGAAAAATCTTCATTCTTCTTGTTCAGAGAAAACATACCATTTTTTTTATTTGATTTTTCAATTTGAAATTGAGCATTCCTTCAATTACTATGCCAAAAGATCGGACAAGAATTTTTTATTTTTTTTTGATGAAAAAGTTGGTCTTGTAATGTGTTTGGAAAGTCCATCAAAAAAAGTTGCAAAAATTATTAGTTATAAATCTAATTCTACTTGTCCTATGCCTTTGTTGGATAGCAAAAGAAACAAGATCATTACTGATTGCAAACGTAGTGATGTTAAGGTTGGGCAAATCTACAAAGACAAGTATACTCTCATTTCGGTTATGACGTGATTTGCAATTGAGCATTCCTTCAATTACTATGCCAAAAGATCGGACAAGAAAAGGTATTTTATGTTTTTTATGTAGCTGGTGTTGTTAATTTTGTGTACGTTAAGTTAATTTTGTATTCAATGTTTGGTTATTTTACAAAAAAAAAATTGTGTGTTTATGTTATTAACGCCGAGATACATTTTGTTCTGAAAATGATACATTTTGCTCATCTTGTATCTTAGTTTATGAATTTATGTCTAATTATGTTTCTTGTTGTGTTTTAATTTCACATATATATTAGAAATGTCCTAGATATATAGAAATGTCCTAGATACGTGTTGTAAAATTTCCTAGCTACATGTTGTACAAGTTTCACGTCGAGATACATTTTGTTATGAAAATAATACATTTTGCTCCATCTTGTATCTCCGTTTATGAAGTTATGTTTAATTATGTTTCTTGTTGTGTTTTAGTCATGACGTTATGTTAATTTGGTCGAGTTACATCTTTATGATAAAAGATACGTTTTGATCATCTTGTATCTAGGTGAATATATTGATGTCTAATTATGTATCTCGGTGAATATATTGATATCTTCTTATACAGTTTGAAAGTAACTCAAGGTTAAAAAGTTGAAGTTTTATTTTCATTGATTCAGTTATGTCTTACGATGTCGTTCAGAGGATTATGTTTGGACATTTAAAGCATCATCTCGGTAAGTTATGTTACCACCTAAATACAAACGTCAACCTGGAAGGCCAAAGAAAAACAGGCACAAGAAATCAAGTGAAACAATGACATCGAGCAGTAATTGTTGCGGAAGATGTGGTTATGAAGGTCACAACAGGCGCACTTGCAACTTCTTTCCAAAGAAGGAGTGACAAATGTAGTTGACTAATGAATAATGTTGAATAGTTCCTTGGAATGTTGCTGGATTTTTTATCTATTTTGTTCGACATTTTAGTTGATAAGATTCTTGGTTTTTTATGAAATTTAGAAAAAGACATTTACCGAAATAAATAGCATTCTTTGTTAATTTGTTATTTAGTTATATATGTTTTGATGGTGTATTTTTTCGTGACACATAAAGTAGAAATTTAGATATATTGAACTGACAATGTTGCTATACATTCTACTAGTAGTTCTGCCATAGTGAACGATAGAAAATAGATACATTCTTATAGTATGTATCTCCATTAAATTTATAGATTCAATTTTAACAAATATGTATCGTTTGTAAAATATAATTTGTCAAAATTATTAAGATTTAGTAATATAAGTTCTGCTAGAATTTGTTATGCAGGTTATAGTCAAACATCTTTTTTCATTAATAAAAAGGGTTGTAGATACATAAAAATATAATAATTTGTTGGTTACTATGATTATATAGTAAAACAGTTTCCTTATAATAGATACATAAAATTTGAGAAGATGTATCTCATATAAAGTTATAGATACAAGATCTAATAATTTATTTCACATGTAAAATGTAATAGGTTAATATTTTTAAGATTTAGTTCTATTAAGTTATGATATAATTTGGTATGCATGTAAGAGACAACATGAATTATCTATAACAAAAAAACTGTTATAGATACATAATACGACAATGTTGTGATGGTTAATACCTATATTGTAATATATCTTTCTTTATTTTAGATACATAAAATTATAAAATACAGTAAAACATGTATCCAATATAATATTTGTATATTGCGTGAAAAAAATATCATAATGATAACATAAATATATCTTTATGTTATTTAGCATTGCGTTAGAATGTTAATGCAAAATAGAAGTAATTATTCATTAAAAAAAACTTAATGTATGCTTGTCTAAACACTACTAACATCATCAAAGTTTATATCATCAACAATGTGTTTAATAGTCTACTAGCCAAAAATTAACAACTACTGAATGCGCAAAACACGATCGATTTCTTTTGGTGTGAACTTCATTCTTGACCTTGATGGATCGTCATTCTCACTAAAGTATCCATTGTCTGCTTTTACAGATCCATACTTGCACAAAAGACTAGCATATCCAGATGTTGTTCAAATTGCAAACAAATGAAATATATGTTACATCAGCCTACCGTAATCATTAAAAATGAAAGAGGTACAAATTAAATTTTTATGTATCTAATGTGATTAATGCAGGTAATAGACAATTGATTCAGATAATGAACAAGATACATATTAATACAGAAAGATACATGTTTTGTTATTATGTATCTAATACAAAATGGGGCTAGTCTAGCTACTGTCTGATCATGTACAAAATTTAGCATGCACAGGAGCTCCCCATCTAAGGATTTAAGATTAAATTAACTTTTATAAATAAATAATGTAAATATTTTTACATTATCAATGTATTTAACTTGTTATAACATACTTGTAACGTAATTCAATCCCTAAAAATAAAAAAAAATGAAAAAATTATTTAAGATGCAACAAGTTTACTCTAAGACAGTACAATATATATAAAAGCACTAAGAACATAATACATTAGATACAAGATTATACAAATGTATCTTTAATCTCTACAACATGTATTTCAGCGTGAAAAAATGTATCCTGTGTAATTCTACTTTCAATACCATTTAAACAACACAGCAAACATATCAAAATATTTACAGTAACTCACAAATACAAGTTAATATAACATGTATCTTAGAAATAAAAACATGTATCTATTATATTTAGAATTTAAGTAAAATTGAAAAAAATTAGATACAAATCAAAGCATTAATAATCACTCACATATACAAGTCCACTTAACATGTATCTATGTATTTATGAACTTTTATTTTGTT
Organism: Capsicum pubescens; assembly: GCA_030864215.1. NCBI lineage: Eukaryota > Viridiplantae > Streptophyta > Magnoliopsida > Solanales > Solanaceae > Capsicum > Capsicum pubescens. Next base: position 3,759,661 of record CM061543.1, on the reverse strand, counting down.
ATATTAATTTCAATAAAAAATAAAATACGCAAGATACAAATAACTTAGCAACAAAAAAATAGATAAACAATGAAATTCTAAACGTATCATGCAACCCAAAATATGAATCTCGGCCTAACATTCAATAGATCTGAACATGCAATTACCTTGGGAAGTTCATCTCTGGAAATTGCTTCGACAATTCTTCTTCTCTTGGTGGGAGCTTTACTTTCAGGACTGTTGGATCTCCTTTTCTTAGAACCACTTTTTTTTTCTTGTCCTTAGAATGCTTTTGCCACAACTTCTTCATAATTTGAGGATCGTTTCTATGCTTTAATCTATTTTCATCAAAGTCAACAAATTCATAATCAAAATTTTCGAAAATGAAGTTAACAACTTCATGAGATTCTTTGATACTTTCTAATTGATAAACCCCAAGACTAAAAGGTCCCATATCTCTATTCATAATGACAATTCAAACAATGAAGCCTAAAAAACAATTAATCGAAGAAATTGCTTAATCAAATCACCCAAATTTTATTCTATAAACTTAGGTGCAAAATAATTTTTTTGAAAAAAAAAAACATAAAAGCAATCAGAAGAAATTGAAGCGAATTTTAGGGAGGAAAATTACATTGCTTCAAGTTTTGAATTGAATGAAATTGGATAGAAACCGCTCCACAAATTATGGCGTACAAAGAGGGAGAAGTGGGTTATTTTTGGTAAATATACTACTCATGTAGGGATTTAGGACTAGATGACGAATATGAAGCCCACATTGAGTACCGGTGGCAGGTGAGAACATTAAGTTAGCTGTGGTGAGGCTTGGAACAATAGAAGAAGGTTAAGAGCATGACATTGCACATTGCTATAGTGCATGCAGCTCACGATGCTACTCATATAGCATCAAGTCAGGAGCCAGAGTAAGACTGCAAAGCTACTCCTGATTTTCTAAGTTAGACATTACAAATAAAAATATACAAATTGGTTTTCCCGTTTGCATCTTGAGAATAAGTAAAATGTGACAGGTAAGGAAAGTTAATTGCCTTCGTCAGAGTCTAGGCATGAGAGGATTCCGTAGCAATGTTGTCTACACACATCCTGCATCAAGGTTGAACGTGACACCATTATTTTTCATCAAGATCCCAAGCACTTAGGTATATCCTTTCATTCCTCTACTAACCTTTAGTCTACAGATGCTACTGTTTTTGGTTAGCAGATACTAGGAAAGATCAATTCAACGTAAAATTTGTCAGTGTCACTCGTTTTCTGCATGCGAGGGGAAGTTGGACTATGAAACCTTGCTTGTGGGCCTTCACGAGACTGTTATTCTAAAACAAAGTGTGGAATATGCCTGCAAGAAGCTTCTTTTACAATGAAGACAGCTTCAAAACAGATCATGTAGTGCCTCTAGATAGTACAAACATATGTGCACAACACAACACAGACTGGTCATTCAACATCAAATCTTTTTTTTTGTTACTCCCACTGAGTGTGCACAACACAAACACTTGCATTTGACATTACTGACTTTATAAAATCACTCCCAAGGTTCGAAAGGTATGATAGTTATACCATAGAATACAACAAAGTGCTTATTGAAATTAAGATATATACATGTTCTAGTAATAAAATTTGGATTCCCCTTAAATTGCCAATGCTGTCCTCCTGCAGAGGGGGCATGAATTCTTCTGCATGAGCCACTGGCTGATGCAATCGAAATGAAAGGTGTGCTGACAATCGATGCTTCCAATATTCTGTACCTCAGAAAAGTCTTCCTGCAAAATTGAAAAAGTATTTACGAGTAAAGCAATTTAACTTGCATGCTAGACATTGAGCAGCATACAACCAAATGAAAATAAGCAGCACTTACAAAACAAATACAACACATATCGTTGTCACTTGTAGATCGTTCAGTTGATTCATACTTGACGAACTTCATACGTGCCAAAATGACTTCTCTACTTAATCCTGTATTGGCAGATCCAACCGGGCCTTGAATGGCCAACAAACCCTAAATTCAAGATCAGAGTATGTGAGGAAAAATATTCCATAAAGAACAATAAAATTTTCATACTTTTGTTTTTCATATTTGTTCATTACTACCTCATAACTCACATTTCCCACAACAAAATGAAAAGTTTGGGGCATAGCATTTTGTGCCTGATATATCACTTAAAACTTGTTACAATCTCCAGGCTAGTTTAGAAAAAATAATCTCCAAGCAAGTAAATGCTACGGATCAAATATGCATAGTAGGCTTGGTCAAAGAAAAATCAACTAGCCATGAACAATTTATAGACTACGCAGCAATCATTACCATTTAGAGATCTCATGTCAAGTAATAAATTCTCGCATTCATACACATAATGACTAGCTTGCTCGTGGCGGTCACTGGAAAGCAATTTTAGAAGCAAAAATAATTTTTTAAATTCCGAATTAGTCAACTTGGATGAACCAGTAACTGGAAAGCTACTCAAAACTCCTACAATGTCTACATTATCTGACAAACTTTTGCCATACAATCTTGAATTCAGAAACTTCTAATCAGGCCTGTTGAAGTTCCAACTATAGGCAAAGGCTTGAACTTTTTCGAGACAAACTACAACGGTCATGGTTGTGTTAGCACCAAATTATAGGTAAACTAAAAACTACAGCACAATCACTGATTTTGGTTAGAGTTGAAAGGGGACCAGAAGGAATACACATCAAGACACCAGTCAAATGCTTGTAAACTAGATGCATTTGAGCATCACAGGATAATAATATTCTAAATCCAAAGGGCTCTCAGACTTATGTTCTTTTCCTGCGAATTGAGCATAACCTTTTTTTTACTGTTTGAAAAATCAGTTTCAAGAATTGTCGCAGAAACAAAAACTTACCCCTGGGGTTTCAAGGAAGATGCAAATCCTATTAGGCTATCCACAAAGTAATATGACTTACTTTTTGTTCCTCTATTTTGTTAAAAACATAAACAAGATAAAGGTAGCATTACTTTTTCTTCCCATAACAGCTTACTCTAGCTTCTCAGGTGGTCAATTGATTTGGAAGAATAGCCTCATTAATGCATGTACATAAACACTGCCACAAATAACATTGAAACTAATATTCTTAACAGTTACTTGTGGCAGTGTTTATGTACATGCATTAATGAGGCTATTCTTCCAAATCAATTGACCACCTGCACAGAAAGAATAGCTCTAATGTTTGGCCCCTTTTCTCCTCAGTCCACAAAGACAAAATGTAGGACTGGTGCCAACAATTCATCACGGAAGAAACACTGCTAAGCATAAATGTATATGTCAATCCATATGCGATGCTACATTGATAAATTGTGAAAAAGCGAACAATGGAATGATGGATAGTTGATGTGTTTTTGATAAATAGTTGATGATAGTTTAGGTAGAAAAATTGAACATCTGATACTTCAGGCGTGCTTTTTGACCATTAACTCTAGCTAAAATTATAAACTTGTACACCATTTCCAAAAAAAAAAATTAAAATTAACTTGTATATATAGATCATCTTTTGAGAAAAAGAAAATTCACATATTTGGAAGTATCACTTATATTCGTTATTTTAGATAAATATTAAAGTACTAAAAAATAATCATTATGTAAAAATTAAAAAGACAAATTTAATAATCGAAACATAACAACAGAAAATTTGAGATCACATAACTAACCGATTTTTTATTTGGCACCATGATTCCTCAGCACAAATCCAAAGTAGCAGTTAATACCATAGAGATTTAACAACTAGCGTATCCAATCATTAAAAGCATAATTGCATGCAATCATTAAAAGCACAAGGGCATCCAATGTTATAAGCATTGCATTCAATCATTAAAAACATATTTATAACATGACAAGTCTAAGCTAGTCACTAAATCAAGTATAAGTATGAGAAAACTAATCAGGTGAAGATTGTAATAAATTTATATTGAAAAGGATAAGAAATCTAAAAAAGAGAAGGTGAAGAAAACTAACAGTGTGAAAATTGGAAGGATGAGGATGCAGTGGCATACGACTGGGTCCAGGGTTCACTCCCGCAAATCTCGGGGTGTGATTCATCACAGGATACATATATGGAATCTGGAAAGAGCTATAAGTCCAGTTCCCTGAAAAATGTGGTAATGGTCCAAGGAAACCAGGAGCATGCATAACCGGTAGGACGGGAGCCAGTGTATTTGATAACATTCCTGTTGGAATCCAATACGAAAACGAATTTCTTGGAATAATGGAAACAAAGTATGTGCTAGTTCCATTAGCCACAAGAATTGCTGGAGTCCCATATGAGAAGTAATCATTTCCCGAAATATCGGGTACCATAACAATAAGAGGGGATTCCGGTCTTCCATATATAATTCTAGGTGCAGCATAGGCCATAGTTCTTACATGACCAAAATCAAAAGTTGCCTCATTTGGCAACATGGAGTTTGTTGTGCTTATATATTCACGTATATCCAAATTTTCAGATGTAGACCCTAAGTCTTGTCTATGGCCATGACCAACAACAGTATATGATGCATTTTGGCTTATGATGGAACCTATAGAACGAGAACTAGAGCTTGACAAAGCTGGTGATGGAGTGCTTGTCAAAGCTGATGAAGGGCTATGTGCACCAATTTCATAGTTCAGACTAACTCTCGCTGGCACAGATAGATTAACTGGTTGAGAAATCATTCGTTCTGAACCTTGCACATACAGAGTATGTGTACCTTGAAAAGGTGTCACAATAGTGGGAATTAGACTGGATCGACCAATGCTTTCACCACTGATGTAGTTTTCAGTGGGTAAGTCGGAATTACTACTACCACGCTGCATTATACTTGATTTTCTTTCCTTCTAGAAGTTCCGTGATTAATTAAGCCCAAAAAATATCACAGTGCTCCCCGAACCTGAAATCACAATGATACAATGATGTCAATCTATATATTGGTGATTAGCTATGTACGTAGTCTACATGCACCATATCAGTATAATGAAAAATTCCTTCCAAGTAATCAACGACTGTTTTCCATTTCTTCATACTAACTTGAAGGACCAACACAAAATAATATAGTACTAATTACCAAAAATAAATTTTTGAAGTTCCGTTGCTTTGTCATCCTTTAGCCTCAATTCATGGGAGTATCTTGTTTTTAATCTGTCTCTTGTTTTCAATGACTTGGCACTTGGGCATAATTTTGTAGAAAAATAGTGAAATTGTAGAGAATATAATATCTATTTTTCCTGTCAATGTGTTTGGGTCTGATTCACTGTTTTAGAGTGTTCCCTGCCAAGTAATCTTGACTTATGTAGCACTAGGCAATAGCTAGCATTGTGCTTCTTATTCATGCATCAATTGAGAATAAGCGTTTGAATCAGTGAACGTGTTTACTCCGACTTAACTCTCGCTTCAATTGTCGCAAGTTACCATCTTGCGACTCATATAAAGTTTCTTGGCCTAGTATCTTATCTTGTCAAGAATGATTCTATCTATCTAATTTTTCCTTTACTCCCTCTCTTAGTTCTTGCAGTTCATTGTCTCTGCAATTCTACCGTAGTTTGATTGTGGTCCTTAAACTAACCATGAGTGCTTGCCCTCTTATTTCCCCCCTATCTTCCCCTTCATTTAGACTTCTCATTGATACATAGGTTTCTCTAAGTGTGTGTCAATCATAAGTTTCAACCATTAATGACTTGAGTCACTTGTTGCATTAAGTTTGTGGTGCCCTATTACGTGCTAATCAATGGTCAAACTTTTCTGTGGAGATCTTATTGCTTTATGTTATGTACATAGCAATATTGTACAGTTTGTTCCTGGGAATTCATGCATGTTGTATGAGTTCTTTAAAAGCTTTAAAATTTGTGAACAAGGCATAGGAGTTGTTGGTGTTTATACAATCATTCATTAGCCTTATGTTATGCTAAGTATCGATCTTTAGGGGATGCTACTCTTTATCCTTTTCTTTGCATGGATACTAATGAATTTCCTTTGCAATAGGTTAAGATTCATTTTTGAGAAATCTTATGGGATAACCAACAGTAGACAGAGGTAGCATAACAGAAGTGACATTAACACTAACATCCGATAAGGTTTACCGTACTTTATTCATAGTACACAGGAACTCCATTAATTCTCAAAAGCTACAGAAGACAGGCAAGTAAAAAATCATGTCTGCTATTCTGTAGACATACGAATATCCTAAACTTTTTAATGTTACCAATTTCAAAAAGGAATATCCTAAACTTTATAAAGATGGTAAAGGAGAAAGGTTATGTAAGTCATTTTATTCTTAAAGTTCAACATATGAGTTGAACATTTTGCTTTAGATCGCTAGGTATCTCTCATGTGGCAATATTTGAACTTTAACCTACTAATAACAAGGGACAAGCAAAATATTGATCATAACATCGGATGGGGGACATAGGTTTCAACTGGATCGTTAAGGATTGTTAGTCTTCAAAGATATACTCAGACTTGGTAGCCAAACAGTCTATATCTTATTTTGTGTGATATCATTGTCAAATGATTTGGCAATGTTACATGCAGACCTTTATATGCACCGACATGTAGATGCAACACTATAGTGATTGAAAGTGATAAAAAGGAAGAACTAAACCCAAAATTACATGATAGGAAGTTTGTCTTTGAAGACTCGAAACTTTTGGAATCAATGGTGATTTAGCGAATGACCTACATAATTAATACCCACTGGTTAGATTTAAAACTTACTAGTTGTTGTGGTTATACTCACTTTAGGTTTGAATTTACTAAGATTCTTTTCTATCCTGCTAGAGATTTGGCCTTCATTTAGAGATAAGATTGAGATTTGAAAAAAGTTAAATTTCAAAGACAGTTAACTTACCTTAACAATCACTTTATTTAGTAGTGGAACTAAATGAACCCTAAAATAGAACAAACAGATATAGAATACTCATATAGTGCATCCAACTGGTTTCAAATTCAGATATAGCTAATTGATTGATCAATCATTATTAAATGGTTTAAGCAATTTCAACAGGATAATTCAACCAAAAAAGCTCATCAAATGGAAATTAATAGAATTTCTACATAAAATAATTAAAAATAAAATTGAAATCTGTATCCTAGTTAAAATCAAAATTAATGTAGAATATCACCAACAATCACAAATGCCATGGCATTGATGCAGTCAAATTCAAGTAACAAAAAAAAAAAAAGAAAAAAAGAAAAAAAAAAGGAACTTACCTAAAGATCGAAACTAACCCAGTGAATGAAATTTACTTCTTAAACATATGTAATATAAAATCTTTTTTTTTTTTTTTTTGAGGTGGGGATTACAACTGAGAGGGAGGAGGACGTTTTATACAATTTAGGGATGGGAGAACAATGATCCTTGATAAAACCGAGGAAGCTACGGGGTGGGGGGTGAGGGTGGGGGGATAGGTTAGCAAGTAATCCTTCTCACTAATTGCCTTTATTTGGAATTTTTAGCCTTTATTTGGAATTTTTACCAAACAAGTCACAGAAAATTGGGGTGACTTTATTTTTTTTTGATCTGGTAATAAAGGTGATAGATAAATTTATAAACCAGGATGAGGATGTAATTAAATAACCTTCACCAGAGGACAAAAGAGTGAAACCTTTAGATTACACTTAGATTATTATAATCCAAGCCTTATCTCCACTCTTCGTGGCATTCCAGGTGATCGCGAAGGATGTAGCTAAGATTACAACTGAGGAAGCCACGTCGTTGTGGTGGTGTGTGTTTGGGGTGGGGGGGTGGGGGGTATCGATATAAGTGAGGTGATATGGTAAACAATTTTAATTGAGGTGACAGATAAATTTATAAACCAGGATGCGGATGTAATTAATACCTCTCACTAGAGGACAGAAGAGTGAAACCTTTACGTTACACTTAGATTGTTATAATTCAAGCCTTCTCTCTATTCCCCATTGCATTAGGATACCTCCCTCGATGATGGATATTGGCATCTTTCTTTATCATGTTTGTTTTTTTCCATATCTGAGATTTAGGGAGCATTAGCCACATGGTTGCTTCCACATAAAATGTTAGAATTTGTTCCGTTGTTTTCTCCTTTCAGTGAAATTTTCTTGCCATTGATACATAGGTCTTCATTCAAAATTCTGTCACATTTAATTGGACCCATTTAACAGTTGAGTTCTTTTCCTCCTTTTGCAAATTGGTACAATCTAGATTTTGAAAATTTGAATTCAAATTTCTTGAATTTGAACAATGTTTTCAAAGTTTCCCCATATATAATTAAGCACAGAATGCAAACCTAGACACACATGTTCAGCATATTAACCCTACCCACCACCCGAGCAATTCCACTATTAGATCCCCTAAAAAATTTACTATTTATCCGGATACGGATGAACAGTTAATTTTGGTTGTTTAAAGGCTTACCAAAATGATTTATAACTCTTCTTATTAATCACAAATTGGATTTCCATTGTTTGTAAATTAACACGCTACAAAGACTTCCTCCCTCTTGTATACTCCACTCACAGCAAACAGAGCAAGAGACCACAAAAGAAAACATCAAAGAACAAGCACTAGAAATGAACAAATATCCAATTAAGAGTTCCTTAAACAGATAATCAGTAGGTTATCCCATACTGACTATCGACTAATGTGAATTTCCCCAAGTGAATGATGAATATAATTAAAACCTATACTTTTACACCATAATTAATGCCAGAAAGGTAATACAGTTAAGACACACAGGATCATTATCATACAATTAACTTTCCAACATCTCTCCCTTTCCACAAACAAACAAAAATAATACCTCTTAACAATACAAGGGACTTTCCAATACCGCCGAGAGTTTATCACAGAGAAAATAAACAAAAAGAAAAAATCAAATTTATTGCTTATTATCCAAACAAAAGAACAGCCCAACATGATTATGATTTATTTATAATTAGGGTCAGCTTGTTCGTACTTCAACTAATTCCACGAGATACCTCCCACCTCCCATTTGCATCAGGTATGATTATGATTTATAAACTTACATATTGTAATTTCAGAAATTAAGTACATAAATTACTCACAGTATCCACAAAAATTTGTCAATATCCGAATCCAGCAACGCCTCAATAGGCGCGGTGCCAATCTTCATCTTCATCACATGTTCCATCAACACATGTTCCATAAATTGCTCGCCTCGATAAAGCAGATTTTGTAAGCACATAGAGATCAAGCAACGAGAGTCACGCCTTTTTCGTTTGGCCGTTAGCTGGGTAAATACTGTTTATATCCAACACATAAAATTTAACTTATTGAATACACCGGAAGAGAAAATAAACCAAAAAAGTCAAAACGTATTGCTAATAGCTGTTAATTATCAAAATAAAAACTGAACCAAACAAATTTGTCCTTTTAGCAAATACGAAAATTAATGATTATAGACTTACATATTGTAATTTTAGAAATTGAAAACAAAAATTGGATACTCACAGTTTCAGCAAATAAGTGAAGAACCGGATCTGGCAACGCCTCAATAGGCGTTGCCAAGCACAGACAGTGCAAATATGAATCTTCATTCCTGTTCAATCTAACAGATCTTCCAGAAACTGCTCGTTTTGATAATGGAGGTTTTGGAGAAGAAGCAACGGATCGACCCAGATGATCGTTAACTACAAAGAATTCTTTTTGTTTTTATTATTATCCTTGCCAAGAAAATAGTTTTATCTATTTTTTTTTCTTTTTAAATCTATTTATTTCTTAAGTAGTGAAGAGATCTTAATTGAGCGTTAATTGTATTATTTTCTTTTCTATATAATAGAAACACTGGTTTCGATTAGTGTTTCATCAATTATTATACTACCCTTAATTATTTCGTGATTTACTATATTACTCCTAATTAATTATTATAATTTATTTATATATTAGAATTAATAATATTTTTTATTATATTATCCCAAATTAATTATTATAAGTCATTTACATATTAGAATTAATAATATTTAATTAAAAAAATATTTATAATGTTTGTTTCAGCTGTTTTAATCGTGATTTTAATATATCATCTCTAATTAATTATTATAAGTCATTAAAGTATTAAAAAAATAATAATATTTAATTAAAAAAATAGATGGCATGTCTGTCTATATTACTCCTAATTGTTCTGTGATTTATTATATCACCCCTAATTAATTATTATAAGTCATTTATATATTAGAATTAATAATATTTTTTTTACTATATTACCCTTATTAATTATTATAAGACATTTATATATTAGAATTAATAATATTTAATTAAAAAAATAGATATTTATGACGTTTGTTTCAGCTGCTTTAATCGTGATTTTACTATATCATCCCTGATTAATTATTATAAGTCATTTATGTATCAAAAAATTAATAATATTTAATTAAAAAAATCAGTTGCTTCGTCATTTACAATATTATCCCTAATTGCTCCGTTATTTACTATATTACCCCTAATTAATTATTATAAGTCATTTATATATTAGAATTAATAATATTTTTTATTATGTTACCCCTAATTAATTATTATAAGTCATTTATATATTAGAATTAATAATATTTTTAATTATGTTACCCCTAATTAATTATTATAAATCATTTATATATTAGAATTAATATTATTTAATAAAAAAAATAGATATTTATGACATTTGTTTTAGCGGCTTTAACCGTAATTTTACTATATCATTCCTAATTAATTATTATAAGTCATTTATATGTTAGAATTAATAATATTTTAATAAAAAAATAGACATTTATGACGTTTGTTTCAGCTGCTTTAACAGTGATTTTACTATATCATCCCTGATTAATTATTATAAGTTATTTATGTATTAAAAAATTAATAATATTTAATTAAAAAAATCAGTTGCTTCGTCATTTACTATATTATCCCTAATTGCTCCGTGATTTACTATATTACCCCTAATTAATTATTATAAGTCATTTATATATTATAATTAATAATATTTTTTATTATATTACCCCTAATTAACTATTATAAGTCATTTATATATTAGAATTAATATTAATTAATTTAAAAAATAGATATTTATGACGTTTGTTTCAGCTGCTTTAACCGTGATTTAACTATATCATTCCTAATTAATTATTATAAGTCATTTATATATTAAAAAATTAATAATATTTAATTAAAAAAATAGATGACATGTCTGTCTATGGTTTCGACCAGTGCTTCGTTTATATTACCCCTAATTAATTATTATAAGTCATTTATATATTAAAATTAATAATATTTTTTATTATATTACCCCTAATTAATTATTATAGGTCATTTATATATTATAATAAATAATATTTAATTAAAAAATAGATATTTATGATGTTTGTTTCAGCTGCTTTAACCGTAATTTTACTATATCTTCCCTAATTAATTATTATTGTCACACCCCTTTTTTCGCTTGAGGACCGTCGAGGTCGAAGGGTTTTCCCAATTAAAGTGACGATATTGAATAGGGATTAATTTATTTACAGAGTCGCCACTTGGAATTGAGTTTTGGTGTTTCAAGTCACCTTATTTAATCCCTAATCAAAAGGAAGTGACTCTTTGTTGGTCTGCGAAAACAGAAGATCGGGTAAGGAATTCTGTTGACCGAGGAAAAGGTGTGAGGCACCCCTCGAGTCCCGTGGTACTAGCACGGTCACTTTTATTAACTTATCTTGACTTAAATTATTTTTGATAACTTATGTTTATAGGCCTTAATTCACTCATCTTTAAAGTATGTTGTCTATACCTCTTGTATTAAGCTAGTGAAATAACTAATTTTTAAGACGATCTTTGTCGAGGTGCATTATTGCATCCTCAAATTATTTTTTAATATCTCAAAAAGATGTGTACGCCACATTCTTAACTAAGACAGATATATTAAACGTGCCTAAAGCTTATCTAGCGTTAAAAGGCATTCGTTCGTCTCTTTTCTTTAATGACAACACTTCACCTAGTAGAACTCGAAAGATTTCAAAATTCATTTTTTTTGGTAACTAAACCATACTTTATTATTATTATTTATTATTATTATTTATATTTATTTATTTATTTATTTATTTATTTTTAAGAGAGAAAAAAACCTTATTATAATGAATAACTTTTATCACCATTAGTGATTACTAAAGTGTGAAAGTTCATAAAAAAATAAATAATATGCTTACCATCATTGTTGTGCCACGAGAATAAGAAAAATAAATAAACTAATAAGAAGAAGATTATACATTATAAAAGAATAACAACTTTATGATAATATTACATTAATGAACATGAAATGAGTCATCTAAACGTTAAGAAATGGATCTTTACTATGAAGCCAATGCTTTCTCCAATATATCGAAATAGAAGATAAAAATGAACCTCAACTATTTTTAGTTCGCTTGCAATCTCTCGAAAGAAACAAATAAATCCAATATTGATCGAAACTACGTTCGAACCTCGAACGAAAACCAAAACTCAAATTCGCTCCTTCTGAATTCTTCCTTTCTATTCTTCGTTTACTTCTTGTTTTATTTTCACGTCTTGTTCCTAATTTTTTTTTTACTTCTTATTTCTACTCCCTTCTTTCTTTCCAACTTTAATCACTAAAAATATAAGGTAACAGTGACTATTTACACAAAATATCACTTAATTCAATATCACTGGATATAGAAAAATAGTAAGTAGTACAAATCTACGTATAAGATCTATGTACTTGGTAACTTAACCATATAATTCACATCAAGAATATACAAAGATGCACATAATTAATCAACACACACTAAATAACTGTACAAAATTATTTAAACAACTTTATTCGTGATTTGGCTCACAATAAAACTTATAAAATAAATAGTTCTAGGTTGAACAAAAACCTGAATGATGAACTAATTAAAAAGAAGCACGAACGACGTCACAGAAAACTCGAACGGATTCCGAACAAAACCACGAACTACATGTTAATTTGACTTCTAATTCACCCTCTGTTTTCTTCTTTTTTCTTTATTTGTTGTGCATGGTTTTTGTTGTGCATGATTTTTTCTTTTATTTTTGTTTTGCCCATCAAGATGTTGTCTTCTTTTTCTTTGGTAAACTTCTCTCAAGTGTCATTATATGTTTGATATTGTTTTTGTCTGTGTGTAATATGTTGTGTGTGTTGTGTTATATACAGATGTAAGAGGGGGGAAATTGAGGGAGTTGGAGGGAAAAGTTGGGGTGGTTGGGGTAGTTTAGGATAGGATAAGACTTTTAAATTTTAATTTTTTTTTAAACAAAAGAAGATAATAACAAATAAAAATAATAAATAAATAAAATAATATAATAATATCTAATTAATTTTTATATTTAAGAAAATACGATAAAATTTTAAAAATAGCCAAAAATAAATATAATTAAGATAGTACTAAAACTACTAACTTATTTATTTAAAAAGAAACATATTTTTTTAAAAAATTTGTATTATTTTTTAAAATTGGAATAAAATAAAATAATATCCTAAAATTAATTTCATTTTTTAACTAAAAATTTATTAAAATAACATAAGAATTTAAATAATATTAGACCAAATATAAATTTTAATATCGAAATATATATATATATATATATATATATATATATGTTAAACTCCGGGAGGGTCAAAATCACGTGTCTACATTTTTGCCCCTCTTTGTGTGGAATTTCGAAGAGTTTTCATACAAAGAAGTAGACAAAGAGATGACTTTTGACCCTTCGATTATTCAAAAGGAATATAAAAAGAAAAAGGAGATGTGACCGAGTCCTGATTTTGGATCGCCTACATATCCCGGGTTATAAGGGAATCAGGTCACATGTAGTTCAAAGGTAAAATGGTGAGAGAACGAGTTAGAGGTTGAGTGAGGTTCCATCGAGTTTCCGGTTGACGACTTCTCCTTTTTACATTGAAAGAAAAATAGAAAAAGAAAATACAAGTAATAGATCCTATCTATACAACTTTTAGAATCTTGGCTTGAATCTTCATGACTTCTCAAGTGACGAGATAGTCGTTATTTTGAGTCGAGTCTTGAAAAATGTGTTGTTCTTCCCTGTTGGCTCTTGGCATTGGAGAGGAAATTAACAATTGATTATTCTTCGGATTTTCTTCTGGTTTGGACTTTAAAATCTTTACCCTATTCTTCAGGCGGGCTCCTAACTTGCAATTGATAATTTTCACCCTATTCTTCAGGCGGGCTCCTGGACTTCCTTTTTCTTCACCCTGTTCTTCAGGCGGGCTCCTGGACTTACAATTTCTTCACCCTGTTCTTCAGGCGGGCTCCTGACTTGTTACTTCTTCACCCTGTTCTTCAGGCAGACTCCTAACTTGTTACATCTTCACCCAGTTATCCAGGGCTCCTAGACTTCCTTAATCTTCACCCGGTTCTTCAGGCGAGCTCATAGACTTTCCTTTTCCTTCACCTTGTTCTTCAGGCGGGCTTCTGGACTTTCTCTTTCTTCACCCTGTTCTTCAGGCGGGCTCCTGGACTTCATCATTTTTTTTCTGATTTTTCAAATATGTTCCTGAACTCAAAATAAAAGGTGACACAGAAAAATAACATCCCATTCTTCAGGAGGGTCCTGGACACAAAGTAAATTCCCATTCTTCAGGAGGGTCCTGCGCAAAAAGTAAATTCCCATTTTTCAGGAAGGTCCTGTCCCATTCTTCAGGAGAGTCCTGTCCGATTCTTCAGGAGGGTCCTGAGCACAAAATAAATTTCCATTCTTCAAGAGGGTCCTATCCCATTCTTCAGGAGGGTCCTGAGCATAAAATAAATTTCCATTCTTCAGGAGGGTCCTGAGCATAAAAATAAATTTCCATTCTTCAGGAGGGTCCTGTCCTTTTCTTCAGGAGGGTCTTGAGCATAAAATAAATTCCCATTCTTCAGGAGGGTCCTGTCCCATTCTTCGGGAGGGTCCTGAGCATAAAATAAATTCCCATTCTTCAGGAGGGTCCTGTGCAAAAATAAATTTCCATTCTTCAGGAGGGTCCTGAGCATAAAATAAATTCCCATTCTTCGGGAGGGTCCTGTCCCATTCTTCAGAAGGGTCCTGAGCATAAAATAAATTCCCATTCTTCAGGAGGGTCCTGTCCCATTCTTTAGGAGGGTCCTGTCCCATTCTTCAGGAGGGTCCTGAGCATAAAATAAATTCCCATTCTTCAGGAGGGTCCTGTGCAAAAATAAATTCCCATTTTTCAGGAGGGTCATGTCCCATAAAATAAATTCCCATTCTTCAGGAAGGTCATGTACCATTCTTCAGGAGGGTCCTGAGCATAAAATAAATTCCCATTCTTCAGGAGGGTCCTGAGCATAAAAATAAATTTCCATTCTTCAGGAGGGTCCTGAGCATAAAAATAAATTCTCATTCTTCAGGAGGGTCCTGTCCCATTCTTCAGGAGTGTCCTGAGCATAAAATAAATTCTCATTCTTCAGGAGAGTCCTAAGCATAAAAATAAATTCCCATTCTTCATGAGGGTCCTGAGAAAATAAATTTCCATTCTTCAGGAGGATCCTGTCCCATTCTTCAGGAGGGTCCTGTCCCATTCTTCAGGAGGATCCTAAGCACAAAATAAATTCCAGTAAACACGAATAAATTTTTTCCCCAGTTCGAACTAGTAAATTTTTTTAGTGTAATTAGATCACGACTTTTGAAAAGTACAGTACAGAGTGTGAATCAAATCCCTGCTAAAAAAATGTGTCTCATCAGAGTAAAACTGATGACCAAAATTAGGAAGTGTGTCTCCTAAGAGTTAAATTGAAGGACTCGACTAGAAAGTGTGTCTTCTAAGAGTGAATGTTCAAGTTAGGAAGTGTTTCACCTAACAAATAAAAATTGACTTATTCAGACAAGGAAATGTGTCTCCTAAGAGTTGAATGAAATGACTCGACTAGAAAGTGCGTCTTCTAGGAGTGAAGGTTCAAGTTAGGAAGTGCTTCACCTAACAAATGAAAACTGACTTATTCAGACTAGGAAGTGCGTCTCCTAAGGGTTAAATGAAATGACTCGACTAGAAAGTGCGTCTTCTAGGAGTGAAGGTTCAAGTTAGGAAGTGTTTCACCTAACAAATGAAAACTTACTTATTCAGACTAAGAAGTGCGTCTCCTAAGAGTTGAATGAAATGACTCGACTAGAAAGTGCGTCTTCTAGGAGTGAAGGTTCAAGTTAGGAAGTGATTCACCTAACAAATGAAACTAGACATACTCTGACTAGGAAGTGCGTCTCCTAGGGGTTAATTGAAATGACTTACCTAGAAAGTGCATCTTCTAGAAGTTAAAGCTCAAGTTAGGAAGTGCATCACCTAACAGATGAAAAATGACTTACCCAAACAAGGAAGTGCATCTCCTAAGGGTATAGGATGATGAGTTTTCACTATGATTGTGATTACTAAATATGTGTAGAAATATTACCTCTTACATTTGCAAAAGTGAGAAATTTCATCTTGTTGATATCTAAACTTTAAAGCATTTGAATTGAAGGCAAATTTCTCTCTATTTCAAACAAAGACCAATTATAATTTAAAAACGTGGTGGTTGATTTGTGGCATCTGGCTATTGAGGTGACCACTCTTGCATTTGTCATACTCAGCTCCATTTCAATCATTGATAAGTATCGTTGACTTGTTGTAGTATTGACCCCAATTTCTGACTACCAAAACCGTTTGACTCAAATCTTATTTCTCTTGCACGATGCCTCTAGGTTTAACTTCAAATATATCCCTTATACTTCCATGAGTCCAAAAACTGTCGGGTGACAAGCATTCTTAAATACTTTGCTTTATTTTTGAAAATGTCATCTTTGTGTGTCGGCCCTTTGTCTTGCTTTGCACAACTGAAGGAGTTGGTAGCAAGTTTTGAAGTTCTTTCTCACTTGTCTTGACATAAATTTGACTCAAAATACGTGAAAGATGACGATATTGATTTTTCATTTGACGACGGAGACACAAAATCAAAAAAGAAAAATAATAAGATAATAGATATCTTTTTTATTTGAAAAAAAATAAAAGAAAGAAAAACTTCTCTGAGTGTGGCAGCAGATTCCAGTGATTATGACATGCATTTTGAATTAAACAACCTGATCTACCAAAACTAATCATTTTCAAATTTTACCCATTTATTGAATATAAAATGAAGCCATTCTTGAACATGCTCCCGTTAGATCACAATCCTCCTTCGGCTAGTGACACCTCGATGGGTTTTTGCCAACGAGCCGATCTCATTTTCATCATCAGTTTTTTCAGCTCACCGTTGTCTTATGATGCCCAAAGGGTTTTCACCAATAAGACTCTCTCATTTTCATCATTTTTTTTCACCATTTTTTTAAATAATGCCCAACATACGAACATCATGCACCCATAACATGTTTAGCCTTGACATTCTCAAAGATCGATCTGAAGGTCTTTCTTTGGTTGTAACTTGGGTTTTGGAAAAGGTTAGAAAGAAAGGGAGGCATGAGGCTAAAAAATTTTCATAATATTGGGTGAAACATACAACTTTTGGAATCGACCCTTTTAAGAAAATAAATTTTGCCCCAGTTTCATTTCATTCTGGGTAATTTAATTTTTTTTTGTTGGACCGAACCCCAGAGTAGGGCTTCCTACGTATCTTGTCATTGCAAGAATCAGGTCAAACGTAGTTCATGACATTTCTTTTTGCTTGAATTTGGATTTTTGATTGATTTTTTCTCTTCTTTTTTTTTTACTCCATTTTTCTTGATACTTTTTTTCTTTCGAATTTTTCAAATTCTATTTTGATTCCAAAAGAGGGGTACGAAAGAAAATAACACTAAAGCTCAAAAGGGGTAACAAAGGATGGCACAATATTTGGGTAGTAGAATGAAATGCCTTCGTCATATCAATCCTTAAAAACACAAGTACATAACATGTAATCTGAGAGTAGAACATGAAGATCATATGCATCTTTTTCAACATTGATCGTGACTAAGCTCATGCACTTGCGCCACTTCTTTTAAGCTTGTGAAATATAATGTCCACTTATATTGTACTTTTTTTTCTCGATAAGTGACTCATGCCCTTTTGGAGCTAACTTTCTTTTGTTTTTCCTTATAGTTGATAGTATATATCCTCTGATCGACCCCATTCAAAATTCTCGAATAGAATCTTCTAATCGATGATCAAGTTGTTTCCTGATTCACAAAGTGATTGCCTCAATACCTTCAAGTGAGACTGTAACTATGTCCCCAAATACCTGAACACTTTACTTATTTTCTTATATGTTTTGTCCCTTCAACTCTATCTTCTTGGTCAAATGTTTCAGGATTAGATTGGACTTAAAGATCAGTTTGTGAATTCAACCCGCATATCACATCTCTAGAATCACCATAGAAAGAGCTCTCTAAAAAAAGGAAAGACAACTAAAAAAATATACAATAAAAAAATAAAATAAAATAAAATAAAAGGACACTCATTTGTTGACTTAAAGATTAAAGGATTTGAATAGACCAAATTCCAACCCTAAAATAATTCGGGTCATGTTTCTCATATTTTGCTCCAAATTTTTCACTTTTCAGATCATTTCTTATTATTCCTCATTTAACAATCTACGCGAACTCATCTCAGACCTTGCATCATTTTTTGTGGGTCATCTTACTTGTTCTTTGAACATGGTGTTGTATTGGTGAGATGTCAACTTAGCCACAAACCAACCACCTTAACACTATTTTGATTTTGGAGAAAATTAATGTGTCAGAGTTCAAAATTTTTCTTTTTAAGACCTCCAAATCCATGAAGGACTGCCTACGTATCTCATTAAGATGAGAATCAGGTGTGCGTAGTTCTTGAAAATTATGTTGTACAAAATTTAGCCTCAAGACCCCTAAAGGTTCAGGGCTATTAAGATTTATATTTTTTTGTAAAAACTTAGCCTCATGATCCCTGAAGATTCAGGGCTATTATGATTTATATATATTTTTTATTTTGTAAAACTTAGCTTCATGATCCCTAAAGATTCTGGGCTATTAAGATATATATATAAAAATTGAACTTGAGAATAAGAAAAATAATTATGAAAGTAATCAAATTTTCAAAACATTCCACAATAAATCTATGAATAATTTTTCAAAAGATAGGGTCGTATCCTGGGAAGGACTTCCTACGTATCCCACTAAGATGTGAGAATTAGACCCTCGTAGTTCATAAAAACCGTAAAACTATGTTACTAAATTTTTTTCTTTCTTTTAAAAATAAAATTTTTCTTTGAAAAAATAATTCACTAAATGTGAGGATAAATTAATCTCTTGCATTTTAAAGTTGCCTAAAACTGGTCAACAAACAAATAGCCTTCCAAACAAATGTCAAAGAGCACGTAGGATGCACATGTTGGTCTTTGTAAAGTAGGTCACCTGTCCTAGACAGACCCGATCCCTGTACCGAGTCCCGCTAATAAATCAAATGCATATGATGCAAATAAAGCGGTACCTAATAGGGATAACCAGATTCTGAGTTTTCAGTTTTTCTAAGTTTAAACCTAATAGGGATAGGTGTCTAGACTGGCTTACCCGAACGGACACTCGAGCCGGGGAGGGACAACTTGATCGGTAGCAGGGCAACACCGCCTTCGTTGTTGATCCGAACCCCACCTAACATGTGCGACTATATCCTTCACCAGGTGCTTTGACACTCCGGCTATCTCAAAAAGAAGGTGGGATGCATATGCTACATTCCCTCTATCCTATTTCAGAGACTCAGAGGGGGTACGCGAGAGAAGACAATATATAATACAATTCAAATAATATCAAAGCGGTAAATAAGCGACAAGTAGCACATAAGGCCAATAAACACAATATCAACTATAATTAAAGCAAGTATAAGTCAATATAAAAATCTCGAATTCTTATTATTCCCCAGCGGAGTCGCCAGAGATGTCACACCCCTTTTTCGCTCGAGGACCGTCGAGGTCGAAGGGTTTTCCCAATTAAAGTGATGATATTGAATAGGGATTAATTTATTTACAGAGTCGCCACTTGGAATTGAGTTTTGGTGTTCCAAGTCACCTTATTTAATCTCTAATCAAAAGAAAGTGACTCTTTGTTGGTCTGCGAAAACAGAAGACCGGATAAGGAATTCTGTTAACCGAGGGAAAGGTGTGAGGCAACCCTCGAGTCCCGTGGTACTAGCACGGTCACTTTTATTGACTTAAATTATTTTTGATAACTTATGTTTATAGACCTTAATTCGCTCATCTTTAAAGTATGTTGTCTATACCTCTTGTATTAAGCTAGTGAAATAACTATTTTTTAGGACGATCTTTGTCGAGGTGCATTATTGCATCTTCAAATTATTTTTTAATATCTCAAAAAGATGCGTACACCGCATTCTTAACTAAGACAGATATATTAAACGTGCCTAAAGCTTATCTAGCGTTAAAAGGCATTCGTTCGTCTCGTCTTTAATGACAACACTTCACCTAGTAGAACTCAGAAAGATTTCAAAATTCATTTTTTTTTGTAACTAAACCATACTTTATTATTATTATTTATATTTATTTATTTATTTATTTATTTTTAAGAGAAAAAAAAACTTATTATAATGAATAACTTTAATTGCCATTAGTGATTACAAAAGTGTGAAAGTTCATAAAAAAATAAATAATATGCTTACCATCATTGTTGTGCCACGAGAATAAGAAAAATAAATAAACTAATAAGAAGAAGATTATACATTATAAAAGAATAACAACTTTATGATAATATTACATTAATGAACATGAAATAAGTCATCTAAACGTTAAGAAATGGATCTTTAATATGAAGCTAATGCTTTCTCCAATATATCGAAATAGAAGATAAAAATGAACCTCAACTATTTTTAGTTCGCTTGCAATCTCTCGAAATAAATAAATAAATCCAATATTGATCGAAACTAAGTTTGAACCTCGAACGAAAACCAAAACTCAAATTCGCTCCTTTTGAATTCTTCATTCTATTCTTCGTTTACTTCTTGTTTTATTTTCACGTCTTGTTCCTAATTCTTTTTTTTTTTTTTACTTCTTATTTCTACTCCCTTCTTTCTTTCCAACTTTAATCACTAAAAATATAAGGTAACAGTGACCATTTACACAAAATATCACTTAATTCAATATCACTGGATATAGAAAAATAGTAAGTAGTACAAATCTACGTATAAGATCTATGTACTTGGTAACTTAACCATATAATTCACATCAAGAATATATAAAGATGCACATAATTAATCAACACACACTAAATAACTGTACAAAATTATTTAAATAACTTTATTCGTGATTTGGCTCACTATAAAACTTAAAAAATAAATAGTTCTAGGTTTAACAAAAACCTGTATGATGAACTAATTAAAAAGAAGCACGAACGAAGTCACCGAAAACTCGAACGGATTCCGAACAAAACCACGAACTACATGTCAATTTTAGTTCTAATTCACCCTCTGTTTTCTTCTTTTTTCTTTATTTGTTGTGCATGGTTTGTGCATGATTTTTTCTTTTATTTTTGTTTTGCCCATCAAGATGTTGTCTTCTTTTTCTTTGGTAAACTTCTCTCAAGTGTCATTAGATGTTTGATAGTGTTTTTGTCCGTGTGTTCTGTATGTATAATATGTTGTGTGTGTTGTGTTATATAGAGATGTAGGAGGGGGAAATTGAGGGAGTTGGAGGGAAAAGTTGGGGTGGTTGGGGTAGTTTAGGATAGGATAAGATTTTTAATTTTTTTTTAAAACAAAAGAAGATAATAACAAATAAAAATAATAAATAAATAAAATAATAATAATAATAATAAAATAATATAATAATATTGAATTAATTTTTATATTTAAGAAAATACGATAAAAGTTTAAAAATAGCCAAAAATAAATATAATTAAGATAGTACTAAAACTACTAACTTATTTATTTAAAAAGAAACATATTTTTTTAAATTTTTTGTATTAAATTAATTTCATTTTTTAACTAAAAATTTATTAAAATAACATAAGAATTTAAATAATATTAGACCAAATATAAATTTTAATATAGAAATATATATATATATATATATATATATATATATATGTGTGTGTGTGTGTGTGTGTGTGTGTGTGTGTGTGTTAAACTCCGGGAGGGTCAAAATCGCGTGTCTACAATTATAAGTTATTTATGTATTAAAAAATTAATAATATTTAATTAAAAAATATGGATTGTTGACACCTAATTTTTGCTCTCCGCAATCCAATTTAATTTCGAGTTTTTTCAATTTTAAAATAAAATCACAACAATTATTTTGTTCAAATAAATGCTAGTTTAAATTACTTATTCAATTCAATTTTATCATTTAATTAACGATTATACATTTTTCGTATTTTTATATACGAGAGTGTATAAATTTTGTTATTTAAATGAACGTTTTCATTAAAATTAGATTTTTATTGATTAAGCTTGAAAATTAATTCAAATAGATAAAATCTTTGTTTTAAATATGATTTGTTCTCAAAATATTTTATTTGAAGGAATATTTGTTGGATTTTTATCAAATTAAGAAACTCGAGGTTAATTTGTTACTTGATTCGTGCCAGATTGAGATTCAATTTAGCAAACAAATTAAATTTGACCTCAATTGAAATCAAATTGGCCCAATTGTAATGCAGTTGACCAGTAGATATTCAATTTGGTTATAATTTAAATAAGTCATTTAAATTGTAATTCAATCTTAATCCCAAAAGTTACCATTGCTTGATTGGGATTATTTTAATCCGATTAGATTTAATTAGTGTTTTTTTTTATCCAATTAAATTTAATTATGATTATTCTAATCTAATTAAATTTAATTAGGATTATTTAATAACCCAATTAGATTTAATTGGGGTTATTAAATAACCCTCAAATCAACCCAAATCAGCTTTAAACTACCCAAGCCCATTTTCATTTTTCTTTAACAGGCCCAACTGCATTGCTCCAACACAAAAAACCACCGCCCCAAATACTCAGCCCATTTCCCTTCCGACCCGGCCCAATTGGGTTTTCTCCTCTTCAATGTTAAACCTCAACGCCAACCCTCAACAATACATGACAACAACCAAACCAAAATAGCTTCAATCTCAGCCTTAATACCAGCGAAACCCGACCCAAAATCCACCAAATAGACCCGAACCAGCATCAACCAAAACCAACCTAACTTCGTTTGAGCCGACCCAACCCCGACCCGTGCAGATTCACAAAGAAATTGGTCGAATCTTCCAGAATATAGTGAGTTGGCTCATCCAACGTTCCAATCCCGAAATTCTCGAAAAGGGTTGTACGAATTCGTACATAGAGGGCCAGATCTACAAGGCAGTTTATGGCGCCACAAGGAGGTTTTAGACCTCAATTTTCTGCTAGACCACCTAGGCCATTATTTTCTTATTCTGCAGCTAGTGCTCCACCACAGCATCAGGGGTTCAGAGACAGTCAATTTGGGCAAAGAAGTGAGGGTCATAGTTCGCGATCAGTGGGTTATCATGGGCAAGGGAACATAAGCCAATCGAGACCTTCTCGAGAGCTATGTAATCGATGCGGAAAGCATCATATGTGCGTATGTCTAATGGGAACAAATATTTGTTTTTGGTGCGGTATGACGGGACATATGATGAGAGAATGCCCACGAAGGGGTACAGGTGGCGTAGCACAACCTTCGGGATAAGATGTTGCATCATCTTCACCGGTATCTTATTCTGGTAGGGGCGCACAACCTGCGGGTCACGCTAGAAATGAAAAAAGAGTCACCAGTTCCAGCGGGACTCAGAATCGCACTTATGCTTTAGCGGATCGACAAAATCTAGAGGCTTCCCCAGATGTGGTCACGGGTACGTTGTCCATATTTTCATTTGATGTATATGCTCTAATTGATCCCGGTTCTACATTATCATATGTTACTCCTTTGGTTGCTGGAAAGTTCAAAAGAACCCCCGAATTGTTAGATAAGTCGTTGGAAGTATCTACCCCGGTTGGGGTATCTATTATTGCTAAAAGAGTTTATAAAGATTGTGTAGTAACTGTGTGTGGTCGAGACACGATGGCCAATCTTGTGGAACTAGAAATGGTAGATTTTGATGTTATAATGGGTATGGATTGGTTGGCGTCTTGTTATGCCAAAATTGACTGTTGTACGAAAAAGATGTATTTACATTTTCCTAATGAAGCAGTTATTGAATGGCAAGGTAAGATTGGCACACCAAGAGGTAGATTTATTTCTTATTTCAAAGCGAGAAAAATAATTTCCAAGGGCTACATATGTCATTTAGTTAGAGTAAAGGATACGAAATCGGAATCAGCAGATCTTCACACTGTACCAGTAGTAAGTGAATTTCTTAATGTATTCCCTGAAGATCTTCCAG
Organism: Capsicum pubescens; assembly: GCA_030864215.1. NCBI lineage: Eukaryota > Viridiplantae > Streptophyta > Magnoliopsida > Solanales > Solanaceae > Capsicum > Capsicum pubescens. Next base: position 3,735,363 of record CM061543.1, on the reverse strand, counting down.
GTTTACCTTTTGAACGAGAAGTAGAATTTGGTATTGATGTGATACCAGGCACTAAGCCAATCTCAATTCCTCCGTATAGAATGGCCCCAGCAGAATTACGAGAATTGAAAGGGCAATTGAAAGATTTGCTAGAAAAGGGGTTCATTAGGCCTAGTATTTCCCCTTGGGGAGCACCAGTGCTATTTGTGCGCAAGAAAGATGGCACATTGAAAATGTGTATTGATTATAGGCAGCTGAATAAAGTGACTCTTAAAAATAAATATCCTCTTCCAAGAATTGATGATTTATTTAATTAGTTACAGGGTGCCAAATGTTTTTCTAAGATTGATTTGAGGTCAGGTTATCATCAAGTGAGAGTCAAAGAAAATGATATACCCAAGACAGTTTTTCGAACAAGGTATGGTCATTATGAGTTTCTAGTTATGTCATTTGGGCTAACTAATGCACCTGCAGCTTTCATGGATTTAATGAATAGGGTGTTTAAGCCATTTCTAGATGTATCCGTGATAGTTTTCATTGATGATATTCTAGTTTATTCTAGATCAGAAAAGGATCTTGCTATTCATTTGCGACAAGCGTTGCAAACTCTTCGTGATTGCAAGCTGTATGCAAAATTTTCTAAATGTGAATTTTGGCTAAAGTCAGTGGCATTTCTGGGTCATATTGTATCAAATGAAGGCATACAGGTTGATACTCAAAAGATAGAAGCTGTGAAGAATTGGCCAAGGCCCACAACGCCTACGGAGATTCGTAGTTTTCTTGGGTTGGCTGGTTATTATAGAAAGTTTGTTGAGGGTTTTTCTTCTATTTCAGCACCCTTAACTAAGCTAACGCATAAAGCATCCAAGTTCCAATGGAATGATGCGTGTGAGGAGAGTTTCCAAGAATTGAAGAATAAGTTGACTTCTACACCTGTGTTGGTACTTCCAGAAGGTACAGAAGGGTATACAGTGTATTGTGATGCTTCGAGAATTGGTTTAGGATGTGTATTAATGCAGCATGGTAAGGTGATAGCATATGCCTCAAGGCAATTGAGGCCACATGAGAAAAATTACCCCACACGTGATCTTGAGCTGGCAGCGGTTATCTTTGCTTTAAAAATATGGCGCCACTATTTATATGGGGTTCATGTTGATATATATACTGATCACAAGAGCTTACAATATATTTTCAGTCAGAAGGATCTAAATCTGAGGCAACGAAGGTGGATGGAACTATTAAAAGATTATGATGTTGATATTTTGTATCACCCAGGGAAAACGAATATAGTAGTTGATGCGTTGAGTCGTAAGGCTATGATGGAACCTGTAGAAAGGCAAGGGATGATTAAAGATCTTCATCAATTAGCTAGTCTAGGAGTTCGTCTTCTCGAAACTCCGGACGAGGAGCTTATTGTGCATAATGCCGCGGAATCCTCATTAGTAGCTGAGGTGAAAGAGAAGCAAGATGCAGATCCTGTTTTATTGCAACTCAAGGAGAATGTTCAAAATGGTGCGACGAAGGTATTTGAGCTTTCGCAAGAAAGAGTACTTCTATGCCAAAATCGGCTATGTGTGCCTATTGTTGATGAGCTAAGAAAAAGAATTATGACTGAGGCACATTTCTCAAGGTATTCTATTCATCCAGGGTCAACCCAAATGTATCAAGATTTGAAGGATGTATATTGGTGGAATGACATGAAAAGGAACATCGCAGAATTTGTAGCTGAATGTCCAAATTGCCAACGAGTTAAAGTGGAACATCAAAAGCCCGGAGGCTATATGCAATGCATAGATCTTCCAATTTTTGAAATGGGACATGATCAACATGGATTTTGTTACAGGTTTGCCTCATGCAGCTCAGAAATTTGATTCTATATGGGTGATTGTGGATAGGCTTACTAAATCCGCACATTTTTTACCCGTTAAGACCACTTACACAGTTGAAGAATATTTGAAGCTGTATGTTAAAGAAATAGTCCGATTACATGGAGTGCCAACTTCTATTATATCGGATCGGGGAACTCAATTTACCGCAAACTTTTGGAAGTCTTTCCAACGGAGTTTGGGAACACAAGTGAATCTGATTACAGCTTTTCACCCTCAGACGGATGGACAAGCAGAGCGCACCATTCAAACACTTGAAGATACGCTACGAGCATGTGTTATAGATTTTAAAGGCAGCTGGGATGATCATTTACCTCTTATTGAGTTTGCCTACAATAATAGCTATCATTCAAGTATCAAAATGACACCATATGAAGCTTTATATGGGAGGAAGTGTAGATCACCAATAGGATGGTTCGAAGCGGGTGAAACTCTTATGTTCGGACCGGATCTTATGTATCAAGCCATAGAAAAAGTCAAGGTGATTCAGCAACGGTTGAAAATAGCCCAAAGTCGACACAAGTCATATGCGGATAGTAAAAGAAGAGGGCTAGAGTTTTCGTTGGGCGATTGGGTATTTTTGAAGGTATTGCCAATGAAAGGGATGATGAGATTTGGCAAGAAAGGAAAGTTGAGTCCACGATATATAGGCCCGTATAAGATTATTCGAAGATGTGGGAAAGTTGCTTATGAATTAGAGCTACCCCAGGAACTCTCATCAATGCATCCAGTATTTCATGTATCGATGCTTCGAAAGTGCATCGGAGATCCGTCCCTTATTACTTCTACTGAAGATGTGCAAGTAACAGAAGATCTTACCTATGAGGAGATGCCTATTGCTATATTAGATCATCAAGTTAAGAAGATGAGAAATAAAGAAGTAGCATCGGTGAAAGTACTTTGGAGAAATCAACAAAGGGAAGAGATTACATGGGAAGCGGAGGAAGCAATGAAATCCAAATACCCTTATTTGTTCAAAGGTGAAAAAGAAGTGCAAGGAGTGGAACTGGGACACTAACAAGTAAGTTTTTACATATGCATAATATCTATATGATGACGTGAATATCAATTATGAATTCGAACTTGTTTCGGCTAAATAACTACATTCACATTCGAGGATGAATGTCCTTAAGGGGGGAAGGATGTAACACCCCGTACTTAATTACGTGCATTAGCCATGGTTATATGTGTTAGAGTATATGTATTGATCATAAGTTAGGTATATATGAGTTTAAGTATGAGTATTGATTATTTTGAGATGGTTTCAAGGGTATAGTTTGATTATATGTGTATAGGAATCGACTTTATTTATACCGGAATTTGCTCGTCGAAGTTTCTATGCGAAGTTTATCGAGTTAGATTTCCAACGATATAAAGATTTCTGAAAACAGATGAGTATCGGATATAAGCGAACATGTTCGAAACTTGAAAATGGTGGACGCAATGAACAGTAAATGTGCAGAAATTTTCTGCACACAAAAGTACTGCAGCCAAATAGATTTTTGGGTCGACTTTAAACGATCATAACTCCTTGTACAAAATAAACTGTGTGAGCTGATATATATCGACGAGAATCCCCGAGAGTCTTATTTCTAATGCAATTGGTTTCACCCAAATCCATTATCGGAGCAAAGAGTTATGGTCGATTTACTTTAGCCTATCAAAACAGTCCACCATGGATAGATTCGGATTTACTTAAATTTTAAGGGCAATATGGTCATTTTCCATCACCTCATGGACAAAAATTGGTCATTATATACATATACTTAGCCTCATATCCATCATTTATCATCCAAATTATTGAAGAATAAGAAACCCTAGCCTAATTTCAACTCCAATTATCTTGTGATTTAACCGTAGAAAATCCAAATTGATTCCGTAGTTGTGTTCACCGTCTCGAGGGCTTCGAGAAGCACCCCTTATTTGTGCCAACAGGACTTCAAAATCAAAAGGGCCATTTTATGGTAAGGATGTAAATTATGTTGGTGTTATTTATATGGATATGTATATATATGCATGTGAGCATAAGAAGTATGTTATTTGATTGTTGTTGAAAGATGATTGGAAATAATGTTGGATTATTCTTGTGCATGGTTGGATTATGTTGAATTGTGAAGGGATTTGGTGTGATGATGTGGTATTGAAATGATGATTATATATATATATATATACACATAAACCTACTGTTCAAGTTGGTTTTTGGAATGCTTTGCAAATATTGGTTGTATGGAATTATGGAAGAGAATTGTGGTGTTGGGTTGCTAATACTAGATGCCAAACATTTCATTGTAGATAAGTGATTTGTAAAGGCGGGAAGTTGTGTTGAATTGGTATCCGAATCTACAACGAGGTATGTAAAGCATACTCTAACGATGTTCTTTGGCATGAAAACACCAATGTTCCATCAAGTAAGATTCCGAGGTTGTCCAAAAAAACATGTATTGTTCTACGTTACCAACGAAGTTGTTTCCATTCTATAAAGTGTCAAAATGTTTCATTGATATACCAAAAGGCTCCTATTTCATTGTTGTGATATTGATGATTCTGAAACACATTGTTGATGTACCAATGAGTCTTTATTACATCGTTATTGTATAGAAGGTCTATTACTTGGTTCCTATTGATGTATCATTGTTCCAAAGGTACTATATTGGCATGAACACTAATGTAATAATCTCAAAAGCTTTTGAACTAAGTTATTGGAAAGATCTCTTATGTGTGTTACTTGATATACGTGTGGGTGGTAGCCCAGGGGCTTAAGCCTGGCATGGGCCGATCCCGATACTTGATATGATTACAGTTGATATGTACTGGGGGCAGCCTAATGGTCACAGTACGGTACAATATTGATTATTGTTAGGTGGTTGGAGGTTCGGGAAGAGGAGGTAATGGCGAATGATAATTGTAAAGAATGAAATGAACGAATGTATATCGTTCCATAAATGTGTTTGAATTCAAGAACCCAATTCAGATTAATGATAATGTACATGATCCTAAAAGTGTTTATGAAGTGTGGTTCACTTCTATTATGATTTATTCACTTGTGTCTGATTTTCTTGATCCCCCATATCACATATGATTATTTACAGCTTTACATACTCAGTACATATTTCGTACTGACGTCCCTCACGGGGGACCTGCATTTCATGCTGCAGGCACAGGTGCTTCAGCTCATACACAGCATAGATAGGAGCCAGGTCATACAGCTATTGTTGGTGAGCTCCAATTTGCTTCGGAGCTTTCCGAGTCGGTTCCTTATGTTTTGTTATTGTACAGGAGTCATGTGTGGGCGGGAGGTTTGTCCCGACCCTAGTTATGTCATGTATATCCTAGAGGCTTTGTAGACATAAGGAAGGGTAAAGTCATGGAAGTTTGTGTAGTGATGTTATATTTGTATATATGGTGGCCCCGACGGCCAAGTATTACATATATATATATTTGTGTGTGTTGTGCTGATACAGGTAATTAGACTCTTCTATATGCAACAAAGTGCTGTCCAAATTTTTGGTGACATGTAAGTGAAAGTACAGGTATTTGAACGGGTTCTCCCGGGCCTTCTCGGCTTCGGGTGCTAGTCCGGCCCGATGGGATTTTGGGGCGTGATAAATATTTTTTCCTTATCATCGTCATTAAGTTTTCAGCCCGTATTCTACGCTCAACCTCAGTGTCAAGCTCCAATTCTAAATATTTTACCCCAGTGCCAAGTTCCATAGCCAAATTATCAGCCTCATACTCAAGCTACTCTTCCAAATAACCAAATAAACATCCAAACGTCTCCAAATTATCATCAAGTACCTCCTCATGTAAATCAGAACCATTATAACCCTCCACGTCCAAACTTCAAAAAGAAACCTCCCCGAAACTTCACGCCGCTAGTTGAAAGTCGTACCTAGCTCTTCGAAAGTTTGATGAAAGCTGGTTATTTGCAACAGATCCAGCCAAAACCTATCAATCCCAACTCCCGATTTTATCATCCCGATCAAAATTGTGCCTATCATTCAGGAGCAGCGGGGCACAGTACCGAGGATTGTATTAACTTGAAACATAAGATCCAAGAATTGATCGATCAGAAGGTCATCACGCTTCAGTTGCCGACACCAAATGTTAAATGTAATCCATTGCCTAACCATGGGGGACCTACAGTTAACATGATTGAAATAGAGAGTGAATGAACGTCTAGTAAGGTCATCACTAAGGTAAATTCAGAAGGACTCAAAGGAACAGAAGAGGTGGAGAAGATAGAGTAAGTTGTGTCCGCCTTAAGTAAGGATTTGGAAAGAATTATCAAGCCTGTTATAGTCCCAGAAAAAAATTTTAAACATGGAATAGAGTACCAACCAAGAAAGGAAGATGAGATCGAAGATAATTCAAAGGAGAATCTGTTTAGGCCCTTACCGCTCTTGTACCAGTCATTTCCCGTACATGAGATGTCAAATGATGATGGTCTTGGGGATGGGATAGGAAATCTGTTCGAAAGATGCAATGCTCTACCAGATGATTTCCCAAAGTCCGGTGGGATAAAGAAGGTTGCACCAGGAGACGCTTTACAAAATTGGACTTTCACTCCGCTCCTAATTCATCGCCTGTCGCGGTAGATGAAAGGGAAATTACTAATAGTTTTTAAAATCGGTGATGATCTGGAGGAGGCCCCGTGATCCACCCTTTTATGTCTCAAATTTTTGTTTCGTGTTTTACAACTCTCAAAAAGGCATGGCCCCATATTTGTGTGGGTCATAAGTCATAGTTTTTATTTATTTTCCAAAAGGCCTCCCTTTATTTAAGAAGTTATTTTTAAAATATGATTATCTAGCATGGTTTATTTTGGTAGCAATAATTTAAAAACTTGCCAATGTCATGTCATGTCAAGGGTTAGACAAACAAGGGAAAGAAAATAATGATGAACAGAAAAAGTGATGATGAGCGGTTAGTGGTAGATATAGAGGAATGTGAAAATCAAAAGAAGCCCAACCTGGAGGAGCCCTAATCCTACCTTAGATGGATGGTCAAGAGTGGACCAAACCAATCAATTCTGATGCGGTAAAGATATATCATGCTTGAAAGATGTTATAGTTTTGTTTCTTGGCTTATTTGTAATCGCCTTTATAATAGTATCAATTTTATGATGTGTAATCTCCTAGAATCCTTTCCCTTTAGATACGAACTACGTTTGACCTAAATTCCCAAGAAAGGGATACGTAGGTGGCCTATGTCGGCTTCGGTCCCCCTCCTTAGGAAAATTTATCCTTTCTTTTTATGTACGAACTAAGTTTGACCTAAATTCCCAAGAAAGGGATACGTAGGCGGCCTATGTCGGCTTTGGTCAACCCATTAGATTTTTTCTATATATATCCCTAGCATAGTCTTGAACTATGTTTGACCTGATTCCTGCTTCAACGGGATACGTAGGCGCCCCAACGGCTCAGTCATATAACCCCAGAAAATGGAAACTGGGGCAGAATTTTCGAGACAAAAGAAGATCAACATCCAACAAAGAGGATGAAGATCAACAAAGGCTTCAGATCCACTCAAGATGATATCATCTCAGACTACTCTAAACTGGGGCAGAAATTTTGAGGAAGGCATAAAAATTTCCACCAAATACTGGAATATATTTCAAATTTCCCAGCACCAGAGGTTTAAGCCAAGCTCTTGAAGCCACCAATTGTGACAAAGTCTAGGTAGACTCAATTTCTGGCTATGACAGAACTATTTGAAGAACCCTCCAACAATGATGACGAGTTTTGGAAATCCTCCGTCAGATATAGTCAAAATCAAAAGGCAGATGTTCGTTGAGCTATTACATGACATGACTGGCAGAGATCTTCTAAAGTTTTATATAAGCTTTCGAAAGTATCTTCTAAAAATTAAGACTACTTTCAAAAATCCATATAAATCTTTTACTTAGTGATTGCCTAGACATCAATTAGGAAAGGGAGTCATGGGTGGAAGTCCCAACATGACGAAGTACCTGAAAGATGACGAGGGGCAAATCAAGGATCGAAGTAGGTCAACACGGAGTAGTTTCATTCAAACTAATCATTTTTGTGGATGCAAGGATCGATACACAAAAATGAGTGTTTCTTTCGAAAAATCCCCAAGCAAGTCGGGAGCCATAACAGAGCATATAATGCTTAATAACGGTACTTTTGGTAGCCCAAAAACGGGCTCAAGACCCATTTATCGACGACCTTTCGAATTGTTCATCTCATTTCTTGAGATCATGGAGGACAAACAAAAGTGTCTTGTCTTCTTTACAAATATTGTATTTAGAATTTTTCTAAAAAATGGTTGCTAGCAAAAGCGACTTTGTGTCTAATAATCGTCTACCTTAAGTACAGGTACATGTAGAAAGCAAGACGCTGACAAATGAATTCAGGTGAAACTATTTTTAAACTACCGGAAGGACCATTGCATATCATTGCCAAGAGGGCCATTGCATATCATTGCCAAGAGGGCCATTGCATATCACTGCCAAAAAGGCCTTTACATATCATTTCTAAGAGGGCCATTACATATCATTGCCAAGAGGGCCATTGCATATCATTGCCGAGAGGGCCATCTCATACCATCGCCCAAGAAGCCTATTTAATATCTGTTGACTCTCTAGACAGAAACGCTGGCATCAAAGATATCATCATCATTCAATTTTTGTTGACACGCTAGACAGAAACGCTGGCGTCGAGGATATCATCATCATTTAATATCTGTTGACACGCTAGACAGAAACGCTGTCGTCGAGAATATCTCATTATTCAATATCTATTGACACGCTAGACAGAAATATTGGCATCGAGGATATCATCATCATTTAATATCTGTTGACACGCTAGACAGAAATGCTGACGTCGAGGATATCATCATCATTTAATATCTGTTGAGACGCTAGACAGAAACGCTGGCGTTGAGGATATCATCATCATTCAATATCTGTTGACACACTAGACAGAAACGTTGGCGTCGAGGATATCATCATCATTTAATGTCTATTGACATGCTAGATAGAAACGTTGACGTCGAGGATATCATCATCATTCAATATCTGTTGGCGCGCTAGACAAAAATGCTAGTGTCGAGGATATCATCATCATTCAATATCTGTTGAAGCGCTAGACAGAAACGCTGGCATCGAGGATACCATCATCATTCAATATCTGTTGACGCGCTAGACAGAAACGTTGGCGTCGAGGATATCATCATTATTTTATATCTGTTGACACGCAAGACATAAATGCTGGCGTCGAGGATATCTCATCATTTTATGAATCAGTATCTGAATGTATCAAGAGCACACAATTTTAAGGGACGCCTTTAAGTCGGTGTCTAAAGATGGATAATAGTTGGGATTTCCTAGAAATTGACAATTTGAGGATCATCTATAAGTCATATTATTTGAAATAAGATAGTGTGCAAGATCACCTATGAGTTGATAGCCTGTAGGTCATCCGTAAGCCACAACAACATCCTAACCGGATAGTGTGCAAGATCGCCCAAAAATTGATAGTTCAAAGGTTATCCATAAGTCGCAACTAAATCCTTACCGGAGAATATGCAAGATTATCAAATTGATACGTCCAAGGGTTCTCTATAAGCCGCGTCATATCCAAGATTGATTATGTGCAGGATTACCCAAAGACTAACAATTTGAGAGATTATCTATAAGTCATATTGTATCCAAGGTCGGATGATGTGCAGGAACACCTGAAAGCTAGCGATTGGAGGGATATCTGTAAGCCATCTCTTATCCAAAGTCGGATAATGTGTAGGATTACCTAAAAGCTAGAAATTCAAAGGATATCTGTAAGTCACCTCGTATCCAACATCAAATAATGCGCAAGATTATCCAAAGATTGATAATTTAAAGGAAATTTATAAATCGATCATTGGCTATAACCGGAGAGGTTATCATTCCATATTCAACAAGTGATACAGGTGACCAAAAGGGTTGCCGCATCAATACAAGATTACATGGTTGCAGCAACCGTTCTGTATAAAGTGTCGTCGGTGTCCAAAAGGGCCACCCTACTTTGAAGACATATTCGCTCGACAAATGAGCTAATTATGCAACAACCGAGAAGGTTGTTGTATCTATTATTGCGAGCTATTTCTTGCCAAACAGGTACATGGAAAGATGACTTCGCTTCTTAGACAACAACGCACGTGGAGATATGGTAAAAAACTATATGCCTCTTTCGCGAATTATGTTTAGCACTAACAATTTTTTTTTAGATATTGTCGAGAACATCTGAGAGGATGAAAATCTCAAATCAAACCCACAGGTGCGGACGACTCCAAAAAGGACGCAGCACAATGTGGAACTCTTTCTTAGTAGCAAAACGGGACATAGTCTAGAGAGGGACGTCAAACTCTTTGGACGCGAGCTAAAGGATGATCGTCACCACCATTCAACCACACCCCTGTTAGAAGGCATGTGGGTATTTTGGGATGTTCTAAGTCTCATCTTCAACTCCGGGATATTTCTTAACTCATGCCGAGGGTAACCTTCTCTTTCTTTCAAAGTCGGGTGACAACATACTCAGAGTTTGGAAATTATGTCCGGGTAAGTTCTTGTCTATAGGTACGAAGGATCCCACATTCATGGTTAAGAGGTTACAAGCCTCTTTTCCGAAACTCGTTCAACTTGTCACTCATCCTGAGCCAAAGATCGTCTGAAATAAAAGACTATCTTTTCTACCGATCGAGTCGAACTACAAGCAGTCTGATTCCCTGAAATCTTGGGGATATGTAGGCTGGGCTCTATGTAGAAAACTCGATTGCATTACAACCTCCCCCCAAATCCCTTTATTCCCCAGCTTCTCGGTTTAACCAAAAACTTTAAAACAGTGATAGTTGGTGAATTTTCTTGAAAATCATGCTTAAAATCAAGCTTTATGAACTACAAGTGGCCTGAATTCTCATGAAACCTAAGATATGTAGGAAACCTGATACCGAGGTTCGGCCATAACTCTATGAAACTCGTGCAAAAGTCAACCTCTTCCAGATTCGAATTTGTGGTCGGACAAAAATTAGGAACGTCAACCTCCCTTTATCCAGGGTTACTTGCATCCACCCTACCCAAAGGGAGGGGACAGTTGTTGACACCTAATTTTTGCCCTCCGCAATCCAATTTAATTTCGAGTTTCTTCAATTTTAAAATAAAATCACAACAATTATTTTGTTCAAATAAATGCTAGTTTAAATTACTTATTCAATTCAATTTTATCATTTAATTAATGATTATACATTTTTCGCATTTTTATATACGAGAGTGTATAAATTTTGTTATTTAAATGATATAAATTTTGTTATTTAAATGATATAAATTTTGTTATTTAAATGAACGTTTTCATTAAAATTAGATTTTTATTGATTAAACTTGAAAATGAATTCAAATAGATAAAATCTTTGTTTTAAATATGATTTGTTCTCAAAATATTTTATTTGGAGGAATATTTGTTGGATTTTTATCAAATTAAGAAACTCGAGGTTAATTTGTTACTTGATTCGCGCCAGATTGCGATTCATTTAGCAAACGAATTAAATATGACCTCAATTGAAATCAAATTGGCCCAATTGTAATGCAATTGACCAATAGATATTCAATTTGGTTATAATTTAAATAAGTCGTTTAAATTGTAATTCAATCTTAATCTCAAAAGTTACCATTGCTTAATTGGGATTATTTTAATCCGATTAGATTTAATTAGAGGTTTTTTTTATCTAATTAAATTTAATTATGATTATTCTAATCTAATTAAATTTAATTAGGGTTATTAAATAACCCAATTAGATTTAATTGGGGTTATTAAATAACCCCCAAATCAACCCAAATCAGCTTTAAACCGCCCAGGCCCATTTTCATTTTTCTTTAACAGGCCCAACAGCATTGCTCCAACACAAAAACCACTGCCCCAAATACTAAGCCCATTTCCCTTCCGACCCGGCCCAATTGGATTTTCTTCTCTTCAACGTTAAACCTTAACACCAACCCTCAACAATACACGACAACAACCAGACCAAAATAGCTTCAATCTCAGCCTTAATACCAACAAAACCCGACACAAAATCCACCAAATAGACCCGAACCAGCGTCAACCAAAACCGAACCAACTCCGTTTGAGTCGACCCAACCCCGACCCGTGCAGATTCACAAAGAAATTGGTCGAATCTTCCAGAATATAGTGAGTTGGCTCATCCAACATTCCAATCCCGAAATTCTCGAAAAGGGTTGTACGAATTCGTACATAGGTGGAGATTTTTCATTAGCTCTTGAAGATTATTCTTCTTCCTCAATTTTCTATTGGCTAACCCATTTGATTTCCATCCAAAAAAGATTCCAAAATTGGTACAAGTTTGTTAGCTGAAAATATCTATCCAAAACTTGAATTTCAAAATATCTTATTTTTTCAAGTCCCAAAAATACCCCCAATTCGTCTTCTATATAAGAAACGATTGGGTCACTGTTTTGGGAGGAGATTTTGGGGGTTCAAAAGGGAGGGGTCGATTTTGGTTCAAATATCTCAAAGAAAATTTTGGGTTTTCGGTCAAGGAGCTGAGTGGTTAGGAACTTTTCTTGGGTTAAAAGAAAGAAGAAAAATATCTGTTAGTTGAAAATTTTTGAGTCTGATAAGGGGGAGAGAATCCTCAAGGCTGATAGTTCTGGGAGTTAAAATTTTCTTTTCCTCTCTTATTTTTTGAAATTCGGTCGATTAATCAGAAGTTTCAAGTTGATTAGGCTGATTGCTGGTGGTAGTAGATCTCGACGCTAGCCCGTTTGTCCCGTTTTGCTGCTCCAATAGAGAATAAATTCAAAACCGATTACATAGCATATGGATACAAGGAGTCGAAAGAAGGGAAATGGGTTAAAGTCCCGTTCTTGAAGCGACGACGATACCCGAGCCACATTTCTACTTATTTATTTGATATCGTTATTTATTTATTATTGTCGTATTTATTTATTTATTTATTTATTTATTTCGTTAGTTATTCATTCGGGCCACGAAGCCAAAGTTGTATTTAATACAGGTGGAGCAAGATTCGAGCCAAAGACTCGAAAACTAGATTAGGACAGGGAAAATGGGTCGAAAGCCCAATTAGACTAGGACAGGTTGGTTTGGGCCCAATGGCCTAAATCCCTTACTGCCTCCCCTTCCCTTTTTTTATGCTTGTTTGCCTTATGAGTTTTGTGAACCTAGTTAAATTCTTAGTCAAGTCGCTAAAAAACTGATTTTGTATAAACATCAAAATATTCCTAAAATTGCTTTCTTTTCAAAAAATTAATTTTTCAAAGTTAGTCAAAAATGATTTTCAAACAGTTCGGATAACCACAAGTTAGCGGACGTTTTAGGTGCCTAACACCTTCCTAAAACGTTAATAGGAACCACTTATCCAGAATCTCTAACTTAAAATGATTTTCCTGTTTTGAATCGTTTGAAGTAACTCTTTAAAGGTTTCTTAATTCCTTTTCAAAATTAAGTTGCGACTCTTCTAAACGTCAAAATTTCTCCGCAAAACATGGATGACATGTCTGCCTATATTACCCCTAGTTGTTCTGTGATTTATTATATTATCCCTAATTAATTATTTTAAGTCATTTATATATTAGAATTAATAATATTTTTTACTATATTACCCCTAATTAATTATTATAAGTCATTTATATATTAGAATTAATAATATTTAATTAAAAAATAGATATTTATGACGTTTGTTTCAGCTGCTTTAACCGTAATTTTACTATATCATCCCTAATTAATTATTATAAGTCATTTATGTATTAAAAATTAATAATATTTAATTAAAAAATCAGCTGCTTTGTCATTTACTATATTACCCTAATTGCTCAGTGATTTATTATATTACCCCTAATTAATTATTATAAGACATTTATATATTAGAATTAATATTTTTTTATTATATTACCCTTAATTAATTATTATTAGTCATTTATATATTAGAATTAATAATATTTAATTAAAAAATAGATATTTATGACGTTTGTTTCAGCTGCTTTAACCATTATTTTACTATATCATCCCTAATTAATTATTATAAATTATTTATGTATTAAAAAATTAATAATATTTAATTAAAAAAATAGATGACATGTCTGCCTATATTATCCCTAATTGCTCCATGATTTACTATATTACCCTAAATTAATTATTATAAGTCATTTATATATTAGAATTAATAATTTTTTTTACTATATTACACCTAATTAATTACTATAAGTCATTTATATAATAGAATTAAAAATATTTAATTAAAAAATAGATATTTATGACATTTGTTTCAGCTGCTTTAACCATGATTTTAATATATCATCCCTAATTAATCATTATAAGTCATTTATGTATTAAAAAATTAATAATATTTAATTAAAAAAATATATGACATTTCTGCTGCAGCTGCTTCAACCATAATTTTGCTAAATATCGCTTATAAATAATTATTATAAGTTATCTAAATGTTAAAAATTTAATCATATTTTTTGGCCAGTGCTTCATCAATTATTATACTACCCCTAATTATTTTGTGATTTACTATATTACCCCTAATTAATTATTATAATTCATTTATCTATTAGAATTAATAATATTTTTTTATTATATTACCCCTAATTAATTATTATAAGTCATTTAAATATTAGAATTAAGAATATTTAATTAAAAAAAGATATTTATAACGTTTGTTTCAGCTGCTTTAATCGTGATTTACTATATCATCCCTAATTAATTATTATAAGTCATTTATGTATTAAAAAATTAATAATATTTAATTAAAAAAATAGATGGCATGTCTGCCTATATTACCCCTAATTACTCCATAATTTATTATATCACCCCTAATTAGTTATTATAAGTCATTTATATATTAGAATTAATAATATTTTCTTACTATATTACCCTAATTAATTATTATAAGTCATGTATATATTAGAATTAATTATATTTATTAAAAAAATAGATATTTATGACGTTTGTTTCAGCTGCTTTAACCGTGATTTTACTATATCATCCCTGATTAATTATTATAAGTCATTTATGTATTAAAAAATTAATAATATTTAATTTAAAAAATCAACTGCTTCATCATTTACTATATTATCGCTAATTGATCTGTGATTTACTATATTACCCCTATTTAATTATTATAAGTGATTTATATATTAGAATTAATAATATTTTTTATTGTATTACCCCTAATTAATTATTATAAGTCATTTATATATTAAAATTAATATTATTTAATAAAAAAATAGATATTTATGACGTTTGTTTCAGCTGCTTTAACTGTGATTTTACTATATCATTCCTAATTAATTATTATAAGTCATTTATGTATTAAAAAATTTATAATATTTAATTTAAAAAATAGATGACATGTCTGTCTATGGTTTCTACCAGTGCTTCGTTTACATCACTCCTAATTAACTATTATAAGTCATTTATATATTAGAATTAATAATATTTTATTATTATATTACCCTTAATTAATTATTATAGGTCATTTATATATTAAAATAAATAATATTTAATTAAAAAATAGATATTTATGACGTTTGTTTCAGCTGCTTTAACAGTGATTTTACTATATCATCCCTAATTAATTATTATAAGTCATTTATATATTAAAAAATTAATAATATTTAATTAAAAAATATGAATGACATGTCTGCCTATATTACCCCTAATTGCTCCGTGATTTATTATATTATCCCTAATTGATTATTATAAGTCATTTATATATTAGAACTAATAATGTGTTTTTACTATATTACCCCCAATTAATTATTATAAGTCATTTATATATTAGAATTAATAATATTTAATTAAAAAATAGATATTTATGACGTTTGTTTCAGCTGCTTTAACCGTAATTTTACTATATCATCCCTAATTAATTGTTATAATTCATTTATGTATTAAAAATTAATAATATTTAATTAAAAAATCAGTTGCTTCGTCATTTACTATATTACCCTAATTGCTCTGTGATTTATTATATTACTCCTAATTAATTATTATAAGTCATTTATATATTAGAATTAATAATATTTTTTTATTATATTACCCTTAATTAATTATTATTAGTCATTTATATATTAGAATTAATAATATTTAATTAAAAAATAGATATTTATGACGTTTGTTTCAGCTGCTTTAACCGTGATTTTACTATATCCTTCCTAATTAATTATTATAACTTATTTATGTATTAAAAAATTATTAATATTTAATTAAAAAAATAGATGACATGTCTACCTATATTATCCCTAATTGCTCCGTGATTTACTATATTACCCTAAATTAATTATTATAAGTCATTTATATATTAGAATTAATAATTTTTTTACTATATTACCCCTAATTAATTATTTTAAGTCATTTATATAATAGAATTAATAATATTTAATTAAAAATAGATATTTATGACGTTTGTCTCAGCTGCTTTAATCATGATTTTACTATATCATCCCTAATTAATCATTATAAGTCGTTTATGTATTAAAAAATTAATAATATTTAATTAAAAAATAGATGACATGTCTGTTGCAGCTGCTTCAACCATAATTTGCTAAATATCGCTTATAATTAATTATTATGAGTCATCTAAGTGTTAAAAATTTAATTATATTTTTTAAAAAATAAAATAGAGATAAAACGATAAATTAAATCTTGATGTATTAAATTAAGTTGACCTCCTTCAACCGTATTTTAACTGTATCACCCCTAATTAATTATTATAAGTCATTTATGTATTAAAAAATTCATAATATTTAATTAAAACATTGGTTTCGACGTGGCTACTTCAAGAGCTGGTGATTTTACCATATCACCCCTAATTAATTATTATAAGTTATTTATGTATTAGAAAATTAATAGTATTTAATTAAAACAACAAAAATATGCGTTTATGACATGTTTGTTGCAGCTGCTTCAACCATAATCATCTTTGAGAAGATGATCCAAGACTTTATTGTTAATTGAAGTATCTTTTGTTCCAGTTTTTATATGAAATAATCCTATGAATATTAGTTCTACATCTTTTCTATATTTTGTAACATGTCTCAATCTTATCATCAAACAATTAAAATAACCCGACTACACGACACATCACACTTTTTTATCATGTGGAAAAAAACTATCTTATAAAACCTCACTCCTTAGAGAGTACCGTCAAATAGTTATTATTTAAAATATTATCATTTTAAATCAATGTACATTTATGTTTGTATCTCATCAATATCGAATATTAGTGCTAAAAGATGTCTATAGTGTTGGGCCCATGTTGACACGGGTCATGCACCTCTAGTAGTGTATATATTGGGTAATAAGTAGAATGTTTATTTGATTGTTACTAAAATTTTATTTTATCATGTTAAGATTATAGACATCTTATAGCTTGAAAATTATTGAAACTCTTGGAGAGTTTTAAAAAGCAATAGATTATTTGCTGAAATAAGAAATATACCGAATTAGATTGGTTATGAAGTACCATATCTTAGTGCAAGTGGTGCACTAATGTATCTTGCAAATACTACAACGCGTGATATAGCCTTTTCAGTCAATTTGTTAAGCAAGGTATATTTCTACTCCTACGAGGAGACATCAAAATAGAATAAAATACATGAGTTTATTTTATTCTAAAGATTGCAGTCCCTATCTTATTGGTCATGCTGATGTTGGGTACTTATTTGACTCGCATAAATCTCGATCTCAAATATGCAATGTATTCACATGTGGGGACACTGTCATATCTTGGAGATATACAAAGCAGCGTATCCACCCACTCATTGAACCACGATGAGATAATAGCTATTCATGAAGCTAGCCGAGAATATGTATGATTGAGGTCCATGATACATCTCATTCGAGAAAAATGTAGTTTGAAATAGGACAATGTACCCATAATTTTATACAGAGATAATACAGCATGCATAACACATCTTAATAGAGGATTCATAAAAGGAGATAGAACGGAGCACACTCTATCAAAGCTTTTCTACATACATGAGCTACAAAAGAATGGTGATATTAACGTGCAACAGATTCATTCAAGTGACAATTTATTCACCAAGTCTCCTCCAATTACAACTTTCAAGAAGATGGTGCACAAGATCGGGATGCAAAAGTTAAAGGATGTTCTCATTAGGGGGAGCAAATACGCGTTGTACTCATTTTCCCTTTCAAGGTTTTGTCCCACTGGATTTTCCTTGTAAGGTTTTTAATGAGGCAACCTATATGCGTATTGTTAGAGATGTGTACTCTTTTTTCTTCACTAGATTTTTTTTTTCACTAGATTTTTTCTAGTAAGGTTTTAACGAGGCACATTATCAATCTAGACATTCAAGGGGGAGTGTTATAAATGTATTTACATTATAGTGAATGTCTATCAAGATCTATCAAGTTCTAGTTGATATCTATCAGGATTTGACGTATCCGTCTTTTAGTTAGAAGCTAGGAGTATTTTTCACTAGGAGAAAAAAGAGAGAAAACTTTATTGATATAATAACTCCATTTATTTTTAATTAATTATCGTCATTATTAAAAATGAATATAATATTTCTTAATATTTGTCATTTCACAAAATCAACGCATAATGGTTGTTTCTCTTTTACTCTCAATAATAAATACGAAAAGATACAAATATAGTGCAAAAAAGAAAAGCAATAAATAAAGATGAGTAATAAATAAAAATAATTTAGTCAAATTACCTTCTAATTAATTCTTTTATCAAGAGATGTGTAATTTAAAAATGTGACCAATAAATAAAAACGAAGGGAGTATATGTTAATTATGAACTACGGTGAGCAAATAGTTATAATCATTATCGCATATTTGCACATTTGTTGCGACTTTATGGGAGTTAATAACTTAAATGGTCATTCAACTTTGGACTTTTATTTCCGAAATTCATTTAACTTTGAACTTTACTCAGAAGGTCACTCAACTTTAGATATTTTACTCAGAAAGTCACTCAACTCATTTTATTATTGTTTAAACTAACTTTTGTTTATGTTAAATTTTTTTTACTAACATATTTTTTTACTAACAAAATTCTAAAAAATATAAAGTATCTATTTGATGACCCTTTTCATTCCCCTAAATTATATTTACTACCTCTTTCTCATATTTTGCTTCTCCTTCTTGCTTGCCGAACTTTTTCGACCATCTGATAGGATTTATTATAGAGATGGTACCTTAATCCCATATGCTATATGATTCTGGTCTTCTCATTAATGAAGTAAAAATGTCCATGTTGATTAGTAAATTGGCAGAAACGCATCAACGAAAACCACTAGTATTCTGGCAGCCAATGCTATTTTATTAAAGTGATTTACAGAATCTTTTTCCATTAATTTAATACCTACATTTAGATACTTTTTAGATACTTAAGATTCAAAGATCAAATTTTAAGATATTGATTTCAGAATATTGCAACAGCTAGCCAACAAAGAACGGTGCCAATGACATAGTTGATTTGCGAGATTCTATTAACTATGAGACTAATATATTAATTTACTTGTCCTACATATTTGCTACCTTTCCTTCGAAAGCAGAGGCTTATCTTACCTTTGATCTTGTTTGATGCACATAGCTTTCTTTGTACGTAGAGGCCCAATCATTCAAGGCATGCGCGGCATGAATTTTTGTTATGTTCATGAAATCTTAGAAGCTAGCTAACCAGACAACACGTACTTTTCTTTCATTGTGCTCATCAGATTGACTTGCAACAAATAATAGTCAAGACACAACTTCCAAAGTTAATCAAAGAGATGATTTATAGTTGTCTTTCTTCCAAGGACCAGTTCATCTTGTAGTAAGTAAGATCATACAATGACAATGTCTACGAGTTCACACTTTGATAGTAAGTAGGTGAATTTCAGTTGTCTTGATAAAAACTAGTCTATAAGTTACCATTCAAATGTCACTGAATAAGCAGCATCCTTTCACAAAAAATACTGCTTATAAGATAACATATGCAACCAATAAGTAAAAGAGTAAAAGGGTCATTAATAGAATGTTTTGTATTTTTAAAATTTTGTTATTAAAAGAAATTCCACAATAAGCAAAAATTAGCTTAAAAAAATATAAAATAAATTGAGTGACTTTCTGATTAAAACATCTAAAGTTAAGTGACTTTCTGAGTAAAATTCAAATTTAAGTGACTTTCTGAAATAAAAGTCCACAGTGGAGTGACCTTTTAAGTTATTAACTTGACTTTATGGTGGACTTTTCAAGTTTGGAGGCCTAAATCTAGTGGTTGGAAACTGCTTGAGTTGTGTTATCAATTGTATGTGAAGCATTAGAATCTCAATTTTGTGATCTATTGACCACTCTATATTCACATGTATTGCCGGAAATTACCATATATGTATACGTGGCCACATACAACAAAGAGACATTTGACATCACAATGAGGATGGCGAATTAATAATGATAATATATATATTGTTGTTTGTTGTTGTAATGAAGATGGAGAATGATTTGGCAAAAAAGCAAAAAATTCAATGTCTTAGTTTTCGTCCTCTTTTTTTCTTTCTTTCTTAATAATCATATTTGCAGTCAAACCCTATTTTACCCTTTTTCCATTTTCTCATGCTTCTTATTCCTCTTTGGTACTCTAGTTTTATCCGTTAGTTTATTTTATTTTAAAAATTATTGATCACATACTTGATAAGGCCTGTTTGTAGATATAAGATATCTATTGAGTGACCAAATGTTGTAAATTTGTTTACACTCATTGTGCATATAATTTACGCTCAAAAGAGACTATACCAATTGTTTTAATATTTGTTGAGAAACAATGAAAGAACATATTTCTGATTTATGTTAAATCATTTATCATCCATCTTTGGTTGTAAAGTAGCTGTCTCTTCACATCCATCTTTTAAGTAGGTTGTCTTGCAATATATAGAAAACTTGGCTATTTGCAATTGGATTAGAAGATCACGTATCCAAAAGTAGATGTCTAGTCTACACGCAGGACCACTACAAGAGTGTGAAAAGAAGGCATCATCAACCCTCACTATTTCTCCAATTTCCTCACACGCCAATCAAATAGCCTTTCTGATGATTTCCCTAGGCTTTTTTGATAGAGGACGTGCCAAACAGTTGAGTAAATGGTGAAAAAACAATCTCCTTTGAAATTTACTTATGAAACTATACTAAATGTATATTATTGTTGTTGTTATTATTGACGTGTTGAATGGTTAACGCTTATGATGAGGGTAAATAGAGATGCGTGCCAAAGGGGACCACGCTATCAGAACCTGTACATTTACTTACTATTACAGTAGGATTCACAAAGTCAATAATGGTCTCAGCTCTTGCACATTGACTCTATCTATCTTCTGGTCCCAAATTGAGACAAGTACCCAAAAATATATGGACACGTTTGATAATAAAAATTACTTATCCTTTTTTTTTTTCCTTCAAATTTGATAATAAAAACTTCAAATTTAACTAGAAGTTGTAATTAGGCTGCTTTCTGATTTATTTTTCATCTCTGAAATTATTTCAAATAAAGTGAAAAATAGTTGACATTTATAGCCATATGCCTATTAAGTTTATTTCATTCAATTTAATTTTATAAAGTATTTTCTCCATTTAAGAAAGAATGACTTACTTTCCTTTTTAGTTTATTTAAAAAAAAATGATTCTTTCCTTTTTTAGCAATATTTTAATTTCAACTTTCCACGTGACATGTTTAAGATCACAAGATTAAAGGACATTTTGATACATTTGACACAAATTTAATTTAAGACCATAAAATTCAACAGTTTCTTTATTTTCTTAAATTCCGTGTTAAACAGAGGGAGTAGAGTTTAACTTTTAAAAGGCAAAAATTGGCCCATAAATTAAAACGTGAAATAATGAACTTTTGTGATTTTGACACTTCCTAACTCTCCATCGTTGCATCGATGGATGGCTATGTTTAAGGTAGAGTCTAAAGGATATTAAAGCTGAAGAAGGATTCATCAATAAACATCTTAACGAAGAGTCCAGCAAAAATATGGAGCACAAAAGGATACTACCGTAAAGATAAGCTTACCATTATGATTGAATAATTGAGTTGAGGTGATTGAAAACAGTATAAAAGTTTGAAATTCATTATGATATAATCACCCGATTTAATATACAACCCCATTACTAATGTGATTGTATAGGTGGCATTGGAAGAGGATAGAGTTTATGCAGACTTTAACTATATCTTGTATGGTAGAGAGATTGTTTCCATTCTACCCTTTGTTAATAGAGCATAACAACAACATACCGGGTGTATTCCCACCAAAGTAGGATTTGGAGAGTAGAATGTACGCAATCTGTACATCTACCTCAAAGGTGAAGTAGAGGGGTTGTTTCACATAGATCCCCGACTCAAGACAACAACCTAGCCAGTGTATTCACGCTCGGTGCCAATAAAGCAAAAGAAAAAACAAAGAATTGAAAATAAACCTGCACCTCAAGTGAGATTGTTTTCATTCTACCCTTTGTTAATAAAGCATAACAACAACCATATATGCGGTGCATTCCCACCAAAGTGAGATTTGGGAAGAGTAGAATATATTCAGTCCGTACATCCACCTCAACGCTGAAGTAGAGGGGTTATTTCTGACTCACCCCCAGCTCAAGACAACAACACAGCCAGTGTATTCCCGCTCTCTGCCAATAAAGCAAAAGAAAAAACTAAGAATTGAATATAAACCTGCACCTCAAGGGGCCAACAAAGGAACAGTTGAACAGGTGAAAGCACTAAGGCTTCCAAGGCATAAGTTGAAATGAGCACCCAGTATACAATTCTCTGTCGTAACAACATGCCTTATCAAGATAAGGCTGCACTAGATTAGATGATTTAGATTTATTAGGTAATCAACCTACAACAGACAAACAAGTCCAGTAAGGAGTTCATGCTCCTTTACACACTACTCAACTAGTTCCATTTTAGGAAAAGTACTTTCTTAACATAGCATGCGAAGTCATTAAGATATTTACAGATTTTATAGTAATAAATTCTAGTTTGGATTCCCGTTAAATTGCCAATGCAATCCTTTTGCACAGGGGGCAGGAGTTCTTCTGCATTAGCCACTGGCTGATGCAGTCGAAGTGAAAGGAGTGTTGGCAGTCGGTGCTTCCAATGTTCTGTCCATCAGAGAAGTCATCCTGCAAAATCGGACAAGTATTTTCAAGTAAGGCAATTTAACTTATGTTACTAGACTCTAAGTAGTAGGAAACAATCAAATGAAGATAGGCACGTACCAAACAAATAGAACATGTATCTTTGTCACTTGTAGATCCTTCAGTCAACTGATACTTGAAGCACCTCATACGTGCAAGAATGGCTTCCCTGCTCAATCCTGTATCAACATTTTCAACCCGGCCTTGAATGGCCAGCATACCCTAAATTCAAGATCAGAATTTGTGAGGAAAAGTATTCCACAAAGATTAATAAAGTTCGCATACTATTTTTTCCATATTTGTCCATTATTATGTCATAACTCACGGTTTGCACGTCAACATGAAAAGTATAGCATTTTGTAACTGAAATGTCACATACAACTTCAAGCAAGCAAAAGCTACAGATCAGATGAGCATAGTTTGCTTGTCAAAGAACAATCAACTAGCCATGACTACTTGCTAAACTACAGCAATCATTATCATTTAGAGATCTTGCGTCAAGTGATAAATTCTTGCATTAGTTTTCTTTTTTATTAAATGTTTGAAAAGTCTGGCTTCAAGGATTGTCGCAGAAACAAAAACTTACCCTGGGCTTTCAAAGAAGTTGCAAATCCATTAGGCTATCAACAAAGTAAAATGACTTACTTTTTGTTCTACTATCTGGTAAAGAACTTAACCAAGATAAAGGTAGCATACTTTTTCTTCCCATAATAGCTTATTGTAGTTTCTCAAGTAGCCAATCCATTTGGAAGAATAGCCTTACGAATGCATGTATAACATCATCATGAATAATATTGAAACTAATTAATATTATCAGTTCCAATTTTTCTACCCAACTTTTCACCCAAAAAAGGATCAAAAGAAAACTGCAGACAATTATAGCTCTAACGTTTGCAATATCGTTGAGCATAAATGCGTATGTAAATCCATATGCATGTTTCCATTGATAAATTGTGGAAAGCTAATTAGGTGAAGATTGCAATAAATTTATAATTGAAAAGGAAAAGAAAGCTTGAAAATGAGAAGGCTAACCCTGTGAAAATTGGAAGGAGGCAGTGGCATCCAACGGGGTCCAAGGTTCCCTCTCGCAAATCTTAGGGGGTGATTTATCACAGGAGAAGTCCAGTTCCATGAAAAAGGCAATGACGGTACAGAGAAACTGGAAAGATGCGCCACAGGAGCCAATCTATTTGTCAGCGTTCCTGCTGGAATCCAGTAAGAAAAAAAAATTCTTGGGATAATAGAAACATGGTAAACTCTAAATCCATTAGCCAACAGTGTTGTTGCACTCCCATTCAGGAAATAATTCCCCAAAACATTTGGTACCACAACGATGAGACGGGATTCTTGTCTTATGTAGATAATTCCAGAGCTATGTGCAGCGTAAGTCATAGCTCTTACAGGATCATTTGTTGCACTAGTACGATGCTCCATTGAAGGTGATTTTCTTTACTTAAAGAAGTTTTGTGATTTAATGAAGCCCAATAAATTATCACAATGCTCCCTAGACCTGAAATCACAATGATACAATGATGTCAATCTATTATTACTGAATAGCTATGCACTTGGTTTACATGCAACACATCAGTATAATGAACAATTCCGTCCAAGTAATCAACTATCCTTTTTCTGCTTCTTTCATACTGACTTGAAGGAAAAGCATAAATAAATAAAGTACCAATCACCAAAAACAACCAGACAACTATTCTTTTTAAAAGAAGTTCAATATAAATATAGGATATAACTTTCAAGTGCTCCAACGGCCTAAATCACATACAATGACATCAATCTATACATTGCTCAATTAGGTATATATGTAATTTACATGCAACAGCAACATACCAGTAAAATGAAAAAAAGGTCCCAAGTAATCAATCAGCCAGTGACTCTTTCCTTTCCCTTCACACACACTTGAAGGAAAGACCTAAAAATTTGAAGTATGCAAAACCAATAAGAGGACATACAGTAACATATTTTTAGAAATAATATCAGAAATTACTTTAACTAAAATCCGTCCAACTCCATAAATGATACACCCATTCCCTGGGAATTATGGGAAGCACAAAAGGAGTGTAAGCTATTGACAGACTCAGCTTATGAAGTTCAAACTGGAAGATGTAAGAGCCATAGTTTATAAACCATTAAACATGATTTTAAGCATCAGTTTCACTAGACGGAAATATTATCAAGAAATTAGTGCTAATTAGAACATTGAACTGAACCGAACAAATCACAACCCCAACATACCCCCCACCGCGCTCCACCGGAGCTTATGAGTTATGATATATACTTAAGAAAAGATTTCATTTGAACTGCGAAATAGTGACTTACATCCTACACGTAATTTTCAAAATAACACTAATCATAAAATTGAGAAGCAAAAACATACCCAGTATTGTACTTATGAGGGGGGGGGGGGGGGGATGAAGATTGAAAGCCATCCTAAATTTCAAATGAAGTAATCTTTGGAATGGAAATGAATTTCCTTCTCAGTAGGTTAAGATTCGCTTTTGAGAAATCTTATGTGATAAACCAAGAGTAGATATAGGTAACATAACAGAAGTGACATTAACATTATATCCAATAAGGTTTACTGTACTTCATTTATAGAAGTCACGGTATCACAAGATCACTTCAGTAATTCTTAAATCTACAGAAGACAGACAAGTAAAAAATCAAGTCTACTTTCTATAAGATATACAAATATCCTGAGCTTTTTAATGTTACCCATTTCAAAAAGGAACATTCTAAACTTTATAAAGATGGTTTTCAAAGGAGAAAGGGTATATGTAATTTTTTTAATTTTTTTTGTGATATCCGTGAGCCAGCTTGCACGCACCTCAACTAATTTCACGGGATGCCTGCCACCTCCCACCAACAACAGGTATAGGTAACTCTGTCCACCAAGGCTAGAACAGATGGGAATAAATCACCTAATGTTTGTCTCTGTTGGGAACTGAACCTGAGACCTCATGGTGTTGTCTCTGGAAATTGAACCCAAGGCCTCATGGTGCTCAACCCAACTTCATTGAACCACTAAGCCACACCCTTAGGTAGGGTAAAGTTCAACAAGCGAGTTGAACATTTTTCTTTAGATCGCTAAGTATCTCTCCTGCAGTGATATTTGAGCTTTAACCTACTAATAAAATAATGATCATAATATCAGATGGGGGACACAGGTTTCAACTGGATCTTTAAGGGTTGTCAGTCTTAAAATCTACTCCAACTCGTTTTCCAAATAGTATATCATATTTTTGTATGATGCCGTTGTTCAATTATTTGGCAATATTACTTGTAGACTTCTATATGCACCGGTGTTGATACAACACTATAATGATGGAAGGTGATTAAAAAGAATAACTAAAGCCAAAACTACATGATAGAAAGTTTGTCTTTGAAAACTTCAAACTTCTGCAATCAATGGTGATTTAGCAAAAGACCTACAAAATTAATACCGACTGGTTAGATTTAAAACTTGCTAGTTGTTGTGGTTACATTCACTTTAGGTCGGAATTTATTAAGATTTTTTTCTATCCTGTTAGAGATTTGGCCTTCATTTAGAGATAAGATTGAGATTTGGAAAAAGTTAAATTTCAAAGGATAGTTAACTTACCTTAAGAATCACTTTGTCTAGTAGTGGAACTAACCGAGCCCTAAATAGAACAAACAGATATAGAGTACCCATATGGTCCATCAAACTGGTTTCAAATTCAGATATAGCTAACTGATTGATCGATTGTTATTAAATGGCTTAAGCAATTTCAACAGCTTAATTCAATCAAAAAAAGCTCATCAAATGGAAGTTCATGAAATTTTTACATAAAATAATTTAAAATAGAATTGAACTTTGTCTCTTAATTAAAATCAAAACTAATGTAGAATATCACCAACAATAACAAATCTCATGGGATTAATGGAGTCAAATTCAAGTAATTAGAACAATGAACTGAACAACGAACAAACCACAACTCCTACTTCACATACACAACTATATCTCACCCCACCCCCACCCCCACAACCTCCAAACCCAAAACCACCACCTCCACCGGAGCTCATTAATTATGATATATACTTTTTAAAGGTTTCATTTGAGCTGCAAAACAGTGACTAATCCTACACGTAAGAGTGACGTCACAAGTTTCTGGAAAACCTGTAAAGTGTAAGCAACATTACTCATAAAATTGAGAAACAAAAACATACCTAGGATTTTGTTTAATAAAAAAGAAAGATTGAAAGCCACCCTGAATCTTCAAAAAGAAGGAATCTTTTTGATGAAATGCATTTCCTTTGCAATAGGTTAAGATTCAATTTTCGAGAAATCTTATGTGATAACCAATAGTACATAGAGGTAGCATAACAAAATGACATTTGGAATACTTCTAATACTAAATCTATTTTGTAAATGTACCTGGAACAGAGAAAAAATGTATCCAATCTATTTTCCGCTAGCCACTTTCTCCAGTCGAGTCCGAAGTTCAGCAGCTTTCTTTGACGATGAAAACTCTGGACTAATAACAAAAAGAGAAAACTTGAGAATGGGCGGGGGGTTGATAAAATTGAGATGAGAGGGGCGATATAATTGAGAAGGGGGGATTGTAGGGATCTATACATCGAGATGAGGGGGGTCATTACAATTGAGAAAGGGGGGATTACAAGGATCTATATAATTGAGGAGGGGGAGGGTTGCAAATATTGATACAGCTGAGGCGGGAACGAGGTTGCAAATATCGATGCAGTTGAGGTGATACATTTTTTAAATCTTGAAAACAATTATAATTGGGGTAATAGAAAAAATTGACCAACCAGGATAAGGATGTGATTAATTACCTTCCACTAGGAGGACAAAAGTGTGAAACCTTTAGATTACACTTAGATTACCACAATCCAAGCCTTCTCTCCACTCTCCACTCCCCGTGCCCCCCAAACCCCCAAAACACACACACACAAATCCAGGATGAGTATTGATATCTTTTTTCTTCATCATGTTTGTCTTCTTCCATATCTGAGATTTTGTGAGCGTGATCCACATGAAAAATGTTAGTTTGTTGCATTGTTTTCCCCACACTGAGCAACTCCAAAATTTAATTAGTTCCCCTAAAATTTATTATCTTTTTGGATACGGATAAGCAGTAAAGTTTAATTGTTTAAATGCTTACCAAAATGGTTTATAACTCTTCTAATTATTCATGAATTATATTGTTATTGTTAGTAAATTAGCATGCTACAAAGACTTCCTCCCCTTCTTTCCACTAACAACAAATAGAGCAAGAGACCACAAAAGAAAACATTCAAAGAACAAGCAATAGAACTGAACAAATATCTACGTATTCCTTAAACAGCTAATCAATAGGTTATATAATTAAAACCTATACTTTTACGCCATAATTAATGCCAAAAAAGGTAATACAGTTAAGACAAAAGAAGATCATTATTATACAACTTTTAGTTTACCATCCCTCCCTTGCCACAAACAAACAAAAATAATACTCCCTCCTAACAATACAAGGGACTTCCAAATACTGCCCACAGTATACCAGATACAAAACAAACCACAAAAAAATAAATTATTTCTAATTGGAATTATCCAAATAAAATTTCATCCCAACATAATTATGATTTATTTGCACCCAAGGGTGTTGCCTAGTGGTTCAATGAAGTGGGTTTGAGCATCATGAGATCTCAAGTTCAATTCCTAACAGAGACAAACACTAGGTGATTTCAGGTATCCCGTGAAGTTAGTCGAGGTGCGTGCAAGCTGGCCCAGACACAATATGATTTATTACCGAAATTAAGAGATACAAAGATCATTGTCATACAATTAATAGTATAACATCCCTCCCTTTCCACAAACATACAAAAACAATACAAGGAACTTTCAAATACTGCCCACAGTACACCAGATACAAAATAAGCCAAAAAAATCAAATTTATTTCCAATTGACCGCTAATTATCCAAATAAAAGTTCACTCCAGCATAATTATGATTTATGAAATTACATATTGTAATTCCAGAAATTAAGATACACAGAGATGATTATCATACAATTAATAGTCTAATATCCCTCCCTTTTCACAAACAAACAACAATAATACCTCCTAAACATACAAGGAGCTCCTAAATACTGCCAGCGGAATACCAGATACAAAATAAAAGTTCATATCAACATAATTATGATTTAGAACTAAAAACATATTGTAATTTCCAAATACTCACAGTTGCACAAATTTGTCAATATCCGAATCCGGCAACGCCTCAATAGGCGCTGCCAAACACACGCGGTGCCAATCTTCATCTTCATCACATGCTCCATCAACACATCTTCCATAAATTGGTCGCCTCGATAATGGAGAATTTGTAAGTACATAGAGAAGAAGCAACACCTTGTTTGGATGGTTGTTAGCTGTGTGCTATTTATGCGTGAGAACCCCCCCCCCCCGCCACACACACACATTTAACTTATTCAGTATATAACATTATGAATTACTCCCTCCGCCCTATGTGTCAGCATTTTCTTTTTTGATCTCTATAAAAAGAACGTGATATTTTCTTATTTATTAACTATTTAAAAATATAATTTTATTTTTATTCTTATTAATCTCATTTAACTAAAAAAAATAGTAGCACATCTTTCGTTTCTATTTTGATCTTTTGTTTCTATTTTGATATGTACAAAAAGAATGTCATCTTTCTTTATTTGCTAACTATTTAAAGATATAATTTCATTTTTATTCTTATTGATCCCATTTAATTAAAAAAAATTATAATACATCTTTTGATAAAAAATAATTTGATAAACATTATCAAGTCTTTCCTTATTTTTAAACGCCATGTCCAGTCAAATAGTAACACATAAAATAAGACGGAGCGAATACTATATTTTAAAATATAAGAGAAATATGAAAAAAAGGTGTATAAGTTTAAAAATTACTTTATCCATTTCAAAAAAGATAATATATTTTCACTTGACACAAAATTAAAAGAATAAAGAAGACTTTTGAATTTTGTGACCTTAAATTAAAATTGTGTCAAACATAATTAAATGCTTTTTAATCTTATGGTCCTAAACATGTTATGTGAAAAGTTGAAAAAAGGAAGAACTAAACCCAAAATTACATGATTAAAAGTTCGTGTGAGAAGACTTGCAACTTTTGCAATTAATGTTTATTTAGCCAATGATCTACATAAGTAATATCCACCAATTAAAATTAAAATTTACTGGTTGTTGTAGCTACACTCACACTAGGTCAGGAGTTATCGAAATTCTTCGTTGTCGTAATTGAGATTTGATGAGAAGAGCGGTCCAAATTTTCTAGAGTCTTAAATTGATTCCGATATTAATTCTTAGTGAATTTATGAATCGAAACAGAGAAAAATTGTATCCAATCTATTTTTTGCTTGCCCACTTTCTCTGATCGTGTTCGAAGTTCAACAACTTTCTTCGTTGATGAACACTCAAACTAATTATTCAGTATTTAATTATGAATTATGTTTTAAAAATATAAAATAGTTTTAAAAATATAAAATAAAGTATATAAATTTAAAAATAATTAACTATTTTTAAATTGACATTAGACTAATTTGTCAGCACATGCACTGCACCTTTACGTTGATTCAAGTTATATATGATTTTATAAAATAATAAAAATATTATTAAATAAAATTTTGAGTAAGTAATTATACATGAAAAATAGTATAAAATCTTTATGATTGATTAATAATTTCTAAGCTTATTTAAATTGATGAAAGTATTGAACTCATATAAATCGTAATCTAAAAAATTATATATCTTTATATTTTAAAGGTATTTGTCTTTTCAAAGGTTTACCATTCTCATCAATGATTGTTAGACTACACAAAGTGGTTGGAAGGTGGAAAAGGTGGCTAATCTGCTAAAAGGAACTACTAAATTTAAGGGTATCAATTCTGAAAATGATGCAATTAAAAGGGGGGATTCAATTTTTTCAAAGTCTTAAATTGATTCTGACCTTATTTCGTAGTATATGGATCAAAATACTTCTAGCACAAAATTTTATTTTGTAAATTCAACTCCACTTGTGCTTGAAATGGAGAAAAATGATATGCAATTGAAATTCAAATATTTTTTTTTCTATTTTTTACTAACCTTCTTTCTCCAATTAAGTCTGAAGTTCAGTAGTTCTCATCGTTGATGAACACCTGCATTGATAAAATAAAGAGAAATAATTAAGAATGAGTAGAGAGGATTGACATTGAAGAGGAATTATTATCGAGGAAAGGAATTACATGGATCTATACAATTAAGATGAAAGAGTCGATATATATAATTGAGAAATTAGGGAATCGAAACAATTGAGAAGGTGAAACTACAAAGATCTATACAATTGAGGGGGGAGGGCGGTTTCAAATATTAATACAATTAAGACGGGGTTTTAAATGCAAAGATCAATATAATTGAGGTAATAGATTTTTTTAAAAATTTGGTAAACAATTTTGATTGTGGTAATAAAAAAGATTACGTTTATAATTTAGCTATGTAGTATGTCAAATTATGTTTTTAAAATATAAATTATAAAATAAAACATATGAGCTTAAAATAATTATGAATTGTTGGATCGATATTTGATATTTTTCAGCGCGTGAATTGCATGTGTATGTTGTTCAGGTGATACGTGATTTTATAAAATAGTAAAAATATTATTAAATAATTTTTTGAGTAAATAATTATATATGAAAAATAGTATAAATTTCTATGAAAGATCAATAATTTCTAAACTTATTTAAATCAGTAACACTAACGAATTTATATAGAGTATAATCTAAGAAAGTTGATTGCCTCTATATTTCAAAGGTATTTGTTTGTTCAAAAGATTTAGAATTTCTATCAATAGTTGTTAAGTCAGCACAAGGTGATTGAAGGGTGGAAAGAGTGACATCTACTAAAAGGAATTCATGAATTGAAGGGGATGAATTCTAATCTTACCATTATGATTGGAGAATTGAGTTGAGGCGATCGGAAATATTCTAAAAGTTTGAAATTCTTCATGAGATAAGTCACACGTCTTAATATAAAACAACAATACCGGTGTGATTGTATAAGTGGCGCTGGAAGAGTATAAAATGTACACAGACTTTACCATAAAGATGATTATCATACATATTGTAATTCCAGAAATTAAGATACATAAAGATGATTATCATACAATTAATAGTCTAACATCCCACCCTTTTCACAAACAAACAACAATAATACCTCCTAACCATACAAGGATCTTCCAAATACTGCCTACAGTAAACCAGATACAAAATAAAATTTCATCCCAACATAATTATGATTTATGAACTAAAAACATGTTGTAATTTTCAGAAACTAAAAAAAACAAAAAAGTAGGTCTCACAGTTGCATAAATTTGTCAATATCCAAATCCGGCAACGCCTCAACAGGCGTCGCCAAACACACGCGGTGCCAATCTTCTTCTTCATCACATGTTCCATCAACACATCTTCCATAAATTGCTTGCTTGGATAATGGAGATTTTGTAAGTACATGGAGAGGAAGCAGTGAGAGCAACACCTTGTTTGGATTGTTGTTAGTTGTGTGCTATTTATGTAAGACACCCCTAAATTTAACTTATTCCACTATAGAACAACAACATAACTGTCATAAAAAAATAAAGAACAAGAAGAAGAGTAGAGAGAATAGAACAATAAAAACAAGAAAAACAGAGAGAATAGAGAGATTTCTTCTCGGGGATAGGAGATTATATAATTGTCAATACAATAAGTAAAAGGCAGATGCTTCTAATCCTAATAGATATCAAAATAGATCTTGATAGACATTCACTATAATATAAATACATTTATAACACTCTCCCTTGAATATCTAATTGGTAGATATGTGCCTCGTTAAAACCTTACTAGAAAAAACCCAGTAGAAAAAAAAATCTAGTGAAGGAAAAAGAGTACAAATCTCTAATAATACGCATTTCGGTTGCCTCATTAAAAAACTTACAAGGAAAATCCAGTGGGACAAAACTTCGTAAGGGAAAAAGAGTACAACACGTATTAACTCCCCTAATGAGAACATCCTTGATCTTTGCATCTCGATCTTGTGCAACATCTTCTTGAAAGTTGCAATTGGAGAAGATTTGGTGAACAAATCAGTCACATTGTCAGTTGAACAAATCTGTTGCACGTTAATATCATCATTCTTTTGTAGCTCATGTATGTAGAAAAGCTTTGGCAAAATGTGCTTCGTTCTATCTCCATTTATGAATCCTTCCTTAAGATGTGCTATGTATGCTGAATTATCTCTGTATAAAATTGTGGGTAGATTTTCATATTTCACACCACATTTTTCTCGAATGAGATGTATCATGGACCTCAACCATACATATTCTCGGCTTGCTTCATGAATAGCTATTATCTCAGCATGATTCGATGAAGTGGCTATGATAGGCTGCTTTGTATATCTCCAAGATATGGCAGTACCACCACATATGAACACATAGCCTATTTGAGACCGAGTTTTATGCGGGTCAGATAAGTACCCAACATCAGCATGACCAATAAGATTGGGACTGCAATCTTTAGAATAAAACAAGCTCATGTGTTTTATCCCATTTTGATGTCTCATAGTAGGAGCAGAAATATACCTTGCTAACAAATTGACTGAAAAGGCTATAGGCCTCGTAGTATTTGCAAGGTACATGAATGCATCAATTGCACTAAGATATGGTACTTCATAACCAATCCAATTCGATATATTTAAAATTTCAGCAAATAATCTATTGCTTTGAAAACTCTCCAAGAGTTCCAATGATGTTCAAGCAATAAGCTTATACAGTATAAGGATTATAAATAAGTTTCCCAGAAACTTTTATATGCTTCAAGCAGTTTGAATCCTTAAAAGTTTTCACATAAGTTTTGTCAAGTGACTATATTCAACATTTCATGAGTGATATCTTCAAGTGTCTGGACTGCAAATCAAATAAGTTTTACGCTTACCAAAATGCATCCTTTCATGTCACTTGATAAATGTTTCTACATCAACATGCTTAAATAAACGTAGAATTCAGATCCTCGTAATCTTTCACAATATTGCGCCAATGTTGTGTCAAAGATATTGATGATATATCATTTTGTATCGGTTCACAATGCGACATAACATTTGAGATCTCATCACCTCATTATTTTCAGGTATATGAACCTCTCATAAGGTTTCATGAAGTGGTATGTCGTAGGCTCTTCAAGAGCTCATTGCCTTCTTATTATGATTATTTGCTCTTTATTTTTCAAGGACTATTTCATTTGGAACCGATCAGTCTACCACGCTTCACGCATGCATAGACTTTGTCCTTTAGGAACACAAAATAAGAGTACTTGCGCTTAATATAAGATGCTTTCAGCATTTGACTTGAATTATCTTTTGGATGAGGATATGGTGATAATTCCTAACATATTTCATAGTGCTTATAATCTCCCCCTTATGTTAGAAAAACTAACATACATCCTCTACTTCTTTGAGGAATCCATCTTTGTGCATTATGGTATATTCATTAATCGAATACCGTATATCAAAATTATTAGATGGAATAATTGGTTCCCGACCTTGAACCAATTGAGAGGGAAGAAATAATCATAATTTATTGGTCTAATGCATACAAATGCTATTGCAATATATCATATTTTAGACCAATACGTGAAGTTTTGTTCTCATTAATAATGGTTTAGCTATTTATCGAAGGCATTCAATGCCAAACCATCATCATCAAGATAAATTTCTGTCACGACCCAAATCGGGGCCCTGGCCGTGACGAGCATTCCCAAACCCGAAGGCTCGAAATGCCCTCTGTCTATCTGGTAATCATGCACATAATTCATATGATCAAAGTAATACGGAATAGACACAATAATACGGAAGCATGGTCAATAATTTAAAGCAGTTAAAAGCCTGAAAACATGCCCAACAATATTTAATAAACATTTGCAACTGTCTACGAAATCTCTATTGACATACTATCTGAATAACTGGGACAAAGCCCCCAGCAGACCAAAAACCATACTGAAATAAATACCTAAATGACTAGGCCTTCCTAAGAAAAGAAAGCTTACCAGCTGAACTCTGAGACAACCCTGTCTGTAGACTATACTGAGGATCTGGACCCCTAGACTACGCCTCAGTACCTAGGAGGAAGAGGGGGTCAGCACAATTGTACTAGCACGCGAAGCAATCCAAAATTAGAGTAATTGAACATATATATATAATACGTGAGAGAAAATGTTCATCAAACATTATGCATAAAATAGTTTCTGAAAAACACATGGGCACCTTCTGAAAACATGTAACCTGTCTATAAATCTCAAACTCTGATCTGTGTATTACTTCTGAGTTAGGTAGTATCCCCTACAAGTCTGATATTCCACGAGCGATATGGAATCCGCCATTGACTCGGCGGGGAAGCCTCCAACCCGAGTATGCCGCAAGGGTTGGAGTTCCTGAATCTGATATGCCACACGACACTTAAGTCAACGTATAATAATATACCCAGGTCGGCAAACCACGGTTTTAGGCAATGAGTAGCTTGAACTCAAGCCCTCTTCATGGAACCACCTAACATCTCTGTATGCCCATTTTTAACCTTTTCTATACATGCAACATTCTGAATGTCTAAAATCATGATAGTCTGAAATGTCTATTAGTCTGAGTCTGATATGGCATTGGTCTGAATTGGTATCGTCATACCAAGACTTGCAAATCATGATTTTAAGCCATAATACATTAAGCTAAATCTTTCATTTAAAGCATAATTTAGACCACCAAAAACATGCAACTGATATAGAAGATTTCGTGTTTCGAAACTCAAGTCAAAATCATGCAAAAACTTCATCAACATATGGTGGTCTAGTGCCTTTAGAAAATCCATGCACTCTTTCATTACATGCATTATGAACATTAAACATTCATGCTAGATTCCCTCTTTAGTGATTTAAAACCACCTTTAAATCATAACAAGAGTTCAATCATTTCATATAGTGCTTTTCAAGGATGCATTGCAAAACAATTCATATGCTATGAGAAATCTGAAAAATTCATAATAGGAGGGAATTCACCGAAAATCATGCTCTCAACAAGAATTCATTCTTAAGTACATGGCTTCATACATTCATATTCTCAAATCACTTTGGGGAAGGTCAAAAGACCAAAACAATGATGTTAAAACATTTAATACATGAATATATACATAGATTCAAAAACCCCATTCTAAAACATGATTTTTCTATGCCCATGAGAATCTAGGAAAACCCCGCGTACCTCTATTTCGAAAAATAATGGGTGCTTCTTGAAGCCTGTGGATTGGGGATTCCGAATCTCTAATCAATTTTGCAAACCCACGGTTGAATCTTGATTTATTTGGGTTTTTAGTTTTGAAACCCTTGGGAGTGTTCTTGAGAATTTTTAGATGAATGTGGATGTATTTTGGAGAATTGGGGACTGAATTTCATGTTTATGGCTGAATAAGGGTGGGAAAAGGATCATTTCCCCCCCAAAACGAAGTGTTTAAGTCACTTGAAACCATTACATAGGCTCCGCACATGATATCACCTATATTTACATAGGCGCCGCCTATGCTATTGCCTATATTTATATAGGCGCCGCCTATGCTATCGCCTATATTTACATAGGCGCCGCCTATGCTATCACCTATATTTACATAGGCGCATATGCTTTCCAGTGGCCATGTGCGATTGGTTAGGCGACGCATTCTACTTTGAAAGGTCATAACTTCTTGCTCGGGTGCCGGATTTTAGCAAAATTTGTATCATTGGAAATCTAACTCAAAAACCTATCATTTTACACATAGTATCCTCTCTAATTCGACATATACAAAGAGTCATGGTCGATAGAAGTTGATACAAATTATAATGTCCACTTAAACTTAATCAATCAAAGTTGTTTTCAACTCGTCCTTGAGTCAAAGGACCTCTATGGTCTAAATTCAAGCTTGAATGGATTCACATACTACGCAAATAATTAACATGCCATATTGGCATAGGATTTATGGCTTCGGGATTATCAATGTGTCAGAGTCATGGTTTTTATTCTAGCCCGAAATGCGGGGTGTTACATTATCTCCCCCTTGGGATCATTCATCCCCGAATGATGGATAGAATGTCGAAGTCTTAAGGGTATGGGATAACCAGACATGATATGTTCCCTAAGAAAGAACACACTGATCGGAAACATGACTATAAGATTGGAACTACTGATGTTTTAAATGCTTATGCCGGACATGCATATCCGAGGCATGGAATACACAACTGAAGCTACTCATAGGCTGAATTCTCATAATGAATCATACATATCTGATGCATGGATCTGTGTCCGAGTTGTTCTCATGAATGCAGGACTGAATACACTGATAAGCTAAACTTTTCTATTGAACATGCATTTCTAATGCATGCATATCTGACTGAACTAACATATGAACGTATGGATAAATACGCAATAATAACTGATGTGAAGCTTGTAATAAGAATCTATGCATGCAACTGAATGAGGTATCTCCCCCTTGGTACCCTATGTCCCTCTATGAATGCTCAATTCACTAAGATACTCGGAAAACTGAGGCGATGCACAGGGCACCTACGAATTGAATCATAACTAAACATCTGGAATCTTAATTTAATGCATGATGCATGAAATGGGCTATACTCGTAACTACTGGTATACTCTATCTTGGAATAGTAGCATGTCTGAGATTTTGAGTAGCATAAATAAGTGCAAAGACGAGCAAACAAGTCATGCGAATCTAACTGCTAAACTGACTTATTGGCCATATAGACTGAATTATACTACACCCCCATACTTAACTGGAGTATCTCTTCATCACAATTCTCTAAAGAAATTCTAGCAGTAATAGGGAGCCATGAATCTTAGGTATGGATTACACAAGACATCCAACTGAGGAATCACCATATTGACACTACTCTGTAGTCTGGAACATAGGCATATAAATCCTGAATTAGGATAGAATTACCAGGCCTTTGGCATTACAACTTCTTACTTTCAAGCTTAGCACACTTCTCGAATATCACTTAACTATACTATTCTCCTTAAATATCATATTCATTCAACTCAGCTTAAAATTCTCATATGAGCATTGGCAAATCTTTCTACTAATGTCGGAAATAACTTAATCCCTTCGCCGTGATCAAGCCTAACTCTAAGTCACAAAAATACAACATGCCAGACCACACTATTATTCTAAAACATATGGTGCAATCTTCTATATCTCCTTTAAAGATCACATCCTAAGTATAACATGCCTTACCACTTCAATGACTACTCTGAACTCTTACTATGAAGTCGCTAGCGCATATAGCATTCCTTTACAACAATCTCGACATGTCATTCAAGCCTATCTTTATAACCACATATGAACTTCAAAACAAACACTCATAAAGGCATACTTCACATATTCTCTAAACCACTATCAATATCACTCCCACGAGATACCCTAAGAACATACACATACAAAATTCCACTAACCATCACATAAATAAAAACTTGGCCCTAAATCTTACTTTATACTTATGGCCTTATCTAAACAAGCGTACTATGATCTTCCATCAACAAGGAATAATTACTCACCACCACTATTATCGCATAAGGAGGAGTCACAAAAAGGTTAGAACATAAGATTTGGAGGCATGGAATGATACTATATGAAGCTTGACACTCATTTGAGGCTTGAGGAATAGCAAAACAACAACAGGGACTCACCAAAGCACTCTGAATTTAGGGTATTCATGGCTATAAGCTGAATCTCCCAATCATTTGGCGTAAAACATGAGTTATGGAAACGGAGCACATTATAAAACGTGAGTACATGACTCTCTATCATATGTATGAACATGAACTGATCATGGAACTAAATCGTAAAGCATGAGTAGGTATTAGGA
Organism: Capsicum pubescens; assembly: GCA_030864215.1. Taxonomy (NCBI): domain Eukaryota; kingdom Viridiplantae; phylum Streptophyta; class Magnoliopsida; order Solanales; family Solanaceae; genus Capsicum; species Capsicum pubescens. Next base: position 3,696,373 of record CM061543.1, on the reverse strand, counting down.
TCACTGAGAAATACTGAGATAGGAATGGGTTGAGATTCACCCTTACTTTTTGATGTTCTTTATCATCATGACATCACTACAAGAATCTGAAAGTCTTACTTGGTTATTCGTTTACTCATCTCCCCCTTAGCTTCAAGCCACCATCTTAAGTTTATGGGAGATACCTTTAAACTTAACTGCACTCACTGCACTCTGGGTTCTGAAATATGACAATACACAAAATTAATAAAACTTAACCCGAAAGACCATATATGAGAGTGGAACGCCCACTGCTAATACTACCTCCTGAGGCACACTCTATCATTCTGTAACCCCAATAGTCATCATCTATTACTCGAATACTAACTAACTTCGAATCTTCATGAGTATCTCCAAAGTTGAAGTGCACACCCTCTAGTGCCTCTACTCTTATTTCTATTAGCATAACTTTCAAGGACTTGAGCTTAGATTATAACACCTAACATGGGTATCACCAAGTCTTCAATGAGCCACTCTATTTCTATCGTAGTCTACCAACATAGCATCTTCAAACTTATTTTCCTCTACCATGAGAATCAAGTTCATATCAAAAGGCTCAACGCTATTAATCAAAGGTCCTTAACTTGGCTATTTAGAACACCATATACCATCTAGCTAATCTTTTTCCACCTAGCAACTCAAAGGTACCAGTAGCCACACACAACATGTAATAGCCTTAGAAAAATACTACAGCTTCATACCACCTTGGGCTTACTTCTACATCACATATACAACGTCATACATCATTACGAATCAAATAAACTTAGGCACTTGCATACACTGTTCAAGCCTATAGATTACTTCCATATAACTAGTATCATTAACCAAGAAATCATCACATCCACCTCCATGGCCATTAATTGTTTCAAACTTAATGTCTAGTGCTAAACATGAATTGCAACCAACCTTACACACAATCCTCACTTAGAAACTATGAAATAAACATCAAGAAACACTAGTACACTAGAAATTCATAACCACAATAATCGATCATGACCTTACGGTTTTCCTTGTCATAATCCATTAGCACGTACTATTTCAACACATCAAGCTTACAAATCTAATTCCATGAAACATGTATCATCAATCTCTTTCCACTATTCACTACCACACCATTTAAATTCAAGCCTATAGTCTAGCATCAATAATTTATAACCAATGAAGAGTGCAACATAATATAAATATACTAATCCTTCAAATTGGGATATTCTACCCAAATACTTCAAAAATATACTACATACTTTCTCACAAGTAGTATTAGTTTACAACTACCAATGAGAAGAAGGTTAAGGGCTAAGGTCACATAATAGACATGATCAACCTTAAGCTTATATTATAACCATACAATCTTATCTACTTATACGGCTTTCTCACATCACACTTACTTACCCCAATGGGCATTTAGACTACCTTTAAATACCCCATAAGACAATGAGTCTATACTTACAACCTACTGGCTAATCTATCCATTTTCATTCATAGCCTATAAGGGGTTTCTATAACCACCTTAAATATCCACTCTGGGCTCTTTCTCTATTTTGAAAGGAAGAAAACAAATAATATTCTGAGTCAACACTTCCTCCATGGACTACCCTACAATCCATAAATGCTACCTCCACATTAGTCTACCACCACGAAAGGGTAAATCATTCTCAATCAACGGTTATTCAACTATAAATATTTAATCACAAAAGTCACCCTCACTCTGACCTCTAACCTTGTGACTTCATATCACAAACTTCTTGGTCTAATTTCACTACCAATAGGTCATGACACCGACACTCTAACTTATAATACTACTCGAGTGGAAATACAGTTCCAACAAACACAAGAACAACAAGATGAACAACAAGTTGCTAGTGAATTAAAATAGGCCTCACACGACTTCACTAGACTTTTGTTTTCAACAACACAATGATATCAAGATTACAAGAGATAGAAGCTTGATACATAATATTCAATTACTCAAGAATACACATCTTACTCTTGTCTTAACTGAACGCCTCATAAGAATGAGGACACAATTTTACACTAGGGAACTTCTCTCCCGTCCTTTGTGGGACTTCTGAAATTTCTGCTAGATAATCGAAGAATATCTGGAACACCAGAGTGAGGAAGAAATTAGGATAACTTTTCTTTTCGTATGGGTGACACCATAGCACGAATTAGAGTATGAAGGAGGAACATTCTGATTCTATAGCACGAACTAGAACATAAAGAAATAAAGACATTCCTAAACGCCTTGTAGCCTCCTGCTTATAAGTGTGGCGCGCTACACACCCATAAATAAGGCTCTACCCGACGCAATTTTGCAGACACCCTGGGACGGACCAAAAACCATACTGAAATAAATACCTAAATGACTAGGCCTTCCTAAGAAAAGAAAGCTTACCAGCTGAACTCTGAGACAACCCTGTCTGTAGACTATACTGAGGATCTGGACCCCTAGACTACGCCTCAGTACCTAGGAGGAAGAGGGGGTCAGCACAATTGTACTGGCACGCGAAGCAATTCAAAATAGAGTAATTGAACATATAGATATATATAATACGTGAGAGAAAATGTTCATCAAACATTATGCATAAAACAGTTTCTGAAAAACACATGGGCACCTTCTGAAAACATGTAACCTATCTGTAAATGTCAAACTCTGATCTGTGTATTACTTCTGAGTTAGGTAGTATCCCCTACAAGTTTGATATTCCACGGGCGATATGGAATCCGCCATTGACTCGGCGGGGAAGCCTCCAAACCGAGTATGCCATAAAGGTTGGAGTTCCTGAATCTGATATGCCACACGACACTTAAGTCAACGTATAATAATATACCCAGGTCGGCAAACCACGGTTTTAGGCAATGAGTAGCTTGAACTCAAGCCCTCTTCATGGAACCACCTAACATCTCTGTATGCCCATTTTTAACCTTTTCTATACATGCAACATTCTGAATGTCTAAAATCATGATAGTCTGAAATGTCTATTAGTCTGAGTCTGATATGGCATTGGTCTGAATTGGTATCGTCATACCAAGACTTGCAAATCATGATTTTAAGCCATAATACATTAAGCTAAATCTTTCATTTAAAGCATAATTTAGACCACCAAAAACATGCAACTGATATAGAAGATTTCGTGTTTCGAAACTCAAGTCAAAATCATGCAAAAACTTCATCAACATATGGTGGTCTAGTGCCTTTAGAAAATCCATGCACTCTTTCATTACATGCATTATGAACATTAAACATTCATGCTAGATTCCCTCTTTAGTGATTTAAAACCACCTTTAAATCATAACAAGAGTTCAATCATTTCATATAGTGCTTTTCAAGGATGCATTGCAAAACAATTCATATGCTATGAGAAATCTGAAAAATTCATAATAGGAGGGAATTCACCGAAAATCATGCTCTCAACAAGAATTCATTCTTAAGTACATGGCTTCATACATTCATATTCTCAAATCACTTTGGGGAAGGTCAAAAGACCAAAACAATGATGTTAAAACATTTAATACATGAATATATACATAGATTCAAAAACCCCATTCTAAAACATGATTTTTCTATGCCCATGAGAATCTAGGAAAACCCCGCGTACCTCTATTTCGAAAAATAATGGGTGCTTCTTGAAGCCTGTGGATTGGGGATTCCGAATCTCTAATCAATTTTGCAAACCCACGGTTGAATCTTGATTTATTTGGGTTTTTAGTTTTGAAACCCTTGGGAGTGTTCTTGAGAATTTTTAGATGAATGTGGATGTATTTTGGAGAATTGGGGACTGAATTTCGTGTTTATGGCTGAATAAGGGTGGGAAAAGGACCATTTTGCCCCCAAAACAGAGTGTTTACGTCACTTGAAACCATTACATAGGCGCCGCATATGATATCGCCTATATTTACATAGGCGCCGCCTATGCTATCGCCTATATTTACATAGGCGCCGCCTATGCTATCGCCTATATTTATATAGGCGCCGCCTATGCTATCGCCTATATTTACATAGGCGCATATGCTTTCCAGTGGCCATGTGCGATTGGTTAGGCGACACATTCTACTTTGAAAGACCATAACTTCTTGCTCGGGTGCCGGATTTTAGCAAAATTGGTATCGTTGGAAAGATAACTCGAAAACCTATCATTTTACACATAGTAGGCTCTCTAATTCGACATATACAAAGAGTCATGGTTGATAGAAGTTGACACAAATTATAATGTCCACTTAAACTTAATCGATCGAAGTAGTTTTCAACTCGTCCTTGAGTCAAAGGACCTCTATGGTCTAAATTCAAGCTTGAATGGATTCACATACTACGCAAATAATTAACATGCCATATTGGCATAGGATTTATGACTTTGGGATTATCAACGCGTCAGAGTCATGGTTTTTATTCTAGCCCGAAATACGAGGTGTTACACTTTCTTGATTGCACAATCTGAAAATTATGTTCTTAACTCAATTTTATTGAGCAAGCAACTTTATGAATGCTAAACTGCAGATTGAAAATGAATGTACATGTGATCATCTTATTGATGCATTTTTTCAACATATCACACGATAGATGAACGGGCCCTTATTCACTTTTATAATTTTCAGATTTGAAGGGATCCAATCCCAATATTAGTTGGTCCAACCAACTTATCATGAGAACAAACGACATGAACAATTCTTGAAGAATCTTCTAGTTCTTCAATACATGTACATCTTCGAGATGTCACAATCGTTCATATCAATTTTTGAACTTTTATTCTAGTAAACTCCAAGTTTACCATGATATGTACTTTTTCTTTAGTAAATTTCAGATTTACTATTACATGAATAAATTTCAGATTTACTACTTCAGAAGTAGATTTCAAAATTATTCAATCTCTTTCAGAGGTGAGTTGTGATACAATCACAATCAAGTGCACGTTTGCATTAATAAGTTTCTCATTTCCCAGGAATGGAATATAATCGTGCCTTAAGCTTATCAAATTATGATAGCTTATAACCTCTTTCAAGATTTTGCTACTTCAGAAGCAAATCGAGGCATACATATGATGTAGAGAATTTTTCTCTAACATATCTTATAATCATATAAGCATGTGAAAATATCATCACTTTTGATGATCATTATCATATTGTCCCTCCATGCGTATATTAGTGCATTCAATCACTTGTCTTCTTTCAGACATATTATGCACTGCTACCGCATACACCTCAAGAATGAAGTAAGTTTTCATATTTCAGACTTATCATATATTGCTACCACATTCACTTCATGGAATGGAGCATATTCAATGGGTCGAATTTCATGAATTTTCATCAAATACCCATTATTTTGCCTTAGCCATCATAATATATTGATATGGTGCATTGAGATTCAAACTCAACGTCTTATCCATATAAAGGCGTCTTAGGCATAAATCGATGAGACTTGAACCCAACATATTATCATCTCTTTTGATAATATTGTTCTTGAAAAATAAATTCAAAATATAAATGGTTCCAAAACAATTATTTTTCCTCAAATCCAACAATAATTATATTATTAGTAGCAAAAGACAAATAACATAAGGAATTACTAACCTTGAAATTACCTTTAGATTTATAATCTCACCTTATTTGGTAAAATCTCATGTTGATAATCTAAATTAGTTAGAGACTCGAAAACTTGTGTAGCCACGTATGAATAGATCTCAATTGGTAAGAGACTTCGTACAGATCTCAATTGGTAAGAGACTTCGCGCTGATAACGTGTTATAAAATAATAAAGAATAAGAAAAAGAGTAGAGAGAATAGAGAGAGTGATTCTTATTTCTTCTCTTGAGGGATGAGAGATTATATGATTGTCAATACAATGAACAGAACCCCTCTATTTATAGGGGAAATTTACTTCTAGTCTGAGTAAAAGACAGATGCTTCAAATCCTAATAGATATCAAAGTAGATCTTGATAGACATTCACTATAATGTAAATGCATTTATAACAATACTTGTATTCACTATATCATTATGAATTAGTATGTTTTTAAAAGTATAAAATCAAGTGTATAAGTTTAAAATTATTAAGCATCGTGGAATTAATATTAGACTAATTTCTCAGAGCGTGCACATGTTTACATTGATTCAAATAAAATATGATTTTATAAAATAGTAAAAATATTATTAAATAGAATATTGAGTAAGTAATTATATATAAAAAATAATATAAATATTTAAAAAATGCAATGACATACGAAAAAATTAATAAAATGTGTGACAGGAGCCAATCTATTTGTTAGTATTCCTGTTGGAATTCAGTGAAAAAATGAAAAGATGGTAAACTCTAGTTTTATTGACCAACAATGTTGTTGCACTCCCATTCGAAAAATAATTTATCAAAATATTTGATACCACACCGAAGAAATGGGATTCTGATCTTATGAAGATGATTCCAGAGTTATGTGTAGCATAGGTCATAGTTCTTACTGGATTAGTTGTTGCAATAGTAACACGCTCTATTGTAGGTGAGTTTCTTTGATTATAGAAGTTTCAAGATTTAATGAAGCCCAAATAATTATTACAATGCTTTCTTTACCTGAAATAACAACGATACGATGATGTCAATTTATTTTTTGCTTGCTAACTTTCTCCAGTCTAGTCCAAAGTTCAACAACGTTCTTCGTTGTAAACTTATTATATAGTATGTAATTCTAAACTATATTTTAGAAATATAAAATAAAGTACATAAATTTAAAAATGATTAACTATTTTTCAATCGATATTAGACAAGTTTCTCAGCACGTGCATTGCACGTTTACGTTGAGTTAAGTAATAAATGATTTTACAAAACATTAAAAATATTATTAAATAGAATATTGAGTAAATAATTATATATATAAAAATAATATAAATATTGAAAAATGCAATGACGGTACAGAAACTGGTAAGATGCGTGACAGGAGTCAATCTATTTGTTAGCATTCCTGCTGGAATTAAGTGAAAAAATAAATTTATTGGAATAATAAAAACATGATAAACTTTAGTTTCATTAGCCAACAATGTTCTTGCACTCCCATTCGAAAATAATTTACCAAAATATTTGGTACCACAACAATGAGGTAGGATTCTAGTCTTATGTAGATGATTTTAGAGCTATGTATGGCATAGGTCCTAGTTCTTACAAAACCAGTTGTTGCACTGGTACCATGCTCCATTGTAGGTGAGTTTCTTTCCTTATGGAAGTTTCATGATTTAATGAAACTCAAAAGATTATCACAATGCTCCTGTACCTGAAATCACAATGATAAAATAAGGCCAATATATTTTTTGCTTGCTCACTTTCTTCAGTCGAGTCTTAAGTTCAACAACTTTCTTCGTTGAAGAAACCCTGAACTTATTATTCAGTATGCAATTAGAAATTATGTTTTAGAAATATAAAATATAAAATAAAGTATATAAATTCAAACATAATTAACTATTTTTAATCGATATTAGACTAGTTTCTCTGCAAGTGCACTGCATGTTTATATTGATTCAAGTAAAATATGATTTTACTAAATAGTAAAAATATTATTAAAAGGAATATTGGGTAAATAATTATATATATAAAAATAATATAAATATAAAAAAATGCAATGACGGTACAGAGAAATTGGTAAGATGCGTGAAAGGAGTAAAATTATTTGTTAGAATTGTTGTTGGATTACAGTGGGAAAACAAATTTTTTAAAACAGTGGAAACATGGTAAACTCTAGTTCCATTAGCCAACAATGTTGTTGCACTCCCATTCGATAAATAATTTATCAAAATATTTAGTACCACGTTGATGAAATGGTGTTCTGATCTTATGTAGATGATTCCAGAGTTATGTGCGGCATAGGTCATAGTTCTTACAGGACCAGTTGTTGCACTAGTACCATGCTCTATTGTAGGTGAGTTTCTTTCCTTATAAAAGTTTCATGATTTAATGAAACTCAAAAAATTATCACAATGCTCCATGTACCTAAAATTACAATGATACAATGATGTCAATCTATTTTATGTTTGCTCACTTTCTTCAGTCGGGTTCGAAGTTCAACAGTTTTATTCGTTGAAGAACATCTGAATTTATTATTCAGTATGTAATTGTGAATTATGTTTTAGAAATATAAAATATAAAATCAAGTATATAAGTTTAAAAATAATTAACTATTTTTTAATCAATACTAGATTAATATCTCAGCACGTGCACTCCACGCTTGTGTTGATTCAAGTAATATATGATTTAACAAAATAAAAAAATATTATTATAAGAATAAAATAAATATTAAAAATGCAATGACGGTTCAGAGAAACTGATAAGATGCGCGACAGGAGTCAATCTATTAGTTAGCATTCTTGTTGGAATTTAGTGGGAAAATGAATTTCTTGGAATAATGAAAACATGGTAAAGTCTAGTTCCATTAGCCAACAAAGTTGTTGCACTCCCATTCGAGAAATAATTTACGAAAATATTTGGTACCACAACGATGAAACGGGATTCTGGTCCTATGCAGATGATTCCAGAGCTATGTACGACATAGGTCCTAGTTCTTATAGGACCAGTTGTTGCACTAGTACCACTCTCCATTGTAGATGAGATTCTTTCCTTATAGAAGTTTTATGATTTAATGAAACTCAAAAAATTATCACAATGCTCCTGTATCTGAAATCACAATGACACAATAATGTCAATCTATTTTTCGCTTGCTCACTTTCTTCAGTCGAGTTCGAAGTTCAACAACTTTCTTCGTTGAAGAATACCTGAACTTATTATTCAGTATGTAATTAGGAATGATGTTTTAGAAATATAAAATATAAAATATAAAATAAAGAATATAAATTCAAAAATGATTAACGATTTTTCACCGTTATTAGACTAATTTCTCGACACGTGCACTGCATGCTCATATTGATTCAAGTAAAATATGATTTTACTAAATAATAAAAATATTATTAAAAAAATATTGAGTAAATAATTATATATATAAAAATAATATAAATATTGAAAAATGCAATGACGGTACAGAGAAACTAATAAGATGCGCGACAGGAGTCAATCTATTTGTTAGCATTCTTGATGGAATCCAGTGGAAAAACGAATTTATTGGAATAATGGAAACATGGTAGACCCTAGTTTCACTAACCAAAAATGTGTTGTTGCACTTCCATTCGAGAAATAATTTACCAAAATATTTGGTACCACAACGATGAAACATGATTCAAATCTTATATAGATGATTTCAGAGCTATGTGCAACATAGGTCATAGTTCTTACATGACCATTTGTTGCACTAGTACCACGCTCCATTGTAGGTGAGTTTCTTTCCTTTATAGAAGTTTCATGATTTAATGAAGCTCAAAAAATTATCGCAGTGCTCTGTATGCCTGAAATTACAATGATACAGTGATGTCAATCTATTTTTTTCTTGCTCACTTTCGTCAGTAGAGTCCGAAATTCAACAACTTTCTCTGTTGATGCACACCAAAACTTTTTATTCAGTATATATTTATGAACTATGTTTTAGATATATAAAATATAAAAGAAAGTATATAAGTTTAAAAATAATTAAATATTTTTAATTGATATTAGACTGGTTTCTTAGCACGTACACTACATGTTTACATTGAATTGATATTAGACTAGTTTCTCAGCACGTACACTGCACGTTTAAATTGATTCAAGTAATAAATAATTATATAGAATATTAAAAATATTATTAAATAGAATATTGAGTAAATAATTATATATATTAAAATAATATAAATATTGAAAAATGCAATGACAGTACAGAGAAATTGGTAAGATGCGTGAAACGAGTCAATCTATTTGTTAGCATTCCTGCTTGAATTCAGTGGAAAAACAAATTTCTTGGAATAATGAAAACATGGTAGACTCTAGTTCCAATAGCCAACAATGTTCTTGCACTCCCATTCGAGAAATAATTTACCTAAACATTTGGTACCGCAACAATGAAGTAGGATTCTGGTCTTATGTAGATGTTTTCAAAGCTATGTGCGGCATAGGTCATAGTTCTTACAGGACCAGTTGTTGCACTAGTACCATGCTCCATTGTAGGTGAATTTCTTTACTTATAGAAGTTTCATGTCAATCTATTTTTTACTTGTTCAATTTCTTCAGTCGAGTTCCAAGTTCAACAGCTTTCTTCGTTGAAGGACTCCTGAACTTATTATTCAATATGTAATTATGAATTATGTTTTAGAAATATAAGATATAAAATAAAGTATATTAAGTTTAAAAATAATTAACTATTTTTAATTGATACTAGACTACTTTCTCAGCATGTGCACTACACGTTTGCCTTGATTCAAGTTATATATGATTTAACAAAATAGTAAAAATATTATTAAATAAAAATTTTAGTAAGTATTTGTATATAAAAGAATAATATAAATATTAAAAATGCAATGACGGTACAAAGAGATTGGTAAGATGCGCGGCAGGAGTCAATGTATTTATTAGCATTCCTGCTGGAATTTAGTGGGAAAATGAATTTCTTGGAATAATGGAAACATGGTAAAGTCTAGTTCCATTAGCCAACAATGTTGTTGCACTCCCATTCGAGAAATAATTTACGAAAATATTTGATACCACAACGATGAAACAAGATTCTTGTCTTAAGTAGATGATTCCAGAGCTATCCGCAACATAGGTCATAGTTCTTACACGTTGTTGCACTAGTACCACGCTCCATTGTAGGTGAGTTTCTTTCCTGATAGTATTTTCAAGAAATTATAAAACTCAAAAAATTATCACAATGCTCCCTGTACCTGAAATCAATATGATACAAATTACAATGATGTCAATCCATTCTTTGCTTGCTAACTTTCTCCTGTCGAGTTCAAAGTTCAACAACTTTTTTCGTTGATGAACACCAAAACATATTATTCAATATGTAATTATGAATTATGTTTTAGAAATATAAAATATAAAATAAATTAATAAGTTTTAAAATAGTTAACTATCTTGTAATCGATATTAAACTAGATTCTCAGCACGTGCACTGCATGTTTATGTTGATTCAAGTAATATATGATTTTACAAAATTGTAAAAATATTAATAAATATAATATCAAGTAAGTGATTATACATATATAAAAATAATATAAATATTGAAAAATGCAATGTCGGTATAGAGAAACTGGTAAGATGTGCGACAGGAGTCAATCTAGATGTTAGCATTCCTGCTGGAATCCAGTGAAAAAAATGAATTTCTTAGAATAATGAAAACATGGTAAACTCTAGTTTCATAGACCAAAAATATGTTGTTGCACTTCCATTCGAGAAATAATTTACCAAAATATTTGGTACCACAACGATGAAACATGATTCTGATCTTATATAGATGGTTTCAGAGTTATGTGCAGCATAGGTCATAGATTTTACATGACCAGTTGTTACACTAGTACCACGCTCTATTATAGGTGAGTTTCTTTCCTTATAGAAGTTTCATGATTTAATGAAGCTCAAAAAATTAGCGCAATGCTCCCTGTACCTGAAATAACAATGAACAGTGATGTCAATCTGTTTTTCGCTTGCTCAGTTTCTCTAGTCGAGTCCGAAGTTCAACAACTTTCTCCATTGATGAACACCAAAACATGTTATTCAGTATATAATTATGAATTATGTTTTAGATATATTAAATATGAAAGAAAGTATATAAGTTTAAAAATAATTAACTATTTTTTAATTGATATTAGACTAGTTTCTCAGCACGTGCACTGCACGTTAACATAGATTCAAGTATTAAATAATTTTATAAAATATTAAAAATATTATTAAATAGAGTATTGAGTAAATAATTATATATATAAAATAATATAAATATTAAAAAATGCAATGACGGTACAGAGAAACTGGTAAGATGCGTAAAAGAAGTTAAACTATTTGTAAGCATTCCTGTTGGAATTCAGTGGAAAAACGAATTTCTTAAAATAATGAAAACATGGTAAATTCTAGTTTCAATAGCCAACAATGTTCTTGCACTCCCATTCGAGAAATAATTTACCAAAACATTTGGTACCACAATAATGAAGTAGGATTCTTGTCTTATGTAGATGATTCCAGAGCTATGTACGACATAGGTCATAGTTCTTACACGACCAATTGTTGCACTAGTACCACGCTCCATTGTAGGTGAGTTTCTTTCCTTATAGAAGTTTCAGGAAAATATAAAGCTCAAAAAAATATCACAATGCTCCCATACCTGAAATCAATATGATACAAATAATACAATGATATCAATCTATTCTTTGCTTGCTAACTTTCTCCTGTCGAGTTCAAAGTTCAATAACTTTTTTCATTGATGAACACCAAAACTTATTATTCAGTATGTAATTATGAATTATGATTTAGAAATAAAAAATACAAAAATAAATAAATAAGTTTTAATATAATTAACTATTTTGTAATCGATATTAAACTAGTTTCTCAGCACGTGCACTGCACGTTTACGTTGATTCAAGTAATATATGATTTTACAAAATTAAAAAAATATTATTAAATATAATATCGAGTAATTGATTATACATGTATAAAAATGATATAAATATTGAAAAATGCAATACCGGTACTGAGAAACAGGTAAGATGCGCTATAGGAGTCAATCTATTTATTGACATTCCTTCTGAAATTTAGTGAGAAAATAAATTTCTTGGAATAATGAAAACATGGTAAAGTCTAGTTCCATTAGCTAACAATGTTGTTGCACTCCCATTCGAGAAATAATTTACGAAAATATTTGGTACCACAATGATGAAACGAGATTCTGGTCTTAACTAGATGATTCCAGAGCTATGTGCAACATAGGTCATAGTTTTTACATGACCAGTTGTTGCACTAGTATCACACACTATTATAGTTAAGTTTCTTTCCTTATAGAAGTTTCATGATTTAATGAAGCTCAAAAAATTATCACAGTGCTCCCTGTACTTGAAATAACAATGATACAATGATGTCAATCTATTTTTCGCTTACTCACTTTCTCTAGTCGAGTCTGAAGTTCAACAACTTTCTCCCTTGATGAACACCAAAACTTGTTATTCACTATATAATTATGAATTATGTTTTAGATATGTAAAATACAAAAGAAAGTGTATAAGTTTAAAAATAATTAACTATTTTTAATTGATATTAAACTAGTTTCTTAGCACGTGCACTGCACGTTTACATTGATTCAAGTAATAAATAATTTTATAAAATATTATAACTATTATTAAATAGAATATTGAGTAAATAATTATATATATAAAAATAATATAAATATTGAAAGATGCAATGACGGTACAGAGAAACTGGTAAGATGCGTAAAAGGAGTCAAACTATTTGTTAGCATTCCTGCTTGAATTCAATGGAAAAATGAATTTCTTGGAATAATGAAAACATGGTAAACTCTAGTTCCAATAGCCATCAATGTTCTTGCACTCCCATTATCGAAATAATTTACCAAAACATTTAGTACCACAACAATGAAGATGATTCCAGAGCTATGTGAGGCATAGGTCATAGTTCTTACAGGACTAGTTGTTGCACTAGTACCACACTTCATTGTAGGTGAGTTTCTTTCCTTATAGAATTTTCATGATTTAACGAAACTCAAAAAATTATCACAATACTCCCTGTACCATAAATCACAATGATACAATGATGTCAATCTAATTTTTGTTTGTTCACTTTCTTCAGTCGAGTTCCAAGTTAAACAACTTTCTTCATTGAAGAACACCTGAACTTATTATTCAGTATGTAATTATAAATTATGGTTTAGAAATATAAGATATAAAATAAAGTAAATAAGTTTAAAAATAATTAACTATTTTTTAATCGATACTAGACTAGTTTCTCAGCACGTACACTGCACGTTTGCGTTGATTCAAGTTATATATGTTTTTACAAAATAGTAAAAATATTATTAAATAAAATTTTGACTAAGTATTTATATATAAAATAATAATATAAATATTAAAAAATGCAATGACGGAACAGAGAAACTGGTAAGATGCACGACAGGAGTCGATCTATTTGTTAGTATTCCTGCTGGAATTTAGTGGAAAAACGAATTTCTTGAAATAATGAAAACATGGTAAAGTCTAGTTCCATTAGCTAACAATGTTGTTGCACTCCCATTCGAAAAATAATTTACAAAAATATTTGGTTTCATAACGATGAAACAGGATTCTGGCCTTTATGTAGATGATTCCAGAGCTATGCGTGGCATAGTTCATAGTTCTTACACGACCAATTGTTTCTCTAGTACCACGCTCCATTGTAGGTGAGTTTCTTTCCTTATAGAAGTTTCATGATTTTTTGAAGCTCGAAAAATTATCACAATGCTCCCTGTACCTGAAATCAATATGATACAATGATGTCAATCTATTCTTTGCGTGTTAACTTTCTCCTGTCGAGTTTGAAGTTCAACAACTTTCTTCGTTGATAAACACCAAAACTTATTATTCAGTATGTAATTATGAATTATGTTTTAGAAATATAAAATAAATTAATAAGTATTAAAATAATTAACTATTTTTAGTCGATATTAGGCTAGTTTCTCCACACATGCACTGCACGTTTACGTTGATTCAAGTAATGTATGATTTTACAAAATTGTGAAAATATTATTAAATATAATATCGAGTAATTACTTATATTTATAGAAATAAAATATAAATATTGAAAAATGCAATACCGGTACTGAGAAACTGGTAAGATGTGCCACAGGAGTCAATGTATATATTAGCATTTCTGCTAGAATCCAGTGGAAAAATGAATTTCTTGGAATAGTGGAAATATGGTAAACTATAATTTCATTAACCAAAAATATGTTGTTGCACTTCCAATCGAGAAATAATTTACCAAAACATTTGGTACCACAACGACAAAACATGATTATGATCTTATATAGATGATTTCAGAGCTATGTGCAACGTAATTCATAGTTCTTACATGACCAGTTGTTGTACTAGTACTACGCTCTATTGTAGGTGAGTTTCTTTCCTTGTAGAAGTTTCATGATTTAATGAAGCTCAAAAAATTATCATAGTGATCCCTGTACCTGAAATAATAATCATATAGTGATGTCAATCTGTTTTTCGCTTGCTCACTTTCTCCAGTCGAGTTCGAAGTTCAAAAACTTTCTCTATTGATGAACACCAAAACTTGTAATTCAGTGTATAATTATGAATTATGTTTTAGATATATAAAATACAAAATAAAGTATATAAGTTTAAAAAATAATTAACTATTTTTTAATTGATATTAGACTAGTTTCTTAGCATGTGCACTGCACGTTTACATTGATTCATGTAATAAATAATTTTAAAAATACTATAAATATTATTAAATAGAATATTGAGTAAATAATTATATATATAAAAATAATATAAATATTAAAAAATGCAATGACGGTACAGAGAAACTGGTAAGATGTGTAAAAGGAGTCAAACTATTTGTTAGCATTGCTGCTTGAATTCAGTTGAAAAACGAATTTTTGGAATAATAAAAACATGGTAAACTCTAGTTCCAATAGCCAACAATGTTCTTGCACTCCCATTATCGAAATAATTTACCATAACATTTAGTACCACAACAATGAAGTGGGATTCTTATCTTATGTAGATGATTCCAGAGTTATGTGAGGCATAGGTCATAGTTCTTACAGGACCAGTTGTTGTACTAGTACCACACTTCATTGTAGGTGAGTTTCTTTCCTTATAGAATTTTCTTGATTTAATGAAACTCAAAAAATTATCACAATGCTCCCTGTACCATAAATCACAATGATACAATGATGTCAATCTAATTTTTGCTTGTTCAGTTTCTTCAGTCGAGTTCCAAGTTAAACAACTTTCTTCGTTGAAGAACACCTGAACTTATTATTCAGTATGTAATTATAAATTATGTTTTAGAAATATAAGATATAAAATAAAGTATATAAATTTAAAAATAATTAACTATTTTTTAATCGATACTAGACTAGTTTCTCAGCACATGCACTGCACGTTTGCGTTGATTCAAGTTATATATGTTTTTAAAAAATAATAAAAATATTATTAAATAGAATTTTGGGTAAGTATTTATATATAAAAGAATTATATAAATATTAAAAAATGCAATGACGGTACAGAGAAACTGGTAAGATGCGCGACATGAGTCAATCTATTTGTTAGCATTCCTGCTGGAATTTAGTGGAAAAACGAATTTCTTGAAATAATGAAAATATTGTAAAGTCTAGTTCCATTATCCAACAATGTTGTTGCACTCCTATTTGAGAAGTAATTTATGAAAATATTTGGTTCCATAACGATGAAACAGGATTCTGGACTTTATGTAGATGATTCCAGAACTATGTGCGGCATTGTTCGTAGTTCTTACACGCCTAATTGATTCACTAGTACCATTCTCCATTATTGGTGAGTTTCTTTCCTTATAGAATTTTCATGATTAATTGAAGATCGAAAAATTATCACAATGCTCTCTGTACCTGAAATCAATATGATACAATGATGTCAATCTATTCTTTGCGTGTTAACTTTCTCCTGTCGAGTTTGAAGTTCAACAACTTTCTTCGTTGATGAACACCAAAACTTATTATTCAGTATGTAATTATGAATTATGTTTTGGAAATATAAAATATAAAATAAATTAATAAGTATTAAAATAATTAACTATTTTTAGTCAATATTAGGCTTGTTTCTCCACACATGCACTGCACGTTTACGTTGATTCAAGTAATGTATGATTTTACAAAATTTTGAAAATATTATTAAATATAATATCGAGTAATTTCTTATATTTATAGAAATAATATGAATATTAAAAAATGCAATACCGGTACTGAGAAACTGGTAAGATGCGCGACAGGAGTCAATTTATATATTAGCATTTCTGGTGGAATCCAGTGGAAAAATGAATTTCTTGGAATAATGAAAACATGGTAAACTCTAGTTTCATTAACCAAAAATGTGTTGTTGCACTTTCATTCGAGAAATAATTTACCAAAACATTTGGTACCTCAACGATGAAATATGATTATGATCTTATATAGATGATTTCAGAGCTATGTGCAACATAATTCATAGTTCTTACATGACCAGTTGTTGCACTAGTACTTCGCTCTATTGTAGGTAAGTTTCTTTCCTTATAGAAGTTTCATGATTTAATGAAGCTCAAAAAATTATCATAGTGCTCCCTGTACCTAAAATAATAATGATACAGTGATGTCAATTTGCTTTTCGCTTGCTCACTTTCTCCAGTTGAGTCCGAAGTTCAACAACTTTCTCCGTTGATGAACACCAAAGTTATTCAAAATATAATTATGAATTATGTTTTAGATATATAAAATATAAAAGAAAGTTTATAAGTTTAAAAATAATTATATATTTTTTAATTGATATTAGACTGATTTCTCAGCACGTACACTGCACATTTACATTGATTCAAGTAATAAATAATTTTATAAAATATTGTAAATATTATTAAACTGAATAATGAGTAAATAATTATATATATATATATATATATACAAATCGTATAAATATTGAAAAATGCAATGA
This sequence comes from Capsicum pubescens, assembly GCA_030864215.1. NCBI lineage: Eukaryota > Viridiplantae > Streptophyta > Magnoliopsida > Solanales > Solanaceae > Capsicum > Capsicum pubescens. The sequence goes on along the minus strand of CM061543.1, from coordinate 3,678,812 downwards.
CGGTACAGAGAAACTGGTAAGATGCGTGAAAGGAGTCAAACTATTTGTTAGCATTCCTGCTTGAATTCAGTGGAAAAACTAATTTCTTGGAATAATGAAAACATGGTAAACTCTAGTTCCAAAAGCCAACAATGTTCTTCCACTCCAATTCGAGGAATAATTTACCAAAACATTTGGTACCTCAACAATGAAGTAGGATTCTGGTCTTATGTAGATGATTTCAGATCTATGTGCGGCATAGGTCATAGTTCTTACAGGACCAATTGTTGCACTAGTACCACGCTCCATTATAGGTGAGTTTCTTTCCTTATAGAAGTTTATTGATTTAATGAAACTCAAAAAATTATCACAATGCTCCCTGTACCTGAAATCACAATGATACAATGATATCAATCTAGTTTTTGCTTGTTCACTTTCTTCAGTCGAGTTTCAAGTTAAACAGATTTATTCGTTGAAGAACACCTGGACTTATTATTCAGTATGTAATTATGAATTATGAATTATGTTTTAGAAATATAAGATATAAAATAAAGTATATAAATTTAAAAATAATTAACTATTTTTAATCGATACTAGACTAGTTTCTCAGCACATGCACTGCACGTTTGTGTTGATTCAAGTTATATATGATTTTACAAAATAGTAAAAATATTATTAAATAGAATTTTGAGTAAGTATTTATATATAAAAGAATAATATAAATATTAAAAAATTCAATGACGGTACAGAGAAGCTGGTAAGATGCGCAACAGGAGTCAATCTATTTGTTAGCATTCCTGCTGGAATTTAGTGGGAAAACGAATTTATTGGAATGATGAAAACATGGTAAAGTCTAGTTTCATTAGACAACAATGTTGTTGCACTCCCATCCGAGAAATAATTTACGAAAACATTTGGTACCATAACGATGAAAAGGGATTCTGGTCTTATGTAGATTATTCCATAGCTATGTGCGACATAGTTCATAGTTCTTACACGACCAATTTTTTCACTAGTAACACGCTCCATTGTAGGTGGGTTTGTTTCGTTATAGAAGTTTCATGATTTTATGAAGCTCGAAAAATTATCATAATGCTCCCTGTACCTGAAATCAATACGATACAATGATGTCAATCTATTCTTTGTGTGTTAACTTTCTCTTGTCTAGTTTGAAGTTCAACAACATTCTTCGTTTATTAACACCAAAATTTATTATTCATTTTGTATTTATGAATTATGTATTAGAAATATAAAATAAATTAATAAGTTTTAAAATATTTAACTACTTTTAATCGATATTAGACTAGTTTCTCCACACATGCACTGCACGTTTACGTTAGTTCAAGTAATGTATGATTTTACAAAATTGTAAAAATAATATTAAATATAATATCGAGGAACTACTTATATTTATAGAAATAATATAACTATTGAAAAATGCAATATCGGTACTGAGAAACTGGTAAGATGCGTGACAGGAGTCAATCTATATGTTAGCATTCCTGCAGGAATCCAGTGGAAAAATGAATTTCTTGAAATAATGGAAACATGGTAAACTCTAGTTTCATTAACAAAAAATGTGTTGTTGCACTTCTATTCGAGAAATAATTTACCAAAACATTTGGTACCACAATGATGAAACATGATTATGATCTTATATAGATGATTTCAAAACTATGTGCAGCATAATTCATAGTTCTTACATGACCAGTTGTTGCACTAGTACCACACTCTATTGTAGGTAAGTTTCTTTCCTTATAGAAGTTTCATGATTTAATGAAGCTAAAAAAATTATCACAATGCTCCCTATACCTGAAATAACAATGATACAGTGATGTCAATCTGCTTTTCGCTTGCTCACTTTCTCTAGTCGAGTCCGAAGTTTAATAACTTTCTCCATTGATGAACACCAAAATTTGTTATTCAACATATACAACAACAACAACAAACCCAGTATAATCCCACATAGTGGGGTCTGGGGAGGGTAGAATGTACGCAGACTATACCACTACCTCTGAAGAAGTAGAGAGGCTATTTCCGATAGACCCCCGGCTAAAGAAAGGGACCGCGATCGAAGTCCAAACATCTAAAGCATACAACTTGATAAAATAAACATGTTACAACAACCACAAAAAGGACATTAACCAACAAAGTCACCCTCCCAACCCTAGCAATACCAACCAAGATACATAAAACTCTTCTACCGCCCACCTATTGCCTGACCACACCCCTTAACCCTCTACGCTAATACTCTTCCTCCAAACCTTCCTAATTAGGGTCATGTCCTCAATGAGCCGTAATTGCTCCATGTCACTTCTAATCACTTCTCTCCAGTATTTCTTAGGTCTACCCCTACCCCGCCTAAAACCATCCAAGGTAAACCTCTCACACCTACGAACTGGAGAATCCGTGCCCCTTCTCATCACATGCCCAAACCATCTCAAACTCCCTTCCCGAATCTTATCCTCCACCGATGCCACTCCCACCTTCTCTCGAATGATCTCATTCCTAACCCTATCTGCCCTCGTGTAACCACACATCCAACGTAACATCCTCATTTCAGCCACCTTCAGCTTCTGGATGTGAGAACTCTTAATAGGCCAACACTCTGAGCTGTACAACATAGTCGGTTGAACTGTAACTCTGTAGAATTTGCTTTTAAGATTGAGAGGCACCTTCCTATCGCATAGAATTCTCGAGGCAAATTTCCATTTCAACCAGCCCACCCCAATACGGTGAGATACATCCTCATCAATCTCTCCATTCCCCTGAATCATAGACCCAAGATACTTAAAACTATACCTCTTACACACCACCTGAGAATCCAACTGCACTACCACCTCGTCCTCATGCTTCGTGTTACTAAACTTGCACTCCAAGTACTCCTTCTTAGTCCTACTCAACCTGAATCCTTTAGTTTCAAGGGTTTGTCTCCAAACCTCCAACTTATCATTAACACCTCGCCGAGACTCATCAATCAAGACTACATCATCCACAAAAAGCATACACCATGGCACCTCTCCTTGAATGCTCCATGTCAACACATCCATAACTGCAACGAATAAAAACGGACTAAGAGTTGATCCCTAGTGAAACCCTATCAGGATTGGAAAATGCTTGGAATCCCCTCCGACAATCCTTATCCGAGTCTTCGTCCCCTCGTACATGTCCCTAATTCAACATATAATTATGAATTATGTTTTAGATATATAAAATATAAAAGAAAGTAAATAAGTTTAAAAATAATTAACTATTTTTAATTAATATTAGACCAGTTTCTCAGCACGTGCACTGCACGTTTACATTGATTCAAGTAAAATATGATTTTACTTAATAATAAAAATATTATTAAAAGGAATATTGGGTGAATAATTATATATATAAAAATAATATAAATATTAAAAAATGCAATGACGGTACAGAGAAACTGCTAAGATGCGTGAAAGGAGTCAATCTATTTGTTAGAATTCCTGTTGGAATTCAGTGGAAAAATGAATTTCTTTGAATAATGAAAACATGGTAAACTCTAGTTCCAATAGCCAACAATGTTCTTCCACTCCAATTCGAGAAATAATTTACCACAACATTTGGTACCACAACAATGAAGTAGGATTCTGGTCTTATGTAGATGATTCCAGATCTATGAGCGGCATAGGTCGTAGTTCTTACAGGACCAGTTGTTGCACTAGTACCAAGATCCATTACAGGTAAGTTTATTTCCTTATAGAAATTTCATGATTTAATGAAACTCAAAATATTATCACAATGTTCCCTGTACCTGAAATCACAATGATACAATGATGTCAATCTATTTTTTGCTTGTTCACTTTCTTCAGCCGAGTTCCAACTTCAACAGCTTTCTTCGTTGAAGAACGCATGAACTTATTATTCAGTGTATAATTATGAATTATGTTTTAGAAATATGAGATATAAAATAAAGTATATAAGTTTAAAAATAATTAACTATTTTTTAATCGATACTAGACTAGTTTCTAAGCACGTGCATTGCACGTTTGCGTTGATTCAAGTTATATATGATTTTACAAAATAGTAAAAATATTATTAAATAGAATTTTGAGTAAGTATTTATATATAAAAGAATAATATAAATATCAAAAGATGCAATGACGGTACAGAGAAACTGGTAAGATGCGCGACAGACGTCAATCTATTTGTGAGCATTCCATCTGGAATTTAGTGGGAAAACGAACTTCTTGGAATAATGAAAACATGACAAAGTCTAGTTCCATTAGCCAACAATGTTGTTGCACTCCCATTCGAGAAATGATTTACGAAAACATTTGGTACCACAATGATGAAACGGGATTCTAGTGTTTTGTAGATGATTCCAGAGCTATGTGCGGCATAGGTCATAGTTCTTACACGACCAATTGTTGCACTAGTACCACGCTCCATTGTAGGTGAGTTTCTTTCGTTGTAGAAGTTTCATGATTTTTTGAAGCTCGAAAAATTATCACAATGCTCCCTGTACCTGAAATCAATATGATACAATAATGTCAATCTATTCTTTGCGTGTTAACTTTCTCCTGTCAAGTTCAAAGTTCAACAACTTTTTTTGTTGATGAACACGAAAACTTATTATTCAGTATGTAATTATGAATTATGTTTTAGAAATATAAAATATAGAATAAATTAATAAGTTTTAAAATAATTAACTATTTTGTAATCGATATTAAACTAGTTTCTCAGCACGTGCATTGCACGATTACGTTGATTCAAGTAATATATGATTTAAGAAAATTGTAAAATTATTATTAAATATAATATCGAGTAAGTGATTTTTACCACCCCGCCAAATTGTCCATGCGTTAGTCTCATTTATTTTTACTTCCTAAGTGAGTAAAGTTTAAACCATATATAATTTCCTTAATTTTGAGTCTCTATCAAGTAGGAAATTGAATAATCTTTCCGTTGATATAAGATTTGCCCAAATCCGATACCCGGGCAAGGAGTTATGGATAAATTTAAGTCCTATTCGTAAAACACCGTCATTTTGGTGCTTGGTGCATCGCGGAGGGGGTATCTTTAACAATTATCAAATTTCAGTAGCCTAGCGCGATTGTGGCGCGTCGCACTGAAGTTTCAGGTCCCAACCAGTGGGACAACGCGATGGCCCCGCATCGCGGTGACCCCAAGAATCTCATTCGTCAATTTCCAGTAATCCACCACGATAGTGGCGCGTCGCGGTGGCCCATAAAATTGGGCTTTCAGTTATATTTTATTCCATCTCATTAAGGGTATACTAGGTATTTTCCATCCCTTATCAGCTTAAACACGAGATTATACTCCCAAGTGACCATATTATTCATATTTTCTTCAAAAATTCACAAGAACACTCTCTAGGGTTTTAAACTAAAAATTCAATTAACTCAAGATTCAACAGTGGATTTTCGAAACTTATTGAAGATTTGGAATCCCCAAACCGTAGGCTTCAAGAATCATCCATAAAATTTCTAAATTGAGGTACGTGGGGTTTATCCTAAAACTACATGGGCTTGTTGAAAACACCCAATTATGATTTTAAAAATCATCAAGCATGAATTTGTTAAAGGGGTTTTGAGATCCATGATTTTATTATGCTTTATACATGTTTAATGATATTGTTGTTTTGGCCTTTAGGCCCTATCCCCTTAAATTGATTTACACATATAAGTATATGTATGAAACTTGAAATTTCAGATTTGTTTGAGAGCACAAATAATGAAAATCCCTCTCTTGTGATAACCTTATGTTTATGATCTTATGGCGATTGATTGAAATGCATGATTCACGGCTTGAAAATAGTTTACTCAAATACCATAGTATTTTGAGAATGATTTAGAGATTTATGATAGGGAGTTTCTTGATGTAAATATATTTTATTAAAAGAGAAAGATTTGCATGAGATCAAGAGATTTGACACGGGCACCTTGCATCATTGAAAGTTTGACAAAGAGAGTTGCATATATGTGTTTACCTGAGTTTTAAAGAAAGAGTTCTTTGAAATAATTTATTGATATGGTGGTCTCGAATTTATGTTTTGGAAACAGAGAGTATAATATGCCAATAATGGCTCAGAGATGTGACTTGCAAGTCAATGGTATGCAATACCATAAGTATGTATGCCATAAAATAGTATGTTTTTCAGAGTTTGATTTCAGAGAATGCATGTTTTAAAGAGTTGAAACAGGGCTTAAAGAGGGTTAGGTGGTTAGACGAAGAAGGTTTGAGTTCAAGTAACTCTTCAACTAAAACCGTGATTTGCCGATCCGGATATAGTATTTTATGCTAGCGACGGCCGTGTGGCGTAGCAGAGTCAGAGACTCCAACCCTTGCAGCACACTTGGGTTGGGGGCTTCCCCGCCGAGTCAATGGCGGATTCCATACAGCCCGTGGAATTTCAGAGTTTTAGGGTATACCACCTAGTGCAGAAGTAAAAGAAAGAGTATCACAGAGTTTAGATGATTTTAGAGAGTCTTTCAGAAATGCCCATGTGATTTCTTACCATATGATATGTTTATGAACTGTTCTAAATTGCTCTCATATATGTTGAATATAAATTATTATTTTGGATTTTCTCTATATACCAGTACAATTGTATTGATCCCTACCTCCCAGGTTCGGAGGCTCAGTCTAGGGGTCCATCTAATCAGTAAAGTATTCCAGAGAGAAACAATCTGTGCAGTGGTGAGCCTTCTATGTTACAGAAGTCCTGTCATCTCAGATTATGTTATTCCTTTGTTTTGGTCTACTGGGGTCCTTGTCCCAGCTTTTTAGAGAGTTATCTTTAGATTATGTAGTAGAGATTTCGCAGACTGTTCCAGAAGTTGTTTAGTTGATTTCGGATTTCATTCCATATGGTTAAACTGAATCTAGAGTATGACCATGTTTCCGTATCAGATTATAATTCCATATTTTATTTTATTATATGAATGTTGTGCATGATTACCAGATCAGATAGAGTAGGACGTTCGGGCCTTCATGGTTTGGGATGTCCGTCACGGCCAGGCCCTAGTTCGGGTTGTGACAAACTTGGTATCAAAACATGGTTCATGGTCCCAGGGTGTCTGCGAAATAACGTCGGGTAGAATCTTGTTTATGGGTGTGTAGCACGCCACACTTATAAGCCGGAGGCTACTAGGAGTTTAGGAATATTTTCCTTCTTTGTGGTTTAGTTTGTGATTCAGAGTCTGAATTGTCCCCTAATCAATGGTCTCCTGTGTTTCAGAAAAATAATCATGCCTCCCCGTCGTACTATCGATTAGAATGCACAGACAGATGAGGTCCGTCCCACACATGGGATGAGGACCCAAAATAGATCTCAGACTTCAGAGATTGATGGTACTCCGGGAGTCCCACCTACTCAGACCAGCCCACCTAGGGCACCCAGAGCTCCCCTGACGGGGACTAACCGCACTCAGCCTCTCGAGAGAGAGGTATCTTGTAATGCCCCAAAATCAGGTTCCAAGACATCACACGGTGCTTAGGATCACAAGTGACCCCAAGCTAACCCTTCTACTGGCATAACTCATTAGCAACTAAACAAAAAGTATAAATCTATACAAATATGCGGAAAATAACTCTTTTCTGAATATGATAGATACAAAACTAAATTTACAAGATTACAACTCTGCTTTTACAACCAAAACTGAAACAGAATACATCAACTTCTACTGACTGTCTATGAAGCCTCTACTAGTACTGACTATAGGTAGCTGGGTCATGACTCTCGACTATCCTAACTCAATACGGCTGGATAAAAAAAATACATCACTTCTCAAACTGTATAACTAACTCAAGCCCTTGAATCAAAAGGGCTCATCACCTGCTGACTGGATGCCGCGAACTGACTGGATCTGAAGATGTACACTATACCTTATACCTACATTCTGAGAAAATGTAGCCCATATACGAATATGTGGGTCAATACCATGAAAACGTACCGAGCATATGGGGGTGCAATGAATATATAAAATAATATCTTAATATCATCACAGTTTATAAAATTATACATGCTGATATAAATGACTCACTTAGCTCGAATTAAAATCATCATAATCATAAGAGAGTAAAATATATCGGGTGAAACATGTGAGTCATCATAATAAATCTCAATTCACTTTCATCGCAATTCCAATTCATCAAAGCAATCAAATCTCATGACAAATATCTTTAGAATATATAGTCTTTAAATCTTTCGAAAACAATGACTTTCTCAAACTCAATATTTTAAGCAATTATATTTTCATCTCAGATAGAAGAATACACACACACATTGGGAGTCTCTTATAACCAACATAAATCATATGAGCTACATGGAGTCCAACGTCTTACCCACGTTGGGGAGAGCTGTCCTATCCTTGCCATCGGAGTAGGACCTTAAATCGTCAATCCAAACACTAGTGATCACTATATAAATCAGCCTCTGGCTCACATCCTACGGGGGCACGTAGTTCTAGAAAAGTACCAAATCCTGCTATACCTCCCGCTCGGTGCTAAAGACTACTCCCAGACTTAGCTCAGATCTTTTCAAAAGAAAATCCACTAACAAACATTTCAACAATTCACAACGGGAGTCATCATACTACCCTTTTTATAATAATCAATAAAAGTGGATTTCTTTTCTCATCTCGGGTTCAAAAACACCCCTTTTTACGACCGAAAGGTCAAAGCTTCTTCATCATTTCAACTAATTTAATTTTCAAGGTAGTTATAACATATGATTTCTCAAAATAATAAACTCAAATAGGGTTCCAAAAATCCATACATCAATATCATCATAAAACCTTTCAAAGTTTCATACTTTATGACATAAGCATAAAAATAATCACGTAAAACTTAAATTTTCAGCTTTATAGGTAACCATATCAACATTCTCATGAAACATCGTAAGGTATAAAATTCTTATATTCAAGTTCGTAGTAAAAAATATCAAATCATACATCTTTGTAAAGAAAATTAACTTTGGGATTCAAATCTCATTGTGCTTATAGCACACAATTTCTCAAAGTACAATTTCAAAGGGGGTTCGAAGACCCATATATCAATATCACGATAAAATCTCTCAAGAATCATGCTTGTCATCATAAACATATATAAATTACTTTAAAATCTGGAAATTTCAGCTTTTTGTACAATAATATCATCATTCTCATATAATTCCACTTCTAAAATATCAAAAGTATCATAGTCTCATGAGAATCAATGTAGAGTATAAATTTATGCTTCAGATTCATGATAGAACATGTAAAAATCCATAACTTCGTAAAAGAAAAATATTTTTGGGCACAAGAACGAAAGGGTGTTCTTGTTTAAAAACCCCACATACCTTAAACTTGAAGCTTTGAATGACTCTTCGAATGACGTAATGCTATTCAGGAACTTTTGGGTGTCCCTCGTAGCCTTCGTAACGGGGATTCTGAATATGTAAAAATTATAGAATTCTCACGGTTGAATCTCTAGCTATTGGAGTTTTTATGTTGAAACCCTAAAGGTTGTTCTTGGTGATTTTGAGAGAAAGTAAACTTATTTTGATATTGTGGGAGTTTAATCCCGTGTTATAGACATATATAGGGGTGTTTTTGGCACTTGGAAGTGAGGTATGCGGCGCACAACCCATGGCAGACCTTAAGGTGTGCGTCGCACACCTTATGGAAGACATTTAAGTGTGTCTCGCACTCCCAATCGCACACATTTGATTGGGCGGCTCATTGCCCATCGCATATCCTTACTGCCTCTCACAAAAATGGGCGTAACTCTTCGCTCGGGTATCGAATTTTTGCGAAATTGGTATCATTGGAAAGATAATTCAATTATATACAATTTTATAGGTATTGGGATGAAAAATTCCATGTATATTAAGATATATTCACGTTTGAAGTTGACCCTTGTAGAATTGAATGTCAAACTTTGGATGAATCAATTGGTCTTAGCTCAACCTTGTTGTAGGTCATTGCTATAAACATTTTCCACCTCTAAACTACTCCATAGACTAGGATAATGATCATGAAACTTGTATTCACGTGAGAATCACTTGGATTAGAGCTTAGACGCGCAGGAACGACGGTTAGAATTCTAGCACGAAAATATGGGGTATTACATTATCTCCCCCTTGGGAACATTCGTCCTCTAATATGGATAATTAAGCTGAAACACAGAGGAATCTCACTTTAAGCTAACTTGTACAACTGATATAAACTAAATCACTAAATATCAAACATAATGAGTCACTAAACTGATCTGGAAGTGCATGAATTCTCATGAAAATAGCTATATAGCTAAGATAGAAACGAGAGTGTCAACTTATGAGTAACCATTACTTTGCACTGGATCTGATCTCATGAGAAAGGATGAGAGGTTTATGACATGAAAACTCGGGGTATTACAACATCCCTCTCTTGGGATCGTTCGTCCCCGAATGATAATAATTTGATGAAAATACTAGGAAGAGACTGTGATACTACACAGGATACTTACGAACTGAATCATGACTTAATATCTGAAACTGAAACTGATGCATGAACTGAGCTGAATTCATAATTTAATTGGACAAAAACACATTGCCTTTTGGAATGTACATACGTATAAGACTGCGGATAGTAAGACTAGCTGGAAAATTAAGAATCTATAGGAGCTTATCTCCTTGCTTGCTAAACTAGATTGCAGGCTATATGGACTGGATCATACTGACTACCCATACTCAAATGGAGTATTTCTTTTGCACTTTTCTACGAAATTCTATTGACATTAGGGAGCAAAGAATTTTGGGCATGCTCTGAACAAGACATTTGACTAAGGAATTACAACATTGATATAACTCTATAGCATGGAATATAATTATATAACTCATAAACTAGGATAGGATTGCTAGGCCGTAGGCAACGCAACTTCTTACTTTCAAGCTTAGCATCACTTCTCAAATGCTTTCTCAACTATACTATTCCCCTTAAATACCATACTCATTTGATTCAACTTATAATTCTCATATTGGTACTGCGAAATCTTTCTACTAAGGTCTAAACTAAACTAAGTTCTCTCACCATGGTCAAGACTAACTCAAAAATCATAAGATACAACATGCCACTCCACAATACTAGTCTAAACCACACGATTCAATATTCTATATCTTCTTAGAGCTCACACCCTAAGCGTAACATGCCTTACCACTTCAATGACTAATTCAAAACTCTTGATATGGATTCACTAGCGCATATTGCATTCATCCTCTTACACTCAACATGACATTCAAGCCTATCATTAAAATCACATATAACTTTAAGGCAAACGCCCCTAAAGGCATACTCCGCATATCTCTAAACCTTTAACAATAACAATTTTCTTGCACTATTCTTAGAAACATACACCCAATCTCTAACTAATCTTAACATGTATCAAAGACTTGGCCTCAATCTTACTTCACACTTTAGCCTTAGATAGAAAAACATAAATAATCTTTCTTAATGAGGGTCATCAACTCTCTCACATCTAAACCATTGCTTATCCACTATCATCACCACTATCTTAACATAGGAAGAGGTCACCGAAGTGCTAACACATATGAATTAGAAGCACAAAAACTACAATACATAACATTAACACTTATCTTTGTCCTGAGGAATAAAATATCAAAGGCATGGATTCATTAAAGAAATCTAAGCTGAGGACATGCATGATATAATGCGAACTTCACTAGTATCATGAGTTTAAAAACTGGTCATACTCTGAAACATGAGTTCATACTTATCATGAGCTATTCAACATAAGACTGGAGTTCATAGATTCATAAGAGATAACTCAAATCACAGAGTGAAGCTGTTACATGCTTGCTAGAAGTTGAGAATGGGCTTGAGCACACATGATAGGTATAAGCATAGGCCTGTGGCATGGAGTTGTCAAGCAAGTGATGGATTTGGTGTCGTAATGACTGAAATCCAAGGAATACTCTAGAGTAAGAAGGGATCACTATCTCATCATAACTCATTATTGACATGTATCACAATCTAATTCTCAAAACTCGGTTTGGTTCTTCACTAACCATCTCCCCCTTAGGTCAAAGCTGGTATTCTAAGTATGATGGTCTACTCCATATCCTCGAGATTAAGCCATAATTTCATAATCTGTTAACACATCCTCCTTCTTCACATCATTACTATTTACCCATCTTCATACCTAAATTACTTTCATAGCTCTATAAATTTCAACTAAACTTCCTCTTGCAATCTCAGGAAAGCCTAAATTAACAATACTCAACCACCAAGTACTTCCATCAAAACCTATACTTTCCTAGCACAACAAATACCATCAATAACTCTTTTCATACTTCAAGAAAACAACAACCCACCTTAACCAATAATCTCCTTCTCTAACTTCACTAAACTAACAAACAAGGGTATATCACTTCATTACTAATTCAATCATAAGCAAAAATTCAGCTATACATATTCAATAAATCGCCCTTACCACCATTCTTGCCACTACACTTCTAAACCCACAAGTTCAACTAACACAAGACTTTCAACTAAACGTTATTATTTCTGTCACTACACAGAAACCCACACTTTCAACTAACACCAGAACAACAAGATAAACAACAAGTTGCTAGTGAATCGAAATAGGCCTCACACGGCTTATCTAGACTTTGATTTTGTGTTTTGATTAAGAAAATTATATGAATAACAAAGCAACTAATGCTAGTGAATCAAAATAGTCCTCACACGGCTTCACTAGACTTTGGTTTTATATTTTTGAACGTGAAAATGAGATAAATAATAAAGCAAATATGCTAGTGAATCGAAATAGGCCCCACATGGCTTCACTAGACTTTGATTTTTCACAAACATAATGATAACAAGATTACATAATACAAGAGATAGAAACTTGACACACAACATTCAACGATCTAAGGATACACCTTACTCTGTCTTAATTAAATAACTCATAAGAACGAGGGCATAACTTAAATTTGAAGGACTTACAACACACTAGAAGGCTCCTCTCAAGCCACTTAATAAAACTTCTGAAACTTCTGCCAGCAAATATAAGAGCATTATCTGGGGAGGAAATTGAAACTTGCCGAACATGTTACCTCAAGAACAGTACATAGATAGAGAAGTATAGATTATCATTATGGATTATAAGGAGAAATTCAAAAGAACATCTGACTCAGTCTTTGTGCATAATTTCTACAGACCTGATAAAATACTTCAATATTCGGGACTCAAAAGTACTGACAGGATACTTTCTAGCTCTCTTACAGTCCCATAAATATCTATGGAGAATGAAGCTCAACTATTTCTGATACCTTGGAAATGAGGCAGAGTTGTCCAGAATAGAGTAAGATAAGAATTTATATAAGTTTCTTGAAGAACCTTTTCATGGCATGGTCCTAGACTTGAAAGAAGGGAAACATTTCCTAAATGCCCTGTAGCCTCTCGAAGAAAAGTACAGACGTCTCTGTACCGTTCCGCAAGACTCTACTAGACACGACTTCATAGACACCCTAGGACACTTGAACTCTGTGCTCTGATACCATGTTTGTAACGCTTCAAAATTGGGTCCCGAGACATCACACGGTGCTTAGGATCACAAGTGACCCCAAGCTAACTCTTATACTGGCATAACTCATAAGCAACTGAATAAAAAGTATAAATCTGTACAAATCTGCGGAAAATAACTTTTTTCTGAATATGACTTATACAAAACTAAATTTAACAGATTACAACTCTGCTTTTACAACCAAAATAGAAATGGAATACATCAACTTCTACTGACTGTTTATGAAGCCTCTACTAATACTGACTATAGGTAGCTGGGTCATGACTCCCGACTATCCTAACTCAATACGGTTGGATAAAGAAAATACATCACTTCTCGAACCGTATAACTAACTCAAGCCCTTGAATCAAAAGGGCGCATCACCTGCTGATCGGATGTCGCGGATTGACTGGATCTGAAGATGTACACTATACCTTGTACCTACATTCCGAGAAAATGTAGTCCACGTACGAATATGTGGGTCAGTACCATGGAAACGTACCGAGCATATGGGGTGCAATGCATATATAAAATAATATCTAAATATCATCACAGTTTATAAAATTATGCATGCTGATATAAATGACTCACTTAGCTCGAATTAAAATCATCATAATCATAAGAGAGTAAAATATATAGCTCGAATTAAAATCATCATAATCATAAGAGAGTAAAATATATCGGGTGAAACATGTGAGTCATCATAATAAATCTCAATTCACTTTCATCTCAATTCTAATTCATCAAAGCAATCAAATCTCATGACAAATCTCTTTAGAATATATAGTCTTTAAATCTTTCGAAAACAATGACTTTCTCAAACTCAATCTGTTAAGCAATTATATTTTTATCTCAGATAGAAGAATACACACACACTGGGAGTCTCTTATAACCGACATAAACCATGTGAGCTACATGAAGTCCAACGTCTTACCCACGTTGGGGAGAGCTGTCCTATCCTTTCCATCGGAGTAGGACCTTAAATCGTCGATCCAAACACTAGTGATCACTATATAAATCAGCCTATGGCTCACATCGTACGGGGGCACGTAGTTCTAGAAAAGTACCAAATCCTGCTATACCTCCCGCTCGGTGCTAAAAACTACTCCCGGACTTAGCTCAGATCTTTTCAAAAGAAAATCCACTAACAAACATTTCAACAATTCACAACGGGAGTCATCATGCTACCCTTTTTATAATAATCAATAAAAGTGGATTTCTTTTCTCATCTCGGGTTCAAAAACACCCCTTTTTACGACCGCAAGGTCAAAGCTTCTTCATCATTTCAACTAATTTAATTTTCAAGGTAGTTATAACATATGATTTCTCAAAATAATAAACTCAAATAGGGTTCCAAAAACCCATACATCAATATCACCATAAAACCTTCCAAAGTTTCATACTTTATGACATAAGCATAAAACTAATCACGTAAAACTTAAATTTTCAGATTTATAGGTAACCATATCAACATTCTCATGAAACATCGTAAGGTATAAAATTCATATATTCAAGTTCGTAGTAAAACATATCAAATCATATATCTTTGTAAAGAAAATTAACTTTGGGATTCAAATCTCATTGTGCTTATAGCACACAATTTCTCAAAGTACAATTTCAAAGGGGGTTCGAAGACCCATATATCAATATCACGATAAAATCTCTCAAGAATCATGCTTGTCATCATAAACATATATAAATTACTTTAAAATCTGGAAATTTCAGCTTTTTGTACAATAATATCATCATTCTCATATAATTCCACTTCTAAAATATCAAAAGTATCATAGTCTCATGAGAATCAATGTAGAGTATAAATTTATGCTTCAAATTCATGATAAAACATGTAAAAATCCATAACTTTGTAAAAGAAAAATATTTTTGGGCACAAGAACGAAAGGGTGTTCTTGTTGAAAAACCCCACATACCTTAAACTTGAAGCTTTGAATGACTTTCCGAATGACGTAATGCTATTCAGGAACTTTTGGGTGTCCCTTGTACCCTTCGTAACGGGGATTCTGAATATGTAAAAATTATAGAATTCTCACGGTTGAATCTCTAGCTATTGGGGTTTTTATGTTGAAACCCTAAAGGTTGTTCTTGGTGATTTTGAGAGAAAGTAAACTTATTTTGATGTTGTGGGAGTTTAATCCCGTGTTATAGACATATATAGGGGTGTTTTTGGCACTTGGAAGTGAGGTATGCGGCGCACAATTCATGGCAAACCTTAAGGTGTGCGTCGCACACCTTATGGAAGACATTTAAGTGTGCCTCAAACTCCCAATCGCACATATTTGATTGGGCGGCGCATTGCCCATCGCACATCCTTACTGCCCTCACAAAAATGGGCATAATTCTTCGCTCAGGTATCGGATTTTTGCGAAATTGGTATCGTTGCAAAGATAATTCAATTATCTACAATTTGATAGGTCTTGTGATGAAAAATTCCATGTCTATTAAGAGATATTCACTTTTGAAGTTGTCCCTTGTAGAATCGAATGTCAAACTTTGGATGAATCAATTGGTCTTAGCTCAACCTTGTTCTAGGACATTGTTATAAACATTTTCCACCTCTAAACTACTCCGTAGACTAGGATAATGATCATGCAACTTGTATTCACGTGATAATCACTTGGATTAGAGGTTAGACGCGCTGGAATAACGGTTAGAATTCTAGCATAAAAATACGAGGTATTACATATCTAATGCAGAATTCAGGCAGTCCATTCATATACTTGCACAGTTGATAGACACACAGACTCAACGGTCGAAAGATACTGGATCTGCATTTGTTATGTCTGAGGCTACAAGAGTAGGCCAATTCATGAGAATGAACCCGCCCAAGTTTACTGGTACCAAGGTAAAAGAGGATCCACATGAGTTTGTGGACGAGATGGAGAAGATATCTAAGGTGATGCATGTAGATGAGGTAGAGGGGGTTGAGTTGGCAGCTTTCCATCTTAAGGTGTAGTGAACCAATGGTATAACAAATGGGAAGATTCAAAGAGTGACCATGCTGAACCCACAGTTTGGGCCGAGTTCGTGGAAGCCTTCCTCGATCGATTCTTTCCTCTAAAGCTGAGAGAGGCCAAAGCTGAAGATTTTACGAATCTAAAGCAGGGAAAGATGAGTGTCCAGGAGTACACTCTGAGGTTCAACCAACTATCCCGTTATGCTCCAGAGATGACTAGTAATATGAGAGCCCGAATGAGGAAATTTGCATCCGGCCTTTCGGATGACTTAGTGCTTGAATGTCAGGGAGAAATGTTGAAACAGGACATGGATTCTGGCAAACTTTCAGTCCACATACAACAAGTTGAGGAAAAGAAAAATAAAATCGCTGAATCTAGGGAGAAGGTGTAACACCCCGCATTTCGGGCTAGAACAAAAACCGTCATTTCTATGCATAGATAATCCAAAAGCCATAAATCCTATGCAAATTTGGCATGTTAATCAATTATGTAGTGAGTGAACCTGTTTAAGCATGAATTGAGATCATAGAGGTCCCCTAACTCAAGGACGAGTTGAAAACTTTTCTATCGTTCGAGTTTGAGTGAGCGTCGAAACTTGGGTCAACTTCAATTGACCATAACTCTTTGTATATAATGAATCAGAGGGACTACTATATATCAAATGAAAGATCTTCAAATTATCTTTCCAATCATATCAATTTCGCCTAAATATGATACCCGAAAAAAAGTTATGGCCATTTTAGTGACTGAGACAGTAGCATCATGCGATAAGCATGCGACACACACCCTATCGCATGCACCAAAATTTCAGGTTCTGTTTCCACATTTTTAAGGGAAAAATAAGTATCTTTCATCGCTTATCCATCTATAACACGGGATTAAACTCCCAAAATACCAAAATATGATTCTTTTCTCTCAAATTCATCAAGAACTCACCCTAGGATTTCAAATTAAAAACCCAAATATCTCAAGATTTAACCGTGAGTTTTCCTTGATTCTTCAAGATTCGGAATCCCCATTGCGAGAGCTACAAGAGGCACCCATAAATTGTACGTATAACATCCTAAAAGCTAGAGTTCATTCAAAAGCTTCTAATTTAAGGTATGCGGGGTTTCCTAAAATCTCATGGGCATAGAAATCATGATTTTAAGAAAGAGGTTTCAGATTTATGAATATATTCATGTTTTAGAAGCGTTGATGATATTGTTTTGGTCTTTAGGCCTTCCCCCAAATTGATTTAAAATTATATATATATATATATATATATATGTAAGCATGCGTTTTAAGGTTGATGATTGAATTGAGAGCATGATTCATGAAAAATCCCTCTCTTGTGATGATTTTCATTTACTTATGATATACTATGAAATCGTTTGAATGCATCTTGAAAAACATGTTATGAAATGTCTTGAATAATGTTATATTTGGATTATGATTTTGATTTCAAAAGAGAGAGGGTTGTTTATGTTGATGAATGTTGAACATCATCATATAATGAGAAGAGTTGAATGGTTTGTTAAAGATTACATGACCACCAATTGTTTATTGAAAGTATGGAAATTTTGCATAGTTTTGACTTATGTTTTCGGAACATGAATTTTCTTTGTTAAATTGCATGTTTGGGTGGTCTGAACTATGTTTTTATGAAAGATCATGCTTAATGCATTATGGCTCAGAATTTCAAATTGCAAGTCTTGGTGTGATGATACCATATCAGACAATGCCATAACAGACTTAGACTAATACAAAAATCAGACTTTATCAGATTTTAATGATTTAGACTTCAGAATGACTCATATTCAGAACAGGCTAAAATTGAGCATAAAGAGATGTTAGATAGTTCCCCAAAGAAGGCATGAGTTCAGACAACTCATTGCCCAAAACCATGATTTGCCGATACGGATATATTATTATACGCTGGCCTAGTTCCCTGTGGTGTATCAGACTCAAACACTTCAACCCTTGCGGCACACTCGGGTTGAGGGCTTCCCCGCCGAGTCAATGGTGGATTCCATATAGACCGTGGAATATCAGACTTGTAGAAGAGTGTCACCTAACTCAGAAGTAATACAAAGATCAGAAACTGTTTGATAAGTATGATTTTCAGAAAAGTGCTCATGTGTTTTGAAATGATTTATGCATGATGTTTTGGTAAATTGCTCTCACCTACTTTATACTTATAAATACATTATTTTGGATTTCTTCGCATACTAGTACACTGTATTGACCCCCTTCCTTCCAGGTTCTGAGGCACAATCTAGGGGGCCTGATAAACAGTAGATTAAGACAGACAGAAGTGCAGAGTCCAGTTGGTAAGCCTTCTATACTTCATAAGGCCTATTTATTTTTGACATTTATCATAGTTATGGTTTTGGTCTATCGGGGGCCTTGTCACAGTTTTCAGACAGTTGATATTTGATCATGTAGTAGAGATTTCGCAGACAGTTATCAGATGTTGTTAGATGGTTTTGGATTTTGACTTTCATTTTAAATTTATGTCAGACTTATGAACATGATTCCATTGTTACATATATTTCTGCATCTTCTTATTGTACATGAATGGTGTATGTGATTACAAGTTAGAAAGGCTCTCAGGCCTTCATAGTTCGGGATGCCCGTCATGGTCAGGGCCTCAGTTCGGGTCGTGATAGAAGGACAAGCAGGCAAAGAGAGCCAAGATAGCAGACCAGAGCCACAGTAAGCAGCAGAGTGGGAATTGGGGTAACAAATGTCAGGAGAAGAAGTTTTAGGGTAATGCATAGTCTGCAGCCAGTTCTCCGTTGTCCAGACCCCCAGCCGAACAGCACCCCCAGGATTTTCAGTCCAGGCAGGGGCTGAAAATACAGGGTTCGTAGTCTCAAGGAAGTGTAGCTTAGACCTCTCGAACATACCCGCGCTGTGAGAGATGTAGGAGGAATCATCCAGGAAGATGTCAGTTTGGCGCTATGGTGTGTTATTCGTGAGGCCAGCCAGGCCATATCCAGAGAGACTATCCAGCAAATAAGGGTAATGTTGATGGAGCCAAGTCATAGGCTAATTCTTCTGCACCACCACCACCTCAGAAGGGTGCCACTTCAGCCGCTGAAAACGAATGCAACCAGTTGTACGCCTTGACCAACCGCCAAGAGGAAGAGGCCTTACTGGATGTAGTTACTGGTACGTTGTAAATTTTTTCCCGTGATGTTTATGTGTTACTTGATCCCGGGTTTACCCTGTCATATGTGACCCCTTATGTGGCTATTGGTTTTGGGTTTGAACCTGATGTGATTGCTAAGCCTTTTTCTATTTCCACTCTGGTGGGAAGTTCTGTTATGGCTAGGAGGGTGTATAGAAATTGTGTGGTGACTGTTTGTGGGCGGGATACTGTGGTAGATCTCATAGTACTTGAAATGATTGACTTTGATGCTATCTTAGGAATGGATTGGCTCCATTCATGCAATGCACACTAAATTGTAGAACCCGAAGAGTCACTTTTTCTTTCCCGAATGAACCAGTAGTAGAGTGGGAGGGACATTTCTTAGCTCCTAGAGAGCACTTTATATCTTACCTCAGAGCCCGTAAACTTATTTCTAAGGGTTGCTTGTATCATCTTATTCGGATTAAAGATTCGAATACCGAAAACCTTTCTCTTCAATTTGTCCCTGTAGTGAATGAGTTCCCAAAAGTTTTTCCTAATGATCCCCCAGGCATACCACCTGATAGGGAGATAGATTTTGGTATTGATTTGTTGGCCGATACCCATCCCATCTCTATTCCACCATATAGAATAGCTCATGTAGAATTGAAAGAATTGAAAGAACAGCTAGCAGATCTTCTAGACAAAGGTTTTATTTGCCCTAGTATTTCTCCCTGGGGTGCACCTGTACTCTTTGTGCGAAAGAAAGATGGTTCCCTGCGTATGTGCATAGATTACCGCCAGTTGAATAAGGTCACTGTTAAAAATAAATATCCTCTTCCTAGAATTGATGATCTTTTTTACCAGCTTCAGGGTGCTAGATGTTTTTCAAAGATAGACCTTCGTTTGGGATACCATCAGTTGAAAGTTAGAGAGTCTGACATTCCTAAAACAGCTTTCTGATCAGATACGGTCATTATGAGTTCTTAATCATGCCTTTTGGGTTGACTAACGCCCCTGCATCCTTCATGGACCTTATGAATAGGGTGTTCTGTCAGTTTCTAGACCTGTTTTTCATAGTTTTCATTGATGACATCTTGATGTATTCTAAGAGTGAGGAGGACCATGCCAATCACCTCCGAATTATTTTTCAAACTCTCAGAGATCATAAGTTGTATGCAAAATTTTCCAAGTGTGAATTCTGGCTTGATGCTATTGCTTTCTTAGGGCGTGTTGTGTCTAGTGAGGGAATTAAGATTGATCCCCAATAGGTTGAGGCAGTGAGGAAATGGCCCAGACCCACGAATCCAATTGATATTCGGAGCTTCTTGGGTTTGGCAGGGTATTACAGGAGATTTGTAGAAAGCTTTTCTTCCATAGATGCTCCGCTTACCAAGATGACTCATAAGAAGGCAAAGTTTTTGTGGTCTGACTCTTGTGAGAATAGTTTCGAGAGGTTGAAAGACAAGTTGACCACTGCTCCTGTTTTAACTCTTTCGGAAGGTACAAAGGGTTTTGTTGTGTACTGTGATTCATCCCGAGTGGGACTCGGATGTGTGCTTATGCAGCATGGTAGAGTGGTAGCGTATGCATCTAGGTAGTTAAAGGTGCACGAGTGAAAGTAACCCACCCATGACTTAGAGTTAGTGGTTGTGGTGTTCGCACTTAAAATCTGGAGGTATTATCTTTACGGAGTTCACATTGATATATTTACTGACCATAAAAGTTTGCAGTATGTTTTCTCGTAGAAAGAACTTAATCTCAGGCAGAGACGGTGGTTAGAATTGCTAAAGGATTATGACATGAGCCTGCACTATCATCTGTGCAAGGAGAATGTGGTAGCCGACGCCCTCAACAGATTGTCTATGGACAACTTTTCTCATGTTGAAGAAGGGAAAAGAGAGATGGTAAAGGATATTCACCGACTTGCAAATCTTGGAGTGCGACTCTTAGATTCCAAAGATGGAGGGGTGGTTGTTCATTAGATAGCTAAATCATCCCTTTGTGCAGAGGTTAAGGAAAAGCAGGTTGAAGATCCCATTTTGATACAGATCAAGAAAGATGTGGGTTAACAGAAGGTGATGTCCTTTGAAATTGGTGGTGATGGTATTTTAAGATATCAGGGTAGATTGTGTGTGCCAGTTGTAGAAGGTCTGAGGGAGAGAATTCGTGACGAAGCTCACAAATCGAGGTATGTTGTCCACTCAGGCTCTACTAAGATGTATAATAACTTAAAAACTATATATTGGTGGAATAATATGAAATGTGATGTAGCTAACTATGTTACTAAGTGTTTGAATTGTCAACAAGTGAAAGTAGAGCATATGAGGTCAAGTCGTACTTCCCAAGAGATAGCTTTGCCCTTGTGGAAATGGGAGATGATCAATATGGACTTCATCACGGGATTTTCGAGGTCCCGAAACCAGTATGACTCTATTTGGGTAATTATTGACAGGCTGACCAAGTCAGCTCAGTTTCTGCCTGTGAGGACTAATTATTCGAGAGATGTCTATGCTAAGATTTACATTGAAGAGATAGTCCGTCTGTATGGAGCACCTGTGTCCATCATATCTGACCGAGGTACGCAATTCTCTTCGCAATTTTAGAGATCTTTTCAGAGAGGTTTAGGTACCCAAGTGATCCTAAGTATGGCTTTCCACCCCCAGACCTATGGACAAGCTGAGCGTACTATTCAAACCCTTAAGGATATATTGCGGGCATGTGTGATTGACTTCAAAGGTAGTTGGGTAGATCAATTGCCCTTGATAGAGTTTGCGTATAATAATAACTACCATGCCAGTATTAAGATGACTCCTTTTGAGGCATTGTATGGGAGGAGTTGTAGGTCGCCAATAGGGTGGTATGAAGTAGGCAAGACACAGGTGTTTGGGCTTGACCTTGTTCACCAGGAAATGCAGGACGTGAAGATCATTAGAGAATGACTTAACACAGCCCAGAGTAGATAGAAATCCTATGTTGATGTTAGAAGAAGGGAGTTAGCATTTGGGGTTGGTGATTGGGTATTTCTCAAAGTTTCTCCTATGAAAGGAGTTATGCGTTTCGGAAAGAAAGGGAAGTTGAGTCCTCGCTATATAGAACCATACCAAATTATGAGAAGAATAGGAGAAGTTGTGTATGAGTTAGAGTTGCCTACAAATTTGGGTTCTGTTCACCCGGTGTTTCATGTATCCATATTGAAGAAATGTATTGGGGACCACTGTCTAGGGTTACCCATAGAAGAGATCAGAGTGTTAGACTCCCTATCTTATGAAGAAGAGCCTATTGCAATCTTGGATCATCAAGTCCGGAAGTTGAGGAGCAAAGAGATAGTTTCGGTTAAGGTGTTGTGGAGAAATCAGAAAGTTAAAGAAGCAACTTGGGAATCAGAAGATGACATGAAAGCAAGGTACCCAAATCTATTTGATCCGGTGAATGATGAGATGAAAGGTACTATCCTTGTCTTACTCTTTCCATGTCCTTAATATGCCTGTAATCATATTTGTCTGTGCCCCGCGCCATCATTCGGGGATAATGTAACACCCCACCAAATCGTCCATGCATTAGACTCGTTTATTTTTACTTCCTAAGTGAGTAAAAGCTTAAACCATATATAAGTTCCTTAATTTGACTCTCTATTAAGTGGGAAATTGAATGAGCTTTCCATCGATATAAGATTTTCCCAAATCCAATACCCGGGCAAGTAGTTATGGCTAAATTTAAGTCCTAGTCGTAAAACACTGTCATTTTGGTGCTTGCCACGTCGCGGAGGGGGTCTATTTAACAATTGTCAAATTTCAGTAGCCTAGCGTGATTGTGCCACGTCGCACTGAAGTTTTAGGTCCCAACCAATGGGACAACGCGATGGCCCCACATCGCGGTGACCCCAAGAATCCCATTCGTCAATTTCCATTAAGCCACCGTGATAGTGGCGTGTCGCAGTGGCCCATAAAATTGGGCTTCCAGTTATATTTTATTCCGTCTCATTAAGGGTATGTTAAGTATTTTCCACCCCCCTTATCAGCTTAAACACGGGATTATACTCCCAAGTGACCACATTATTCATATTTTCTTCAAAAATTCACAAGAATACTCTCTAGGGTTTTAAACTAAAAACCCAATTAACTCAAGATTTAGCCGTGGATTTTCGAAACTGATTGAAGATTTGAAATCCCCAAACCGTAGGCTTCAAGAATCATCCATCAAATTTCTAAATTGAGGTACGTAGGGTTTATCCTAAAACTACATGGGCTTGTTGAAAACACCCAATTATGATTTTAAAAATCATCAAGCATGAATTTGTCAAAGGGGTTTTGAGATCCATGATTTTATTATGCTTTATACATGTTTAATGATATTGTTGTTTTGTCCTTTAGGCCTTATCCCCTTAAATTAATTTACACATATAAGTATATGTATGAAACTTGAAATTTAAGATTTGTTTGAGAGCACAAATAATGAAAATCCCTCTCTTGTGATAACCTTATGTTTATGATCTTATGGTGATTGATTGAAATGCATGATTCACGACTTGAAAATAGTTTACTCAAATACCATAGTATTTTGAGAATGATTTAGAGATTTATGATAGGGAGTTTCTTGATGTAAATACATTTTATTAAAAGAGAAAGATTTTCATGAGATCAAGAGCTTTGACATGGCCACCTTGCATCATTGAAAGTTTGACAAAGAGAGTTGAATATATGTGTTTAAATAACTTTTAAAGAAAGAGTTCTTTCAAATGATTTATTGATATGCTGGTCTCGAATTTATGTTTTGTAAAAAGAGAGTGTAATATGCCAATAATGGCTCAGATATGTGACTTGCAAGTCAATGGTATGGCGATACCATAAGTATGTATGTCATAACAGAGTATGTTTTTCAGAGTTTGATTTCAGAGAATGCATGTTTTAAAGAGTTAAAACTGGGCTTAAAGAGGGTTAGGTGGTTAGCCGAAGAAGGTTTGAGTTCAAGTAACTCTTAACCTAACATCGTGATTTGCCAATCCGGGTATATTATTTTACGCTGGCAACGACCGTGTGGCGTAGTAGAGTCAGAAACTCCAACCCTTGTGGCACACTTGGGTTGGGGGCTTCCCAGCCGAGTCAATGGTGGATTCCATATAGCCCGTGGAATTTCATAGTTGTAGGGTATACCACCTAGCACAGAAGTAAAACAAAGAGTGTCACAGCTAGGCCCTAGTTCATGGTTCGGGATGTCCGTCACGGCTAGGCCCTAGTTCAAGTCGTGACATGATTATATATATATAAAAACAATTTAAATATTGAAAAATGCAATACCAATACTGAGAAACTGGTATGATGCGCGACAGGAGTCAATCTATATGTTAGCATCCCTGTTGGAATCTAGTGGAAAAACGAATTTCTTGGAATAATGGAAACATGGTAAACTCTAGTTTAATTGATCAAAAATGTGTTGTTGCACTTCCATTTGGGAAATAATTTAACAAAACATTTTGTACCACAACGGTGAAACGTGATTCTAATCTTATATAGATGATTTTAGAGCTATGTGCAACATAGGTCATAGTTCTTACATGGCCAGTTGTTACACTCGTACCATGCTCTATTGTAGGTGAGTTTCTTTCCTTATAGAATTTTCATGATTTAATGAAGCTCAAAAAATTATCGCAGTGCTACCTACCTAAAATAACAACGATACAGTGATGTCAATCTATTTTTCACTTGCTCACTTTCTCAAGTCGAGTCCGAAGTTCAAAAGCTTTCTCAATTGATAAACACCAAAACTTGTTATTCAGTATATAATTATGAATTAGGTTTTACATATATAAAATATAAAAGAAATTATATAAGTTTATAATTAATTAACTAGTTTTTAATTGATATTAGACTAGTTTCTCAGTGTTTTGCGAAAATTTTGACTTTTGAAAGAGAGTCACCACTTAATTTTGAAAAAGGAATTAAGAAACCTTTGTAATGTACTTAGACGATTCAAAACAGAAAAATCATTTAAGTTAAGAGATTCTAGATAAGCGGTTCCTACTAACGTTTTAGGAAGGTGTTAGGCACCAAAAACGTCTGCAAACTTGCGGTTATCCAGAATGTTTGAAAATCATCTTTTTTGACTAACTTGGAAAATCGACTTGTGGGAAAAGTAATTGATTAAGGAAAAGTTTTTTTTTTTTTTTTGCAAAATCAGATTTTAGCAACTTAGTTAGGGAGTTAACTAGATTCGAACACTAAGCAAATAAAATAACGAAAGGGAAATAGAGGAAGAAATAAATGATTTGGGCCTTCATGCCCAAATCCGTCACCCTGTCCTAGTCTAGATATTGGGCTTTAGGCCCGTCTTCCACCTGTCCTAGTCTATATTTCGAGCCTTTGGCTCGAGTATCGCTCCACCTGTATTAAATACAACTTTGGCTTCGATGCCCAAAATACATGAATAATGAAAGAACCATTATGTAATGCAAGAGAAAAGAGCCCAATTGGACTCCCAAGCGGGTTCATGCAAAGAAAGAGATGAAGAAATTAATACTCATTCCATATTTGCAACCAACACGCGGAATATAAAAATGATTCAAGAATTTAGAGAGAAGCATATATCGACCAAAGAATTCTACATTAATAGAAGATGAATAATAGCGATTCAAAATTGGCAATCCGAATACATGATTTGAAATTCACTCAAATTCAACTCATTCTAGCAAGCTAAGAGGCAATATTTATCCGCTACGATTCCGAGCATTGTATTTCGAAACATGAGCATCGTTTGGAGTAACTTCCGAAACACCCAATTGTTTAATCAACGGGAATATTAAATTAATTTATCAAGTCTTATTGCTGAACCCAAAAGCATATGCATCATTATGAGGAACTCAAGCACAATAGGAAAACATAAAGAAAATTGTCACAAAACGCAACTTTAGTTCGACCAACAACAAAAATTAGAAGGATCTTGTAACATATAGAGATTCATTACATACACAGTGATTCAACCTCCCAACCTAACCTATTTGAGGGGAAAGGGTAACTGATAGTGAAGAAGTAAAAGAGGGAACAATCTGAATACTAACAACAAATTAAATAAAATCCTTTTAAAGTGTCAAGGAAATCAAAAGGAAGCAAGTTTTCAAATGATTTCAAGCATGGAATCAACTATACTTAATCAAAAAACTTAAAGTCCTGAACCAAATCTTCCATTCTTTTGATCAAGTTGTGCAAAAATAGTAAAGTCAGAAGCTTTAGCCGACCTTATTGAATCGGTGCTTCGGGACTTTTGACGAACTCATTGGTCTCTTATTCTATATTTCGAAGAGATAACAAACAAACAGAATTACAGAAACGCAAGCATTATGAACTAAAAAGGGTTAAATGAACATCATATGTATGTAAAGAAGGACATTATGAGAACGTCCGGTCGACAAGCTGAGAGATGCAAAAATATATGATGACAAGACGAAAGAAGCCACAATACGCGATGAATTCCAAAATATACGACGACAAGCCGAAAGATGCAACAATACACGATGACAATACACAATAACAAGATGAAAAAGATGATTTTAAAGAAACTCGACGAAAATTGTATTACCAACAGTATAAATACAACAACAACCAACATATTGATTCAAAATAATAGTCATTACAAACAAAACTTATGAGCCCAAGGTCGTCTACAACAACTATTCTCCAGCATGCAGTATTACAACTATGATGAAACGATGATGATGAAACGAAGAAGAAATAAAATTAAAACTAAATAGGAAGGAAGATTACCTGTTTTGGAGCAGCAAAACCGGACCACGAACTTACGCCGGGATTTCAACCACCAACGGAAAGTCGATGTCTTTTACAAAAATCTTGACTAGCACGTTGCTCTCTCTAGAGTTTTTGCTACAGAACAGTTCCCTTTTTCTCTAACCCCCTATTTTCTCTGTTTTTCTCTTGCTTTTCTTTTCATAGAAAGAAAGATTTTCCACTCTTTTGGTTTTGCACCTAGCTAGCTCTAAAAAATTTCCAACCCAAAGAAGAACTCCCAATTTTCTCCAAATCTCCCAAAAGAAGAGAAAAGCCCCCCCCCCCCAAATACAGCGACCCTAGGGTCTTTATATAGAAGACGAATTGGGGGTAAATCGGGGATTTTCGAAATAGGATATTTTGGGATTTGAAAATCAAATCCTACTACGATTTCCCCCTCCAAAACCAGTGCCAAATTTGGATTTTCTCCACACCATCCCAAATCGGCCAACCAAGAAATTCCAGGTTGGAAATTACCTCATGAGCCGATGAGAATCGGGTAAGTATGTACGATTTTGTACCATTCAATCTGAAATTCACGGCATTTATCCGTTGGAATGGACACCTACACATTTTCTAGACGATTCTTGGACATTACATGGTACGAACAACGCATGCTAATCACTGAGGAGTGCGATCGAATGTAGGAAAGGGAAGAAGGTGGATTTTGCAAGATCATCGGGTCAGAGCTGGGTTGCGGGTCGACGTTGGAATCGGGTTTAGGTTTTCGATACTGAATCGTGGGATTTGTGATCGCAAAGTTGATGGAGTTGTCGTGTATACGTTGTTAAGGGTGTCGTTTGCTTTGGTTGACATTTTCAGCTTTTGCTTGTTGTTTGTGGATATTGAAGAAGGTATAAGGTAGGCCGGGTTGGATTACTTTTGGTGTTGGGCTGGTAACATTTAAAGGAGGAAGAAATGGGTTGCTTTGGGTCAAATTGGAATGGGCTAATGGGTTTAGATTAGGTTATGTTGGGGTTGTTTAATAACCCAATTAAATCTAATTGGGATTATTAAATAACCCTAATTAAATTTGATTGGATCAAAATAATCTCAATTAGGAAATGATAATTTTTGGGGATTAAGATTGGATTACAATTTAAACAACTTATTTAAATTATAACCAAATTGAATATCTATTGGCCAATTGCATTACAATTGGGGCCAATTTGATTTCAATTGAGGTCATAATTAATTCGTTCTCAAAATTGAATCGCAATCTAGCATGAATCAAGTAACAAATTAACCTCGAGTTTCTCAATTTGATAAAAATCCAACAAATATTGCTCCAAATAAAATATTTTGAGAGAAAATCATATTTAAAATCAAGATTTTATCCATTTGAATTAATTTTCAAGTTTAATAAATAAAAAAATCTAATTTTAATGAAACGTTCATTTAAATAACAAAATTTATACACTCTCGTATATAAAAATGTGAGAAATGTATAATCATTAATTAAATGATAAAATTGAATTGAATAAGTAATTTAAACTAGCATTTATTTGAACAAAATAATTGTTTCGATTTTATTTTAAAATTGAAGAAACTCAAAATTAAATTGAATTGCGGAGGGAAAAAATTAGGTGTCAACAATTGCCCCCTCCCTTTGGGTAGGGTGGATGCAAGTAACCCCGGGCAAAGGGAGGTTGATGCTCCTAATTTTTGTCCGATCACCAATTCGAATTCGAAAGAGGTTAATCTGGCACGATTTTCGTAGAGTTATGGCCGGACCCCGGTATCAGGTTTCCTACATATCTCAGGTTTCATGAGAATTCAGGCCACTTGTAGTTCATAAATCTTGATTTTAAGCACAATTTTCAAGAATATTCACCAACTTTCACGGTTTTAGAGTTTTTGATGAAATTAAAAAGTTGGGGAATGAAGGGATTTGGGGGGAGGTTGGAATGCAGTCGAGTTTTCTATATAAAGATCAGCCTACATATCCCCAAGATTTCAGGGAATCAGACTGCTTGTAGTTTGACTCAATCGGTAGAAAAGATAGTCTTTTATTTCAGACCATCTTTGGCTCGGAATGAGTGACAAGCTGATCGAGTTGCAGAGAAGAGGCTTGTAACCTCTTAACCATGAATGTGGGATCTTTCACATCCATAGGCAAGAACTTACCTGGACATAATTTCCAAAACTCTAAGTGGGTTGCCACCCGAATTTGAAAGAAAGAGAAGGTTACCCTTGGCATGAGTTTAGAAATATCCCGAAGGTGAAGCTGAAACCAGAATATCCTAAAATACCCACATGCCTTCTAATAGGGGTGTGGTTGGATGATGGTGGTGATTATTCTTTAGCTCACGTCCAAAGAGTTTGACGTCCTTCTTTAGACTATGTCCCATTTTGCTGCTAAGAAAGAGTTCCACGTTACGTTGCGTCCTATCTGAAGTCATCCGCACCTGTGGTTTTGATTTGAGATTTTCATCCTCCTGGATGCTCTGGACAATGCTGTTTGGAATGAAATAACTGGCAATAACAAACACAACAACCCTCTTGGTTGTTGTATAATTATGACATTTGTCAGTTGACTATGTTTTCAAAGTGAGGTGGCCTTTTTGGATACCGGAGACACTTTATGTAGAATGGTTCCTGCAATTGTGCAACCTTGCATTGATGAGGCAACCCATTCGGTCACCTATAATGCTTGTTGTATGTGGAAGGATAACCTTTTCAATTATTGACGATAATTCTTGGCATATGATTTCGAGTAAGCTTTTGTTCATGTATCGATACGACTTATGAATTTTGCTTGAATTGTCAATCTTTGGATAATATTGTACATTATTTGATATTGGATACAAGGCGACTTACAGATATCCTTTGAGTTGTTAGCTTTTTGGTAATCCTGCACATTATCCGACCTTTGATAAGAGATGACTTACAGATATCCCGCTAATCGTTAGCTCTCCGATACTCCTACACATCATCTGACCTTAGATATAATATGACTTACAGATATGTCTCAAATTGAAAGTCTTTGGGTAATCCTGCACATAATCGATCTTGGATATGATGCGGCTTATAGAGAACCCTTGGATATTATCAATATGATAACCTTGCATATTCTCCGATAAGGATTTATCTGCGACTTATGGATAACCTTTGAACTATCGATTTTTGGGTTACCTTGCACACTATCCGGTTAGGATGTTGTTGCAGCTTATGGATACCCTATGAGCTGCCAATTCATAGGCAATCTTGCGTACTATCCTATTTCAAATAATATAACTTATAGATGACCCGCAAATTGTCAATTTCCAGGAAATCTTATATGTCACTTGCCTTTAGATACCGACTTAGAGGTGTCCCTTCAAATCGTGTGCTTTTGATGCATTCAGATGTTGATTAATAAAATGATGAGATATCCTCGACGCCAGCATTTATGTCTTGCGTGTCAACAGATATAAAATGATGATGATATCCTCGACGCCAGCATTGTGTCTAGCGTGTTAACAGATATTGAATGATGATGATATCCTCGACACCAGCGTTGTGTCTTGCGTGTCAACAAATATATTGAATGTTGATGATATCCTCGATGCCAGCGTTGTGTCTAGCGCGTCAACAGATATTGAATGATGATGATATCCTCGATGACAGCGTCGTGTCTTACGTGTCAACAGATATATTGAATGCTGATGATATCCTCGACGCCAGCGTTGTGTCTAGCGCATCAACAGATATTGAATGATGATGATATCCTCGACGCCAGCGTTCTGTCTTGCGTATCAATAGATATATTGAATGTTGATGATATCCTCGATGCCAACGTTGTGTCTAGTGCGTCAACAAATATTGAATGATGATGATATCCTCGATGCCAGCGTTGTGTCTTGCATGTCGACAGATATAAAATGGCCCTCTCGGCAAATGATATGAATGGCCCTTTTGGCAATGATATGAAATGGCCCTCTTGGCAATGATATGCAATGGCCCTTTTGGCAATGATATGCAATTGCCCTTGCGGCAATGATATGTGATGGCCCTTACGGCAATGATATGCAATTGCCTTCTTGGCAAATTTTAAAATAATTTTACCTGACTTCATTTGTCAGCGTCTTGCTTTCTACATGTATCTATACTCAAGGTAGACGATTAGTAGACACAAAGTCTCTTTTACTAGCGACTATTTTTAGGAAACCTCTAAATACAATATTTGTGAAGAAGACAATGCGTTTTTGTTTGTCACCCATGATCTCAAGAAATGAGATGGACAAATCAGAAGGTCCTCAATAAATAGGTATTAAACCTATTTTTAGGGCTACCCTAAAATACCGTTCTTGGGCATTAATGCTCTGTTGTGACTCCAAATTTTCTCGGGGATTTTTGAAAGAGACCCTCGCTTTCGTATATTGATACCTGCATCCACAGAAAGATGATTAGTTTGAATGAAATTACTCTGTGTTGACCTTCTTCGATCCTTGATTTGCTGCTTGCCATCTCTTGGGCATTCCCCCATGTCGGGACTTCCATCCTGACACTCCATCCCAAGTGATGTCTAGGTAAGTACTAAATAAGTGAGTTGTAAGATTTTTTTTTTTGAAAATAGTCTTAATTTTTAGAAAATAATTTTGAAAGCTTCTGTAAAACTTTAGAAAATCTCTGCCAGTCATGTCATGTACTAGCTCAACGAACATCTTCCTCATGGTTTTGACTATATCCGATGGATGATTTCCAAAGCTCATGATCATTGTTGGAGGTTTTCTTCAAGTAGTTCTATCATAGCAAGAAATTAAGCTTGCCTAGACTTTGTCACAACTGACTACTTTAAAAGCTTGGCCTTAATCTCTGGTGCTGGGGGAATTTGAAATATGTTCCAGCATCTGGTGGAAATTTTGAGGTCTTCCCTCAAAATTTCTGCCCCAGTTTAGAGTTGTTTGAGATGATACCAACTCGAGTGGATCTGAAGTCTTTGCTGATCTTCATTCTCTTTGTTGGACGTCGATCTTCTCTTGTGAATTTTCGAGATTCCTTCTCAAAAATTCTGCCCCAGTTTCTATTTCCTAGGGTTATATTAGAGCCATTCTCTGGGATCGCAACAGGATCGATAATTCCTTGTAGATCCTTACCCAAACCTCGACCAGGTTCGAACCCATTTCTTAACATCACCATCGTAATCATTTTGTAGACAGAAGGCATTGGCACTTTGGACATTGAATCCCTGTCCACAGCATTTACAATTTCCACTGTATAGAAACTGCTACCTTTTTGAACATCTTTAATCACCGGCACATAACCATTGGGACGATCCGCTCGACTTTCTTCACCTTGGATGATTACTTCATGATCCTCCCAAATGAACTTCAATAATTGATGAAGGGGTGACGAAACTGCCTTTGCACCATGTATCCATGGTCTTCCCAAGATCAAGTTGTATCTAGGATGGATATCCATAACATGGAACTTAGTTTTGAACTCAGCAGGTCCCATTTGGATGTACAAATCAATTTCTCCTATGGTATCTCTCTTCCCTCCATTGAATGCTCTCACATTTACGTGGCTTTGATGAATTTTCCCCAGATCATAGCCCATTTGAACCAACATAGAGAGGGGGAAAATATTCACACCAGATCCTTCGTCTATTAATACCTGATTAATCGCATAATCTTGGCAAATGACAGTGACATGCAGAGCTTTGATATGCATCTCTCCTTCAAACGGCAACTCTTCATCACTGAATAATATGCGATGATTCCCCACAATGTTTCCTATCATCACAGCCAGGTTCTCAACACTCGTTCCTGCGAGAACATATGTTTTATCTAAGACCTTCGATAAAGCTTGTCGGTGGTATTGCAACCTTTGGTGTCTTCTCTAAATGTTTCACAATTGAGTAATCTTTTGG
Organism: Capsicum pubescens; assembly: GCA_030864215.1. Lineage (NCBI taxonomy): Eukaryota > Viridiplantae > Streptophyta > Magnoliopsida > Solanales > Solanaceae > Capsicum > Capsicum pubescens. The sequence goes on along the minus strand of CM061543.1, from coordinate 3,645,581 downwards.
TTGCATATGCCTCCAAAATTCCTCAGCCTCCCCTTCAGTGATTGGACTTTTCTGTGAATCCTTTTTGTTCGTCAATTCCTCAGGGATATAGCATCGTCCCGACCGTGTCATCCCTTGGGCAACAGCGGTCTGTACAATGAATTCATTCCTTGAAGGGGGAGGGTGCACCTGACTTGGAGCCGTCATCACTATAAATGGGGCTTTCTCGTTGACACTTAGGGCAGCCACATCTCTCTCTATCTTTCCTACCTCTTCTTCCCTTTTGGGTTTTTCGGAGTTCACCTTAGTAATGTTCTTGCCAGCCACCCATTCACCCTCGAATTCAATCATATTAACTGTAGGTCCCCCATGATTGGGCAATGGATTACTGTTACCATTTGGTGTAGGTTCCTGGAGCGTGATGACCTTCTGATCGATTAAATCCTGGATACTATGTTTCAGGTAGATACAATCCTCAGTACTGTGCCCCACTGCTCCTAAATGATAGGCACAATGTTGACTTGCATTAAAAAATCAAGAGTTGGGATTGACAGGCCTTGCCTGTATTGGTTGCAAATGACCAGCATTCTTTAATCTTTCAAACAATTGGGTGCGACTTTCAGCTAGTGGGGTGAAGTTTTGGGGAGGTTTCTTTTTGGGGTTTGGACGTGGGCGGTTATAATGGCTTTGATTTGTAGGAGGAGGTACTTGGTGATAATTTAGAGGCGCTTGGGAATTTGTTCGGTTATTTGGAGAAGTGGATTGGAAATGAGACTGATAATTAGGATGTGGAACTGGGTATTGAGGAAAGATATTTGGCTGTGGAGCTTGGTATTGGAGGGAGATATTTGGTTGTGGATCTTGGTATTGGGGGTGGGCATAGAATACATGTTGAAGACTTGGTGAAGGCGGAGAAGAGAAAACATTCCTAGATTTGATCTTCCTTTTTGTTTTTGCAACAGGGTTAGCAGAACTCGTGCCTACATATTCCTTTTTCTTCTTCAAAAACATGGAAGCCCCAGACGATGCCGAGGTCTTAGCAATTTTTCCTATCTGAATGCCCTCTTCCAATGATTCTCCTATTTTTACCAAATCCGCAAAAGTTGCCCTGACAGCTGACACTATCCTGGTGTAATATTCTCCTTCTTGCGCGTGAGAGAACATGGATACCATTTCTTCCTCGGACATGGGGGGTTGCACATTGACAACTTCTTTCCTCCAACGAAAAGTATAGTCTCGAAAACTCTCATGATTTCTCTGTTTGATCCAATCTAGTGAATATCGATCAGGGACTATTTCAATGTTGAATGTGAACCTATCAAGGAAACCCTTGGCCAATGCTTTCCAACCAGTCCATCTTTTCGGCTCCTGAGACATGAACCATTCTAAGGCTTCGCCGCTTAAACTTCGACTGAATAGGCGCATCAACAATGCCTTATTTTTCCCTATCCCTACCAGTTGCTCACAGTACCTTCTCAGATGGGCCATTGGATTTCCAGTACCGTCAAAAATTTCAAACTTAGGGACTTTGTACCCATCTGGTAGGTTTACTCCAGGGTGAACACATAAATCGTCATACCCCAAACCATCGTGGTCCCTGGATCCATGAGAATCTTTGATCCTCATGATCTCTTCCTTCATATCTTGAAAATTCCTCTCATGATCGGTCCTTCACTCTTTCTCCTTCTCCTCGTAATGGTCCATCTCGGGATTAGGAAGAGGTTTATAGATATCAGGGGATACGATGGCCTGAGGGGGATTTGGAAGGGAGGCTTGATTTTGTGGATGAAAGAAATTTGGTTGGTAAGTGGGGAGGACATTTTGGAAATTGGGAAGGTTCTGCGGACTTTGCGAGTAGTTTGGTGGAATCTGAGAAGGATTTTACGAATTTGGAAATGAATTTGGGGGATTCGAAGGTAGGTTTAACGTATTTTGTGGGTTTGAGAGTGAATCTTGCGGATTTGGGAATGCATTTTGTTGATTTGAAAATGTGTTTTGAGGATTTGGGAATGGATTCGGAGATGGATTTTGTGGATGGTAGGCGTCTGGGTTATTTTCACGATTGGTATTTTGGACAAATGAGGGAGTGGAGATGGATGATACATTATTTGGATGATCCCCAAGAGTAGGGGTGTTGAGGGGAGGAATTTGGAGTGGAGTCTCGTGTCCTCCCGGAGCGGGAGCATTGACGGTGATGGCCAAGTTAGCAAAATCCTGAGTGCGATTTATTTCTTCCTGAAGCATTTCTAACTTTCTTGCAAGTTCCGCAATCATCTCATTCTGTTCCGCTATTACATTGTCCCAGATAGTTAGTGCACTTTCTTCTTCATTTCCTGTCATTTTTGAATGATGGTTAGAAGATGGGATTTTGTGCGCTTTCGATCAGGTGAAGTAGGGATGTTCTGCCAGCTTATATCAACACAGAGTAATTTCTATTATCTGTAAAGTAAAACAACTCAAAGGCAGACGTGTTAGTTTCCGTATGTGATAAGTAATGCAAAATATTTGACAGGAAATAACCACATAGAGTTGTTTGAGTCATAGCCAAATTCATCCATAGGACATAGTGGATAAACTTGCCTTTGATCCAAACAAACGCACATAAGCACATAAAACAGTTATATTACACAAAATGATTATAATAGCTGGGGTGACCCTTTTTGAGCTAAGAGTTCAGGCCTAACGATTTTTGAAGAAAATATATGCTTCCTCGAAGTCAATCCATTAACCCCCAACTTATATAGACACGAAAAAGGGCATAAATGCCTACAAAAGATAACGAAAGAGGGATACAATATTTAGGGAAAAAAAGGAAATAACATGAAAGAAGATAAGTTCCCGCGCAGGGGAAATAGAAAAACTAGCTACCGGAGGCTCCTTCGTCTGCCTTTGCCTTCTTTGCCTTGTTTACCTCCTATGCTATTTGATACCTATTGATGATAAGATGGCTCCCACATAATTGTGCCTTGCTGTCGTAAGTCATTTTTCCTATACTATCGAGTTGAGAGGCCATGCTATCATCCAAATTGATTAAACACTGCCTAGCATCATCAGCCTCTTGCCTAGCTCTTTTCAACTCTTCCCTCAATATACGTATTGTTAAAGCATCTTCTACATGCATCTTTCGCTGCACGATTTCACTTTTTTGAAACTCATCCTAAAGCCTGTGGAGTCGGATCTGATGCTTGGATTCTACATCCACGACTCGAGTGGGCACGTTCGGCCCCGGAATCAATGCTCTGGCGAAGCTCTTTTTTAACCATTCTTTGTAAGTATCGCTGACTTCAGGTTCATACCCTATACGAAAAGAGACTTCTGTTCACCTTCTCCTTCTCCACCCGTTTATCATGTAGTATTTGAGCGGGGGCTCGCTTTCATCATATTTGGTGAAGAATCTGAGCATAGAATCGATTTGAGACGTCTCCTGCTTGATCTCGAATTGCCTAAGAACTCGGCCAGGATTGTAGGGACGGGTTCCCCTGAGACCCGGAAGCACTAGAAAAGGCCACTCACCTCCTCAAATAATGTATTTCCCTGAATGAAGATAGTTAATGGACCATTGGACATCATCATCTCTTAATTCTCCAAGAGTCTTAAACCAAAATTCATGAGATGCTTCTCTTTTGAATTTGTGTAAAAACAACCATATGTTGTGCGATTCTAGCAGATTCCACCTTGTTTTGTGGTCAGGTTGTGTCGTTCTAGGATTTTTCACCAAATACATCATCATCCACCATTTTAATATAAGGTTACAGCCTTGAAAGAAACTATTCTCGACTTAACATCTTCCCAAAGCTCGATATATGTCGGCGACAATCATGGGAGCTAAGTTATGGAATACCTTTTTTAGAATTATACTCCATTCCAAAGAAGAGTGCATGGGTCACTGAGATAACCCTCGAATTAATTGTGCCATTTTCCCCCTGTGGGAACACCATGGTTCCAAGTAGGCCTACTGCAAACGCAAAGTCTCTCGTCTCCTTCAATTTTGCTTCTAACTCAAATTTATGCCCAAATTTGTGAAAAGCATTGAATCTTCCGAACCGATGATACAACTCACGAAAAGTGATATTTGCCTCATCACGTTCTCCTAGCCAGGTGTCGTCATCAGTTAAAAATACCTCCTTGATGTTTTGACGATCCCACACAATCAGGACTAAAATGTTCTTATCAGGTGTCTCCCTTCTCTTAAAACACATTTCTATACTCTCGTAACAAATCAATACCTCTTCAATGGTGGGAGTCAATTCAACATCCCCGAAGTGAAATACCATATTCTGATCATCCCAAAAGGTTGTTAGTACATGGATCATTTTGGGCCAAGCATCCATCTCGATTAAAGAAGAAAGATGCCCAATGTGTGTTCTAACAATCTTTTTCTCTTCTGCGCTCATGTGGTCCCACCATAGTTTCAACAAATCGTCAGGTTTAGTAACCATCTTGAACTTTTTGTGGGAATGTAGTTGAGCCATATCCTACATGAAAGCAGACAAAGATAAGTCTTCCCCCGACCCTCAAAGGAAAATGGATTGAATTTAGTCAAGCATGTATTTTTTTCAGCACATAAATATGATTCGTCTGTAATTGACTCAGGTTTAATAGACGCAGGACGGGTTTTCTAATGGGCCCAATACCCTGCTCGGGTATTGGGTCGTCCTAGGCTCATGCCTAAAACAGGGTTTTGGTTTTGTTCTATCCTCAGTGTCTAGAGTGGTTTTGAACACTGGTTCTCAAGCGGACAACTTGAGTTTGAAAATACGAACAGCGTCAGACGACTCACATGCTAATAAGTCATTTGTATTTCCAACACATTTTGGAATTGAACAACAGGGCCCAGGACATCCACGAAACCCCAGAACAGTTTAAATAATGCAGGGATATGCCATGAGATGTGATAGTTAATATTTACAGAATCGAAACATATAAACACATAAACAGTTAATCAAAAGACAAAATCAAATATTTGGTTAGAACCTAGTTGAAGATACCTAGCAGAGTCGCCATTTTTGTTTTGCGAAAACTTTGACCTTTGAAAGAGAGTCGCCACTTAATTTTGAAAAAGGAATTAAGAAACCTTTGTAATGTACTTAGACGATTCAAAATAGAAAAATCGTTTAAGTTAAGAGATTCTAGATAAGCGGTTCCTATTAACATTTTAGGAAGGTGTTAGGCACCTAAAACGTCCGCAAACTTGCGGTTTTCCGGACTGTTTGAAAATCATCTCTTTTGACTAACTTGGAAAATCGACTTGTGGGAAAAGTAATTGATTAAGGAAAAGTTTTTTTTTTTTTTTTTGCAAAATCAGTTTTTAGCACCTTAGTTAGGTAGTTAACTAGATTCGAACACTAAGCAAATAAAATAACGAAAGGGAAATAGAGGAAGAAATAAATGATTTGGGCCTTCATGCCCAAATCCGTCACCCTGTCCTAGTCTAGCTATTGGGCTTTAGGCCCGTCTTCCACCTGTCCTAGTCTATATTTCGAGCCTTTGGCTCGAGTATCGCTCCACCTGTATTAAATACAACTTTGGCTTCGATGCCCAAAATACATGAATAATGAAAGAATGAATAAATAATAACAAAAGATGATAACGAATGAATAAATGAAAGTAAAACTCTCGTGTCTCTTTGCTGCTTCAGATACAGGACTTGAACCCATTTGTTCTTCTTTCGACTCTTCGTATCCGTACGCCATGCAATTCATTTCCAAAGTCTTCTAAAGGATGGGTCTCATTGGCCCATTATGTAATGCAAGAGAAAAGAGCCCAATTGGACTCCCAAGTGGGTTCATGCAAAGAAAGAGATGAAGAAATTAATACTCATTCCATATTTGCAACCAATACACAAAATATTAAATGATTCAAGAATTTAGAGAGAAGCATATATCGACCAAAGAATTCTACATTAATAGAAGATGAATTAATAGCGATTCAAAATTGGCAATCCGAATACATGATTTGAAATTCACTCAAATTCAACTCATTCTAGCAAGCTAAAATAGTAAAGTCAGAAGCTTTAGCCGACCTTATTGAATCGGTGCTTCGGGACTTTTGACGAACTCATTGGTCTCTTATTCTATATTTCGAAGAGATAACAAAAAAATAGAATTACAGAAACGCAAGCATTATGAACTAAAAGGGTTAAATGAACATCATATGTATGTAAAGAAGGACAGTATGAGAACGTCCAGTCGACAAACTGAGAGATGCAAAAATATATGATGACAAGCCGAAAGAAGCAACAATACACGATGAATACCAAAATATACGACGACAAGCCGAAAGATGCAACAATACACGATGACAATACACAATAACAAGATGAAAAAGATGATTTTAAAGAAACTCGATGAAAATTGTATTACCAACAGTATAAATACAACAACAGCCAGCATATTGATTCAAAATAATAGTCATTACAAACAAAACTTATGAGCCCAAGGTCGTCTACAACAACTATTCTCCAGCATGCAGTATTACAACTATGATGAAACGATGATGATGAAACGAAGAAGAAATAAAATTAAAACTAAATAGGAAGGAAGATTACCTATTTTGGAGCAGCAAAACCGGACCACGAACTTACGCCGGGATTTCAACCACCACCGGAAAGTCAATGTCTTTTACAAAAATCTCGACTAGCACGTTGCTCTCTCTAGAGTTTTTGCTATAGAACAGTTCCCTTTTTCTCTAACCCCCTATTTTCTCTGTTTTTCTCTTACTTTTCTTTTCAAAGAAAGAAAGATTTTCCACTCTTTTGGTTTTGGACCTAGCTAGCTCTAAAAAAATTTCAACCCATAGAAGAACTCCCAATTTTCTCCAAATTTCCCAAAAGAAGAGAAAATCCCCCCCTCCCCCAGATACAGTGACCCTAGGGTCTTTATACAGAAGATGAATTGGGATATTTTGGGATTTGAAAATCAAATCCTCCTACGATTTCCCCCTCCAAAACCAGTGCCAAATTTGGATTTTCTCCACGCCATCCCAAATCGGCCAACCAAGAAATTCCAGGATGGAAATTAACTCATGAGCCAATGAGAATCGGGTAAGTATGTACGATTTTGTACCATTCAATCTGAAATTCATGGCATTTAGCCGTTGGAATGGATACCTACACATTTTCTAGAGGATTCTTGGACATTACATGGTACGAACAACGCATGCTAATGACGTGAGGAGTGCGATCGAAGCTAGGAAAGGAAAGACGGTGGGTTTTGCAAGATCATCGGGTCAGAGCTGGGTTGCGGGTCGATGTTGGAATCGGGTTTGGGTTTTCGGTACTGAGTCGTGGGATTTGTGATCGCAAAGTTGTTGGAGTTGTCGTGTATACGTTGTTAAGGGTGTCGTTTGCTTTGGTTGACATTTTCAGCTTTTGCTTGTTGTTTGTGAATATTGAAGAAGGTATAAGGAAGAAATGAGTTGCTTTGGGTTAAATTGGAATGGGCTAATGGGTTTAGATTAGGTTATGTTGGGGTTGTTTAATAACCCAATTAAATATAATTGGGATTATTAAATAACCCTAATTAAATTTGATTGGATCAAAATAATCCCAATTAGGAAATGGTAATTTTATGGGATTAAGATAGGATTACAATTTAAACAACTTATCTAAATTATAACTAAATTGAATATCTATTGGTCAATTGCATTACAATTGGGGTCAATTTGATTTCAATTGAGGTCATAATTAATTCGTTCTCAAAATTGAATCGCAATCTGGCACGAATCAAGTAACAAATTAACCTCGAGTTTCTCAATTTGATAAAAATCCAACAAATATTGCTCCAAATAAAATATTTTGAGAGCAAATCATATTTAAAATCAAGATTTTATCCATTTGAATTAATTTTCAAGTTTAATCAATAAAAAAATCTAATTTTAATGAAAACGTTTATTTAAATAATAAAATTTATACACTCTCGTATATAAAAATGCGAGAAATGTATAATCATTAATTAAATGATAAAATTGAATTGAATAAGTAATTTAAACTAGCATTTATTTGAACAAAATAATTGTTGCGATTTTATTTTAAAATTGAAGAAACTCGAAATTAAATTGAATTGCGAGGGCAAAAATTAGTTGTCAACAATTTCCCCCTCCCTTTGGGTAAGGTGGATGCAAGTAACCCTGGGCAAAGGGAGGTTGATGCTCCTAATTTTTGTTCGACCACCAATTCGAATCCGAAAGAGGTTAATCTGGCACGAGTTTCGTAGAGTTATGGCCGGACCTCGGTATCAGGTTTCCTACATATCTCAGGTTTCATGAGAATTTAGGCCACTTGTAGTTCATAAATCTTGATTTTAAGCACAATTTTCAAGAAAATTCACCAACTATCATGGTTTTAGAGTTTTTGATTAAATCGAGAAGTTGGGGAATGAAGGGATTTGGGGAGAGGTTGGAATGCAGTCGAGTTTTCTACATAGAGACCGGCCTACATATCCCCAAGATTTCAGGGAATCAGACTGCTTGTAGTTTGACTCAATCAGTAGAAAAGATAGTCTTTTATATCAGACCATTTTTGGCTCGGAATGAGTGACAAGCTGATCAAGTTGCGGAGAAGAGGCTTGTAACCTCTTAACCATGAATGTGGGATCCTTCACATCCATAGGCAAGAACTTACCTGGACATAATTTCCAAAACTCTAAGTGGATTGCCACCTGAATTTGAATGAAAAAGAAGGTTACCCTTGGCATGAGTTTAGAAATATCCCGAAGGTGAAGCTGAAACCAGAATATCCTGAAATACCCACATGCCTTCTAATAGGGGTGTGGTTGGATGATGGTGGTGATTATCTTTTAGCTCGCGTCCAAAGTGTTTGGCGTCCTTCTTTAGACTATGTCTCATTTTACTGTTAAGAAAGACTTCCACGTTGCGCTGCATCCTATCTGAAGTCATCTGCACCTGTGGTTTTGATTTGAGATTTTCATCCTCCCGAATGCTCTGGACAATGCTGTTTGGAATGAAATAACTGGCAATAACAAACACAACAACCCTCTTGGTTGTTGTATAATTATGACATTTGTCAGTTGACTATGTTTTCAAAGTGAGGTGGCCCTTTTGGATACCGACGGCACTTTATGTAGAACGGTTCCTGCAACTGTGCAACCTTGCATTGATGAGGCAACCCTTTCGGTCACCTATAATTCTTGTTGTATTTGGAAGGATAACCTTTTCGGTTATTGACAATAATTCTTGGCATATGATTTCGAGTAAGCTTTTGTTTATGTATCGATACGACTTATGGATTTCCCTTGAATTGTCAATCTTGTACATTATTTGATATTGGATACGAGGCGACTTACAGATATCCTTTGAGTTGTTAGCTTTTAGGTAATCCTATTCATTATCCTACCTTTGATAAGAGATGACTTACAGATATCCCGCTAATCGTTAGCTCTCTGATACTCCTGCACATCATCCGACCTTGGATATAATATGACTTACAGATATGTCTCAAATTGAAAGTCTTTGGGTAATCCTGCACATAATCGATCTTGCATATGACGTGGCTTATAGAGAACCCTTGGACATTATCAATGTGATAACGTTGCATATTCTCCGGTAAGGATTTAGCTGCGACTTATGGATAACCTTTGAACTATCAATTTTTGGGTTACCTTGCACACTATCCGTTTAGGATGTTATTGCATCTTATGGATACCCTATGAGCTGCCAATTCATAGGCAATCTTGCGTACTATCCTATTTCAAATAATATAACTTATAGATGACCCGTAAATTGTCAATTTCCAGGAAATCTTATATGTCACTTACCTTTAGATACCGACTTAGAGGTGTCCCTTCAAATCGTGTGCTCTTGATGCATTCAGATGTTGATTAATAAAATGATGAGATATCCTCGACGCCAGCATTTATGTCTTGCGTGTCAACAGATATAAAATAATGATGATATCCTCGACGCCAGCATTGTGTCTAGCGCGTCAACAGATATTGAATGATGATGATATCCTCGATGCCAGCGTTTTGTCTTGCGTGTCAAAAAATATATTGAATGTTGATGATATCCTCGATGCCAGCATTGTGTCTAGCGCGTCAATAGATATTGAATGATGATGATATCCTAGACGCCAGTGTTGTGTCTTGTGTGTCAACAGATATATTGAATGTTGATGATATCCTCGACGCCAGCGTTGTGTCTAGCGCTTCAACATATATTGAATGATGATGATATCCTCGACGCCAGCGTTGTGTCTTATGTGTTAATAGATATATGGAATGTTAATGATATCCTCGATGCCAGCGTTGTGTCTAGCGCGTCAACAAATATTGAATGATGATGATATCCTTGATGCCAGCGTTGTGTCTTGCATGTCGACAGATATAAAATGGCCCTCTTGGCAAATGATATGAATGGCCCTCTTGGCAATGATATAAAATGGCCCTCTTGGCAATGATATGCAATGGCCCTTTTGGCAATGATATGCAATTGCCCTTGCGGCAATGATATGTGATGGCCCTTGCGGCAATGATATGCAATGGCCCTTGCGGCAATGATATGCTATGGCCCTCTTGGCAAATTTTAAAATAATTTTATCTGACTTCATTTGCCAGCGTCTTGCTTTCTACATGTACCTGTATTCAAGGTAGACGATTAGTAGACACAAAGTCGCTCTTACTAGCGACTATTTTTAGGAAACTTCTAAATACAATATTTGTGAAGAAGACAAGGCGCTTTTGTTTGTCGCCCATGATCTCAAGAAATGAGATGGACAAATCAGAAGGTCCTCAATAAATGGGTATTAAACCTATTTTTAGGGCTACCCTAAAATACCATTCTTGGGCATTAATGCTCTATTGTGGCTCCCAATTTGCTCGGGGATTTTTGAAAGAGACCCTCGCTTTCGTGTATTCATCCCTGCATCCACAGAAAGATGATTAGTTTGAATGAAATTACTCCGTGTTGACCTTCTTCGATCCTTGATTTGCTGCTTGCCATCTCTTGGGCATTCCGCCATTTCGGGACTTCCATCCTAATACTCCATCCAAAGTGATGTCTAGGCAAGTACTAAATAAGTGAGTCGTAAGATTTTTTTTTTGAAAATAGTCTTAATTTTTAGAAAATAATTTCGAAAGCTTCTGTAAAACTTTAGAAAATCTCTGCCAGTCATGTCATGTACTAGCTCAACGAACGTCTTCCTCGTGGTTTTGACTATATCCGACGGATTATTTCCAAAGCTCATGATCATTGTTGGAGGTTTTCTTCAAGTAGTTCTATCATAGCAAGAAATTGAGCTTGCCTAGACTTTGTCGCAGCTGACTACTTTAAAAACTTTGCTTTAATCTCTGGTGCTGGGGGAATTTGAAATATATTCCAGCATCTGGTGGAAATTTTGAGGTCTTCCCTCAAAATTTCTGCCCCAGTTTAGAGTTATTTGAGATGATACCAACTCGAGTGGATCTGAAGTCTTTGCTGATCTTAATTCTCTTTGTTGGACGTCGATCTTCTCTTGTGAATTTTCGAGATTCCTTCTCAAAAATTCTGCCCCAGTTTCTATTTCCTGGGGTTATATGACTGAGCCGTTGGGGCGCCTACATATCCCGTTGAAGCAGGAATCAGGTCAAACCTAGTTCAGAACTACGCTAGGGATATACAGAAGAAATTAAAGGGTTGACCGAAGCCGACATGGGCCGCCTACATATCCCTTTTATTAGGAATTCAGGTCATCACGTAGTTCATACATAAATAAAAAGGATAGATTATCCTAAGGGGTTGACCAAAGCCGACATAGGCCGCCTACGTATCCCTTTCTTGGGAATTCAGGTCAAACATAGTTCGTACATAAAGGGAAAGGATTCTAGGAAGTTACACATTAGAAAAACACATTATTACAAAGGCAATTACAGGTAAAATAAAGAAACACGAAAACTAGAACGCCCTTCAAATGTAATATCTCTTTACCGCATCAGAATTGATTGGCTTGGTCCACTTTGTGCTATCCATATCAGAAAAAATCAGAGCTCCTCTAGATAATACCTTGCAAACTATGTATGGCCCTTGCCAATTTGGAGAGAACTTGCCCTTGTACTCCTCTTGGTGAGGGAATATTCTTTTGAGAACCAGTTGCCCCACTTCAAATTTCCGCGCTTTCACCTTCTTGTTAAAGGCATGAATCATCCTGTGTTGATACAACTGACCATGGCATACGGCGACCATTCTCTTTTCATCAATCAACATGAGTTGTTCATAGCGAGCACGAACCCATTCTTCGTTACTTAGTCCAACTTGTTGGATAATTCTTAAGGAAGCTATTTCAACCTCAACAGGTATCACCGCTTCATTTCCATAAATCAATAGATATGGAGTTGCCCCGGTGGAGGTTCGAACCATCGTTCGATATCCTAGCAAGGCGTAAGGTAACATCTCATGCCATGATCTATCATTTTTGGCCATCTTTCTCAAGATCTTCTTAATATTCTTGTTGGCAGCTTCCACGACTCCATTCATTTGAGGTCGGTATGCAGTCGAGTTGCGATGCACAATCTTAAATTGATCACAAATTTCATTCATCAAGTGACTATTCATGTTTGCCCCATTATCAGTAATGATTGATTCTGGCACTCCGAATCGGCAAATTAAGTTATTCCTGACGAAATCTGCAACCATTTTTTTAGCGACGGCTCTGTATGAAGCATCTTCGACCCACTTAGCAAAGTAGTCAATGGCAACCAAAATAAATCTATGCCCATTCGATGCTGGCAGCTCTATTGATTCGATAACATCCATACCCCAAGCTATGAAAGGCCAAGGTGAATTCATTGCATGAAACTCATATGGAGGCATTCGAATCAAATCTCCGTGTATCTGACATTTTGGACATTTCTGCACATACCTGCTACAATCATTCTCCATAGTCATCCAAAAGTAATCGGTTCTCAAGATCTTTCAAGAAAGGACAAACCCATTCATGTGGGGTCCACAAAACCCAGTGTGTACCTCTTTTATCAATTTATTGGCTTCCGCAGGATCGACACATCTTAGGAATCCCAAATCAGGAGTCCTCCTAAAAAGAATTTCCCCACTTGGAAAGTAGTTCTTTGCCAAACGCCGGATTGTCTTCTTTTGGTTGTTACTGGCCTCTTCAGGATATATTCTAGATTCCAAATACCTCTTAATGTCATAGTACCAAGGCTTTCCATCAGGATCCTCTTCCACGTGTGCACAATGTGTGGGTTGCTCCTTCAAGCTTATTTCCAAAGGATCAATGTAACTCTGATCTGGGTGATGAATCATGGAAGATATAGTGGCCAAAGCGTCCGCAAATTCGTTTTGTATCCGAGGGATATGTATGAAATCAACTTCTTTGAATCTTTCGCATAATTCTTGCACCATCTCCACATAAGGAATAATCTTGGGGTTTTTTACCGCCCATTCTCCCCGTACCTGGTGAATCAGTAAATACGAATCCCCGATGACTAACAATTCACGAACACCCATATCAAGTGCCAATTTGAGACCCAGGATGCAAGCCTCATATTCATCCATGTTATTGGTGCATGGGAAACTCAACTTAGCAGTTACCGGATAATGCTGGCCCATTTCTGACACCAAAACTGCTCTGATTCCTGAACCTTTAAAGTTGACCGCCCTATAAAAAAAAAGCCTTCATCCAGGGTAAATTTCTGTAATGCCTTCTCCTACGAATAAAATTTCATCATCTGGGAAGTAAGTTCAAAGTGGCTCATATTCCTCATCAATCGAATTCTCTACCAAATGATCTGCTAAGGCTTGCCCCTTGATTGCCTTTTGGGTTACATACACAATGTCAAACTTGCTCAGCAACATTTGCCACTTGGCTAGCTTCCCTGTAGGCATGGCCTTCTGAAATATATACTTCAATGGATCCATTCTCAAGATGAGGTATGTTGTTTAGGACGACAGATAATGCCTCAACTTTTGTGTAGCCCAGGTCAAAGCACAACATATCCTTTCTACAAGAGTGTAACAGGCTTCATATGGCATGGAGTTTTTACTCAAGTAGTAAATGGCCTTCTCTTTTCTACCGGTCTCATCATGTTGCCCGAGGACACACCCGAAAGCATTTTCTGAGACTAACAGGTAAAGCAACAATGGAATTCCTTATCTTGGCGGCACCAAAATCGATGGTGTAGACAAATATTCCTTGATGTGGTCAAAATCTCTCTGACATTCTTCTGTCCACTCATTCAATGCATTTTTCTTCAGCATCTTGAGAATGGGCTCGCATATGACTGTCAACTGAGCTATAAACCTGCTAATGTAATTCAAACGACCCATGAAACTCATAACTTCCTTCTTGGTCTTCGACGGTGGAAATTCTTGAATGGTCTTGATTTTGGATGGGTTTAGCTCGATGCCTCTTCTGCTGACTATGAACCCCAATAATTTCCCTGATGGCACACCAAAATCACACATAGAAGGATTTAACTTCAAACTGTACTTTCTTAATATGTTGAAGAATTTTTCTAGATGGGTCAGATGATCCGAACTCTCGCGGGATTTGATAATTACATCATCCATGTACACCTCAATTTCTTTATGGATCATATCATGGAAAATCGTCATCATAGCCCTCATATATATTGCACCCGCATTTTTTAGACCAAACGGCATCACCCTGTAATAATAAACACCCCAAGGCGTAATAAAAGCCATCTTTTCTGCATCTTCCTCGTCCATGATGATACCCAGCAAAACAATCAATAAATGATTGCGTTCCATGCCTTGCACAGTTGTCAATAAGGATATGAATGTTGGGCAACGAAAAATTATCTTTAGGACTGGCTCTATTCAAGTCCGTATAGTCAACACAAATTCGAATCTTGTCGTCCTTCTTCGGCATTGGGACAATGTTGGCTAGCCACGTCAGATATTTTGTGACCTCCATGACCTTAGACTGGATTTGTTTCGTCACTTCTTTCTTGATCTTCAGACCCAAATCTGGCTTGAATTTCCGTATTTTTTTCTTGACTGGATCAAACTCTGGATTTATTGGCAACTTATGCGACACAATACTGGTGCTCAATCCCGGCATATCATCATAAGACCAAGCAAACACATCAATATATTCCCTCAATAGGTGAATGAGCTCTCTCTTTTGTGCTTCCGTCAGGTGAACATTGACGCTTGTCTCCTTGATTTCATCGTGATCTCCCAGGTTGACTGTTTCAGTTTTCTCCAGGTTGGGTTCTTCCCGATTCTCAAACTCCTCCATATCTTCAGTTAATTGTTCCTCCTCACCGTCCTTCCAATCATTATCGTTCCCTTCATTTTGTTTGTTTAAACTTTGACATGATATGACATTGGCAGATTTTAAGTTGTTGTTACTATAAGGGACAAACAAACCAAGTTAGATGATAACAAGATAATAAAAAAATATATAACTAGGAGTGTTTTAGAAATAATAGAATTTTCTAAATAAATGAAGGCCTTTTCATTGAAATTTGAGAGATAATTACAAAACCATGGCTCATGACTTGCGCAAATACAAGTCCATGCCTTTTTGAAAGCAGTAAAATACGAAAAGAAAGTTTTGAGATATAAAAGGTGGATCGCGGGGCCTCCTCCAGATCATCACCGATTTTAAAAATTATTAGTAATTGCCCTTTCATCTACCACGATGGGCTACGGGTTATGAGTGGAGTGGAGGTCCAGTTTTGCAAGGCCTCCCCTCGCGCAATCTACTTCACCTCGCTGGACTTTGGGAAATCTTCTGGTACAACATTGCATCCCTCGAAAAAATCTCCTATCCCATCCCCAAGACCATCATCATCTGACACCTCTCGTATAGGAAATGACTGGAACAGGAGTGGCAAGGGCCTAAACTGGCTCTTTTCTGACTCATCCTCAACCCTATCCTTCTTGGTAGGCTGATATCCTAACCCATACTTAGAGCTATTCTCTGGGATCACAATAGGCTCAATAATTCCTTATAGATCCTTACCCAAACCTCGACCAGGTTCGAACCTATTTCTTAACATCACCGTCGTAATCATTTTGTAGACAGAAGGCATTGGCACTTTGGACATTGAATTCCTGTCCACAGCATTTACAATTTCCACTGTATAGAAACTGCTACCTTTTTGAACATCTTCAATCACCGGCACATAACCATTGGGACGATCCGCTCGACTTCCTTCTCCTTGGATGATTACTTCATGATCCTCCCAAATGAACTTCAATAATTGATGAAGGGGTGACGAAAATGCCTTTTCACCATGTATCCATGGTCTTCCCAAGATCAAGTTGTATCTAGGATGGATATCCATAACATGAAACTTAGTTTTGAACTCAGCAGGTCCCATTTGGATGTACAAATCAATTTCTCCTATGGTATCTCTCTGCCCTCCATCGAATGCTCTCACATTTACGTGGCTTTGACAAATTTTCCCCAGATCATAGCCCATTTGAACCAATTCAGAGAGGGGGCAAATATTCACACCAGATCCAACGTCTATTAATACATGATTAATCATATAATCTTGGCAAATGACAGTGACATGCAGGGCTTTGATGTGCATCGCTCCTTCAAACGGCAACTCTTCATCACTGAATGATATGCGATGATTCCCCACAATGTTTCCTATCATCACAGCCAGGTTCTCAACACTCGTTCCTACAGGAACATACGCTTTATCCAAGACCTTCGATAAAGCTTGTCGGTGGTATTGCGAACTCATTAATAGTGCCAAAACGGAGATTTAGGTTGGTGTCTTCTCTAAATGTTTCACAATTGAGTAATCTTTTGGTTGCATACGCCTCCAAAATTCCTCAGCCTCCCCTTCAGTGATTGGACTTTTCTGTGAATCCTTTTTGTTCGTCAATTCCTCAAGGATATAGCATTGTCCCGACTGCGTCATCCCTTGGGCAGCAGCGGTCTGTACAATGAATTCCTTCCTTGATGGGGGAGGTTTCATCTGACTTGGAGCCGTCATCACTATAAATGGGGCTTTCTCATTGACACTTAGGGCAACCACATCCCTCTCTATCTTTCCTACCTCTTCTGCCCTTTTGGGTTTTTCGAAGTTCACCTTAGTAATGGTCTTGCCAGACGCCCATTCACCCTCGATTTCAATCATATTAACTGTAGGTCTCCCATGATTGGGCAATGCATTACTGTTACTATTTGGTGTAGGTTCCTGGAGCATGATGACCTTCTGATCGATTAAATCCTGGATCCTATGTTTCAGGTAGATACAATCCTCAGTATTGTGCCCCACTGCTCCTAAATGATAGGCACAATGTTGACTTGTATTAACAAATTGAGAGTTTGGATTGACAGGCCTTGGCTGTATTGGTTGTAAATGACCAACATTCTTTAATCTTTCAAACAATTGGGTGCGACTTTCATCTAGTGGGGTGAAGTTTTGGGGAAGTTTCTTTTTGGGGTTTGGACGTGGGCGGTTATAATGGTTTTGATTTGTAGGAGGAGGTACTTGGTGATAATTTGGAGGTGCTTGGGAATTTTTTCGGTTATTTGGAGGAGTGGATTGGAAATGAGACTGATAATTTGGATGTGGAACTAGGTATTGGGGAAAGATATTTGGCTGTGGAGCTTGGTATGAGGATTGGAGGTTTGGGAGTGGATCTTGGTATTGGGGGGAGATATTTGGCAGTGGAGCTTGGTATTGGGGGTGGGCATAGAATACATGTTGAAGGCTTTGTGACGGCGGAGAAGAGAAAACATTCCTAGAGTTGATCTTCCTTTTTGTTTTTGCAATAGGGTTAGCAGAAATCGTGCCTACATCTTCCTTTTTCTTCTTCGAAAACATGGCAGCCCCAGATGATGTCGGGGTCTTGGCAAATTTTCCTATCTGAATGCCCTCTTCCAATGATTCTCCTATTTTTACCAAATCCGCAAAAGTTGCCCTGACAGCTAACACCATCCTGGTATAATATTCTCCTTCTTGCGCTCGAGAGAACATGGATACCATTTCTTCCTCGGACATGGAGGGTTGCACTTTGGCAGCTTCTTTCCTCCAACGAAAAGCATAGTCTCGAAAACTCTCGTCATTTCTCTGTTTGATCCAATCTAGTGAATATCGATCAGGGACTATTTCAATGTTGAATGCGAACCTGTCAAGGAAACCCTTGGCCAATGCTTTCCAACCAGTCCATTTTTTCAGCTCCTCAGACATGAGCCATTCTAAGGCTTCGCCGCTTAAACTTCGACTAAATAGGCCCATCAACAGCGCCTCATTTTTCCCTATCCCTACCAGTTTCTCATAGTACCTTCTCAGATGGGCCATTGGATTTCCAGTACTGTCAAACATTTCAAACTTAGGGACTTTGTACCCATCTGGTAGGTTTACTCCAGGGTGAACACATAAATCGTCATACCCCAAACCATCGTGGTCCCTGGATCCATGAGAATCTTTGATCTTCATGATCTCTTCCTTCATAGATAGCAAATTCCTTCCATGCTCGATCCTCCACTCTTTCTCTTTCTCCTCGTAATGGTCCATCTCAGGATTAGAAAGAGGTTCATAGATACCAGGGGATACGATGGCCTGAGGGGGATTTGGAAGGGAGGATTGATTTTGTGGATGAAAGAAATTTGGTTAGTAAGTAGGGAGGATATTTTGGAAAATGGGAAGGTTCTGCGGACTTTGCGAGTAGTTTGGCGGAATCTGAGAAGCATTTTACGAATTTGGAAATGAATTTGGGGGATTCGAAGGTAGGTTTAACGTATTTTGTGGGTTTGAGAGTGAATCTTGCGGATTTGGGAATGCATTTTGTTGATTTGAAAATGTGTTTTGAGGATTTGGGAATGGATTCGGAGACGGGTTCTGTGGGGTCAGAGATGGATTTTGTGGATGGTAGGCATCTGGGTTATTTTCACGATTGGTATTTTGGACAAATGAGGGAGTGGAGATGGGTGATACACTATTTGGATGATCCCCAAGAGTAGGGGTGTTGAGGGGAGGAATTTGGAGTGCAGTCTCGTGTCCTCCCGGAGCGGGAGCATTAACGGTGATGGCCAAGTTAGCCAAATCCCGAGTGCAATTTATTTCTTCCTGAAGCATTTCTAACTTTCTTGCAAGTTCCACAATCATCTCATTCTGTTCCGCTATCACATTGTCCCGGATAGTCAGTATGCTTTCTTCGTCATTTCCTGTCATTTTTGAATGATGGTCAGAGGATGGGATTTTGTTTGCTTTCATCGGGTGAAGTAGGCATGTTCTGCCAGCTTATATCAACACAGAGTAATTTCTATTATCTGTAAAGTAAAACAACTCAAAGGCAGATGTGTTAGTTTCCGTATGTGATAAGTAATGCAAAATATTTGACAGGAAATAACCACATAGAGTTGTTTGAGTCATAGCCAAATTCATCCATAGGACATAGTGGATAAACTTGCCTTTGATCCAAACAAACGCACATAAGCACATAAAACAGTTATATCACACAAAAACATTATAATAGTTGGGGTGACCCTTTTTGAGCCAATAGTTCAGACCTAACGATTTTTGAAGAAAATATATGCTTCCTCGAAGTCAATCCATTAACCCCCAACTTATATAGACACAAAAAATGACATAAATGCCTACAAAAGATAACAAAAGAGGGATACAATCTTTAGGGGAAAAAAAGTAATAACATAAAAAAAGATAAGTTCCCGCGCAGGGGAAATAGAAAAACTAGCTACCGGAGGCTCCTTTGTCTACCTTTGCCTTCTTTGCCTTGTTTACCTCCTACGCTATTTGATACATATTGATGATAAGATGACTCCTGCATAATTGTGCCTTTCTGTTGTAAGTCATTTTTCATATACTATCGAGTTGAGAGGCCATGCTATCATCCAAATTGATTAAACACTACCTAGCATCATCAGCCTCTTGCCTAGCTCTTTTCAACTCTTCCCTCAACATATGTATTGTTAAAGCATCTTCTAAATGCATCTGTCGCTGCACGATTTCACTTTTCTGAAACTTATCCTAAAGCCTGTGGAGTCGGATCTGATGCTCGGATTCTACATCCACGACTCGAGTGGGCACGTTCGGCCCCGGAATCAATACTCTGGCGAGGCTCTTTTTTAACCATTCTTTGTAAGTATAGCTGACTTCAGGTTCATACCCTATACGGAAAGAGACTTCCGTCCACCTTCTCCTTCTCCACCCGTTTATCATGTAGTCTTTGAGCGGGGGATCGCTTTCATCATATTTGGTGAAAAATCTGAGCATAGAATCGATTTGAGGCGTCTCCTGCTTGATCTCGAATTGCCTAAGAACTCGGCCAGGATTGTAGGGACGGGTTCCTCTGAGACCCGGAAGCACTAGAAAAGGCCACTCGCCTCCTCAAATAATGTATTTCCCTGAATGAAGATAGTTAATGGACCATTGGACATCATCATCTCTTAATTCTCCAAGAGTCTTAAACCAAAATTCATGAGATGCTTCTCTTTTGAATTTGTGTAAAAACAACCACATGTTGTGCGCTTCTAGAAGATTCCACCTTGTTTTGTGGTCAGGTTGTGTCGTTCTAGGATTTTTCACCAAATGCATCATCATCCACCATTGTAATATAAGGTTACAGCCTTGAAAGAAACTATTCTCGACTTGACATCTTCCCAAAGCTCTATATATGTCGGCGACAATCATGGGAGCTAAGTTATGGAATACCTTTTTAGAATTATACTCCATTCCAAAGAAGAGTGCATGGGTCACTAAGCAACCCTCGGATGAATTGTGCCATTTTCCCCCTGTGGGAACACCATGGTTCCAAGTAGGCCTACCGCAAACGCAAAGTCTCTCGTCTCTTTCCATTTTGCTTCTGACTCAAATTTATGCCTAAATTTGTGAAAAGCAATGAATCTTTTAAACCGATGATACAACTCACGAAAAGTGATATTTGCTCCATCACGTTCTCCTAGCCTGGTGTCGTCGTCAGTTAAAAATACCTCCTTGATCTTTTGACGATCCCACACAACCGGGACTAAAATGTTCTTATCAGGTGTCTCCTTTCTCTTAAAACACATTTCCGTACTCTCGTAACAAATCAATACCTCTTCAATGGTGGGAGTCAATTCAACATCCCCGAAGTGAAATACCATATTCTGATCATCCCAAAAGATTGTTAGTACATGGATCATTTTGGGCCAAGCGTCCATCTCGATCAAAGAAGGAAGATGCCCAATGTGTGTTCTAACAATCTTTTTCTCTTCTGCGCTCATGTGGTCCCACCATAGTTTCAACAAATCGTCAGGTTTAGTAACCATCTTAAACTTTTTGTGGGAATGTAGTTGAGCCATATCCTACATGAAAGCAGACAAAGATAAGCCTTCCCCCGACCCCAAAGGAAAATGGATTGAATTTAGACAAGCATGTATTTTTTTCAACACATAAATATGATTCGTCTGTAATTGACACGGGTTCAATAGACACAGGACAGGTTTTCTAATGGGCCCAATACCCCGCTCGGGTATTGGGTCATCCTAGGCTCATGCCTAAAACAAGGTTTTGGTTTCGTTTTATCCTCGGTGTCTAGAGTGGTTTTGAACACTGGTTCTCAAGCGGACAACTTGAGTTTGAAAATATAAATAGCGTCAGATGACTCACGTGCTAATAAGTCGTTTGTATTTTCAACACATTTTGAAATTGAACAACAGGGGCCGGGACATCCACGAAACCCCAGATCAGTTTAAATAATGCAGGGATATGCCATGAGATGTGATAGTTAATATTTATAGAATCGAAACATATAAACACATAAACAGTTAATCAAAAGACAAAATCAAATATTTGGTTAGAACCTAGTTGAAGATCCCCAGCAGAGTCACCATTTCTGTTTTGCGAAAATTTTGACTTTTGAAAGAGAGTCGCCACTTAATTTTGAAAAAGGAATTAAGAAACCTTTGTAATGTACTTAGACGATTCAAAATAGAAAAATTGTTTAAGTTAAGAGATTCTAGATAAGCGGTTCCTATTAACATTTTAGGAAGGTGTTAGGCACCTAAAACATCCGCAAACTTGCGGTTCTCCGGACTGTTTGAAAATCATCTTTTTTGACTAACTTGGAAAATCGACTTGTGGGAAAAGTAATTGATTAAGGAAAAGTTTTTTTTTTTTTTTTTTTTTGCAAAATCAGTTTTTAGCAACTTAGTTAGGGAGTTAACTAGATTCGAACACTAAGCAAATAAAATAACAAAAGCGAAATAGAGGAAGAAATAAATGATTTGGGCCTTCATGCCCAAATCCGTCACCCTGTCCTAGTCTAGATATTGGGCTTTAGGCCCGTCTTCCACCTGTCCTAGTCTATATTTCGAGCCTTTGGCTCGAGTATCGCTCCACCTGTATTAAATACAACTTTGGCTTCGATGCCCAAAATACATGAATAATGAAAGAATGGATAGATAATAACAAAAGATGATAACGAATGAATAAATGAAAGTAAAACTCTCGCGTCTCTTTGCTGCTTCAGATACAGGACTTGAACCCAGTTGTTTTTCTTTCGACTCTTCGTATCCGTACGCCATGCAATTCATTTTCAAAGTCTTCTAAAGGATGGGCCTTAATGGCCCATTATGTAATGCAAGAGAAAAGAGCCCAATTGGACTCCCAAGCGGGTTCATGCAAAGAAAGAGATGAAGAAATTAATACTCATTCCATATTTGCAACCAACACGCAGAATATAAAAATGATTCAAGAATTTAGAGAGAAGCATATATCGACCAAAGAATTCTACATTAATAGAAGATGAATTAATAGCGATTCAAAATTGGCAATCCGAATAAATGATTTGAAATTCGCTCAAATTCAACTCATTCTAGCAAGCTAAGAGGCAATATTTATCCGCTACGATTCCGAGCATTGTATTTCGAAACATGAGCATCGTTTGGAGTAACTTCCGAAACACCCAATTCGTTTAATCAACGGGAATATTAAATTAATTTATCAAGTCTTATTGCTGAACCCAAAAGCATATGTGTCATTATGAGGAACTCAAGCACAATAGGAAAACATAAAGAAAATTGTCACAAAACGCAACTATAGTTCGACCAACGTCAAAAATTAGAAGGATCTTGTAACATATAGAGATTCATTACTCACACAGTAATTCAAACTCCCAACCTAACCTATTTGAGGGGCAAGGGTAATTGATAGTGAATAAGTAAAAGAGGGAAGAGGGAACAATCTATATACTAACAACAAATTAAATAAAATCCTTTTAAAGTGTCAAAGAAATCAAAAGGAAGCAAGTTTTCAAATGATTTCAAGCATGGAACCAACTATACTTAATCAAAAAACTAAAAGTCCTGAACCAAATCTTCCATTCTTTTGATCAAGTTGTGCGAAAACAGTAAAGTCAGAAGCTTTAGCCGACCTTATTGAATCGGTGCTTCGGGACTTTTGACGAACTCATTGGTCTCTTATTCTATATTTCGAAGAGATAACAAACAAATAGAATTACAGAAACGCAAGCATTATGAACTAAAAAGGGTTAAATGAACATCATATGTATGTAAAGAAGGACAGTATGAGAACGTCCAGTCGACAAGCTGAGAGATGCAAAAATATATGATGACAATCCGAAAGAAGCAACAATACACGATGAATGCCAAAATATACAACGACAAGCCGAAAGATGCAACAATACACGATGACAATACACAATAACAAGCTGAAAAGATGATTTTAAAGAAACTCGACGAAAATCGTATTACCAACATTATAAACACAACAACAACCAGCATATTGATTCAAAATAATAGTCATTACAAACAAAACTTATGAGCCCAGGGTCGTCTACAACAACTATTCTCCAGCATGCAGTATTACAACTATGATGAAAGGATGATGATGAAACTAAGAAGAAATAAAATTAAAACTAAATAGGAAGGAAGATTACCTATTTTGGAGCAGCAAAACCGGACCATGAACTTACGCCGGGATTTCAACCACCACTGGAAATTTCGATGTCTTTTACTAAAATCTCGACTAGCACGTTGCTCTCTCTAGAGTTTTTGCTACAGAACAGTTCCCTTTTTCTCTAACCCCCTATTTTCTCTGTTTTTCTCTTGCTTTTCTTTTCAAAGAAAGAAAGATTTTCCACTCTTTTGGTTTTGGACCTAGCTAGCTCTAAAAATTTTCCAACGAACTCCCAATTTTCTCCAAATTTCCCAAAAGAAGAGAAAAGCCCCCCCCCCAAATACAGCGACCCTAGGGTCTTTATATAGAAGACAAATTGGGGGTAAATCAGGGATTTTTGAAATAGGATTTTTTGGGATTTGAAAATCAAATCCTCCTACGATTTCCCCCTCCAAAACCAGTGCCAAATTTGGATTTTCTCCACACCATCCCAAATCGGCCAACCAAGAAATTCCAGGATGAAAATTACCTCATGAGCCAATGAGTATCGGGCAAGTATGTACGATTTTGTACCATTCAATCTGAAATTCACGGCATTTAGCCGTTGGAATGGACACCTACACATTTTCTAGAGGATTCTTGGACATTACATGGTACGAACAATGCATGCTAATCACGTGAGGAGTGCGATCGAAGCTAGGAAAGGGAAGACGGTGGGTTTTGCAAGATCATCGGGTCGGAGCTGGGTTGCGGGTCGACGTTAGAATAGGGTTTGGCTTTTCGGTACTGAGTCGTGGGATTTGAGATTGCGAAGTTGATTACAATTTAAACGACTTATTTAAATTATAACCAAATTGAATATCTATTAGTCAATTGCATTAGAATTGGGGCCAATTTGATTTCAATTGAGGTCATAGTTAATTCATTCGCTAAATTGAATCGCAATCTGGAACGAATCAAGTAACAAATTAACCTCGAGTTTCTTAATTTGATAAAAATCCAACAAATATTGCTCCAAATAAAATATTTTGAGAGTAAATCATATTTAAAACCAAGATTTTATCCATTTGAATTAATTTTCAAGTTTAATCAATAAAAAAATATTCATTTAAATAACAAAATTTATACACTCTCGTATATAAAAATGCGAGAAATGTATAATCGTTAATTAAATGATAAAATTGAATTGAATAAGTAATTTAAACTAGCATTTATTTTAACAAAATAATTGTTGCGATTTTATTTTAAAATTGAAGAAACTCAAAATTAAATTGAATTGCGGAGGGCAAAAATTAGGTGTCAACACTCAGCACGTGCACTGCACGTTTACATTGATTCAAGTAATAAATAATTTTATAAATTATTAAAAATATTATTAAATAGAATATTGAGTAAATATTTATATATATAAAAATAATATAAATATTAAAAAATACAATGACGGTACAGAGAAACTGGTAAGATGCGTAAAAGGAGTCAAACTATTTGTTAGCATTCCTGCTGGAATTCAGTGGAAAAACGAATTTCTTGGAATAATGAAAACATGGTAAACTCTAGTTCCAATAGCCAACAATGTTCTTGCACTCCCATTTGAAAAATAATTTACCAAAACATTTGGTACCACAACAATGAAGTAGGATTTTGGTCTTATGTAGATGATTCCAGAGCTATGTACGACATTGGTCATAGTTCTTACAAGACCAGTTGTTGCACTAGTACCACACTCCATTGTAGACGAGTTTCTTTCCTTATAGAAGTTTCCTGATTTAATGAAACTCAAAAAATTATCACAATGCTCCTTGTACCTGAAATCACTATGATACAATGATGTCAATCTATTTTTTGCTTGTTCACTTTCTTCAGTCGAGTTCCAAGTTAAACAGCTTTCTTCGTTGAAGAACACCTGAAGTTATTATTCAGTATGTAATTATGAATTATGTTTTAGAAATATAAGATATAGAATAAAGCATATAAGTTTAAAAATAATTAACTATTTTTTAATAGATACTAGACTAGTTTCTTAGAACGTGCACTACACGTTTGCGTTGAATCAAGCTATATATGATTTTAAAAAATAGTAAAAATATTATTAAATAGAATTTTGTGTAAGTATTTATATATAAAAGAATAATATAAATATTAAAAAATGCAAAGAAGGTACAGAGAAGATGGTAAGATGTGCGACAAGAGTCAATCTATTTGTTAGCATTCTGCTGGAAATTAGTGGGAAAACGAATTTATTGGAATAATGAAAACATGGTAAAGTCTAGTTCCATTAGCAAACAATGTTGTTGCACTACCATTCGATAAATAATTTACGAAAACATTTGGTACCACATGTTGAGAAGCAAACACAATTCCATATCGAAAAAATAGAGGAAACATGTCCAATATTTAAAGTGTCACCAAACTCCACTAGTATGAGGTCTTTTGGGAGATTTCCAAAAACAAATCCGTGAGGGCTTATCCCAAAGCGGACAATATCATACTAGTGCGTAGTTACACGCGGTCCCAAAAAGTGGTATCAAAGCCCAGGTTTCGGTGTGTCTGAGTGGTAAATGCGGTTGGTGAGAAGTTCCCGGTGTAACAACAAAACTGGAGATCTGCAGGTGGTGCCTTGTGTCGAAAGTCTTCCTGGTGAGTGGTGGTCAGGCGGCGTGTCCCGTTGGGTAATAACGGCAGTAAAAGATGTTTGGCAGATCATGTGAAGTGACCTAGTAGTTGAGATCTACAGTTGATGCCTCGTGTCAAAAGTCTTCTTGACAAATGATGGTCAAGCGGCGTGTCCCACTGGTTGGAAGTGGCGGTACGGGGAGGTCAGAAGTGATGTGGTCTTGGATTGATGGGGGGATTTTTGAGAAGCAAACACAATCCCACATCGTAAAAATAGAGAGAACATGTCCAATATTTAAAGTGTCATCCAACTCCACTAGTATGAGGCCTTTTGGGAGATATCCAAAAACAAATCCATGAGGGCTTAGCCCAAAGCGGACAATATCATACTAGTGTGGAGTTACACGCGGTCCCAACACCACAATGATTAAACGGGATTCTGGTCTTATGTAGATGATTCCAGAGCTATGCGCGGCATAGGGCATAGATCTTACACGACCAATTGTTGCACTAGTACCACGCTCCATTGTAGATGAGTTTCTTTCCTTATAGAAGTTTCATGATTTTATGAATGTCAAAAAAATTATCACAATGCTCCCTGTACCTGAAATCAATATGATACAATGATGTCAATCTATTCTTTTCTTGTTAACTTTCTCGTGTCGAGTTTGAAGTTCAACAACTGTCTTCATTGATGAACACCAAAACTTATTATTCGGTATGTAATTATGAATTATGTTATAGAAATATAAAATATAAAATATAAAGTAAATTAATAATTTTTAAAATAATTAAATATTTTTTAATCGATATTAAACTAGTTTCTCAGCACGTGCACTGCACGTTTACGTTGATTCAAGTAATATATGATTTTATGAAATTGTAAAAATATTATTAAATATAATATCAAGTAAGTACTAATAGAAAAATATATATAAATATTGTAAAATGCAATACCGGTACAGAGGAATTGGTAAGATATGCGACAGGAGCCAATCTATTTGTTAGCATTCCTACTGGAATCCAGTAGGAAAACGAATTTATTAGGATAATGGAAACCTGGTAAACTGTAGTTTCATTAACAAAAAATGTGTTTTTGCACTTTCATTTGAGAAATAATTTACCAAAACATTTGGTACCACAACGATGAAACATGATTCTGATCTTCTATAGATGATTTCAGAGCTATGTGTAGCATAATTCATAGTTCTTACATTACCAGTTGTTGCACTAGTACCACCCTCCATTATAGGTGAGTTTCTTTCCTTATAGAAGTTTCATGATTTAATGAAGCTCAAAAAATTATCACAGTGCTTCCTGTACCTTAAATAACAATGATACAGTGATGTCAATCTATTTTTCGCTTGCTCACTTTTTCCAGTCTAGTCCGAAGTTCAACAACTTTATCTCTAGATGAACATCAAAATTTGTTATTCAGTTTATAATTATGAATTATGTTTTAGATATATAAGATATAAAAGAAAGTATTTAATTTTAAAAATAATTAACTATTTTTTAAATAATATTAGACCAGTTTCTTAGCACGTGCATTGCACGTTTACATTGATTCAAGTAATAAATAATTTAATAAAATATTTAAATTATTATTAAATAGAATATTGAGTTAATAATTATATATATATAAATAATATAAATATTGTAAAATGCAATAACGGTACAGAGAAACTGGTAAGATGCGTGAAAGAAGTCAATCCATTTGTTAGCATTCCTGCTGGAATTCAGTGGAAAAACGAATTTCTTTGAATAATGAAAACATGGTAAACTCTAGTTCCAATAGCCAACAATGTTCTTGGACTCCAATTCGAGAAATAATTTACCAAAAAAATTGGTACCACAATAATGAAGTAGGATTCTGGTCTTATGTAGATGATTCCAAAGCTATGTGCGACATAGGTCATACTTCTTATAGGACCAGTTGTTGCACTAGTACCACACTCCATTGTAGGTGAGTTTCTTTCCTTATAGAAGTTTCATTATTTAATAAAACTCAAAAAATTATCACAATGCTCTCTGTACCTGAAATCACAATGATATAATGATGTCAATCTATTTTTTGCTTGTTCACTTTCTTAAGTTGAGTTCCAACTTCAACAGCTTTCTTCGTTGAAGAACACCTGAACTAATTATTCAGTGTGTAATTATTAATTATGTTTTAGAAATATGAGATATAAAATAAAGTATATAAGTTTAAAAATAATTAACTATTTTTTAATCGATACTAGACTAGTTTCTCAGCACATGCACTGCACGTTTGCGTTGATTCAAGTTATATTCGATTTTACAAAATAATAAAAATATTATTAAATAGAATTTTGGGTAAGTATTTATATATAAAAGAACAATATAAATATTAAAATATGCAATGACGGTACATAGAAACTGGTAATATGCGCAACAGGAGTCAATCTATTTGTTAGCATTCCTGCTGGAATTTAGTGGGAAAACGAATTTCTTGGAATGATGAAAACATGGTAAAGTCTAGTTCCATTATCCAACAATGTTGTTGCACTCCCATTCGAGAAATAATTTACGAAAACATTTGGTACCACAACTATGAAACGGGATTCTAGTCTTATGTAGATGATTCCAGAGCTATATGTGGCATACGTCATAGTTCTTACACGACCAATTTTTGCGCTAGTATCACGCTCTATTGTAGGTGAGTTTCTTTCCTTATAGAAGTTTCATGAAATTATAAAGCTCAAAAAATCATCACAATGCTCCCTGTACCTGAAATCAATATGATACAACACAATGATGTCAATCTATTCTTTGCTTGCTAACTTTCTCCTGTCGAGTTTGAAGTTCAACAACTTTTTTCGTTGATTAACACCAAAACTTATTATTCAGTATGTAAATATGAATTATGTTTTAGAAATATAAAATATAAAATAAATTAATAAGTTTTAAAATAATTAACTATTTTGTAATCGATATTAAATTAGTTTCTCAGCACATGCATTGCACGTTTAAATTGATTCAAGTAATATATGGTTTTACAAAATTGTAAAAATATAATTAAATATAATATTGAGTAATTAATTATATATATAGAAATAATATAAATATTAAAAAATGCAATACCGGTACAGAGAAACTAGGAAGATGCACGATAGGAGTCAATCTGTTTGTTTGCATTCCTGCTGGAATCCAATGGGAAAACGAATTTCTTGGAATAATGGAAGCATGATAAACTCTAGTTTCATTAACCAAAAACGTTTTGTTGCACTTCCATTCGAGAAATAATTTACGAAAACATTTGGTACCACAACGATGAAAAATGATTCTGATCTTGTACAGATGATTTCAGAGCTATGTGCAGCATAGATCATAGTTGTTACATGAACAGTTGTTGCACTAGTACTACGCTCTATTGTAGGTGAGTTTCTTTCCTTATAGAAGTTTCATGATTTAATGAAGCTCAAAAGATTATCGCAGTGCTATCTACCTGAAATAACAACGATACAGTGATGTCAATCTGTTTTTCGCTTGCTCACTTTCTCCAGTCAAGTCCAAAGTTCAACAACTTTCTCCATTGATGAACACCAAAACTTGTTATTCAGTATATAATTATGAATTATGTTTTAGATATCTAAAATATAAAAGAAAGTATATAAGTTTAAAAATAATTAACTATGTTTTAATTGATATTAGACTAGTTTCTCAGCACGTGCACTGCACGTTTATATTGATTCAAGTAATAAATAATTTTATAAAGTATTAAAAATATTATTAAATAGAATATTGAGTAAATAATTATATATATAAAAATAATATAAATACTAAAAAATGCAATGACGGTACAGAGAAACTGGTAAGATGCGTAAAAGGGGTCAAACTATTTGTTAGCATTCCTGCTGGAATTCAGTGAAAAAATGAATTTCTTGGAATAATGAAAACATGGTAAACTCTAGTTCCAATAGCCAACAATGTTCTTTCACTCCCATTTGAGAAATAATTTACCAAAATATTTGGTACCACAACAATGAAGTAGGATTCTGGTCTTATGTAGATGATTCCAGAGCTATGTGCGGCGTAGGTCATAGTTCTTACACGACCAATTGTTGCACTAGTACCACGCTCCATTGTAGCTGAGTGTCTTTCCTTATAGAAGTTTCATGAATTTATAAAGCTCAAAAAATTATCACAATGCTCCCTGTACCTGAAATTAATATGATACAATTAGGGTTTTTCATGGTTTGGTTAAATACAAATTGAACCGCGAACCAAACCAAAATGATTTAAAAAACAGACATTTGGTTAGGTTTGATTTAAAAATTTTAAAATCGATACTTATATGTTTTAATTTTGGTTTTATTTTAAAATAACCGATAAAATAACCAAATCGAACTGATAAAAATTATATATATATATACACACACACACATATGCATATATAAATTATATATATATTTTTCATAAATAAAATATAAATATTTTTTAAAATTTTTAAATTTTAATCAAGAATTTAACTTTAGTCGTAGCACTTTTAGTCATATGTCTCCATCTAGTTGATGGTATGTTATGAGATTCTATATGAACTTCGCACTTTGAATGACAAATGATACTAATTGTGAAAATTAACTTGTTGTCTATGTGATTTTATAGGTGAGTTTCATTAGACTATATATAATCACTAGTTTTGAACTTTCTTTTTGGTCCCTATTGAGCAAAAAATTTATGTGTTTACCTTTTGTGTGGTTTATCATATCATTCTCTTATATGTGGTTTCTAAATACTTTTGTAGAAGTGTTCATATGGTATTGTTCGTGGCTTTGCCTAAGTATAACACTAAATTAACATCTTAGTTTCAAGGTTGAGGAACAACACTCGATTGATATCTCATATGTTAGATTGGATTTTTTTAAGAAAAAAATTCAACTTTTATAATTAACTAAAGTTATAAATCGAAAAAAACCAAACTGAACTAAACCGACAAGAACCAAATCGACGGTTATTTTTTTATTTTGGTTTGGTTTGATTTTAGAAATTTAAAAATCGACTAAGTTGGTTTGGTTATGATTTTGACCAATAACCGACCCATGAACACCCCTAGATACAATGATGTCAATCTATTCTTTGCTTGCTAACTTTCTCCTGTCGAGTTCGAAGTTCAACAACTTTTTTTGTTGATGAACACCAAAACTTGTTATTCAGTATGTAATTATGAATTATATTTTTGAAATATAAAATATAAAATATAAAATAAATTAATAAGTTTTAAAATAATTAACTATTTTGTAATAGATATTAAACTAGTTTCTCAGCACGTGCACTGCACGTTTACGTAGATTCAATCAATATATGATTTTAAAAAATTGTAAAAATATTATTAAATATAATATCGAGTAAGTGATTATACATGTATAAAAATAATAAAAATATTGAAAAATGTAATACCGGTACTGAGAAACTGGTAAGATGCGCGATAGGAGTCAATCTATTTGTTAGCATTCCTGCTGGAATTTAGTGAGAAAAAAAATTTCTTGGAATAATGAAAAGATGGTAAAGTCTAGTTCCATAAGCCAACAATGTTGTTTCACTCCCATTCGAGAAATAATTTACCAAAACATTTGGTACCACAACGATGAAACGGGATTCTGATCTTGGGTAGATGATTCCAGAACTATGTACAGCATATGTCATAGTTCTTACATGACCAGTTGTTGCACTAGTACCACGCTCTATTGTAGGTGAGATTCTTTCCTTATAGAATTTTCATGATTTAATAACCTCAAAAAATTATCCCAGTGCTCCCTGTACCTGAAATAATAATGATACAATGATGTCAATCTATTTTTTGCTTGCTCATTTTCTCCGGCCGAGTCTGAAGTTCAACAGCTTTCTTCGTTGAAGAACACCTGAACTTATTATTCAGTATGTAATTATGAATTATGTTTTAGTTCTTATAAGATATAAAATAAAGTATATAAGTTTTAAAATAATTAACTATTTTTTAATCGATACTAGACTTGTTTCTCAGCACGTGCACTGCACGTTTTCGTTGATTCAAGTTATATATGATTTTACAAAATAGTAAAAATATTATTAAATAGAATTTTGAGTAAGTATTTATATATAAAAGAATAATATAAATATTAAAAAATGCTTTGGCGGTACAAAGAAACTGGTAAGATGTGCCACATGATTCAATCTATTTGTTAGCATTCCTGCTGGAATTTAGTGAGAAAATGAATTTCTAGAAATAATGAAAACATGGTAAAGTCTAATTCCATTAGCCAATAATGTTATTGCACTCCCATTCGAGAAATAATTTACAAAAACATTTGGTACAACAATGATGAAACGGGATTTTGGTCTTATGTAGATGATTCCAGAGCTATCTGCGGCATAGGTCATAGTTCTTACACGACCAATTGTTGCACTAGTACCACACTCCATTGTAGGTGAGTTTCTTTCCTTATAGAAGCTTCATGATTTTATGAAGCTCAAAAAATTATCACAATGCTCCCTGTACTTGAAATCAATATGATACAAAGATGTCAATCTATTCTTTGCTTGCAAACTTTCTCCTGTCGAGTTCGAAGTTCAACAGCTTTCTTCGTTGTTGAACACCAAATCTTTATTATTCAGTATGTAATTATGAATTATGTTTTAGAAATATAAAATATAAATAAAGTAATAATTTTTAAAATAATTAACTATTTTTAAATCGATATTAGACTAGTTTCTAAGCACGTGCACTACACATTTACGTTGATTCAAGTAATATATGATATTACAAAATTATAAAAATAATATTAAATGTAATATTGAGTAAGTAATTATATGTATAAAAATATTATAAATATTGAAAAATGCAATACCGGTAGAGAGAAACTGGTAAGATGCGCGATAGGAGCCAATCTATTTGTTAGCATTCTTGCTGGAATTCAGTGGGAAAACAAATTTCTTGAAATAATGGAAACATGGTACACTTTAGTTCCATTAGCCAAAAAATGTTGTTGCACTCCCATTCGAGAAATAATCTACCAAAACATTTGGTACAACACGATGAAACAAGATTCTGATATTATGTAGATGATTCCAGAGGTATGTGCAGCATAGGTCATAGTTCTTACACGATCAGTTGTTGCACTAGTACCACGATCCATTGTAGATGAGTTTCTTTCTTTATAGAAGTTTCATGATTTAATGAAGCTCAAAAAATTATCACAATGCTCCCTGTACCTGAAATTACAATGATACAATCATGTCAATCTATTTTTTGCTTGCTCACTTTCTCCAGCTGAGTCCGAAGATCAATAACTTTTTTCGCTGAAGAACACCTAAACTTATTATTCACTATGTAATTATGAATTATGTTTTAGAAATATAAAATGTAAAATAAAGTAATAAGTTTAAAAATAATGAACTATTATTTAATCGATATTAGACCAGTTTTTCTGCAAGTGCACATGCATTGCGCGTTTGCATTGATTCAAGTAATATATGATTTTACAAAATAGTAAAAATATTAATAAATAGAATATTGAGTAAGTAATTATATATATAAAAATAATATATATATTGAAAAATGCAATGCCGGTACAGAGAAACTAGTATGATGCATGACAGGAGTCAATCTATTTGTTAGCATTCCTGCTGGAATCTAGTGGAAAAATGAATTTCTTGGAATAATGAAAACATGATAAACTCTAATTTCATTAGCAAACAATGGTGTTGCACTCCCACTAGAGAAATAATTTATCTAAACATTTGGTACCACAATGATGAAACATGATTCTAATCATATGTAGATGATTTCAGAGCTATGTGTAGCATAGGTCATAGTTCTTACATGACTAGTTGTTGCACTAGTACCACGCTAAGTTTAAGTGAGTTTCTTTCCTTATAGAAGTTTCATAATTTAATGAAACTCAAAAAATTATTACAGTGCTCCCTATACCTGAAATAACAATAATACAATGATGCCAATCTATTTTTCGCTTGCTCACTTTCTGCAGTCGAGTCCGAAATTCAACAAATTTCTTTGTTGATGAACACCAAAACTTATTCTTCAGTATGTAATTATGAATTATGTTTTAGCTATATAAAATATAAAATAGAGTAGATAAGTTTTAAAATAATTATCTATTTTTCAATTGATATTAGACTAGTTTGTCAACACGTGCACTGCACGTTTACATTGATTCAAGTAATATAGGATTTTACAAAATAATAAAAATGTTATTAAATAGAATATTGATTAAGTAATAAAATATATAAAAATAATCTAAATATTAAAAAATGCAATGATGGTACAGAGAAACTGGTAAGATGCGCGACAGAAGTCAATATATTTGTTAGCATTTCTGCTGAAATCTAGTGGGAAAACGAATTTCTTGGAATACTGGAAACATGGTAAACTCTAGTTTCATTAGCCAACAATGTTATTTCACTCCCGTTCGAAAAATAATTTACCAAAACTTTTGGTACCACAACAATAAAACAGGATTCTGGTCTTATGTGCGGCATAGGTCCTAGTTCTTACAGGACCAGTTGTTGCACTAGTACCACGCTCCATTGTAGGTGAGTTTATTTCCTTATAGAAGTTTCATGATTTAATGAAACTCAAAAAGTTATCACAATGCTCCTTGTACCTGAAACCACAATGATACAATGATGTCAATCTATTTTTTGTTTGCTCACTTTCTCCGGTCGAGTCTGAAGTTCAATAGTTTTCGTCGTTGAAGAACACTTGAACTTATTATTCAGTATATAATTAGGAATTATGTTTTAGAAATATAAAATATAAAATCAAGTATATAAGTTTAAAAATAATTAACTAGTTTTTAATTGATATTACACTAGTTTCTCAGCACGTGCATTGCACGTTTACGTTGATTCAAGTAATATATGCTTTTACAGAATAGTAAAAATATTACTATATAGAATTTTAAGTAAGCATTTATATATAAAAAAAATAATATAAATACTAAAAAATTCACTGACGGTACAGAGAAACTAATAAGATGCGCGACAGGAACTAATCTATTTGTTAGCATTCCTGCTGAAATTAGATGGGAAAATGAATTTCTTGGAATAATGAAAACATGGTAAACTCTAGTTCCATTAACCAACAATGTTGTTGCACTCCCATTCGAGAAATAATTTACCAAAACATTTGATACCACAACGATGAAATGGGATTCTAGTCTTATGTGAATGAATCTAGAGCTATGTGCGGCATAGGTCATCATTCTTACAGAGGTTCAGTTGTTGCACTAGTATCATGCTCCATTGTGGGTGAGTTTCTTTCCTTGTAGAAGTCTCATAATTTAATGAAGCCCAAAAAATTATCACAATGCTCCCTGTATCTGAAATTACAATGAATTCAATCTATTTTTTGCTTGTTCACTTTCTCCAGTCGTGTCAGAAGTTCAATAGCTTTCTTCGTTGATGAACACGAAAACTTATTATTCAGGATGTAATTATGAATTATGGTTTAGAAATATAAAATACAAAATAAAATATATAAGTTTTAAAATAATTAACTAATTTTTAATCGATATTTGACTAGTTTCTCAGCACGTGCACTGCACGTTTACATTGATTCAAGTAATAAATAATTTTATAAAGTATTAAAAATATTATTAAATAGAATATTGAGTAAATAATTATATATATAAAAATAATATAAATATTGAAAAATGCAATGACGGTACAGAGAAACTGGTAAGATGCGTAAAAGGAGTCAAACAATTTGTTAGCATTCCTGCTGGAATTCAGTGGAAAAATGAATTTCTTGGAATAATGAAAACATGGTAAACTCTACTTCCAATAGCCAACAATGTTCTTGCACTCCCATTTGAGAAATAATTCACCAAAATATTTGGTACCACAACGACGAAACAGGATTTTGATCTTATGTAGATGATTCAAAGCTATGTGCGACATAGGTCATAGTTCTTACAGCAGTTGTTGCGCTAGTACCACGATCAATTGTAAGTGAGTTTCTTTCCTTATAGAAATTTCATGATTTAATGAAGCTCAAAAAATTATCACAATGCTCCGTGTATATGAAATCACAATGATACGATGATGTCAATCTATTTTTTGCTTGCTCTCTTTCGCCAGTCGAGTCTGAAGTTCAACTGCTTTCTTCGTTGAAGAACACCTGAACTTATTATTTTGTATGTAATTATGAATTATGTTTTAGAAATATAAAATATAAAATAAAGTATATAAATTTAAAAATAATTAACTATTTTTTAATGGATATTAGATTGATTTTTCAGCACGTGCACTGCACATTTACGTTGATTCAAGTAATATATGATTTTACAAAATAATAAAAATATTATTAAATAGAATTTTGAGTAAGTAATTAGACATGATAAAATAGTATAAGTTTTTATGATTGATTAATAATTTCTCAGCTTATTTAAATTAATGAAAGTATTGAACTCATATTAGTAGTAGTTGTAATACTAGTAGTAGGCGGCTATAATATACAATGAGAGTAATTACATGACTAGCCTTTTTTTCTTTTTTCTATTTTGGTTTTATTTTTTCTTTCTCTTTTTATTTTTTTTTTCTCTTTTCTATCTCTAACTTCTATTTCTCTTTCTTCATTTTTTTTTCTTTTCTACCTTTTTCGTTCTTTCGGTATTTTTTACTCATTTTTATCTTTTTTGTCTTTTTTTGATTTCTTTTCTTTTTGTATATATTTTTTCCTTTCTCCTTTTTTTTATTTTTGCTTCATTATATATATATATATATATATATATATATATATATATATATATATTTAAATATGGCTACGTCGGGCATAAATTATAGATGATGCTGAAAACATCACAATCGTTTATTGTATTTATATTCGCACTACTATATATATTTTTGTATTTGTTAATACAATTGTATTTGTATTACTATTTTATAATTCGCAATTATATTTGTATTTTATAATTTGCCACACCATTTATATTTTTATATTTGTTGATACATTTATATTTGTATGAAAATGGTAGCTAATCTGCTAGAAGGAATTATTGAATTCAAGGGGGTCAATTCTAAATATGATGTGAATGAGAGGGCAGACTCAAGTTTTTAAAAGCCTTCAATTGATTTTGCCCTTATTTTGTAGTATATGAATGAGAATACTTCTAACACTAAGAGCCCGTTTGGGATTGTTGTTATAAAACTACTTATTTGAGAAATACTTTTATAAAATGGCTTTTCAGAAAAGTGCTTTTAAAAAAAAACAGTTTGTGTTTGGTAAATTCATTCGAAAAGTGCTTTTGACAATCAAATTGTGTTTGGATAATTTTTTTCAAGAAGTGTTTTTTTGAGACAAATGACCAAAAAGGACATCTATCAATAGACTTTTATTACTAAAATCAAATTATAGAGAAAAATTATTTTAAATATCTCTTATAATATTTTTAATTAATATTTTTAATTTAATTAAAAAGTACGTACTCTAAAATTTTCAATCAATATTTATATACATAAATACATTAAAAAAAATTAAGGGGTGATATATTACTTAAATAATTTAAATATTACTTAAAACATCAAACAAAAATGAATACAGAAGTTATTTCATAAATTAAATCACTATATATGAAAAAATTAACGACAAAAATAATAAGACCTTCATACATCACAAAAATTCTCAATAATTTCATCCCTAATTTTACTACGCAATGTCTCCATACTTGTAGAACATCTATCTTGTATTTCTGAAGGTATACCAAAAGACTGGTTTGCATCTTCGATCTCTGTGATGATGCCTTCGTTAGCACAACAGTTAAAGTGTTTTTTAATATATTTTTACGGTGTCAAAATTTACTACGAATAAGCAGTCATCATATTCATATATATATATATATATATATATATATATATATATATATATATATATATATATATATATTAACAAATATGTCACTTTTTTGAATTATTTATTTAAAATTAAATATTCAAGAAAAAATTTATATGTGATAGGAAAATACAATCTTGTAACGTGATTCATCTGTCAATTGTTATCATTAATAATAATAAAATAATTCATATATTCTTTAGTCATCATCATCAATGATATTTTCAAATTTATTTAAAGAAAATGAGTGAAAATAAAATAATAATATATAAATCATAAAGAATTATGACGTAAATATAAAACATAAATTTTTAAAAATCAAACATTAATCAAACTTGTAAGATATGTTAATTAACTAATAAGGTATATATATATATATATATATATATATATATATATATATATATATATATATATATTTGTGTGTGATAGGGATATTTTTGTCATAAAAAAATAATTTTCTGCTTCTGCTTATTTTGAGAAGCAGAAAAACTGTTTTTGCTTATTTTTAAAAGCACTTTTGCAAGTTTACCAAACACCCTTCTTTTTAAAAAAAGGTGTTTTTTCTCAAAATAAGTGTTTATTTTGGGAAATAAGCAATCCCAAATAGGCTATAAATTCTGTTTTGTAAATTCAACTTGACTTGTGCTTGAAATGGAGAAAATGATAATGCAGTTGAAATCCAAACATTTTTTTTTTCTATTTTTCCCTAACCCTCTTTTCAATTGAATTTGCAGTTCAGTAGTTCTCATCGTTGATGAACACCTGTAATAATAAGACAGAGAGAAATAATTAACAATGAATGGAGAGGATAGATATTGAAGAACAGTTATAGAGAAAAGGAATTACAAGTATCTATACAATTGAGATGAGAGAGTTGATAGTTATAATTGAGAAATTAAGGGATCGAAATAATTGAGAAGAAAAAATTACAAAGATCTATAAAGGGAGAGGGGGGGGGGGGGGGAGGGCAAATATTAATACAAATGAGGCGGGATCTAAATTGCAAGATTAATATAGTTGAGGTAATAGATTTTTTTTTTAATCTGATAGACAATTTCAATTGCGGTGATAAAAAAATTGAATTTATTATTTAGTTATGTAGTATGTTAAGAATTATATTTTTAAAATATACAATTTAAAATAAAATGTATGAGTTTAAAAATAATTAAGAATTTTGGGATCGATATTAGATAGTTTCTCAGCACTTGAATTGTACGTGTATGTTTGTTCAAGTGATATGTGATTTTTTAAAATAGTAAAATATTATTAAATAAAATTTTAAGTAAATAATTATACATGAGAATTAGTATAAATTTCTATGAATGGACAACCGTTTCTAAACTTATTTTAACCGGTGACACTAACGAATTTATATAGGATATAATTTAACAAAGTTGGTAGCCTTTATATTTTAAAGGTATTTGTTTGTTCAAAAAATATAACATTCCCAGTAATAGTTGTTAAGACTGCACAAGGTGATTGGAGGGTGGAAAGAGTGACATACCTACTAAAAGGAATTAATGAATTGAAGGGGATGAATTCTAAACATGATACAATTGAGAAGGGGATTTCAAGTTTTTCAAAGTCTCAAATTAGTTTCGACCTTATTCCGCAGTGAATTTATGAATCTAAATATTTCTAACACTAAATTTTATTTTGTAAATTCAACTTGACTTGAACCTAGATTAGAAAAGTGATGCACAATTGAAATTCAAGTACTTTTTTTTTCTTTTCTACTAACCTCTTTCTCTAGGTGGATATAAAGTTTAACAGCTTTCATCGTTGATGAACACTTAAACTAATAGACATAGAAAAATAATTATGAATGTGGAAAGGATTAATACAATTAAAATGAGGGAAGAAAGGACAATACAACAGAGAAAGAAAGCGTGAAGTGATTGTTGGGTTCAAAATCGAGAGGGCGTCATGCGGAAGCTTAAAGTTTGCAAACCATAGAAGATGATAATTCAGATGACAAGAAAAATATAATACTAAAAGGCATATTATTAATTACATTGTAGTATGAGAAGGGGTCTTCTATTTATAGATGTACAAAGACTGCATTGTGATGCTATTGTGTTGTGGTATGAGAAGGGGGTCTTTCTATTTATACATGTACAAAACTTTTCCTCTAAGAAAGAGGTTAACCAAATATGGAAAAGAATTATATTTTTCTTTTAGGAAAAAATAAAAGTAATTATAGTTACTATTATTTCCTTCTAAGAAAAAGTAAAACTTAATTTTGGTAAGAAAATTAGGGTAAAACTCATAACTGTAATGCCATCGAGAAGGGAGGATTTCAAGTATCTATACAAATTGAGATGGTGGAGATCGATACAACTGAGAAAAAAAGAAAACCGATACAATGAAGAAGATGAATTTACAAGGATATATACAACTGGGGAAGGGGAGAATCACAAATATCATTATAATCAAGGGGGGCATCGTTGCAAAAGTCCATAAAATTGAGGTGATAGACCTTTTTTTAATTTGATAAACAACTTCAGTCGAGGCAATAAAAAAATAAATTTATTATTTAGCTATGTAGTATATTACGAATTATGTTTTAAATATATAAATCTTAAAATTAAATGTATAAGTTTAAAAAGTATTAAAAATTGTGAAATTGGTATTTGACTAGTTCTCAGCACATATATTGTATGTATATGTGGAATCGTATATATGTTGGTTCAATACTTAGAATAGGTGAGGAGGATTGATACAATTGAGATAAGGAGGACGCTGTGATTGAGGAAGCAAATAGGGCAATGCCAATGAGGGGGGGGGGGGTTTACAAAAATCTGTACAATTAAGATAAAGATAATTGATATAATTGAAGAATGATTTGTGGGGGAAGGAGGGGGGAGGGGGGAGGGGGATACAATTGTGAAAGGAGAATCACAAAGATCTATACAATCGAAAAGAGGAGAATTGCAAATATCAATACAACTGAGGCGGGAGCGAGGTGGCAAAGATCAGTACAATTGAGGCGATAGATTTTTTTTTTTTTAATTAGGTAAATAATTTCAATTGAGATAGTAGAAAATTGAATTCATTATTTAACGATGTAGTATGTTATGAATTATGTTTAAAAAAATATAAAATTTAAAATAAAATGTACAAATTTAAGCACCCAAGGGTATGGCCTAGTGGTTCAATGAAGTTGGGATGAACACCATGAGGTCTCAGGTTCAATTCCCAGCAGAAACAAACACTATGTGTTTTCTTCCAATCTATTCTAGCCTTGGTGGGTATCTCGTGGATTTAATCGAGGTGCACGCGCAAGTTGGCCTAGACACCATGGTTATCAAAACTTTAAAAGTTATTAAGAATTGTGGAATCGGTGTTAGACTTATTTCTCAATAATAATTCAAACAATATATAATTTTATAAAGTAGTTAAAATATTATTAAATAAATTTTTGTGTAAATAATTATAAAAATAATAATATAAATTTCTATGAATTATTAATAATTATTAATAATTTCTCGATCTATTTAAATCAGTGAAAGTGTTGAACTCACATAATCTAAGAATGATGTCTGTCTTTATATTTCAGAGGTATTTGTTTGTTCATTTTTTAATCATGCACAAGTTGGCACAGACACCACGATTATCAAAACTTTAAAAGTTATTAAGAATTGTGGAATCGGTATTAGACTTATTTCTCAATAATAATTCAAACAATATATAATTTTATAAAGTAGTAAAATTATTATTAAATAAATTTTTGTGTAAATAATTATAAAAATAATAATATAAATTTCTATGAATTATTAATAATGATTAATAATTTCTCAATCTATTTAAATCAGTAAAAGTGTTGAACTCACATAATCTAAGAATGATGACTGCCTTTATATTTCAGAGGTATTTGTTTGTTCATTTTTTTAATCATTCTAATCATATTGTGGCCAAACAAAAGAAGTTTATATATTTATACCAAACAAAATAAGTTGTCAAGAGAGTGGTATAGAAACAGATTAAGTGCTCATTTTATTTTTGCAAAATACATTTCACAAATCACTGTTAAATTGAAAACATGTTGCTAAAATGTGATAACTTGATCAATAAAGCTTGATCCTCTCCATTGTATCTTCAGATTCATTTCACAAGTGAGTTGTTGTGTATTATCAAATTCCTAATGTACAATTCACCTACTTTTTTTCTTATATATGATGTTTGCAATTCGACTAATCTATATCTCTTTAAATTGTTCTTTCTTCTTTAAAAGAAAAAAAAATTGTTTTTGCTTTCTTTTTCAATTCCTTGAATCCAACTGTATCCATGCTATGAATTTATGATTGTCCTCCAAATCCGACATCATAAGTATTAGAATTAAATTACCGCACCAAAGACTAAATTACGATGATTTATACAACTAAGATAAAGGAGGTCGATAGAATTGCGAAAAAAGAAATCGATACAATTTAGAAGAGAGGATTACAAGGATTTATACAATTGAAGAAGGAGAGGATTGCAAACATCGATACAACAGAGGCGGAAGCAACATTGCAAAAATTAAAAAAATTGAGGTGATAGTTTTTTTTTAATTTGATAAAAAAATTCAATTGAGGTAATATAAAATTAAATTTATTATTTAGGTATGTAATATGTTACGAATTATGTTTTAAAAATATAAAATTTTAAATAAAATGTATAATTTAAAAATATTATGAATTGTAAAGTTAATATCAGACTAGTCTCTCAGCACGGACGTTGCACGTATAAATTGATTCTAGTAATAATGATTTTATAAAATAGTAAAATACTATTAAAAAAATTGAGTAATTAATTATACATAAAAATAGTATAAATTAATATGAATGATCATAATTTCCTATCTTAATTAAAACAGTGAAAATATTGAACTCATATAAAATGTAATTTAAGAAAGTTGATT
Source organism: Capsicum pubescens (assembly GCA_030864215.1). NCBI lineage: Eukaryota > Viridiplantae > Streptophyta > Magnoliopsida > Solanales > Solanaceae > Capsicum > Capsicum pubescens. The sequence goes on along the minus strand of CM061543.1, from coordinate 3,602,428 downwards.
GTCTTTATATTTTAACATATTTATTTGTTCAGAAGATTTGACATTCTCATCGATGGTTGTTAGACCGCACAAGGTGATTCGAAGGTGGAAAGGGTGACTAATTTGCTAAAAGAAATTAATGAATTCTAGGGGATGGATTCTGAACATAACACAATTGAGAAAGGGAAATCCAAGTTTCCTAAACTCAAATTAGTTTGTATCTTGTTTCGTAGTGAATTTCTTAATCGAATTACTTAAAACACATAATTCTAATTTGTAAGTTCAGCTTATTTTGTACCGTAAACACAAAAAAATAATATGCAATTGGAAGTCAGTTTTTTTTTCTAGTTTTCACTAATATTTTTTTCAATCGAGTCCATCATTGATGAACACCTGAACCACAAAGACAAAGAAAAACAATTAAGAATGGATGGAAAGAGTTTATACAATTGAGATGAGAGAGGGCACTACAATTAAGGAACTGAGAATGGTGACAACATCTAGGAGGGAATTATAATAATCTATACAACTGAGATAAAATGAATCCATATACTTGAGAGGGGGGAGGGGACCAATACAATTGAGAAGGAGAAATTACAAGAACCTATACAATCGAGGGAGGGTTATAATATCAATGCAATTGAGGCGGGAGTGAAATTGTAAAGATCAATACATTTGAGGTGATAGATTTTTTTTAGTTGGCAAATAATTTTAATTAAGGTAGTAAAAAAAATTTAAGTTTATTATTTAGCTATGCAGTATGTTGAAAATTATGTTTAATAAGAATTGTGGAATCAATAGTAGATTAGTTTTTCAACACGTGACTCAAGTAATATATAATTTTATAAAATAATAAAAATACTATTAAATAAAATTTTCTGTAAATAATCACACATGAAAAATAATATACATTTCTACGAATGATGAATAATGACCAATAGTTTCTTAACCTATTAAATTAGTGAAAATATTGAATTATATAAAGTGTAACTAAAGAAATTAATTGCGTTTATATTTTAGATGTATTTGTCTGTTCAAAAAGTTTTAGCATCTCCATCATATTATAACTAAACAAAAGTAGCTTATATATTTATACCAAGCAAAATAAGTTGTCAAGGGAGCATCATATGATAAGTAAATGCTCATTCTCTTTTAGAAAAATATATTTCATGAGTTGTTGTTTAATTAAAAAAATAATAATTAAAATCTGATATAAATCAAGTCTAATAAGTGAACAAGTGTTGTTTATATTTTATTATATTTTTATTGACAACTTGCGATAGAAATCACCTCTATTTAAAATCTTCAACATGTTTTTTTTTTTAACTTTTACTTAGTATGCACCAAATAAGCACCTGTATTTCACAAGAGTAATTTTTATAAGACTACTATTAATATTCAGAAAGTTTGATAAATTATCATAAAAAATATATATTCTTTTACTTTCACTTAGTGTGTATAACATAAATACTTACATTTCACAAGAATGATTTTATAAAATTACTATCTAAATTCAAAGGTTTGATAAATTATCATTAAAAATAAATATTTTTTACTCTCACTTACCGTACACCACACAATTACTTACATTTCACAAGAATGATAACTAAACTTTCCTCTTGTCTTTATCCTCTTGTTTTGAGCCTGCAATATATGAAGTTAATCAGAGCCTTTCACCTTAGGTACAATACTTCACTCTTAACCCATAATATCTGAGAAAAGCATGAGAAATAATTTTTTTCATTATAATAGGGTGCGTTTCGCCTTGGACTACTATCAATGTTTAAAAGACTTGATAAATTATCATAAAAGATATTTTTTTTCTACTCTCACTTACCTGCATCACACAATCACTTACATTTCTCCCCTCTTGTCTTTATCCTCTTGTTCTGAGCCTGCAACATATGGAGCTAATTAGAGCCTTTCGTCTTAAGTACAATACTTCACTCTTAGCTCACAATATCTGAGAAAAGCATAAAAATATTTTTTATCCTGATAGAGAGAGTTTTGCCTTAGATTACTATCAACGTTCAAAAAAATTGATAAATTATCATAAAAAATAAATATTTTTTCACTTCCTTTTAATATGCATCACACACAAGACTTAGATTTCACAAGAGTGATTTTATAAGACTATCAACATTTTAAAAATTTGATAAATTAGCACAAATTTTATTTTTTTTTACTCGCACATAGCGTGCACCACACAAGCACGTGTATTTCACAAGAGTGATTTTATAAAACTACTATCAATGTTGAAAAAATTTGATAAATTATCACCAAAAAAATTAATATATTTCCTACTCCAATTAAAATGCACCACACAAACACTTATATTTCACAAGAGTACATGTTTGATAAATTATCATAAAAAGCAAAAACAAAGTGTTTAAATTGAAATTAAGATAGACACATAATAAGATTCTAATTTGAAGTCCTTAATTGCCACTACAGTCCTTCAATGAAGACCAAAATTCTTCAGCATAAACCACTGATTGAAGCAGTTGAAATGAAAGGTTTCAACTGATCTAGCATTTAAAGTTTGGGAGTTTCTTGGATAATAAAAAAAAAAAGAAAATTTTAAAAATTTAGAAGGCTTAAAACACAAATAAATCTTCAAAATTAGAGAAAATAAGTAACGATTCAATTAAGATCCTAAAAGATGTTTTAACGCATTTAGAAACACCCGTTAAAATGATTAATTATAAAAATAATTTGATTAACCTAAAAAGTGGCTAATTTTACGAAATATGTCTAGCCTAAAAATATACTAAAACTTATTTAGACAAAGTGATTTAATGAAAAGATTTCTTTCTTTATTTATTTGAAAAAAAAATGGTATAATTCTCTTTAAGGCAAAAAAAAATCACTTTTGGCTAAAAGTAAATTTACTTGAAAGGAAAAATTGAACAAAACCCTCTTTCACGAATAAATAAAATTAAGAGGAAAACATGTTGTTTGCTAAAGAAAGAATAATTTAAACGAAAAGGAATTTTGTTAAATAAAATTGATAAAAAACTTAAATTTTGAGAAAATCACCGTATCAAAAATTAAGAAACAATTCAAGAAAAATTAAAGTTTAGAAAAGTGAAATTTAAAGAAAAGATAATTCTCTTTTAGTCTAAAGAAGACTAAATAACCACAGATAAGAAAAAGAATTAAATAATCACAGATAAGAAAAAGAATCATTCTTCCTACAAGAGAATCATTACTTAAAGAAATTACATTAAGTTCATTTGTACTCCTTTTTAAATAAAATAAATTAGGTGAGCAAAATCTGAATATGCAAAGGAAAATAAACGAAGATAAAACTTCAAGGGCAATACCTTAAGAAATTTATTTAGATTGATAAATTGAAGTTAATACAAATATAAACAACAAAGACCAAATTACAATGAGGTACATAGGAAGAGTTTAGGAAAGATTGGACCTTTTTAGCCCATTTCAGATCTGGTCTGTCCAATTTTGGGCTTCGCTTTCATGGACTTTGCTTCATTTTTCCATTAGCAGAGGAAGAAGATGTAAAAGCAACATAAATTCTAGAAATTCTTTGTAATATTACTTTTTGTTCTTCCGCATAGATACATCATATTCTTCTCAACGCATCACTAAATTTTATACTAATATATCATATTTTTTTATGATGTATTCGAGCTTGTAAGTAAAATTAAAAAATTATATAATTATTTAAAAAGATCAAAATTTTAAGTAATTATGATAAATAAGTAATGGAGTTATGTAATTTTTTCGAAAAAGATTAGAGGGGGATGACTGATTTTGGGTAATCTTTTAGGAAACATAAAAGAAGATTTTACTTTTCAATTAGACATGTAAGAAGGAAAGACTAACATAGAGAAAGAATAAAAAATTCAAACTTCATGTTGAAATTTGAACCTTTTTAAAGAAAAAAAATAAAAAGACCCTATTGTCATTTAAACTTAGAAGCCACATAAGAAATTATCATCATGCTCCTAATTCTACATTTCGATTTAGAATGAGGTTCTTTTGAACAAATGACTGCACTTATATTTATAAAGGTTTTCAATTGTCAAGTTTTACTATCATCGATCATCTTAAAAAAAATGTGTACAACCCATGAAAAGTTAAGAACTAATCCTCATATGACAAACATATTTAAGTGGATGAACAAATTCTACAATTACTAATTTGACATGAACATATATAATTAATATCAAGAATTGTATATCAATTACTATTGTGGTGTATCCATAAATAGTCATATACTATAGCCAATAAATAGTTCTTACCAAACTAGAGATTCATAAAATACGAAGAATAAATCACAAGACTAGTTTTATATTTAATAACACAACAAAATACTAAAAACATACCACACAAGAGAAAATTAATGAAAACAACGCCCTTTTGGATGTAGCTAATTCTTTTTAACACTATAGCTATTATAATTCAAGAAACATTAAAGAATCCCCTAACAAAAAAGCAAAAAAAAAAAATGGACATTATCATAATCAGAAAAACATTTATCGTCATTGATAATTAAATGAGAACGACTTAAAGTTATTCTGCAAATAAAATAAAATAAAATAAAATTTTAAGTTCAAATAACATAAAAGTCATACAAATTAAGGATCTATATTTCATAGTAAATTTCAACATGTGATTAGTTCATAAGTTAATTATCGTTTTTAGCGAACTAACATCGTATATTTATCTGCATGAACAAATAGTTTTTAGCACTATTTCATCACACAAGCATTTCCATTGCAAATTTCTTCTAGTGCACATTATTGATTTTCTAAATTTTATATCACAGTTCTATAGGTTTAGCATTCTCATCATACTGTAACTAAACAAAAGGAATTAGTTATTTATATCAGACAAAATAAGCTATTAGGGGAGCACCGTAAAATATAGAGATACATTAAATACTTATTTTATTTCAGTAAAATACATTTCTACTGGACAACCTGCGATAGAGATGATCATCATTCTAGTCATTCAACATCAAATTTTTTTTTTGTTACTCCCACTGAGTGTGCACAAAACAAGCACTTGCATTTCACATTAGTTTAGAAAATCACTATCAAGGTTCAAAAGGTTTGATAGTTATACCATAGAAAATAAACAAAGTGCTTCAATTGAAATTAAGATATATACATGCTCTAGTAATAAAATTCTAGTTTGGTTTCCCCTTAAATTGCCAATGTCGTCCTTCTGCAGAGGGGGCATGAGTTCTTTGCATGAGCCACTGGCCGATGCAATCGAAATGAAAGGTGTGCCGACAATCGGTGCTTCCAATAATCTGTTCCTCAGAAAAGTATTCCTACAAAATCGAAAAAGTATATGTTGCGAACGTTGCCACCTTAATGGGCCCTACAACGCGCGATCCGAATTAGTTGGGGCTCCAATGAGGGCACCAGACATCGGATGGGAAACAAAAAAAAACTTGTATCTAGACGAGCAAGCATACAGCGAAATGAAAATAAGCAGCACTTACCAAACAAATACAACACATATCGTTGTCACTTGTAGATCTTTCAGTTGATTCATACTTGATGCACTTCATACGTGCCAAAATGACTTCTCTACTTAATCCTGTATTGACAAATTCAACCCGATCTTGGATGACCAATAAACCCAAAATTCAGAATCAGAGTATGTGAGAAAAAATATGATTTATTATAGAAATTAAGAGACACAAAGATCATTGTCATACAACTAAATAATAGTCTAACATCTCTCCCTTTCCACAAACATACAAAAATAATGCCTCCTAAACAATACAAGGAACTTTCAAATATTGCCCACAGTATAACAGATACAAAATAAACCAAACAATAAAATTTATTTCCAATTGACGGCTAATTACCCCCCCCCCCCCACAAGAAAAAAAAAAGGAAAAAGTTTATTCCAATATAATTATGATTATGAAATTACATATTGTATAATTTCAGAAATTAAGATACACAAAGATGATTATCATACAATTAAGAGTCTAACATCCCTTCCTTTTCATAAACAACCAACAATAATACCTCCTAACAATACAAGGAACTTTCAAATACTGCCCACAGTATAACAGATACAAAATAAACCAAAAAATCAAATATATTTCCACTTTAATGCTAATTATCCAAATAAAAGTTCATTCCAACATAATTATGGTTTATGAAATTATATAGTGTAATTCTGGAAATTAAGAGGACACAGACGATTATCATACAATAAATAGTCTAACAACTCTCTCTTTTTCACAAACAAACAATAATAATACCTCCTAACAATACAAGGAGCTTCCAAATACTGCCTAGAATATACTAGATACAAAATAAAAGTTCATCCCAGCATAATTATGATTTATGAACTAAAAATATATTGTAATTTTAAAAAATTAAGAACAAAAAAGTAGCTACTCACAGTTGCACAAATTTGTTAATATCCCAAACCGGAAACGCCTAAAATAGGCGCTGCCAAACACACGCGGTGCCAATCTTCATCTTCATCACATGTTTCAGCAACACATCTTCCATAAATTTCTCGCTATGATAATGGAGATTTTGTAAGCACATGGAGAAGAAGCAGCGAGAGTAACACTTAGTTTGGATGTATGCTATTTATGTGCAAGCAGACCCCTAAATTTAACTTATTCAGTATATCATTACGAATTATAATTAAAATATTAAAAGAAAATAAAACAAAGTGTAAAAGTTTAAAAAGTATTAAGTATTATGGAATCGATATTTGACTAGTTTTTTAGCACGTGCATTGTATATTTATGTTGATTCAAGTAATATATATGATTTTAAAAAAATAGTAAAAATATTATTAAATAAAATTTTGAGTAAGTAATTATGCATAAAAAATAATATAAATTTTTATGATTGATTAATAATTTCTCAACTTATTTAAATTTTAATTAATGAAAGTATTGAACTCATATAAAGTGTGATTTAAAAAAATTGATTGTCTTTATATTTCAAAGGTATTTGTCTATTCAAAGATTTAGCATTCTCATCAACAATTGAAGGTAATAAAAAGGAAGAACTAAATCCAAAACTACATAATTAAAAGTTCGTCTTAGAAAACTTGCAACTTATGCAATAAATATTGATTTAGCCAATGGCCTACATAAGTGATACCCATTAATTAGAATTAAAATTTACTAGTTGTTGTAGCTACATTGACACTAGGTCAGAAGTTACCAAGATTCTTGGTTGTCCTGCTAAAGATCTGGCAATGTTACACATAGACTTTATAAATGATTGAAGGTGATAAAAAGGAAGAACTAAACCCAGAACTTACATGATTAAAAGTTCGTCAATGGTCTGCATAAGTAATACCCACTAGTTAAAATTAAAACTTACTAGTTGTTGTAGCTGTACTCACACTATGCCAGGAGTTACCAAAATTCATTATTGTCTTAGTTGGAGTTTGATGAGAAGGGGGATCCAAATATTTTAAAATCTCAAATTGATTTCGACCTTAATTCGTAGTGAATTTGTGGATCGAAACAGAGAAAAATCGTATCCAATTTATTTTCATTTGTCCACTTTCTCCAGGTGAGCCCGAAGTTCAAAAACTTTTTTCGTTGATGAATACCTGAACTGATGAATTATGTTTTAGAAACACAAAATATAAATAAAGTATATAAATTCAAAAATAATTAATTATTTTTTAATTGTTATTAGACTTGTTTCTCAGCACGTGCATTGCTCGTTTACGTTGGTTCAAGTGATATGTGATTTTAAAAAATAGTAATAATATTATTAGATAGAATTTCGAGTAAGTAATTATACATAAAAAAAAATAGAATAAATTTTTATGATTGGTTATAATTTCTCAACTTATTTGAATTGATGAAAGTATTGAACTCATGGTTATAATTTCTCAACTTATTTGAATTGATGAAAGTATTGAACTCATATAAAGAGTAATCTAAAAAAATTATTTGCTTTTATATTTCAAAGGTATTTGTCTGTTCAAAGATTTAGCATTCTCGTCAATGATTGTTAGACTACACAAGATGATTGAAAGGTGGAAAGAGTGGCTAATCTGCTAAAAGAAATTACTAAATTAAAAGGGATCAATTCTAAGCATGATGCGATTGAAAGGGGAGATTCAAGTTTTCAAAGTCTTAAATTTATTCCGACCTAATTTGGAAGTATATGGATCAAAATACTTATAGCACTAAATATTATTTTGTAAATTCAACTTGACTTGTGCTTGAAATGGAGAAAAATGGTGTGCAATTGAAATTAAATATTTTTTTTATTTTCACTGACCCTTTTTCTTCAATCGAGTCTGAAGTTCAGTAGTTCTCATTGTTGATGAACACCTGCACTTATAAGATAAAGAAAAATAATTAATTTTGAACATGATATGATTGAGAGGGGTGGGGGTGGGGTGGGGGTGGGGGGTGCAAGTTTTCATAGTCTTAAATTGATTCTGACCTCATTTCGTAGTATATGGATCAGAATACTTCTAACACTAAATTCTATTTTGTAAATTCAACTTAATTTGTGCTTGGAATCGAGAAAAATGGTATGTAATTGAAATTCAGACATTTTTTTTCTATTTTCCACTAACCCTCTTTGTCCAATCGAGTCTAAAGTTCAACAGTTTTCACCGTTGATGAACACCTGCACTAAAGAGATAAAAGAAAAATAATTAAAAATGAGTGGGGAGGATTGATATTGAAGAAAAACAATACATAGAGAAAACAAATTTCATGGATCTATACGATTAAGATGAGAGAGCCGATATATATAATTGAGAAATTAGGGAATCGAAACAATTGAGAAGGGGGGATTACAAAGACCTATACAATTGAGAGAGAAACTGAAAATATTAATACAAATGAGGCGGGGTCGAAATTGCAAAGATCAATTTAATCGAGGTAATAGAGTTTTTTTTTTTAATTTGGTAGATAATTTCAATTATGGTAAACAAAAAATTGAATTTATTATTTATGAATTAGGTTTTAAAATATAATATTTAAAATAAAATGCATGAGTTTAAAAATAATTAAGAATTGTGGGATTGATATTAAATAGTTTCTCAGCACGTGAATTGCACGTGTATGTTGATATGTGATTTTATAAAATAGTAAAATATTATCAAATGAAATTTTGAGTAAATAATTATACAAAAAAAAAATAGTTTAAATTTCTATAAATAATCAATAATTTCTAAACTTATTTAAATCAATGACATTAATGAATCTATATAAAGTATAATCTAACAAAGTTGGTTGCCTTTATATTTCAAGGGTAATTGTTTGTTCAAAATTTTTAACACTCCCATCAATAATTTGGAGGGTGAAAAGGGTGACATATCTACTAAAAGAAATTAATGAATTGAAGGGATGAATTCTAAACTTACCATTATGATTGAAGAATTTAGTTGAGGCGATTGAGAATAGTATAAAAGTTTGAAATTCTTTATGAGAAGAGAAGTCACACGATTTAATATACAATAGCATCATCGGTGTGATAATGTAAGTGACATTGAAAGAGAATAGAGTGTACATAAATTTTATCTAAATCTTGTAAGGTAAAGTGATTGTTTTCATTATACCTTTGTTAATAAAACATAAAAATAACATACCCGGTGTATTCCCACCAAGGTGAGATTTGGAGAGGTTAGAGCGTACGCAATTCGTACATGTACCTCAAAGGTAGAGTAGAGAAGTTGTTTTCGACAGACCCCCGACTCGAGACAACAACATAATCAATCAGTGTATTCGGCATTCCACTCCCAGCCAATAAAATAAAAGAAAAAACAAAGAATTGAAAATAAACCTGCACCTCAAGGGGCTTCAACAAAGGAACAGTTGAACAGGTGAAAGCACTGAGGTTTCCAAGGCATAAGATGAAATGATCACCCAGTATACAACTCTCTGTCGTAACAACATCATGCCTTAATCAAGATAAGGCCGCACTAGATTAGATGATTTAGGTTTATCAGGTAATCAACCTACAACAGACAAACAAGTACAGACAAACAAGTACAGTAAGGAGTTCATGCTCCTTTACACACGTCTCAACTGGTTCCATTTTAGGAAAAGTACTTACTTAACATAGCATGCAAAGTCATTAAGATATATACAGATTATAGTAATAAATTCTAGTTTGGATTCCCCTTAAATTGCCAATGCAATCCTTTTGCACAGGGGCAGGAGTTCTTCTGCATTAGCCACTGGCTGATGCAGTCGAAGTGAAAGGACTGCTGACAGTCGGCGCTTCCAATGTTCTGTCTATCAGAGAAGTACAGTATACAAGATACAAAACAAATCAAAAAATCAAATTTATTTTTAGTTGAATGCTAATTATCCAAATAAAAGTTCATTCCAGCATAATTATGATTTATGAAATTACATATTGTAATTCCAGAAATTAAGAGGACACAAAGATGATTGTCATATAAGTAATTAATAGTCTAACATGTTGGTGTAATATACCACAAAGTACAATAATCATTACACTTAAAAATAACATCCCTCCCTTTTCACAAACAAACAACAATAATACTTCCTTACTATGCAAGGAGCTTCCAAATACTGCCTACAATATACAAGATACAAAATAAAAGTTCATCCTAACATAATTATGATTTATGAATTAAAAACATATAGTAATTTTTAGAAACTAAAAATAAAAAAGTAGCTACTAACAGTTGCAGAATTTGTCAATATCCGAATACGGCATCATTTCAATAGTGGCACCAATCTTCATCTTCTTCATATGTTCAATCAACACATCTTTCATAAATTGCTCGCCTCGATAATGGAGAAGAAGCAACGAGAGTAACACCTTATTTGGATGGTTGTTAGCTGTGTGCTATTTATGTGCAGGACAAGACCCTAAATTTAAATTATTCAATATATTATTATGACTTATGTTTTAGAAATATAAAATAAAGTGTATAAGTTTAAAAGCTATTAACTATTTTTAATTGCTATTGCATTAGTTTCTCAGCATGTGTATTGTACGATACGTTGATTCGAGTAATTTATAATTTTATAAAATAGTAAAAATATTATTAAATAGAATTTTGAATAGGTAATTATAAATAAAAAAATAATATAAATTTCTATGAATGATCAATAATTTCTCAACTTATGTAAATTAATGAATGTAATGAATTTATATAAAGTATAATCTAATAAAATAATTTGTCTTTATAATTTAAAGGTATTTGTTTGTTAAAAAAAAATAGCATTCTCATCAAATAGTTGTCAAGACAACACAACGTGATTGAAAGATGACAACAGTGACATATCTACTAAAAGGAATTAATGAATTGAAATGGTATGAATTTTAAACATGATACAATTGAGAGGGGGGATCCAAGATTTTCAAAGTCTCAAATTAATTTTGACCTTATTCCGTCGTGAATTTATGAATTGAAATACTTGTAACATTGAATTTTATTTTGTAAATTAAACTTGGCTTGAATGTGAAATAGAGAAAAGTGATATGCAATTGAAATACAAGCATTTTTTTCTTTCCAACTTATCCTCTTTCTCCAGTCGAGTATGAAGTTCAACAATTTTAATCATTGATCAATACTTAAACTAATAAAATCGAGAAAAATAATTGAGAATATGTGAAGTATTAATACAATTGAAACGAGAAAGAAAAAAGAGCGATGCAATTGAAAAAGAAAGAGGGGACTGATGCCATCAAGAAGGAGGAATTAGAGGGGTCTATACAATTGAAATGATGCAGGTCGATATAATTGAAAAAAAAAACAATATAATTAAGAAGATGAAATTACAAGGATATTACAATTGAGGAGGGTGAGGATTGCAAAAATCATTATAATCAATGGGGAAGCGATGTTGAAAAAATCAATAAAATTGAGGTGATAGACATTTTTTTAATCTGATAAACAATTTCAATTGAGGTAATAAAAAAATAAATTTATTATTTAGAAATGTAGTATGTTATGAATTATGTTTTAAAAATATAAATTTAAAATAAAATATATAAATTGAAGAGTATTAGAAATTGTGGAATCAATATTAGACTAATTTTTCAGCACATATCTTGCACGTATATGTATAATTGTATATGTTGAATACATTATTTAACTATATAGTATTTTATGAATTATGTTTAAAAAAATATATAATTAAAATTAAATTTTTTAAATTTAAGAATTGTAGAATCAATTTAGACTAATTTCTCAGTACATTCAAATAATATATGATTTTATAAAATAATAACAAGATTATTAAATATTTTTTTTATAAATAATTATACATAAAAGAAAATAATATAAATCTCTAGTAATAATTAATAATGATTAATAATTTCTTGACCTATTTAAATCATTGAAAATATTGAACTCATATAAAATATAATCTAAGAAAGATGGTTGCCTTTAAATTTCAGAAGTATTTGTTAGTTCATTTTTTTTAATCATTTCAATCATACTGTAGCTAAACAAAATGAACTTGTATAATTATACCTGTAGACACCTAATTTTGTCCCTCCCAAAATCCAATTTATCCATTTTTTCACTTCTTGTTATCATACACTCTCACCCACGAGATTATATCCCACAAAAATACAAAAAATAACAACTCTTAACAACCGTTAATAAATTTTACCTTATTTTAATCCTATCCTAACAACCTCTCCAATTAAAAGAGAACACCTCACCACCCCACACCCCTATACCCATGCGTCACCACCCCCTCACGTTCTTGGGATTCCTTTTAACTAAATCACAACAAAATAGAGAGGGGACCCACTGAATTTGCTTTTTGACAATATATATATACACATACTGCCATTAGAAAAGGGTTTTTTTCCTTTTTGCTTCTTCTTCATCATCTTTACCCGAGAACACCCAAAAAAATACACCAACACTCTGATTATCCATCTTCTCTTCCACACCATCGTCCACATACCTTATTCCACACGCTATCACATATACTCACCTGTACACACCGACCCACCTGGAACCTCACTTCAACACACTAATACACACTTCACTAGAATTAAAACACACATACACTCCTCACCATCACATACGAATACACCACCACACACGGATTTTAGGCAGACCCACAGTTGAACAAAAACATCCACATACACAAAATTAAAAAGGGAGAGAGGTTGAACAGTAAGGAAGAGATAGATTCGAGATTTCAAAAGGGAGAAAGAATTTTCTTGAAAAAAATAGAGGAGGAGGGATCGAAAACAGGTTGAAAAACGGATCGAGAGCGAGAGAGATAAGCAAAGAGATATCGATGGAGAGTTGAAAATTCCCATGGTTTGATCTTTTCGGTGACTGATTTCCCATCGGAAAACTCAGTTCAACCAACCGGAACTAGTAAAATCGGTCTCCAATCGATTGAAATTGACTGCTTGCGATCTGATTCCGGTGACATTTGATGGAAACGGGTGAAATAGGGTCGGGTTTGGGATACCAAGCTGGAGCTTAGTTCATTGTCGAGGTGTTCTATTCAGAACTCCATGTTCGGGCCTTATTAAATATTATTATCAACGAAAATGAATCACCGAAAGGTCCAATTCTATCTCTTCTTATTTTGTTTCGTCATACGTGTTTGATTTGTGTGAGACATGATTGAATGTTGGGTGATATCGATTTGCTTTATTTAGTTTCATAGAAGAAATGGTTGTGGATTGTTGAAATAGTAATCTTGAATTGTGAATTTTGATGTTAAAAAGGAATGTGGGGTTTGATGGAAGGAATTGATAAAAAAAAATGAATATTGTTTAGTCCCGATTTATTGTCGTTGGATATTTTGGAGTAAAATATGAATGTTAAACGTGATAGAATTGTGATGTGTTGAAACAGAATAGGCAAATACAGGTTTGGGTAGGCAAAATTTAGGATTAAGTGTTTTGTTGAATGTTTGAAATTCTATCGAATATTTGAAGTTCTATTGAATAGTTTGGTTCTTTTGCATTGAGGAAATGTATTTATTTATCCGGGGAATGCCCCGAGGTCTTATGTACTTATTCACCGGGGAATGCCCCGAGGTATCTTGTACTCGGAGGACGTCGTGATGAAGGCCCGAGGCGTCGAATAGAGCATTAGTCTAGGATTAGTATAGAATAGGATTTATATTTTTCCATTTTATCTTTTGGGACTCTATAATTTGGACCGGACATTGTTTTGTATTTGTTTGTTTGATTGATCATTTTATTTGTGATTTGTGTGGTTTATACATTCATAGTGTTAAAATTAGCCGATACATTCCACCAAGCGATCGTGGTCGAACCACGGGATCGAGGGGTGCCTAACATCTTCCCCTCGGTCAACAGAATTCCTTAATCGGAATCTTTGCTCGCAAGCCAGTTTTAAAGAGTCAAAGAATTTTGAAAAGGATTTTAAAGGTGACTTGGCACACCGAGTTTATGTCAAGTGGCAACTCTGAATAAAAAATGTAAATAATCCTTTTTCGAAATAAATTTTCAATCTTTTGTCACTTTAATAATAAAAACTCTTTCGAACCTTAAAATTTAATCTTTTTGGATTGAAAAAGGGGTGTGACAACTCTGGCGACTCTGCTGGGAACTTTTCAGAATTCGAGCTTTTTTTTTTCTTTTGAGTTGTGTCAGCTTAGTTTGACATTATGAGTATATAGACATTGTTTGTGTTATTGTTTGTATTTATTTTATCATTATTGCGTGTTTACGTGCTCTTTGTTTATAGTTTTTTTCTTATGTGTTACCGCTTTATATCTGACATCATGTGCATAACCCGAGTCAATTCTTTCTGCAACAAGTCCGTAGTACACGTTGTGTACACGACCTCTAGTTGAGTCACCCTTATCTTAGGAGGGGGAGCCGTAGGCTGATATGGAGTGGATGGAAAGCTAAAGCAGCCACTATCGACCATACGCTCCCCCGAACAGCCTTGTTAGTGAACCCCAGCGTAGGTCAGCCTTTAGGTCATATTTATTTGCATCATATTGAGACCTAGAAGGACCCACTTGGTCCTTTGTAGGAGACTCACCTCTAAAGCATCCCAACATGCTAAATATTGCATCTTTAAGGGTAACGGGGTTATTTGACAGATTGATTTTGGCAAAAGCATGCGCTAGAATTAAAGAAAGTGTGTAGGCAAGGAAAAGTTTTTTTAAAAAAAAAAGAGGGAAAAAGAGAAAAGGGTGAATCGAAAAAGAGTTTCGTAGTTTTTTTAGAGTTTTTTTTATGGCTTTTGTTCTTCAATCCAAAAATTCAAAAAGATTTTTACCTTTTGCACTCATTTGTCAAAATCAAAAATATCAAAAAGATTTTTCTTTTGTTTCCTTTAGCAAGTATTCACAATTTGAAAACAACAAAAAAGATTTTTCAATCATAGGATTTTTTATAAAAGAAAATTGCAAAAATTGTAGGAGTTTTATACATTTCATGAAAATACCAAAATGATTTTTCTTTCATAGTGGTTGGTGTCAGTTTTATGTAAAGTGTCAAAGGGAAAACCCCAAAAATGATTTTTATCGTTGTAGTTTCGTCTCTCAAGTCAGGGTTCAGTCGGTTATTTAATCCTTAATTGTCCAATCTAGACGAACTACTCACTCCTAATTCTCCTCTCTCGGGAGTGAGATACGTAGGCAACCTATTGTGGGTTCGGGAATCTTATTTTAAAAAATTCAAAAAGATTTTCTTCACTCTTCATTTAGAGTAGGTGTTCCATAGACATCTTAAAAGAAAACCACAAAAAAGATTTTCCTTTAATAGGTTCGAGTTTCATTTTCACATGAAATTTAAAACTGAATACCCAAAAAGATTTTCTTTGGTAATCATAGATTTCACTTTGTATAGTGATGTTAAAGCTAATAAAAAAAATAAAAAATATTTTCGTCAATTATTTTGACAAATTATTATTTTCTTTTCTTCTTAAAGTTTCGAGAAAAAGAAAAAAAGAAAAAAAGAAAGAAAACAAAGAGTTCAATTGGTCATTTTGGCAAAACTCCACGAACTACGCACACCTGATTCTCCTCTCTTGGGAGTGAGATATGTAGGCGCCCTTTTTGGGTTTGGTGATCTTTTAAAAAAAAAGGAAAAAGAATAAAAGTTTTGAGAAAGTGTTGAACTCTAACGCATTTGTTATCTCTTGTCCAGTTAGTTAAGGTGCTTGGTTTGTGGCATTTTGGCTGATCCTCCATATTGCTCCAGGTCACAGGAGAAAGTTATGGCCAACAAGGATACCGAGTTAGTTGTCACTAATCAGATAAGGAGTTCGGGGAATGAGAATGTAGGAGCTAATGAAGAGATTTGGAAATTAAGGCAATAAATGATAGAAATGCATCGAGCTTTGGCTAATGGGTTGCCGCCTCCTCCATTTCCCGCTGATAATCTGGAATATCTTTCTAGTTTGCCTCCAGTGTCACATGAACAATTCCCTATTTTGGTCGACACGCCACAACATGCATCAGGACCTACTCCGGAGCAACAGTATCCAAACACTTTCAATACTCATTTTCTCACACCTCAATACAAAATTACCACATGCTCGGCTCCACCTGCTATTCATGTTTTTGCAGCCCCACTCCCGTCTGAAGCTCCTGCTTTTAATGTCAATCCAACGGTTTTGATTCCTCACTCTACAAGCGACCCTGTATTGAATATTTTTAGTGATCAACATTATGCTCCCGAGCCCACATTTAAGTCGACTGGTCCTTACGACTACACTCAACCGCCTGAATTTCCTCCTAACACTGAGAAGCCTATTATGACAGAAGAACAAGAGGGAATGGCCAGAAAATTGAGAAGTTTGGAATTGACTATGAAAAACTTGCAAGGACTTGGGGGGTACAAAAGTGTCTCATATAAAGATCTGTGTATGTTTTCAGGTGTACATCTTCCTCTTGATTTTAAAATTCTGAAGTTTGCGAAGTATGATGGACATGGCGATCCCGTAGCACATTTGAGACGCTATTGCAACCAGCTAAGGGGTGCTGGAGGGAAGGAAGAATTACTCAAGGCATATTTCGGTGAGAGTCTTTCAGGTCTAGCTTCAGAATGGTTTGTTGACCAAGACATCGACAAGTGGAACAGTTGGGATGACCTGGATAATGATTTGTGCAACAATTTCAATACAATATGGAGTTGATTCCTGACGAGAAATCCCAGACTAATATGAAGAAAAAGAGTATCGAAACTTTCAGAGAGTATGTGATTAGATGGCGTGAACAAGCTGCTAGGGTGAAACCGTCAATGAAAGAAAGTAAGATAGTGGAGGTGTTTATTCAAGCGCAGAATGAAATATATTATCAACACTTGTTACCTGCATTAGGCAAGACATTTATTGAGGTCCTCAAATCTATGTTGAAATAAGTGAGAAAAGATTTCAAAAATGGCTACCAGTTTCTTCAATTGCACAAAGCAAGACAAAAGGACAACAAATGAAAGAGACATGATTGTGAGCCAAAATAAGGCATGCAAAAAGTTGTCAACAGACAAGTCTGGGAACTTATGGAAATATCAAGGTTCAAAGGGTTTATCTGAGAAGCATGGCAAAACAGAAATATTGTGTTTGTTACAGAGTCACTCTTAATAATCTGAGTTCGGATCAATGATGTAGCGAGTCAAAGACATATGCTAATGGTTGAAAATAAGATTAATATGACAGGGGAAAGAGAGATTGCCACGAAAGCCAAAGCCACAAACCAGCCACCATGTTTTAAACTAACAAGTTTTCTTTGTATGAAACAGGAATATATGCTACCTTCGAATCAAGGATTTCAAAGCCCAAACATCAAAATTTGCAATGCCTCACTTCCACAAATGCAGGAGACAATATTGTTGCACAGATTTGGTAATCATAACCATGGTAAAACTCATCATCCAATATCTCTAGGAGACACACTTCCTTGTTTGGATAATTCAAGAGACATTTGTAAAGAGATGCACTTCCTTGTTTGAACAATTCAAGCGGTATTTGTAAGGAGACGATCTTCTTTATTTGGTAATTCAAGAACAAAACAAGAACTTGCATTTCACATTAGTTTATAAAATAACTATCAAGATTCAAAAGGTTTGATAGTTATACCATAGAAAATAAACAAAGTGCTTAAATTGAAATTATGATATATACATGTTCTAGTAATAAAATTCTAGTTTGGTTTCCCCTTAAATTGCCAATGTCGTCCTTCTGCAGAGGGTGCTTGAGTTCTTTGCATGAGCCACTGGCCGATGCAATCGAAATGAAAGGTGTGCTGACAATCAGTGCTTCCAATAATTTGTTCCTTAGAAAAGTATTCCTTCAAAATTGAAAACGTATCTGTTGGGAGCGCTGCCACATTAATGGGCCCTGCAACGCGCGATCCGAATTAGTCGGGGCTCCAATGAGGGCACCAGACACCGGATGGGAAACAAACAAAAAAAAACTTGCATCTAGACGAGCAAGCATACAACCAAATAAAATTAAGCAACACTTACCAAATAAATACAATACATATCGTTGTCACTTGTAGATCTTTCAGTTGATTCATACTTGATGCACTTCATACGTGCCAAAATGACTTCTCTACTTAATCCTGTATTAACAAATTCAACACGGTTTTGGATGGCCAACAAACCCAAAATTCAGAATCAGAGTATGTGAGGAAAAATATGATTTATTATAGAAATTAAGAGACACAAAGACCATTGTCATACAACTAAATAATAGTCTAACATCTCTCCCTTTCCACAAACTACAAAAATAATGTCTCCTAAACAATACAAGGAACTTTCAAATATTGCCCACAGTATAACAGATACAAAATAAACCAAACAATCAAATTTATTTCCAATTGACGGCTAATTATACCCTCCACCCCCACCCCCCCCACCACCCAAAAAAAAGAGAAAAAAGATTTATTCCAGTATAATTATGACTATGAAATTACATATTGTATAGTTCCAGAAATTAAGATACACAAAGATGATTATCATACAATTAAGAGTCTAACATCACTCCCTTTTCATAAACAAACAACAATAATACCTCCTAAAAATACAAGGAACTTTCAAATACTGTCCACAGTATAACAGATACAGAATAAACCAAAAAAAAATATATATTTCCAATTGAATGCTAATTATGCAAATAAAAGTTCATTCCAACATAATTATGGTTTATGAAGTTATATAGTGTAATTTTGGAAATTAAGAGGACACAAAGACGATTATCATACAATAAATAGTCTAACAACCCTCTCTTTTTCACAAACAAACAACAATAATACCTCCTAACAATACAAGGAGCTTCCAAATACTGCCTAGAATATACTAGATACAAAATAAAAGTTCATCCCAACATAATTATGATTTATGAACTAAAAATATATTGTAATTTTTAAAAATTAAAAACAAAAAAGTAGCTACTCACAGCTGCAAAGATTTGTTAATATCCCAAACCGGAAACGCCTAAAATAGGCGCTGCCAAACACACGCAGTGCCAATCCTCATCTTCATCACATGTTTCAGCAATACATCTTCCATAAATTGCTCGCTTCAATAATGGAGATTTTGTAAGCACATGGAGAAGAAGCAACAAGAGTAACACTTAGTTTGGATGTATGCTATTTATGTGCAAGCAGACCCCTAAATTTAACTTATTCAGTATATCATTATGAATTATATTTAATATATTAAAAGAAAATAAATAAAAAGTGTAAAAGTAAAAAAAATATTACGTATTGTGGAATCGATATTAGTCTAGTTTTTTAGAAGTTGCATTGCATATTTATGTTGATTCAAGTAATATATATGATTTAAAAAAATAGTAAAAATATTATTAAATAAAATTTTGAGTAAGTAATTATGCATAAAAAATAATATTAACTTTTATGATTGATTAATCATTTCTCAACTTATTTAAATTTTAATTAATGAAAGTATTGAACTCATATAAAGTGTGATTTAAAAAAATTGATTGTCTTTATATTTCAAAGGTATTTGTCTATTCAAAGATTTAGCATTCTCATCAATGATTGAAGGTGATAAAAAGGAAGAACCAAATCCAAATCTACATGATTAAAAGTTCGTCTTAGAAGACTTGCCACTTCTGCAATAAATATTGATTTAGCCAATGGCCTACATAAGTGATACCCATTAATTGAAATTAAAATTTACTAGTTGTTGTAGCTACATTGACACTAGGTCAGAAGTTACCAAGATTCTTGGTTGTCCTGCTAAAGATCTGGAAATGTTACACATAGACTTTATAAATGATTGAAGGTGATAAAAAGGAAGAACTAAACCCAGAATTTACATGATTAAAAGTTCGTCTCAGAAGACTTGTAACTTCTGCAATCAATGTTGATTTAGTCAATGGCCTGCATAAGTAATACCCACTAGTTAAAATTAAAACTTATTAGTTGTTGTAGCTGTACTAACACTATGTTAGGAGTTACCAAAATTCTTTATTGTCCTAGTTGGGGTTTGATGAAAAGGGGGATCCAATTATTTTAAAATCTCAAATTGATTTCGACCTTAATTCGTAGTGAATTTGTGGATCAAAACAGAGAAAAATCGTATCTAATTTATTTTCGTTTGTCCACTTTCTCCGGTTGAGCCCGAAGTTCAAAAACTTTCTTCGTTGATGAAAACTTGGACTGATGAATTATGTTTTAGAAATATAAAATATAAATAAAGTATATAAATTCAAAAATAATTAATTATTTTTTAATCGTTATTAGACTTGTTTCTCAGCACGTGCATTGCTCGTTTACGTTGGTTCAAGTGATATGTGATTTAAAAAAATAGTAATAATATTATTAGATAGAATTTTGAGTAATTAATTATACATAAAAAAAATAGCATAATTTTTTATGATTGGTTATAATTTCTCAATTTATTTGAATTGATGAAAGTATTGAACTCATATAAAGAGTAATCTAAAAAAATTATTTGCTTTTATATTTCAAAGGTATTTGTCTGTTCAAAGATTTAGCATTCTCGTCAATGATTATTAGACTACACAAGGTGATTGAAAGGTGGAAAGAGTGGTTAATCTGCTAAAAGAAATTACAAAACTCAAAGGGATCAATTCTAAGCATGATGCGATTGAAAGGGGAGATTCAAGTTTTCAAAGTCTTAAATTTATTCCGACCTAATTTGAAAGTATATGGATCAAAATACTTCTAGCACTAAATTTTATTTTGTAAATTCAACTTGAATTGTGCTTGAAATGGAGAAAAATGGTGTGCAATTGAAATTAAACATTTTTTTTATTTTCACTGACCCTTTTTCTTCAATCGAGTCTGAAGTTCAGTAGTTCTCATTGTTGATGAACACCTGCACTTATAAGATAAAGAAAAATAATTAATTTTGAACATGATACGATTGAGAGGGGTGGGGGTGGGGTGCAAGTTTTCATAGTCTTAAATTGATTCTGACCTTATTTCGTAGTATATGGATCAGAATACTTCTAACACTAAATTCTATTTTGTAAATTCAACTTGATTTGTGCTTGGAATCGAGAAAAATGGTATGTAATTGAAATTCAGACATTTTTTTTTTCTATTTTCCACTAACCCTCTTTGTCCAATCGAGTCTGAAGTTCAACAGTTTTCACCGTTGATGAACATCTGCACTAAAAAGATAAAGAAAAATAATTAAAAATGAGTGGGGATGATTGATACTGAAGAAAAACTATACATAGAGAAAAGAAATTTCAAGGATCTATTCGATTAAGATGAGAGAGCCGATATGTATAATTGAGAAATTAGGAAATCAAAACAATTGAGAATGGGGGATTAAAAAGACCTATACAATTGAGAAAGAAGCCGAAAATATTAATACAAATGAGGCGAGGTCGAAATTGCAAAGATCAATATAATCGAGGTAATAGATTTTTCTTTTTTAATCTGGTAGATAATTTCGATTATGGTAAACAAAAAATTAAATTTATTATTTATGAATTAGGTTTTAAAATATAATATTTAAAATAAAATGCATGAAATTAAAAATAATTAAGAATTGTGGGATCGATATTAAATAGTTTCTCAGCACGTGAATTGCACGTGTATGTTGATATGTGATTTTATAAAATAGTAAAATATTATCAAATGGAATTTTGAGTAAATAATTATACACAAAAAATAGTATAAATTTCTATAAATAATCAATAATTTCTAAACTTATTTAAATCAATGACATTAATGAATTTATATAAAGTATAATCTAACAAAGTTGGTTGCCTTTATATTTCAAGGGTATTTGTTTGTTCAAAAGTTTTAACACTCCCATCAATAATTTGGAGGGTGAAAAGGGTGACATATCTACTAAAAGAAATTAATGAATTGAAGGGATGAATTCTAAACTTACCATTATGATTGATGAATTTAGTTGAGGCAATTGAGAATAGTATAAAAGTTTGAAATTCTTTATGAGAAGAGAAGTCACACGATTTAATATACAATAGCATCATCGGTGTGATAATATAAGTGACATTGAAAGAGAATGGTTTGATAATATAAGTGACATTGAAAGAGAATAGAGTGTACACAAATTTTATCTAAATCTTGTAAGGTAGAGTGATTGTTTTCATTATACCCTTTGTTAATAAAATATAAAAACAACATACCCTGTGTATTCTCACCAAAGTGAGATTTGGAGAGGCTAGAGCGTACGCAGTTCGTACATGTACCTCAAAGATAGAGTAGAGAAGTTGTTTTTGATAGACCCCCGGCTCGAGACAACAACATAATCAATTAGTGTATTCGGCATTCCACTCTCAGCCAATAAAATAAAAGAAAAAACAAAGAATTGAAAATAAACCTGCACCTCAAGGGGCTTCTACAATGGAATAGTTGAACAGGTGAAAGCACTGAGGTTTCCATAACAACATCATGCCTTAATCAAGATAAGGCCGCACTAGATTAGATGATTTAGGTTTATCAGGTAATCAACCTACAACAGACAAACAAGTACAGTAAGGAGTTCATGCTCCTTTACACACTTCTCAACTGGTTCCATTTTAGAAAAAGTACTTACTTAACATAGCATGCGAAGTCATTAATGTTGGGTTCGAAATCGAGAGGGCGTCATGCGGAAACTATTAGTTGCAAACCATTGTGGTGACAATTCAGAAGACACATAAACAATACTAAAAAGCTTAATATTATTATATTATTTGATCAATTGACCTACATATAAAACCTAATATTAAAAACATAAAAACTAATGAGAGAGAAAATCTTCCCCTAAATAAAGACTCTTTAAAGCACTACATTGTGGATGCTATTGTGTTATAGTATAAGAAGGGGTCTTAAATAGATGTTCAAATTCTTTCAGGAAAGTAAAAGTAATTATCCAAGAAAGAAGTTAGCCAAATATGAAAAAGAATTATATTTTTCTTTCAGAAAAGTAAAAGTAATTATGGTAACTTTTATTTTCCTTCTAAAAAAAATAAAACTTAAATATAGTAAGAAAATCAGGACAAAAAACCTAACAATTAAGATATATACAGATTATAGTAATAAATTAGCATTAGCCACTGGCTGATGCAGTCGAAGTGAAAGGAGTGCGGGCAGTCGGCGCTTCCAATGTTCTGTCTATCAGAGAAGTCGTCCTGCCCACAGTATACAAGATACAAAACAAATCAAAAAATCAAATTTATTTTTAATTGAATGCTAATTATCCAAATAAAAGTTCATTCCAGCATAATTATGATTTATGAAATTACATATTGTAATTCCAGAAATTAAGAGGACACAAAGATGATTGTCATATAAGTAATTAATAGTCTAACATGATGGTGTAATATACCACAAATTACAATAATCATTACAGTTGAAAATAACATTCCTCCCTTTTCACAAACAAGCAACAATAATACCTCCTAACTATGCAAGGAGCTTCCAAATACTGCCTACAGTATCCTCCTAACTATGCAAGGAGCTTCCAAATACTGCCTACAATATACAAGATACAAAATAAAAGATCATCCTAACATAATTATGATTTATGAAATAAAAACATATAGTAATTTATAATTTTATAAAATAGTAAAAATATTATTAAATAAAATTTTGAATAGGTAATTATACGTACAAAAATAATATAAATTTCTATAAATGATCAATAATTTCTCAACTTATGTAAATTAATGACTGTAATGAATTTATATAAAGTATAATCTAATAAAATTAGTTGTCTTTATAATTTAAAAGTATTTGTTTGTTCAAAAAAAAAATGCATTCTCATCAACTAGTTGTCAAGACAACACAACGTGATTGAAAGATGACAAGAGTGACATATCTACTAAAAGGAATTAATGAATTGGAATGGTAGGAATTTTAAATATGATACAATTGAGAGGGGGGATCCAAGATTTTCAAAGTCTCAAAATTATTTTGACCTTATTCTGTCGTGAATTTAAGAATTTAAATACTTGTAACATTGAATTTTATTTTGTAAATTAAACTTGGCTTGAATCTGAAATAGAGAAAAGAAATATGCAATTGAAATTCAAGCATTTTTTTCTTTCCAACTGATCTTCTTTCTCCTGTCGAGTATGAAGTTCAACAATTTTAATCATTGATCAATACTTAAACTAATAAAATCGAGAAAAATAATTGAGAATATGTGAAGTATTAATACAATTGAAATGAGAGACAAAAAGAGCGATGCAATTGAAAAAGAAAGAGGGGACTGATGCCATCAAGAAGGAGGAATTAGAGGGTCTATACAATTGAAATGATGGAGGTCGATATAATTGAAAAAAAAAAAGAGAGAAAATCAATATAATTAAGAAGATAAAATTACAAGGATATTACAATTGAGGAGGGTGAGGATTGCAAAAATCATTATAATCAATGGGGGAGCGATGTTGCAAAAATCAATAAAATTGAGGTGATAGACTTTTTTTTAATCTGATAAACAATTTCAATTGAGGTAATAAAAAAATAAATTTATTATTTAGCAATGTAGTATGTTATGAATTATGTTTTAAAAATATAAATTTAAAATAAAATATATAAACTAAAGAGTATTAGAAATTGTGGAATCGATATTAGGCTAATTTTTCAGCACGTATCTTGCACGTATATGTATAATTGTATATGTTGAATTCATTATTTAACTATATAGTATTTTATGAATTATGTTTAAAAAAAAATATAATTAAAATTAAAAAATTTAAATTTAAGAATTGTAGAATCAATTTAGACTAATTTCTCAGTACATTCAAATAATATATGATTTTATAAAATAATAACAAGATTATTAAATATTTTTTTTATAAATAATTATACATGAAAGAAAATAATATAAATCTCTAGGAATAATTAATAATGATAAATAATTTCTTGACCTATTTAAATCATTGAAAATATTTAACTCATATAAAATATAAACTAAGAAAGATGGTTGCCTTTAAATTTCAGAAGTATTTGTTAGTTCATTTTTTTTAATCATTTCAATCATACTGTAGCTAAACAAAATGAACTTGTATAATTATACCTGTAGACACCTAATTTTGTCCCTCCCAAAACCTAATTTATCCATTTTTTCACTTCTTGTTATCATACACTCTCATCCACGTGATTATAGCCCACAAAAATATAAAAAATAACAACTCTTAACAACCGTTAATAAATTTTACCTTATTTTAGTTCTATCCTAACAACCTCTCCAATTAAAAGCGGACACCTCACCACCCCACACCCCTATACCCATGTGTCACCCCCCCTCACGTTCGTGGGATTCCTTTTAACTAAATCACAACAAAATAGAGAGGAGACCCACTGAATTTGCTTTTTGACAATATATATATATATACACATACTGCCATCAGAAAAGGGGTTTTTTCCTTTTTGCTTCTTCTTCATCATCTTTACCCGAGAACACCCAGAAAAATACACCAACACTCTGATTATCCATCTTCTCTTCCACGCCATCATCCACACACCTTCGTCCACACACTATCACATATACTCACCTGTACACTCCGACCCACCTGGAACCTCACTTCAACACACTAATACACACTTCACTGGAATTAAAACACACATACACTCCTCACCATCACATATGAATACACCACCACACACGGATTTTATGCAGACCCACAGTTGAACAAAAACACCCACATACACAAAATTAAAAAGGGAGAGAGGTTGAACAGTAAGGAAGAGATAGATCCGAGATTTCAAAAGGGAGAAAGAATTTGCTTGAAAAAAACAGAGGAGGAGGGATCGAAAACAGGTTGAAAAAGGGATCGAGCGCGAGAGAGAGATAAGCAAAGAAAGATCGATGGAGAGTTGAAAATTCCCATGGTTTGATCTTTCCAGTGACTGGTTTCCCATCGGAAAACTCAGTTCAACCAACCGGAACTAGTAAAATTGGTCTCCAATCGATTGAAATTGACTGCTTGCGATCTGATTCTGGTCACATTTGATGGAAATGGGCGAAATAGGTTCGGGTTTACGATACCGAGCTGGAGCTTAGTTCATTGTCGAGGTGTTCTATTTGAAACTTTGAGTTTGGGCCTTCTTAAATAGTATTATCAAGGAAAATGAATCACCGAAAGGTCCAATTCTATCTCTCCTTATTTTATTTCATCATACGTGTTTGATTTGTGTGTGACATGATTGAATGTTGGGTGATATCGATTTGCTTTATTTAGTTTCATAGAAGAAATGGTTGTGGATTGTTGAAATAGTAATCTTGAATTGTGAATTTTGGTGTTAAAAAGGAATGTGGGGTTTGATGGAAGGAATTGACAAAAAAAATGACTATTGTTTAGTCCCGATTTATTGTCGTTGGATATTTTGGAGCAAAATGACAATGTTAAACGTGATACAATTGTGATGTGTTGAAACAGAATAGGCAAATACAAGTTTGGGTAGGCAAAATTTAGGACTAAGTGTTTTGTTGAATGTTTGAAATTCTATTGAATATTTGAAGTTCTATTGAATAGTTTGGTTCTTTCGCATTGAGAAAATGTATTTATTTATCCGGGGAATGCCCCGAGGTCTTATGTACTTATTCACCGGGGAATGCCCCGAGGTATCTTGTACTCGGAGGACGTCGTGATGAAGGCCCGAGGCGTCGAATAGAGCATTAGTCTAGGATTAGTATAGAATAGCATTTATATTTTTCCATTTTATATTTTGGGACTGTATAATTTGGACCGGACATTATTTTGTATTTGTTTGTTTGATTGATCGTTTTATTTGTATTTTGTGTGGTTTATACATTCATAGTGTTAAAATTAGCCGATACATTCCACCAAGCGATCGTGGTCGAACCACGGGATCGAGGGGTGCGTAACATCTTCCCCTCGGTCAACAGAATTCCTTAATCGGAATCTTTGCTCGCAAGCCAGTTTTAAAGAGTCAAAGAGTTTTGAAAAGGATTTTAATGGTGACTTGGCACACCGAGTTTATGTCAAGTGACAACTCTGAATAAAAAATGTAAATAATCCTTTTTCGAAATAAATTTTCAATCTTTTGTCACTTTAATAATAAAAACTCTTTCGAACCTTAAAATTTAATCTTTTCGGGTTGAAAAAGGGGTGTGACAACTCTGGCGACTCTGCTGGGAACTTTTCAGAATTCGAGCTATTTTTTTTCTTTTGAGTTGTGTCAGCTTAGTTTGACATTATGAGTATATAGACATTGTTTGTGTTATTGTTTGTATTTATTTTATCATTATTGCGTGTTTACGTGCTCTTTGTTTATAGTTTTTTTCTTATGTGTTACCGCTTTATATCTAACATCATGTGCATAACCCGAGTTCATTCTTTCTGCAACAAGTCCGTAGTACACGTTGTGTACACGACCTCTAGTTGAGTCACCCTTATCTTAGGAGGGGGAGCCGTCGGCTGGTATGGAGTGGGTGGAAAGCTAAAGCAGCTACTATCGACCATACGCTCCCCCGAACAGCCTTGTTAGTGAACCCCAGCGTAGGTCAGCCTTTAGGTCATATTTATCTGCATCATATTGAGACCTAGCAGGACCCACTTGGTCCTTTGTAGGAGATTCACCTCTAAAACATCCCAACGTGCTAAATATTGCATCTTTAAGGGTAACGGGGTTATTTGACAGATTGATTTTGGCAAAAGCATGCGCTAGAATTAAAGAAAGTGTGTAGGCAAGGAAAAGTTTTTTAAAAAATTAAAAAAGAGGGAAAAAAGAGAAAAGGGTGAATCGAAAAAGAGTTTCGTAGTTTTTTTAGAGTTTTTTTATGGCTTTTGTTCTTCAATCCAAAAATTTAAAAAGATTTTTACCTTTTGCACTCATTTGTCAAAATCAAAAACATCAAAAAGATTTTTCTTTTGTTTCCTTTAGCAAGTATTCACAATTTGAAAACAACAAAAAAGATTTTTCAATCATAGGATTTTTTATAAAAGAAAAATGCAAAAATTGTAGGAGTTTTGTACATTTCATGAAAATACGAAAAAGATTTGTCTTTCATAGTGGTTGGTGTCAGTTTTATGTAGAGTGTCAAAGTGAAAACTCCAAAAAATATTTTTATCGTTGTAGTTTCGTCTCTCAAGTCAGGGTTCAGTCGGTTATTTAATCCTTAATTT
Organism: Capsicum pubescens; assembly: GCA_030864215.1. Lineage (NCBI taxonomy): Eukaryota > Viridiplantae > Streptophyta > Magnoliopsida > Solanales > Solanaceae > Capsicum > Capsicum pubescens. The sequence goes on along the minus strand of CM061543.1, from coordinate 3,573,952 downwards.
TCCTATCTGGTCGAACTACGCACCCCTGATTCTCCTCACTCAGGAGTGAGATACGTAGGCAACGTATTGTGGGTTCGGGGATCTTATTTTAAAAATTCAAAAAGATTTTCTTCACTCTTCATTTAGAGTAGATGTTCCATATACATCTTAAAAGAAAACCACAAAAAAGATTTTCCTTTAATAGGTTCAAGTTTCATTTTTGCATTAAATTTAAAACTGAAAACCCAAAAAGATTTTCTTTGGTAATCATAGATTTCACTTTGTATAGGGATGTTAAAGTTGAAAAATAAAAAAATAAAAAAATAAAAAAATATTTTCGTCAATTATTTTGACAAATTGTTATTTTCTTTTCTTCTTAAAATTTCGAGAAAAAGAAAAAAATAAAGAAAACAAAGAGTTCAATTGGATATTTTGGAAAGACTCCACGAACTACGCACACCTGATTCTCCTCTCTTGGAGGTGAGATACGTAGGCGCCCTTTTTGGGTTCGGTGATCTTTTAAAAAAAAAAAGTTTTGAGAAAGTGTTGAACTTTAACGCATTTTCTATCTCTTGTCCAGTTAGTTTAAGGTGCTTGGTTTGTGGCATTTTGGCTGGTCCTCTATATTGCTCCAAGTCACAAGAGAAAGTTATGGCCAACAAGGATACCGAGTTAGTTGTCACTAATCAGATAGGGAGTTCGGGGAATGAGAATGTAGGAGCTAATGAAGAGATTTGAAAATTAAAACAGCAAATGATAGAAATTCATCGAGCTTGGGCTAATGGGTTGCCGCCTCCTCCATTTCCTGCTGATAATCTGGAATATCTTTCTAGTTTACCTCCACTGTCACATGCACAATTCCCTATTTTGGTCGACACGCCACAACATGCATCAGGACCTACTCCGGAGCAACAGTATCCAAACACTTTCAATACTCATTTCCTCACTCCTAAATACAAAATTACCATATGCTCGGCTCCGCCTGCTATTCATGCTTTTGCAGCCCCACTCCCGTTTGAAGCTCCTGCTTTTAATGTCAATCCAACGGTTGTGATTCCTTACTCTACAAGAGACCCTGTATTGAATATTTTTAGTGATCAACATTATGCTCCCGATCCCACATTTAAGTCGACTGGTCCTTACGACTACATCCGCCCTCCTGAATTTCCTCTTAACACTGAGAAGCCTGTTATGACAGAAGAACAAGAGGGAATGACCAGAAAATTGAGAAGTTTGGAACTGACTATGAAAAAATTGCAAGGACTTGGGGGGTACAAAAGTGTCTCATATAAAGATCTGTGCATGTTTCTAGGTGTACATCTTCCTCTTGGTTTTGAAATGCCAAAGTTTGAGAAGTATGATGGACATGGCGATCCTGTAACACATTTGAGACGCTATTGCAACCAGCTAAGGGGCGCTGGAGGGAAGTAAGAATTACTAATGGCATATTTCGGTGAGAGTCTTTCAGGTCTAGCTTCAGAATGGTTTGTTGACCAAGACATCGACAAGTGGAATAGCTGGGATGACCTAGCTAATGAATTTATGCAACAATTTCAATACAATATGGTGTTGATTCCTGACGAGAAATCCCTGACTAATATGAAGAAAAAGAGTACCGAAACTTTCAGCGAGTATGTGATTAGATGGAGTAAACAAGTTGCTAGGGTGAAACCGTCAATGAAAGAAAGTAAGATAGTTGAGGCATTTATTCAAGCGCAGGTGAAACATATTATCAACACTTGTTACCTGCATTAGGTAAGCCATTTATTGAAGTCCTCAAAATGGGGGAGATAATAGAGAATGGAATTAAGACCGGTCGCATTGTGAGTTTTGCAACATTGAAAATTACTACTCAAGCAATTTAAAAAGGTTCGGGAATTCTTGGAGGAAAGACGAATGAGGAAGATGCATCTGCCATTGTAGTTGGACAACAGGCACGGGCGAGAGGACCACACCATCGTTACCCACGGGCTCAAACCCAAGTTTATGCCAAAGATCTACAAAATCTTTCCCAAAATCCATTATATTCCATTCCCCCATCTCCATATCAAGTGTATAATGGGCAACCATATGTTCAACCCCCATCTTACCCACACTGGTACGTGCCAACTCTACCGAGTCATCCTCCAACTTCATATACATACCGAAGCCCTTCTAGGCCTAGTTTTCAATTTAAGCCAAACAATGAAATAAGACGGAAGTCGAGGGATAGTTTCACACCAATCAGAGATTCATATGCCAGTTTATTTCAGAGATTAGTACAATAGGGCATAATCACTCCTCTTCTTGGGTATATTCCTGACCCGTATTCAAGAAATTTTGATCCTAATGTACAATATGCATATCATTCTAATGTTCAGGGTCACAGTATTGAAGATTGTCGTGCCTTGAAAAGAGAAATAGAAAATTTGATTCAAGATAAATCGATTATGGTGCAGAACATTAACAACGAGCAAAGCTCTAGTCATGCTGATAAACGAACCAGTGGCTAAGATGTCAGGCTGATCAATTGAGAAGTCACCCCTCTCCCTACTAGGAAGAGGTCTGGTATCTTATTTTGTTTTATTTTCTATTATCCAAATTATTTCAGGGTTGTAGTTCGGGATCTATCTTGTTTAGTCCTTTTGTCGTTTATGTTCAAACCCTTCTATCTTTTGTTTCAACTAAATGAAATGTCCCATTTTTCTTTGTGTTTTAAACATGTGTTGTTTGTTTGTTTTCCTTACATAGTACATTTTATGTTGACTCTAGTGATATGACATGCTAGTGAAATTTTCAGTCAAATCTTATAATCCAGTTTAAGCATGAACGTGGAATTAGAGGGCTAAGGTTGGAAGAAACATCTGAGAAAATAGATAGAGTGCCGAGACATTTGATGACAAGTTGAAGCCTTTTCTGAAAATTAAGACAAATATTTTAGGAATCACAAGAATAACTTGGCCATCAATTGAAAGACATATCTCAATTAGGTCAAACAGTGGCTGCGGGATCCTATATCAAGAGGAACCAAAAGAAATCAGCTACACAAAAACATGAATCATTCGATGTGAGGGATGCATAACAAAGGTGGTGTTCTATACTGGACAAGTATAGAAGAAGAAGAAGTGGCACACATGTTCAGTTTAAGTTAGTGCTGTTAAAGTGTCACACATGATCTTTATCTCCCATTTTCCAATTGCATGTTATGTACTTGCATTCTCAAGGATTGATATGAGGAAGACATTTCATTCTGCTATCCAAACATTGTGTCATCCTTTGTTTACCCCATTTGAGCCGTAATTTTATCTTCTTTCATACACCTCTTTTGGAATCAAGATAGAGTCAGCAAAGCTCAAAAGAAAAGTGTCGAGAAAAAAAATAGTGTCAGAAAAGTTTCAAAAAAAATGAGAGAAAAAAATGTGTCCAAAAAGAAAGAAAAGAGAAGAATGTCAAGAAAAATAGACTCGGAAAAAATCACAAAGAGAAAAAGAGTCAATAAAAGAGAAAAACAAAGAAATCAAAATCAATGAAAAGAACAAGCTGTCAGAACTACGCATGACCTGATTCTCCTCTCTCGGAGGTGAGATACGTAGGCTGCCCTACTAAGGGCTCGGTCCAACCAAATAAAAAATTTAGAATTGTCAGTCAAAAGAAACTGGGGCATGAGTTAATCCTCATTGTTTGAGTCGATTCCAAAAGTTGTAAGTCCTATCCCACTTCAAGTGTCGTTTGAGCCTCATGCTATCCGTTCTTTCTAATCCTATCCAAAAGCCAAGTTACAACCAAAGAAAGACCTTCAGATCAATCTTTGAGAATGTTAAGGCTAAGCATGCAATGGATATGATAATGCATTTTGGGAACTACTTGTCTTCCTCAGGTTAAGGAATCAGGAGAGAAATAAAATTAAGAGAGTCTTATTGGTGAAAACCCTCACGGGCACCATAAGGCGATAGTGAGCTAGAAAAATGAGAGAGGCTTGTTGGAAAAAACCCTTCAAGGTGTCACTAGCCGAATGAGGTATTAAATGCAATTGACCTAAGGAAACAACTCAGTTTCAAGGCCATTAACTCAACAACAATTGGTAGAAAGTTTGGATGGAAAGAAAAGGCAGCCTGATCCAAAATGCATGGCATAACCATTAGAGTTGACTGTCATTTTTAGATAAATTTTTATTTCTTTGTTTCAAATGGAGACATTCATTGTCTTTTCTTTCTTCTCTTTATTTTTGTTTTACCTTTCTAGAGTCAGTTATTCAAATAAAAATCATTGTCATTTTTCTCTTGTTGTTGAGTCAAATCTATGTCGGAACAAGTAAGAAAAATTTTTAAAACTGGCTACCAGCTTCTTCAATTGCACAAAGCAAGAAAAAAGGCCAGCACATGAAAGAGACATGATTGTGAACCGAAATAAGGCATGCAAAAAGTTTTGTCAATAGTCAAGTCTGGGAACTTATGGAAATATCAAAGTTCAAAGGGTTTATCTGAGAAGCATGGAAAAGCAGAAATACTGTATTTGTTTCAGAGTCACTCTTAATAATCTGAGTTTGGATCAATGATGCAGCGAGTCAATGACATATGCTAATGGTTGAAATCAAGATTATTGTGACAGGGGCAAGAGAGATTGCCACGAAAGCCAAAGCCATAAACCAGCCACCATGTTTATAAACTAATAAGTTTTCTTTGTATGAAACAGGAACATATGTTACCTTAGAATCAAGGATTTTAAAGCCCAAACATCAAAAGTTTCAAAGCCTCACTTCCACAAATATAGGAGATAATATTGTTGAACAGTTTTGGTAATCAAAACCATGGTAAAACTCATCATCCATTATCTCTAGGAGACACACTTCCTTGTTTGGATAATTCAAGAGACATTTGTAAGGAGATGCACTTCCTTGTTTGGACAATTGAAGCAGTATTTGTAAGGAGACGGACTTCCTTATTTGGTAATTCAAGCGACATTTGTAACGAGACGCACTTCCTTGTTTGGTAATTCCAGCGGTATTTGTAAGGACACGCACTTCCTTGTTTGGTAATTTAAGCAATATTTGTAAGGAGACGCACTTCCTTGTTTGGTAATTCCAGCGGTATTTGTAAGGAGACGCACTTCCTTATTTGGTAATTCAAGCGACATTTGTAACGAGATGCACTTCCTTGTTTGGACAATTCAAGCAACATTTGTAAGGAGACACACTTCCTTATTTTGGTAATTCAAGCGACATTTGTAAGGAGATGCACTTCCTTGTTTAGGTAATTCAAGTGACATTTGTAAGGAGACGCACTTCCCTGTTTGGGCAATTCAAGCAGCATTTGTGAGGAGACGCACTTCCTTATTTGGGCAATTCAAGTGACACTTGTGAGGAGACACACTTTCTTATTTGGGTAATTCAAGCGACATTGGTAAGGAGACACACTTCCTTGTTTGGGTAATTCAAGCGGCATTTATGAGGAGACGCACTTCCTTGTTTGTTTAATTCAAGTGGCATTGGTAAGGAGATGCATTTCTTTGTTTGGGTAATTCAAGCAATATTTGTAAGGAGACACACTTCCTTGTTTGGGCAATTCAAGCAACATTTGTAAGGAGACGCACTTCCTTGTTTGGGTAATTCAAGCAACATTTATGAGGAGACGCACTTCCTTGTCTGGATAATTTAAGCAACATTTCTAAGGAGACACACTTCCTTGTTTGGGAAATTCAAGCAACATTTGTAAGGAGACGCACTTCCTTGTTTGGACAATTCAAGCAATATTTGTAAGGAGACGCACTTCCTTGTTTGGGTAATTCAAGCGGCATTGGTAAGAAGATGCACTTTCTTATTTCGGTAATTCAAGTGGCATTTGTAAGGAGATGCACTTCCTTGTTTGGGTAATTCAACCGGCATTTGTAAGGAGATGCACTTCCTTGTCTGGATAATTCAAGAAATATTTGTAAGGAAGACGTACTTTCTTGTTTTAATTATTCAAGCAATATTGGAGCCCCCCCCCCCCCCCCGAAGCACAGGGCAAATAAATGGAAAGTCAAACAACAAGGTGAAGAAATTAAAAGTCAGGCAACAAATTGAAGAAATTACAAGTCAGGAGCCCGCCTGAAGAATAGGGTGTTGAAACTCAAGTCAAAAGTCCAAAAGAAGCTGCATAGATAGGGTTTTTGTAATTTTATTTATGTTTTAACTTGTAAATTTTATTTTTGATGTAATGATAGAGCCGCGGACCGGAACCTCGATGGAACCTCACTCGACTCTCCAACTCGGTATAGTCCCTCTCCTTCAATTCCTTTGAGATACTTGTGACTTGGTTCCCTTATAACTTAGGTAGGTAGGATGTCCTAAGTCAAGACCCGGTTTTCCTTCTTTCTTTTGTTTCTTTCCTTGAATAATAGTCAGGTCAAAATTTGGCCACGTTGTCTACTTTTTTGTCTGAAAACACTTTGTGTTTACACCCAAAAAGGGGCATGATGTAGACACCTAATTTTGTCCCTCCCAAAACCCAATTTATCCATTTTTTCACTTCTTGTTATCATACACTCTCACCCACGTGATTATATCCCACAAGAATACAAAAAATAACAACCCTTAACAACCGTTAATAAATTTTACCTTATTTTAATCCTATCCTAACAACCTCTCCAATTAAAAGCGGACACCTCACCACCCCACACCCCTATACCCATGCGTCACCACCTCCCCTCACGTTCTTGGGATTTCTTTTAACTAAATCACAACAAAATAGAGAGAGGACCCACTGAATTTGCTTTTTGACAATATATATACACATACTGCCATCAGAAAAGGGGTTTTTTCCGTTTTGCTTCTTCTTCATCATCTTTACCCGAGAACACCCAAAAAAATACACCAACACTCTGATTATCCATCTTCTCTTCCACACCATCGTCCACACACTATCACATATACTCACCTGCACACACCGACCCATCTGGAACCTCACTTCAACACACTAATACATACTTCACTGGAATTAAAACACACATACACTCCTCACCATCATATACGAATACACCACCATACAAGGATTTTAGGCAGACCCACAGTTGAACAAAAACACCCACATACACAAAATTAAAAAGGGAGAGAGGTTGAACAGTAAGAAAGAGATAGATCCGAGATTTCAAAAGAGAGAAAGAATTTGCTTGAAAAAAACAGAGGAGGAGGGATCGAAAATAAGTTGAAAAAGGGATCGAGCGTGAGAGAGATATAAGAAAATAGAGATCGATGGAGAGTTGAAAATTCCCATGGTTTGATCTTTCCAGTGACTGGTTTCCCATCGGAAAACTCAGTTCAACCAACCGGAACTAGTAAAATCGGTCTCCAATCGATTGAAATTGACTGCTTGCGATTTGATTCCGATGACATTTGATGGAAACGGGTGAAATAGGGTCGGGTTTGCGATACCGAGTTGGAGCTTAGTTCATTGTCGAGGTTTTCTATTCGGAACTCCGAGTCCGGACCTTCTTAAATATTATAATCAACGAAAATAAATCACTAAAAGGTCCAATTCTATCTCTTCTTATTTTATTTCATCATACGTCTTTGACTTGTGTGAGACATGATTGAATGTTGGGTGATATCGATTTGCTTTATTTAGTTTCATAGAAGAAATGGTTGTGGGTTGTTGAAATAGTAATCTTGAATTGTGAATTTTGGTGTTAAAAAGGAATGTGGGGTTTGATGGAAGGAATTGATAAAAAAAAAATATATATTGTTTAGTCCCGATTTATTATCTTTGGATATTTTGGAGCAAAATGTGAATGTTAAATGCGATAGAATTGTGATGTGTTGAAACAGAATAGGCAAATACAGGTTTGGGTAGGCAAAATTTAGGATTAAGTGTTTTGTTGAATGTTTGAAATTTTGTTGAAGATTTGACGTTCTATTGAATAGTTTGGTTCTCTCGCATTGAAGAAATATATTTATTTAGCCGGGGAATGCCCTGAGGTCTTACGTACTTATTCACCGGGGAATGCCCTGAGGTATCTTGTACTCGGAGGACGTTCGTGATGAAGGCTCGAGGCGTCGAATAGAGCATTAGTCTAGGATTAGTAGAGAATAGGATTTATATTTTTGCATTTTATCTTTTGGGACTGTATAATTTGGACCGGACATTGTTTTTTATTTGTTTGTTTGATTGATCGTTTTGTTTGTGTTTTGTGTGTTTTATACATTCATAGTGTTAAAATTAGCCGATACATTCCACCAAGAGACCGTAGTCGAACCACGGGATTGAGGGGTGCCTAACACCTTCTCCTCGGTCAACAGAATTCCTTAACTGGAATCTCTGTTCGAAAGCCAGTTTTAAAGAGTCAAAGAGTTTTGAAAAGGACTTTTAAAGGTGACTTGACATACCGAGTTTATATCAAGTGGCGACTCTGAATAAAAAATGTAAATAATTCTTTTTCGAAATAAATTTTCAATCTTTTGTCACTTTAATAATAAAAACCCTTTCGAACCTTAAAATTTAATCTTTTCGGGTTGAAAAAGGGGTGTGACAATACCAAGCAAAATAAGATGTCAAGACACCGTCATATAATATCAAAATGGGTGAAAATCATTTTCACCCTCCAACTTTGATTAAAAAATCAAACTCTCCCCTCAACATTGAATAATAATCATAGTTCCCCCTTTATTTCATGCAATGTTCATTTTGTCCTTGTAATTTTAATCCTATATTTATGTAAGATCTTTTTATATTATATGTAATGAATATTTTTTTAACATGGATATTTGTAACATTTTATTTAAGGTTATTAACTTTATAAGCAAATTAATACTTTTTACAAATTTATCACAAAATTCAACGTTATTTTTAAGATCGTTATTTTAGTATTATATGTATTAAAGAGTCGTTTGGTGTGAGGTATAATTATAATAATTCAGAGATAAAAGTTCCTGATTATTTATCCTACGTTTAATTAGATGTATTAGGTAGTCTCAAAATTATTTGTCGCACCATTTATACCACAGTGATGAGATAAGTTATCACACATACATGTTAGTACAACTTATTTTGTAATAACTAATCCCGGAATAACTTGTTTCCAAACAACCCACCCCTAAGTGTCTGTATATATACATATGTTTGTATATGCATGTGCGTATATTTTCGTGTTTTATCACTCTCTTACTAAATTCGTTTCGTATTACTTAACTTTTTGTTGATATAACACAATCCTTAAGAAAATTTTACTTAGAGGTATGTTTTGCTAAATTAACCTTATTAATGATAATTTGAAACTTTAAATTTGTCTATACTGTTACTTTATATAGTTATTTAACACTAAAGGGTAGAAAAAAAATATAATACAATTCTCTTGATTTCACAAATTGAGCAGATAAATTAAAACATCTATTTTTAGTTTGAGGATCAAGTGATAAGAAACGATAGTATTTATTGTCTATATCAGTAAATAAGCTGTGATTGTCATTAATAAAGTATTACATATTTTATAATTTATATAAATAAATATAATCTTTAAAATTTGACCTTATTTTTATTCGAGAAAAACATCTAGTACCCCCGAACTATGACCAAATTTGCTACGAAACACGTCAACTTCACGGGGGTCCTATTACCCCTTAAACTAAATTTTAGCGTATTTTTGTCAATCTTTTTAGCTAACGTGATACCTTTTGTAAATTATTTTAGATGGCGTGACACCTTTGATGTGGGCTCCATTTTAATAATAAAGGTGCCACATTAGCACAAAAAATGATAAAAATACGTTAAATTTGAGTTCGGCGGATAATAGGACCCCTGTGAAGGTTGAGTGTGTCGTAACAACTTTGACCATAGTTCGGGGTGGTACTAGAGGCTTATCTCTTTCATTTATTGTTTGTATTTTCTGCATTGAAATATGTTTATAAAATTAGTATTACTTATTATTTTCACTTGTAAAATAAATATTATAGTTTTGATTATTATTAATAAACTAATTTTTTTATTATGCTAATTTACTTCATAAAGATCATCATTAGCTTATATACTTAATTAGTATTTCTTACATTTTTTTTCTAGAAGATAATGTTTATGTTTTTATGAAAATTTTGTTATATGAATTTTTTTAAAAAATAAAAATATAATGATTTTAAAGAAGTTAAAAAAAAAATTGTTGATAAAGGGTAAAATAGGAATTTTAAAAAGTCAATTAGGATAAAGGTGGGAGTATGATTATTGTTCAAAGTTGAGGGAGAAGTTTAGTTTTTAAGACAAAGTTGGGGAGGGAAAAATGATTTTGATCCGTTTTATATTTAATAACACAACCAAATACCAAAAACACACCACACAAGAGAAAATTAATGAAAACAACGCCCTTTTGGATGTAGCAAATTCTTTTTAACACTATAGCTATTATAATTCAAGAAACATTAAAGAATCACCAAAAAAAAAAGAGAAAAAAAAGGATGGACATTATCATAATCAGAAAAACATTTATCGTCATTGATAATTAAATGAGAACGACTTAAAGTTATTTTGCAAATAAAATAAAATAAAATTTTAAGTTCAAATAACATAGAAGTCATACAGATTAAGAATCTATATTTCATAGTAAATTTCAACATGTGATTAGTTCATAAGTTAATTATCATTTTTAGCGAACTATCATCATATATTTATCAGCATGAACAAATAGTTTTTAGCACTATTTCATCACACAAGCATTTCCATTGCAAATTTCTTCTAGTGCACATTATTGATTTTCTAAATTTTATATCACAGTTCTATAAGTTTAGCATTCTCATCATACTATAACTAAACAAAAGGAATTAGCTATTTATACCAGAAAAAATAAGCTATTAGGGGAGCACCGTAAAATATAGATATACATTAAATACTTATTTCATTTCAGCAAAACACATTTCTACTGGACAACCTACGATAGAGATGATCATCATTCTAGTCATTCAACATCAAAACTTTTTTTTGTTACTCCCACTGAGTGTGCACAAAACAAGCACTTGCATTTCACATTAGTTTATAAAATCACTATCAAGGTTCAAAAGGTTTGATAGTTGTACCATAGAAAATAAACAAAGTGCTTAAATTGAAATTAAGATATATACATGTTTTAGTAATAAAATTCTAGTTTGGTTTCCCCTTAAATTGCCAATGTCGTCCTTCTGCAGAGGGGGCATGAGTTCTTTGCATGAGCCACTGGCCGATGCAATCGAAATGAAAGGTTTGATGACAATCGGTGCTTCCAATAATTTGTTCCTCAGAAAAGTATTCCTTCAAAATCGAAAAAGTATCTGTTGCGAGCGTTGCCACCTTAATGGGCCCTGCAACGCGCGATCCGAATTAGTTGGGTCTCCAATGAGGGCACCAGACATCGGATGGGAAACAAAAAAAAAACTTCCATCTAGACGAGCAAGCATACAACCAAATGAAAATAAGCAGCACTTACCAAACAAATACAACACATATCGTTGTCACTTGTAGATCTTTCAGTTGATTCATACTTGATGCACTTCATACGTGCCAAAATGACTTCTCTACTTAATCTTGTATTGACAAATTCAACCCGGTCTTGGATGGCCAACAAACCCAAAATTCAGAATCAGAGTATGTGAGGAAAAATATGATTTATTATAGAAATTAAGAGACACAAAGATCATTGTCATACAACTAAATAATAGTCTAACATCTCCCCCTTTCCACAAACATACAAAAATAATGCCTCCTAAACAATACAAGGAACTTTCAAATATTGCCCATAGTATAACAGATACAAAGTAAACCAAACAATCAAATTTATTTCCAATTGACGGCTAATTATCCCCCCTCCCCCCCCCCCCCAAAAAAAAGGAAAAAGTTTATTCCAGTACAATTATGATTATGAAATTACATATTGTATAATTTCAGAAATTAAGATACACAAAGATGATTATCATACAATTAAGAGTCTAACATCCCTTCCTTTTCATAAACAAACAACAATAATACCTCCTAACAATACAAGTAACTTTCAAATACTGCCCACAGTATAATAGATACAAAATAAACCAAAAAATCAAATATATTTCCAATTGAATGCTAATTATCCAAATAAAAGTTCATTCCAACATAATTATGGTTTATGAAATTATATAGTGTAATTCTGGAAATTAAGAGGACACAAAGACGATTATCATAAAATAAATAGTCTAACAACTCTCTCTTTTTCACAAACAAACAACAATAATACCTCCTAACAATACAAGGAGCTTTCAAATAATGCCTAGAATATACTAGAAACAAAATAAAAGTTCATCCCAACATAATTATGATTTATGAACTAAAAATAAATTGTAATTTTTAAAAATTAAAAACAAAAAAAAGTAGCTACTCACAGTTGCACAACAACAACAACAACAAACCCAGTGTATTCCCACATAGTGAGGTCTGGGGAGGGTAAGATGTACGCAGTCCATACTCATAGTTGCACAAATTTGTTAATATCCAAAACCGGCAACACCTAAAATAGGCGCTGCCAAACACACGCGGTGCCAATCTTCATCTTCATCACATGTTTCAGCAACACATCTTCCATAAGCAAATGGAGATTTTGTAAGCACATGGAGAAGAAGCAACGAGAGTAACACTTAGTTTGGACGTATGCTATTTATGTGCAAGCAGACCCCTAAATTTAACTTATTCAGTATATCATTATGAATTATATTTAAAATATTAAAAGAAAATAAAACAAAGTGTAAAAGTTTAAAAAGCATTAAGTATTATGGAATCGATATTAGACTAGTTTTTTAGCACGTGCATTGCATATTTATGTTGATTCAAGTAATATATATGATTTTAAAAAAATAGTAAAAATATTATTAAATAAAATTTTGAGTAAGTAATTATGCATAAAAAATAATATAAATTTTTATGATTGATTAATAATTTCTCAACTTATTTAAATTTTAATTAATGAAAGTGTTGAACTCATATAAAGTGTGATTTAAAAAAACTGATTGTCTTTATATTTCAAAGGTATTTGTCTATTCAAAGATTTAACATTCTCATCAGTGATTGAAGGTGATAAATAGAAAGAATTAAATCCAAAACTTCATGATTAAAAGTTCGTCTTAGAAGACTTGCAACTTCTGCAATAAATATTGATTTAGCCAATGGCCTACATAAGTGATACCCATTAATTAGAATTAAAATTTACTAGTTGTTGTAGCTACATTGACACTAGGTCAGAAGTTACCAAGATTCTTGGTTGTCCTGCTAAAGATCTGGCAATGTTACACATAGACTTTATAAATGATTGAAGGTGATAAAAAGGAAGAACTTACATGATTAAAAGTTCGTCACAGAAGACTTGTAACTTTTACAATCAATGTTGATTTAGTCAATGGCCTGCATAAGTAATACCCACTAGTTAAAATTAAAACTTACTAGTTGTTGTAGCTGTACTCACACTTTGTCAGGAGTTACCAAAATTCTTTATTATCCTAGTTGGGGTTTGTTGAGAAGGGGGATCCAAATATTTTAAAATCTCAAATTGATTTCGACCTTAATTCGTAGTGAATTTGTGGATCGAAATAGAGAAAAATTGTATCCAATTTATTTTCATTTGTCCACTTTCTCCAGTTGAGCCCGAAGTTTAAAAACTTTCTTCGTTGATGAATACCTGGACTGATGAATTATGTTTTATAAATATAAAATATAAATAAAGTATATAAATTCAAAAATAATTAATTATTTTTTAATCTTTATTAAACTTGTTTCTCAGCACGTGCATTGCTCGTTTACGTTGGTTCAAGTGATATGTGATTTAAAAAAATAGTAATAATAATATTAGATAGAATTTTGAGTAAGTAATTATATTTAAAAAAAATATATAAATTTTTATAATTGGTTATAATTTCTCAACTTATTTGAATTGATGAAAGTAGTGAACTCATATAAAGAGTAATCTAAAAAAATTATTTTCTTTTATATTTCAAAGGTAATTGTCTGTTCAAAGATTTAGCATTTTCGTCAGTGATTGTTAGACTACACAAGGTGATTGAAAGGTGGAAAGAATGACTAATCTACTAAAAGAAATTACTAAATTCAAAGGGATCAATTCTAAGCATGATGCGATTGAAAGGGGAGATTCAAATTTTCAAAGTCTTAAATTTATTCCAACCTAATTTGGAAGTATATGGATCAAAATACTTATAGCACTAAATTTTATTTTGTAAATTCAACTTGACTTGTGCTTGAAATGGACAAAAATGGTGTGCAATTGAAATTAAACATTTTTTTTATTTTCACTGACCCTTTTTCTTCAATCGAGTCTAAAGTTCAGCAGTTCTCATCGTTGATGAACACCTTCACTTATAAGATAAAGAAAAATAATTAATTTTGAACATGATACGATTGAGAGGGGTGGGGGTGGGGCGTGGGGTGGGGGGTGGGGGTGCAAGTTTTCATAGTCTTAAATTGATTCTGACCTTATTTCGTAGTATATGGATCAGAATACTTCTAACACTCTATTTTGTAAATTCAACTTGATTTGTGCTTGGAATCGAGAAAAATGGAATGTAATTGAAATTCAGACTTTTTTTTTTCTATTTTTCACTAACCCTCTTTGTCCAATTGAGTCTGAAGTTCAACAGTTTTCACCGTTGATGAACACCTGCACTAAAAAGATAAAGAAAAATAATTAAAAATGAGTGGGGAGGATTGATATTGAAGAAAAACTATATATAGAGAAAAGAAATTTCAAGGATCTATACGATTAAGAAGAGAGAGCCGATATATATAATTGAGAAATTAGGGAATCGAAACAATTGAGAAGGGGGGATTACAAAGACCTATACAATTGAGAGAGAAGCTGAAAATATTAATACAAATGAGACGGGGTCGAAATTGCAAAGATCAATATAATCAAGGTAATAGATTTTTTTTTTAATCTGGTATATAATTTCGATTATGGTAAACAAAAAATTGAATTTATTATTTATGAATTAGGTTTTAAAATATAAAATGCATGAGTTTAAAAATAATTAAGAATTGTGGGATCGATATTAAATAGTTTCTCAGCACGTGAATTGCACGTGTATGTTGATATGTGATTTTATAAAATAGTAAAATATTATCAAATGAAATTTTGAGTAAATAATTATACACAAAAAATAGTATAAATTTCTATAAATAATCAATAATTTCTAAACTTATTTAAATCAATGACATTAATGAATTTATATGAAGTATAATCTAACAAAGTTGGTTGCCTTTATATTTCAAGGGTATTTGTTTGTTCAAAAGTTTTAAAACTCCCATCAATAATTTGGAGCGGTGACATATCTACTAAAAGAAATTAATGTATTGAAGGGATGAATTCTAAACTTAACATTATGATTGAAGAATTTAATTGAGGCGATTGAGAATAGTATAAAAGTTTGAAATTCTTTATGAGACGAGATGTCACACGATTTAATGTACAATAGCATCATCAGTGCGATATTATAAGTGACATTGAAAGAGAATAGAGTGTACACAAATTTTATCTAAATCTTGTAAGGTAGAGTGATTGTTTTCATTGTACCTTTTGTTAATAAAGCATAAAAATAACATACCCGGTGTATTCCCATCAAAGTGAGATTTGGAGAGGCTAGAGCATACGCAGTTCATACATGTACCTCAAAGATTGAATACAAAAGTTGTTTTCGACAGACCCCGACTCGAGACAACAACATAATCAATCAGTGTATTCGGCATTCCACTCTCAGCCAATAAAACAAAAGAAAAACAAAAAACAAAGAATTGAAAATAAACTTGCACCTCAAGGGGCTTTAACAAAGGAACGGTTGAACAGGTGAAACCACTAAGGTTTCCAAGGCATAAGATGAAATAAGCACCCAGTATACAACTCTCTGTCGTAACATCATGCCTTAATCAAGATAAGGTTGCACTAGATTAGATGATTTAGGTTTATCAGGTAATCAACCTACAACAGACAAATAAGTACAGTAAGGAGTTCATGCTCCTTTACACACTTCTCAACTGGTTCCATTTTAGGAAAAGTACTTACTTAACATAGCATGCGAAGTCATTAAGATATATGCAGATTATAGTAATAGATTCCCCTTAAATTTCCAATGCAATCCTTTTGCACAGGGGGCAGGAGTTCTTCTGCATTAGCCACTGGCTGATTTCTTCGAAGTGAAAGGAGTACTGGCAGTCGGCGCTTCCAATGTTCTGTCTATCAGAGAAGTCGTCCTGCCCACAATATACAAGATACAAAACAAATCAAAAAATCAAATTTATTTTTAATTGAATGCTAATTATCCAAATAAAAGTTCATTCCAGCATAATTATGATTTATGAAATTACATATTGTAATTCCAGAAATTAAGAGGACACAAAGATGATTGTCATACAATTAATAGTCTAACATGTTGGTGTAATATACCACAAATTACAATAATCATTACAGTTGAAAATAACATCCCTCCCTTTTCACAAACAAACAACAATAATACCTCCTAAGTATGCAAGGAGCTTCCAAATACTGCCTACAGTATACAAGATACAAAATAAAAGTTCATCCTAACATAATTATGATTTATGAATTAAAAACATATAGTAATTTTTAGAAACTAAAAATAAAAAAGTAGCTACTCACAGTTGCACAATTTGTCAATATCCGAATACGGCATCACTTCAAAAGCGGCACCAATCTTCATCTTCTTCACATGATCAATCAACACGTCTTTCATAAATTGCTCGCCTCCATAATGGAGAAGAAGCAATGAGAGTAACACCTTATTTGGATGGTTGTTAGCTGTGTGTTATTTATGTGCAGGACAAGACCCTAAATTTAAATTATTCAGTATATTATTATGACTTATGTTTTAGAAATATAAAATAAAGTGTATAAGTTTAAAAGCTATTAACTATTTTTAATTGATATTGCATTAGTTTCTCAGCATGTGTACTGTACGATACGTTGATTCGAGTAATTTATAATTTTATAAAATAGTAAAAATATTATTAAATAGAATTTTGAATAGGTAATTATACATTAAAAAAATAATATAAATTTCTATGAATGATCAATAATTTCTCAACTTATGTAAATTAATAACTGTAATGAATTTATATAAAGTATAATCTAATAAAATTAGTTGTCTTTATAATTTAAAGGTATTTGTTTGTTAAAAAAAAAATAGCATTCTCATCAAATAGTTGTCAAGACAGCACAACGTGATGGAAAGATAATAAGAGTGACATATCTACTAAAAGGAATTAATGAATTGGAATGGTATGAATTTTAAACATGATATAATTGAGAGGGGGGATCCAAGTTTTTCAAAGTCTCAAATTATGAATTGAAATACTTCTAACATTGAATTTTATTTTGTAAATTAAACTTGGCTTGAATCTGAAATAGAGAAAAATGATATGCAATTGAAATTCAAGCATTTTTTTCTTTCCAACTGATCCTCTTTCTCCAGTCGAGTATGAAGTTCAACAATTTTAATCATTGATCAATACTTAAACTAATAAAATCGAGAAAAATAATTGAGAATATGTGAAGTATTAATACAATTGAAACGAGAGAGAAAAAAGAGCGATGCAATTGAAAAAGAAAGAGGGGACTGATGCCATCAAGAAGGAGGAATTAGAGGGGTCTATACAATTGAAATGATGGAGGTCGATATAATTGAGAAAAAAAAGAAAATCAATATAATTAAGAAGATGAAATTACAAGGATATTACAATTGAGCAGGGTGAGCATTGCAAAAATCATTATAATCACTGGGGGAGCGATGTTGCAAAAATCAATAAAATTGAGGTGATAGACTTTTTTTTAATCTGATAAACAATTTCAATTGAGGTAATAAAAAAATAAATTTATTATTTAGCTATGTAGTATGTTATGAATTATGTTTTAAAAATATAAATTTAAAATAAAATATATAAATTGAAGAGTATTAGAAATTATGGAATCGATATTAGACTAATTTTTCAGCATGTATCTTGCATGTATATGTGTAATTGTATATGTTGGTTCAATACTTAAAATAGGCGGGGAGGATTGATACATAAGAAGAGCACTATGATTGATGGAGTAAAGGGGACGTTGCCATCGAAGAGTGGGGGAATTATAAAAGTCTGTACAAGAATTTTCTTTTTTATGGTGGCGGGGGATAAGGTGGACAATACAATTGAAAAAGGAGAATTATAAATATCTATACAATCAAAAAAGAGGAGGATTGCAAATATCAATACAACTGAGATGGGAGTGAGGTGACAAAAATCAATACAATTGAGGTGATAGATTTTATTTTATTTTTAATTTGGATAAACAATTTCAATTTAAATAGTACAAAAATTGAATTCGTGATTTAACTATGCAGTGTTTTATGAATTATGTTTAAAAAAATATATAATTAAAATTAAAAAATTTAAATTTAAGAATTGTAGAATCAATTTAGACTAATTTCTCAGTACATTCAAATAATATATGATTTAATAAAATAATAACAACATTATTAAATATTTTTTTTATAAATAATTATACATAAAAGAAAATAATATAAATCTCTATGACTAATTAATAATGATTAATAATTTCTTGACCTATTTAAATCATTGAAAATATTGAACTCATATAAAATATAATCTAAGAAAGATGGTTGCCTTTAAATTTAAGAAGTATTTGTTAGTTCATTTTTTTTAATCATTTCAATCATACTGTAGCTAAACAAAATGAACTTGTATAATTATACCAAGCAAAATAAGATGTCAAGACACCGTCATATAATATCAAAATGGGTGAAAATCATTTTCACCCTCCAACTTTGATTAAAAAATCAAACTCTTCCTTCAACATTAAACAATAATCATAGTCCCCCCTTTATTCCATTCAATGTTCATTTTGTCTTTGTAATTTTAATCATATATTTATGTAATATATTTTTATATTATATGTAATGAATATTTTTTTAACATGGATATTTAGAGCATTTTATTTAAGTTTATTAACTTTATAAGCAAATTAATATTTTTTATAAATTTATCACAAAATTCAATGTTATTTTTTAAGATCGTTATTTTAGTATTATATGTATTAAAGAGTCGTTTGGTGTGAGGTATAATTATAATAATTCAGAGATAAAGTTTATGATTATTTATCCTGGGTTTAGTTAGATGTATTAGGTAGTCTCAAAATTATTTTTTGCACCATTTATACCACAGTGATGAGATAAGCTATCACACATACATGTTAGTACAACTTATTTTGTAATAACTAATCCCGGAATAACTTGTTTCCAAACAACCCACCCCTGAGTGTGTATATATACATATGTTTGTACATGCATGTGTGTATATTTTCGTGTTTTATCACTCTCTTACTAAATTCATTTCGCATTACTTAACTTTTTGTTGATATAACACTATCCTTAAGAAAATTTTACTTAGAGGTATATTTTGCTAAATTAACCTTATTAATGATAATTTGAAACTTTAAATTTGTTTATACTGTTACTTTATATAGTTATTTAACACTAAATGGTGGGGAAAAAACATAATACAATTCTCTTGATTTCACAAATTGAGCAAATAAATTAAAACATCTATTTTTAGTATGAGGATCAAGTGATAAGAAACGATATTATCTATTGTTTATATCAGTAAATAAGTTGTGATTGTCATTAATAGAGTATTACATATTTTATAATTTATATAAATAAATATAATCTTTAAAATTTGACCTTATTTTTATTCGAGAAAAACATCTAATACCCCCGAACTATGACCAAATTTGCTACGACACACGTCAACTTTACGGGGGTCCTATTACCCCTTAAACTAAATTTTAGCATATTTTTGTCGATCTTTTTAGCTAACTTGATACCTTTTGTCAATCATTTTAGATGGTGTGACACCTTTGATGTGGGCTCCATTTTATATAATAAAGGTGTCACATTAGCACAAAAATGATAAAAATACGCTAAATTTGAGTTCGAGGGATAATAGGACCCCTGTGAAGTTGGAGTGTGTCGTAACAACTTTGACCATAGTTTGGGGTGGTACTAGAGGCTTATCTCTTTCATTTATTGTTTGTATTTTCTGCATTGAAATATGTTTATAAAATTAGTATTACTTATTATTTTCACTTGTAAAATAAATATTATAGTTTTGATTATTATTAATAAAATTAATTTTTTTATTATGCTAATTTACTTCATAAAGATCATCATTAGCTTATATACTTAATTAGTATTTCTTACATTTTTTTCCTAGAAGATAATGTTTATGTTTTAATGAAAATTTTGTTATTTGAATTTTTAAAAAAAAAAATGAAAATATGATGATTTTAAAGAAGTTAAAAAAAAAATTGTTGATAAAGGGTAAAATAGGAATTTTAAAAAGTCAATTAGGATAAAGGTGGGAGTATAATTATTGTTCAAAGTTGAGGGGAAAATTTGATTTTTAAGACAAAGTTCGAAGGAAAAATGATTTTGACTCATATCAAAATAGATTAAGTCTCATTTTAGTTTTACAACATATATTTCATGGGCAACTGTTAAATTGAAAAACACTGAACTAAAATCTTGTGTAAATCTTATTCATAAAGCTTGATCCTCTTCATTGTATCTTCACATCCATTTCATTTGGTACCACAACGAGGAGACAGAATTTCGATCTTATGTAGACGATTTCAGAACTATATGCAGTACAAGTCATAGTTCTTACAGGATCAGTTGTTGTATTAGTACCACGATCCATTGTAGATTATTTTCTTTTCTTATAGAAATTTCGTAATTTAATAAAGTCCAAAAAAATTATCACAATGCTTTCTACACTTGAAATCACAATGATACATTGATGTCAATCTATGTCTTGGCGATTTTTTTTTTTTAATTAAGGTAGTGAAAAAAAATTAAATTTGTTATTTATCTATACAGTATATTGTAAATTATGTTTTTTAAAAAATAAAATATATAAGTTAAAGTAACATACAATTTTATAAAATAGTAAAAGTATTATTAAATAAAATTTTATGTAAATAATCATACATGAAAAATAATATAAATTTTTATGAATGATAAATAATGATCAATAATTTCTTAGCCTATTTAAATTAGTGAAAATATTGAATTCATATAAAGTGTAATATAAGAAAATTGATTGCATTTATATTTCGGAGATATTTGTTTATTCAAAAAGTTTTAGTATTTCCATCATACAATAACTAAACAAAAGTAGCTTATATATTTATGCTAAACAAAATAAGTTGTCAAGGGAGCATCATATAATAAGTAAATGCTCTTTCTATTTTAGCAAAATACATTTCATGAGTCATTATTAAATTAAAAAACATATAATTAAAACCTGGTATAAATCAAGTCTAGTAACTAAACAAGCTTTGTTTATATTTTATTATATTTTTATTGAATAATTTGTGATAGAAATCACCATTATTTTGGACATTCAACATGTCTTTTTTTTTTACTTCCACTTAGTGTGCACCAAGCAAGCACTTGCATTTCAGAGAGTAATTTTACAAGACTACTATTAATATTCAAAAAATTTGATAAATTATCATTAAAAACAAATATTATGTTACTTTCACGTAGTATGTATAACATAAGTACTTACATTTCGAATGATTTTAGAAAATTCTATCAACATTCAAAAGGTATTAGCCTTAAAAAGTAAATATGTTTACTTCCACTTACCGTGCACCACATAATCACTTGCATTTCACCAAAGTTATAACTAAACTTCCCTCTTGTCTTTACCCTCTTGTTCTGAGCCTACAACATATGAAGCTAATCAGAGCCTTTCGTTTTAGGTATGATAGCTTCACTCTTAACTCGCAATATCTGAGAAAAACATAAAATAATTTTCTCACACTGGTAGAAAGTGTTTCGCCTTAGACTACTATGAACGTTCAAAAGATTTGATAAAGTATGATAAAAAAAAAATATTTTTTTACTCCCTTTTAATATGTACCACACAGGCACTTATATTTCACAAGAGTGATTTTATAAAGCTGTCAATATTTAAAAGGTTTAATAAATTAGTACAAAAAATAAATATTTTTCTTACTCCACTTAATGTGCACCACCCAAGCACCTGTATTTCACAAGAGTGATTTTATAAGACTTCCATCAATGTTGAAAAGGTTTAATAAATTATCACAACAAAATAAATATATTTTTTACTCCCAATTAAAGTGCACCACACAAAAACTTAAATTTCACAAGAGTAAATGTTTGATAAATTATCATACAAAATAAACAAAATTTAAATTGAAATTAAGATATACACATAATAAAATTCTAATTTGAAGTCCCCATTGTTGACCATTGTTGTTGTTGTTGTTGACCATTGTTGTTGTTGTTGTTGTTACCCCAACTGCTGTTCTTTGACCAAATTCTTATGTCAAATTTTATTTCGTAAATCACTTTTAACTTTGGAATTTACTTGAGAGGAGACTTTGGTAAGTCAGATTATGCTTTTTAGTTGAATCTTGGTAACTGCTAGTGTGTTGTTGTTTCAACAATAGTTTGCACGCAAACATGAATGCAATAAAGAGCAATCTGTTTAAACAGATCCATTATCTGCGGCACCAGATAAATATTTTGTTGTAACAGTAGACTCATGTTGGATTCATGTTTAAGGGTTCTAGGTGCCCGTAATATGATTATGAATCGAATAGATGGGTATTCTGTTGCACCAGACTAGTAATCTGTTTCAACATATAAATAATCTATTTCATCAAATTACTATATGTTTCGAACAACAAAATACAGCTCCTATCACACACAAAACCTAACAGATAACTCATATGTTCTTGCTATTGATACTGGAATCAAATTATTCCTTAATTGTAGACATGTCATTCGTTAAGAAATAGAAATAGACAACACAAAAATTAAATAAGAAATAAAAAGTCAAGTGCATCAAACATAATTTTTTATAAAACAAAAAAAAATACATAGATAACAGAAAAAAAAAAAAAGCTTAATTATTATTATCATCATTATTAACATCATTATTATTTGTATGGCCAGCCGGCCAATCTTCAAAGGGCAGCAGCAGCGCCCTCTGCAGCCTGCGGATCTCCCACAGTATCCTTACTCTGACGGCGGCCAACTCCCAATGCAGGTCATGAACCTCCTTCTGCAATTCCCCCATGGCGTCTCGTAAAAATAGCGACATCCCACACAGGATCAGCCATATCTAAAAAATGCATAAGTTGACAAAACACACACGTAAACACAAAAGTAAAGAAAAGAAAGAATTCGAATGTAATGTAATGTAATACAACGTATATTTACACAAAAATCAAGAAAAAAAATTACCAGAGACAGAAAAAAACTATCAAGTCCTTGAAGAGAAAGTAGTTGAAGGTGTAACAAGAGCGAGGAATAAATAGTCTGTAGTAGAACGAACGATTGAGTAAGGAGGGACCTATTTATAGAGGATTGAACTTGAATGAGTTAGGCAAAAAAACGCAATTGTTCACCTCCATTTATTAATGATATTCTTGATTACAGTAAAAAGTTATGACTTAATTAAATTAATCAATATTATGATAAGTCATGACTTTTTAGCTTTATTATTATTAATAATTAGTTTTTTCCAGGAACCATTTTTTTACACTATTTTGGACAACAGATAATATATCTGTTGCATCAAATAAATCATCTATTACAACAGATATATCATGATTTGCAACAAATAGATAACATGTTGCATCAGATAATATATATGTTGCAACATATAATATATATATTTTTTTTAAAAAAGAATATATTATCTTCATGACATCCAAATTTTCTGACTTTATAATTATATAAATTAATAAAGCAGATTTAAAGGCACAACTGTTCACCTCCATTTATTAATGACATTCTTGATTATTGTAAAAAGTTATGACTTAATTAAATTAATCAATATTATGATAGGTCATGACTTTTCAGCTTTATTATTATTAATAATTAGTTTTTTTCAGGAACAGTTTTTTTTACACCGACTTGGACAACAGATAATATATCTGTTGCATCAGATAAATCATCTGTTACAACAGATATATTATGATTTGCAACAAATAGATAACATGTTGCATCAGATAATATATCTGTTGCAACATATAATATATATATTTTTTTAAAAAAATATATTATCTTCATGACATCCAAATTTTCTAACTTTTTAATTATATAAATTAATAAAGCAGATTTAAAGGCACAACTGTTCACCTCCATTTATTAATGACATTCTTGATTACTGTAAAAAGTTATGACTTAATTAAATTAATCAATATTATGATAGGTCATGACTTTTCAGCTTTATTATTATTAATAATTAGTTCTTTCCAGGAATCGTTTTTTTTACACCGACTTAGACAACAGATACTATATCTGTTGCATCAGATAAATCATTTGTTACAATAGATATATCATGATTTGCAACAAATAGATAACCCGTTGCATCAGATAATATATCTATTGCAACATATAATATATATATATTTTTTAAGAAAATATATTATCTTCATGACATCCAAATTTTTTGAATTTTTAATTATATAAATTAATAAAGTAGATTTAAAGGCACAACTGTTCACCTCCATTTATTAATGACATTCTTGATTACTGTAAAAAGTTACGACTTAATTAATTAATCAATATTATGATAGGTCATGACTTTTCAGCTTGAAACTTAGCTTTATAATTATTAAAATAATTAGTTCTTTCCAGTAACCGTTTATTTTTTACACTGAGTTGCACAATAGATTATATATCTGTTGCATCAGATAAATCATCTATTACAATAGATATATCATCCGTTGCAACAAATAGTTCAATTGTTGCATCAGATAATATATCTGTTGCAACATATAATATATATATCTTTTAAAAAAAAAATTATCTTCATGACATCCAAATTTTCTGACTTTTTAATTATATAATTTAATAAAGAAGATTTAAAAACAAGAATATTTCTGGTGAGTTTTTTACGGTTTAAATTGTGTTTATCATTTATTTCCTTATTCTTTTCTGTGAAAAGAAATGACTTAATTAAATCAAGCTGGTGGTGACTTAATCTTTCCGTTTCCTTAATAACCATTTTTATTAATTGAGTTATGGCAATAGATTGTATATCTGTTGCATCAGATAACCCATCTGTTTCAACAGATATACCATCTGTTGCTATAAATCGACCATCTGTTTAAGGAGCTTTTTTTATTTCTTCTGACTGATTCATAAGTCGCAACAGATGAGGAATTTGATGCATCAGAAGCGTTTTTTATTTTTGTTTGTTTATTGAATGTGTTTAGACAAAAGTCACAGTCACGACTATTCATTAACTTTTTTCTTAAAAATCATATCATCATATATATATCTTAATTAAATTAATCTAATGTTGTGACTTTTTTTAAATTAAATAATCTTTCTTTTACGACTATAATATCATTTAGTTCCTTATTATTTATTAACAAACCGTTTTTAGGAGAATTTCTCATCATGACCGCATCCCTAACTCCAACCGCTGACATGTTTTGAATAGGGATTAAATACAATGATAATTAAATATTGAATAAGAATTAAAAATTCAAAATCGACCAAACCAAACCAAACCAAACCAAACCAAACCAAACATATACATGAATTTTTTTGAATCCCTTATAGGTAGATCGGATATAAAAAAGGAAAATACATACGCTAAAAGAAAGAAAAAACATAACCTAATTATTATTATTATTATTATTATTGTCAACCTGACAATTTTCATCTGGCAGCAGCAGGGCCCTCCTCAACCTTGCTCGGAAGTCGTCCAAATTCCTCTGGAGTTCATCAAACTGCCTTTGAAATCCCTGCAAGGACTCGATATGAACCTTCTTGTACGAATCTGGATCTGACATATTAGTATTGTAAGTATAGTAGAATGAACGAGAGTGAGTGAGGAGGCCGGAGGGACCTATTTATAAAATAATTGAGAATTGGAAGGGACTGGACTTAGTCAAACAAAAAGCCACGACTATTCATATCCCTTAAAAGGAAACATTACACAAATCCCATATTTAAGACACCATATTACACAATATCCCTTAATGTTTTAAAAAATTACATAAAATCCCGGATTCATATTTACTAGTGATACATATGCTATATGTATCACTGCTTAACATATGTATCACGATTCGAAATTCTGGGATAAAATGTAATTAGCAAACTATCCGGAATTTAATGCAATATTGTTGAAACTATCCGGAATTTATGTGTTGTGTGTGTTACTTAAATAATACTGGTGACTTTATTAATAAGTAAATTAGAAAAAAAAAAGATCTAAATACAACATTTTATTTTTTTGTTGTATTTCCGAAAGATAAAGATTGGTAATCTGTTGCAAAATATATTCCACCTGTCAGATAACTTACAACATATGGACAATTTGTTGCAACAGATGGATATATCAGTTTGCTTTTCCTTTAGTTGTGGCGTCTGTTGATGGTGGTTTGATTTGTTCCATCAGTTTCTCCGTCTGTTGCAACATCAAAAACAGCATAAACTACAAACAACAAATAAAAAACATCAACAACAAAGAAAACAACAACATTTGTTCCAACAACATCATCAACTACAAAGAAGCATACATCTTATGTTCCAACACCATCAACAACAAGGGACGGACCCACATGGATTCCTCCGGGTGCGCGAGCACAGACTGAACTCGTATCGAACTTTATATATGTATGTGGAAATAAAGAAAAAAACGTATATAATCTAATCAGTGAGCCCCCATAGTAAGAGTTGTTTGGTTAACCTAGTTGTTGTTTATGGGTGCTTAAGGCTATTTATTTCTTTTGGTCTTGAGTTCAATTCCCACTCAGCACATATTTTTTAAATTTTGGTAACCAACTCTTCTCTTCTTAATCACTTTAAACTTTTTATTTTTTTCTCCCTTACTCCTTGTATTGATTGTTCGGACTCCACTATTTTTAAGCTAAGAAGCACCCACCGTCTAAACCACACCACACCACAAGTTCCAACAATGCCAAACCCACCAACAACACCACACCACAAGTTCCAACAATGCCAGCCCCACCAACAACATCAATAACAACATCAACAACAAAGAAACAAACAAAATACATAAAAAAAAATGACACTGCCAATAAGGCTTTAAAACTTCTCCAAACAGATGACTTTTTTACGCATCTTATAATAAAAATTCTTGGTATGTTTATTCAACAATTAAAAGTTCCTTCAATTTTTTTAAATAAATATGATATGGGAAAAAGGTAATTAAATAAACAAAAAGATGTAAATAAAGTTGCAAGAAGAAGATGAGAATGAAAGAGCAATAGTGAATCATATCATACAATATCAAAAGGAGGTCAAAACAGTAATTTCAGTCGAGGAATATAAGATATGGATATCGAACGGTTTAGATCCAAACAAAAATTTTTTAGAAAGAGGAGAGAAAAAAAGGTTGTGATAACCCTAAAGAGGATAGAAAGAAAAAAGATGAGAGATTTAGGGCTGAAGGAGAGGAGGGGAGAAATGAGATAATTCTAATTTCTAGATGTACTACCCTTAATATTAAATGACTAAACAAAGTGTATTTATTCAAATTTATATTTACAAAGCATTATTAATAAGGCTAATTTGGTAGTAAAATAAATCCCTAATTAATATTTTCTTGATGGGAGTGCCAAGTCAATATGAAAAGGAAGAAGTATTAGGGGTTTCAATATTCATTAATTAATATTCACTAATAATTTGAGGGGCATGAGGAAGAAAACGGGTGATATTGAAAAGACAGGACAAGACTACTCAATGAGATTTTTGAGTTATTCAAGAAACATTTTTTAACGCCTTTAGTAGTACTACTACTTTATCTACTCGAACAGTAGCTTGCTTTAAAATTAAAAGAAAACAAAAAGATTTTCAAACAAATATGTCATCTGTTGCAACAGATTTAGATATCTGTTTGAGAAATCCCAACATCTCAATCATCTGTGACAACGGATGGAAATGTCATTTGATAACTAAATCAGAAACATCATCTGTTACAACAGATATTAATATCTGTTTGAAAATTTCCAACACCTCAGTCATCCGTCATAACAGATGCAAATGTCTATTTGATAATTAAATAAGAAATGTCATCTGTTGCAATAGATATTCTTATCTATTTAAAATTCTCCAACAGCTCAGTTGCTTGTTGCAACGGATTTCATTGCAATTGATAAAGAATGAGCTCCTCATTAACTTAATGTTAAGATTAATAATAGTACCTACATCGATCTAGGTGGAACGAGGGATGAATGAATGAGCTCACAGGGTCAATTACAAATCCAATTGAGTCATTGCATTTGCATGGTGTTAGTATTACGTTCATCCCGACCCAAGTCATCGATCGATCACTTTGAGTTGAAATGTGTTCTCATTAACTTAATGTTAAGATTAATAATAGAACCTACATTGATCTAGGTGGAATTAGGGATGGATGAATGAGCACAAAGGGTCAACTACAGCTTCAATTGAGTTTTTTGGCAATTGCATGATGAGACGGTACTACATTCCTCCCGACAAGAGTCATCGATCGATCACTCTGAGATGAACCAATTCTCACTACCTCATATGTTCAACTAATACCTTAATTGAATAATCTGGGACTAGGGGTGAGTTCTCATAGGATCAACTACAACTTCAATTGAGTCTTTTGGCAAATGCATGATGAGACGGGACTGCGTTCCTCCCGACAAGAGTCGTTGATCGATCACTCTGAGCCGAACCAATTCTTACTACCTCATATGTCCAACTAATACCTTAATTGATTAATCTAGGACTAAGGGAGAGTTCTCATAATATCAACTACAATAAATGACAGCGCTTATTTCATAATTTACAACAGATGGGTAATCTATTGCAACATATGACTCAGTCCATTTGATAATTTACAACAGATGGGTAATTTGTTGCAACAGATGACTTAATCTGTTTGATAGTTTATAACAAATGTGTAATATGTTGCAACATATTACATAATCTATTTGATTTGATCCAACAGAAAAGACATATGTTGCAACAGGTTGAGCATTTGTTTATATATAATTCAATTGAGTTCATATGTTAGACTAATATCTTAAATGAATGTGAGTTCTCATAGGGTCAACTACAACTTCAATTGAGTCTTTTGTCAATTGCATGATGAAACGGTACTGCGTTCCTCCCGACCAGAGTCGGCGATCGATCACTCTGAGCCGAACCGATTCTTACTACCTCATATGTTAGACTAATACCTTAATTGATTAATCTAGGACTAGGGTACTAATACCTTGATTGAATAATCTGGGACTAGGGGTGAGTTCTCATAGGGTAAACTATCGATTAATCTAGGACTAGGGGTGAGTTCTCATAGGGTCAGCCACAACAGATGGCAGTGCCTATTTGATAATTTACAATATATGGGTAATCTGTTGCGACATATGACAATCCATTTGATAATTTACAATAGATGGGTAATCTTTCGCAACAGATGACTTAATCTGTTTGATAATTTACATCAAATTCGTAATCTGTTGTTACCTAATCTGATTGATAATTCACAACATATGAGAAATCTGACGCAACATGTTGAACATTTGTTTTTTACAATTTCAATTGAGTTCATATGTTAGACTCCTAAATTGATTAATCTAGGACCTGGGGTGAGTTTTCATAGGGTCACCTCCTAGAGTACTCGGTCAACTACAACTTCAATTGTTTTTATATGATTTTAAAAATTAACCATATATTTTATGATTTTAAAAATAATTAAGATCATTTCAGACCAAATTAACATTTTCAAAACTACTTGTTATTCTTTTTCAAAATACAAATCAACCCATACAAAACGTTTCATCATTTGAAATCTCTAGGTCTGGATCTTTCTCTCTCATTCTCACTCAACAATACAGTACAGACAACAACTACTCAACAAATTTGCTTAACCCACCACAACAGATCGCTTTTCTTCTCATTTTCGACCACATAGATGTTATTTTCGATATCATTCTTGCTTGTATCAGTCATTTTCTTTGTCTTCGTAGGCAACAGAGTTCGAGAAGAGATCTATATTTGTTTTTTTTTCTAAAAAATAAGGGCTTTTAAGTTAATGATGAAAAATAAAACTTTTAGTTGTATTATCTTCGAGAATGGGTTTACAATTTTGAGTTTTGATGGTAAAATTGTAGGAAGAACTCGCGAAGTCCCTAGTTTCCATCGCAGTGTTCCGTTGACTGTCGTGGTATAGTTGGATGGTGTTGGTGGTGATGGTGGTGGTGTTTGCGATCGTCGTGGTGGCACCGGTGGTGGCATTGGTTGGTGGTGTTTGTGGTGGTGTCGGTATTCGTGGTGTTTGTTTATTTGTTGGCATTGATTGGTGGTGTTTGTGGTGGTGGTTGTTGGTGTGTCGTTATTCGTGGTGTTTGTAATGTATTTTTTAAAATCTATTCATACATCAACTGTAATATAATTTTTGTTTTTCTTTGTCTATAGGTAAAACATGTCTCCAAAAAGAAAAGAAAGTGAAAGTGGATCAACGTCTGACCACTCAAAAAAAAGGCTACAGTACAGAGGGATTTGGAGGAGCTTCCTGAACAATCTCAGTCAGGGAAAAGTGAAGCTGAGGAGAGATATGAAAACAACGTTGAGAGAGGTGGACAAGGGTCCGTAGATGGTGATGAAGAAAATGAAAGTGAGAAAGAGGAGGAATTGGAGAGTCGGAAAGAGAAAGAGGACCACATTATACGGCTTTCCTTGGGCTTTCATGGTAAAATTAATCACTAATTTTACTCATCCATTAATTTATATTGAATATAGTTATTATGATTTTTTTTGCTTGCTTCCTATTTACACTTTTTAGGCTTGGGCATTTGAAGCCATTCCTCCCCTCCGAAAGCAGTTAATGGATTACGAGGATGAGGTTTCTCATCCAAGGATGTTTAGGTGGTTGGATGCAAAGAGAAACACCAATATTAAGTAGGCCGATCTCTTTAACCCTTCGGATGATGCAGTACGTCTTCTTCAAGTAAAATAATTCTACTCAAAGATAAGAAAGATATTGAACATATGATATATCTGGTGCATGAGATGTTATATCTGATGCACTAGATGGGACATCTATTGTGACGGGGTATATCTTGCATCAGATTACCCATATGTGGCTTTGGTTCTCTGAACCCGACTCCTAAAAGATTAACCATCTACTGCAAATTATGCAACAGATGTTTAATCTGATAACATATCATTCATTTGTTGTGACGTACAGATCATCTTTTGCATAACAGATTACCCGTCTTGTGCAGTTGTTGCAACAGATGATTGATATTTTGCATCAGATTATCCATGTGTTGCTCTGTTTCTCTGAACCAGACTCAAACAGATTTTAACCATTTACTGCAAACTATGCAACAGATGGGTCTTTTTTTTTAAAATATAGCCCAACTGTGAAAATTATTATATTATATGATTTAAATGCATCTGTCTTTTTTTCTTTTTTATAGGTTATGCATCCATGGATCGTGCCTATTGAGGAGGAGTCGGTGATGACTTCTTATATTACTCTTGGTCATGTTGATACCATTTCAGACCCAACGGTGGAGTTAATAAAGAAGGAATTGGCTGGAGCAACAACCATAAGAAGAGCAGTTAGGCAAGGTCAGCCTAATGTTGAGGCTCTTCATGAACAACCTTTTTACTAAGGCAGATCCGGGTGCTTCTTCTGGTGGAGTTGTTGGTGTTGGTGACAGGCATGCTTATGCTGCTACCAAAGAAAAAATATGTTTGAAAACACCCTTTTTAGCCCTTACACAGGTCCCTCTCAACCCTCTTCACCCTCGTGTTCTCGTTGCGAATGCGATGAGTGCAAGGACAGACAGGACAAACTCTTTGAAAAAGTAGAGGCTATCTCTAAAGCTATCAAGTAATTCAAATCCAAGAGGTGTGTCATACCATACAAGAAGGTAAGGGAGCCACACACTCCTACAGCATTGGTTAGGAGAAAAAAAAGAGCAATTAGAGACGTACTCTCCGCTCGAAAATCAAAAGAAATTGCAATTCCTCCCTCTCCAAAAGTTGTTGAAGTTTAGGGGCCAGTCAAGAAGGTGGACATATATGTGAAACTTGGCGCCAAAGAGAAGAGGGATTTGCTACAGGCCAAGAATGCCAAGTCAGGCGCACCAGATTACCCCAGGCCTCCCTTTTCCCCCCAAGACTTCCAAACTATGACTGATATGCGTATACAGTACGAGGACAAGGCAAGTTTACATTTCCTAACCTAGCCCTTCTAATCTACCCCATGAAGAAGAAGCTACGCAACAGATTTCACATCTGTTGCAACATCTAGGTATACTGGTGCAACTGGTTGTGGTTCTGTTGCAACTTATTATCCATCTGTTGCATAAGTTGCGTTGAATTATTAATTCAGAGAACCCTATGCAACAGATGGACCATCCGTTGCATCTTTACAATTACTAACCTATTTAAAAATTAACTTCTTTGAAAATTGACTTCTTATCTCACAGCATGTTGACATAATTCTCTACCTCATGAGGAAAAGTCAATTAACGTATCGGGAAGCTTATGACGTTGTCGATAGGATAATGGACCTCGACTTCTGCAAGAAGCTCAAGGATAGGTACGATCAACTAAATGGAAAGGCGTCATCCCTTGGCGTGGGACTTGATTTCCTAGTTTCTACGTTGGTCTTGGATGAAGAAGAAACGTTAAGATATATTAGAGGGGACAGGCCAAATCCACACGACAAGAGCTGGACCGAGGCAAAAAGAATTCTTGCAGTCATTAGCGTGAACGGCATGTATTATCGAGATGTTGAGATACTACTCGAGGAGGGAAAGATCAATGTTTATGACTCCAACGTACCTCTCGTCGACGATTTCGATCTTTTTCTCCTCGTGGAGCCACTGATGGTGTTGTTGCCCATCTTGTTGAGGGAGAGTAAACTAATGAATCATTTGCCAAAGCAAGTGTTGGTGAAGAAATCATGGGATTTTGAAGGTCAAAACAGGGGAATGATCCTTCCAAAAGATGATGTCACTAAAGAAAGCGGCTCGCACGCTCTTGCATACATCAAATAATTGCTGACCGGTACAGAAATGGCCGAGCCAATGACTTTTCTGTGCGACAACGCTATGGCAAACTTGCAAGAGGTCTGGGCTAATGGGGTACTAACTGGACGCTTGAAGCCTGTGTATATAGAAGAGCCTGTGAAATAGAAATTTTTAATTTCAAGTCACCTTTCACTTTATTACAAATAAATGTAGTGGCAATAATTTTTTTCTGATGAAAGTTGAGTTTTTTATAATGCAATAGATTAGATTGTCAATCTGTTGCAACTGTGGGAAGAAGTGTTTGAATAATCTAATAATCTAAGTCTAATCTATTGCAACAGTGGGAAGACCTGTTTGATAATTTCCACAGATGACCTAAATTTTACAACATATGCCTAAATCTTTTTGATATTTTCCAACAGTTACGCTTGAATATCCATGTGCTCGTCGACAACAAACAAGTAGCAAATACACACACCACCATAAAAATTTCAGCAATTAGGCTTCAATATCCATGTGCCCAACAACACCAAACCAGTAGCAATAACGGCAACAATGTAGTATCTTTTTGCTCGATTTTGTTTCCCTTCAGAAGCCATGACTTTGTTCAACAAACCCCAGATTACACGATTTGCTTGTGAAGGGTGTCGTTCTTCATACCAATCAAAGTAATCGCATCCACCCAATTGCTATAAAAAAAAAGAACACAATTACAAAACAATTACAAGTCAATAATTAATCAATTAATTAAATAAAAAAAATATTACCTTTGAAATCTTACAAGTAAAAAACCTACGACCCAGATTTTATTGAGTCCAAGAAGTCTTTAACAGAGCTTCATGACCGCACTTACAATATCGAAAATCTTTATCACAAAAAACAGTGGAAGATGTGTTCGACATTGTCAAGGTCAGTTGAAAAAAATGAAAGTAATAATTTGAAGAATTTGGATAGATAAAAGAAGATGACGATGAAGAAGAAGATTTGGGAATTTAGGGTTAAATTTTAGGAGGAAGATGAATATATAAGACAATGGGGGGGGGATGACCGTTGGGGGCCAAGTGACAGCAAGTCAGTGAAATGTGTCAGGACTGACACTAACACATTTGATGCCTATTTTATTTTACGTCTTTAAAATTAACATGTCTACTTGATGCCTATTTTATTTTAGGTGTTTGAACTGAACGCCGTCGATGGGTTGCGCCTTTTTTATTTCAATTCACTTTAACCTTTTTAAACGTAGTGGCAATTTTTTATGTCCAACAAAATTTGAATTTTTATAATGCAATAGATTCTCCATCCGTTGTAACAGTTATCCTACCTGTTCTGACATATAGTTTATCTGTTGCAATAGGTTGGTCATCTGTTGCATTATCTCGATCTTTTTATCTAAAGTTCTTTTGTTGCAACAATGGGAAGACATGTTTGATAAATTCCAACAGATAACCTACCTGTTGCAACATATGTATAAATCTGTTCAATTATTCCAATAGATGTATCGTTTGTTGCAACAGATAAAGTCCATCTGTTGCAACATATGTCTAAATCTGTTCTTTTTTTCCCAATAGATGTGTCATCTGTTGCATTATCTTAATGTTTTTCTCTAAAGTCCATCTGTTGCAACAGTGGGAAGACCTGTTTGATAAATTCCAACAGATCACCTACTTGTTGCAACATATGTCTAAATCTGTTCGAATTTTCCAATAGATGTGTCGTTTGTTGCAACAGATACATTATCTATTGCAATATTTGAATCTAGTATTCCTTTTCAATTAATAATTTTAAATCTAAGGAATAAATAAAATTCGTAGACAAAATAAAATAAATCGAAGCCTTCATAAATTAGCTGAAATAAGTCAATGAATAAATGAAATATAAAAAAATTGTTATGGGTATAGATCTCAACAAATACATCAACAACAATTTAAGTATACTGCCAAGGATTGCTTTGACGGGCTCAAGCTATAAAGATCTACTCAGTATGGATAAGTTGTTCTTCATCCGGTGCTATGGAATTCGGCTTTGCTCATCGTGGATATTCATTGTCGCTTGCGTATGGTTTCTGCGCTTTCTGTTCTCCGTATTTCCATAAAAAGAGTAGCATATTGTCAATGCTGTTTAGAAGTAGCTTCTTCTACATCCACCTAGAAAGACAGAATTGGTTAATGCTAATCACAGAGATAACAACAAAACAGAAAAGGATAACGCATCTCTTCTAGCAAATCAAACAGGTCTTCCTCCCATTTTCAATTGTCCCAAATATATTATATTTTTGTTGCAACAATGAATTAACTGTTGGGATAAATTTCTACATGAGGAAGAACCTGTGTGATAATTTCCAACGGATGAACTATCTGTTGCAACATATGAATCATCTGTTGCAGAAGATAGGTCATCTGTTGGTACAAATAAAAGTTGTACGAAGAGTTCTTTGATTTGCTAAAACAGACGAGACATATGTTGCACCAGATAAAGTATCTGGTGCAACAGGTTAGTCAACTGTTGCAACAGATGTATATATCTATTTGATAATTTTCAGCAGGTGTGTCATCTGTTGAAACAGATATGTGTCTGTTTGTTTTGTCAGTTGGAAGACATATAATATATTCACCTTCTTCAGCTCGTGTTGCTTTCCTTTGGACATTGTACGTTGCTCAGTACAACACGCAGACAGAGGAGTTGCAATTTCGCTTTTTTGGATGCCTGATAATGCCCTGGAAATCACTTTCCTTCTCCTCTTAGCCTTAATCTCTAATGAAGCGGATGGAAATAAAATCCTCTTTGATGGAATGAGACCCCTCTTAGATGTCAATTCCTTTACAGAAGCAGTTAATGCATTAATATCATTAATCACTACATCATGTTTCGCCCTGCATTCTTGACATTTGCATGCAAAACATTCGCTGGGAGAGGCAAAATCTGTATAACCAGTATGATCATACTCATAATGATTTGCTTTAAATACTGTAAGAGGAGCATCATTAGCACCAACAGCAGCACCACTACCACTACCAACAGCTCCATCAACAACAACAAGCCCACCCTCCAAAATTATTTTTCTTGTAATGGTTGTTGCTCCAAACAATTCCATTTTTATTCTGTCGATGACCTTAGGGTCCGATAAAGTTTGCACAGACCGTAAAGTAAGAAAAATGGTATTTTCAACTCTCGATTGGTCGAAACTAGCGACGGATGCACATTCTAACATAAATCATTACATATATTAGAATGATGATTAGATCATTCAAAAAAAACATTAATTAAAATAAAAAATTAATTATAATTATGATTACTGCATCCTTTGGGAGTTGAAGAGATCAAGAAATTTTGCATTTTTATGAGTTTTGGACGACAACCATCTCAAGATTCTTGGACAGGAAACTCCTTCCGGTGGTTCACTTGTTGTCTCAAATAAGGAATGGCTTCAAACGCCCAAGCCTATAAAATAACGCCAATAAATCAAAACCATTATTGACCAAAAAAAATGAATGATATCATAATAGAAGAAAGAAATATTTACCATGAAAGCCCATGGGAAGCCATATAAGTTGACTGTCTTTGGTGCTAACGGAGTCAACAAATATTTGACAGTCATTTTGAAGCTTTCATACCCCCAATGGATAGCTGTTAAACGCCTCAAGATCCTCGGAGAGCTTTATTAAACCTAGGCTTATGTTGTTGTTAACGTCTCTTGCCCAAAGAATACTATGTACAAACCAAACCAAGCACAATGACTGTTTGTTCTTTTTTGAAAGTCCTTTACCTTTCAACGCTTCTATCAAATTTTTATTTTTGAAGCTTGGACCAACAATGGACACTAGGTCATCACGATCACACGACTTGCATTTGCCTTTTTTTGGGTGTGCGGGGTGTTTTTTTTGGGTTAGAATAGGTATTACTTGAGAAGAAGGATAAGATTTTAATCCAGTAACTATGGCAAACTCCTTCCAACCAAAACAAACAGGCATGCCACAGTAATTTATCCACACCTCATCCATCTTATCTTTGTTTTCATACATAAACCTACGCTTGAGAAGTTCATATACCATTTTCATTTGGAAACGAGCATTGTTGTCCTCCGACAAATCAAGATATTTCCCAAAGCAGTTGTCCCTAAAATAAGTATCCAATTTTTATTCTCAAAGTATTTTTCTGAAGGCGTCGAAAGATTTTCCCATGGATGACTTAACCACGAAATCACCCATTAAATCTGCGGCACCATCGCACTGCATTCTCACAGGATAACGATCAATGCTGAAGGCTTTGACCAGCTCTTCGGTGGAAGGGCTATTAGCATCTGCATCATCTCTTTTGAAACATTTCTCCTCCCTGTGTTCATCATATTCTGCTCCCGATTGAGATAACGCTTGTAAAGCAAGCTCATAGAGTGGTGGATGTAGCCTAGCTGCTTCACTTGTTCCTTTACTTAGACTTGATTCGATTTCTGTTTTTTGGGGAACCATATTATCTAAAATTAACAGGAACATAAAATAATATATTATTGTTGATTAATGCATCGTTAAAAAAGGATAACAGTAAATCAAACAAGCAAAACAGTAAAATAACAGTTGCAACAAATCACTGATCTGTTGCACCAGGTAGTATATCTGTTGCAGCATATAATCAAACTGTTGCAGCGGATGATAATCTGTTGCAACAATACAAAACATACCACTCATCTTTTAAGACAGATAAATGGTCTGTTCAACAAATCACACAACTGTTGTGACATCATCTGTTGCAATATATGAGTGATCTGTTGGAATAGTTAAATAATCTGTAGCAACGGCTGAGTAATCTGTTGCGACAATACAAAATATATCACTCATCTGTCGAGAAAGATGAATGATCTGTGCAACAGGGCACACATCTGTTGCAACACATGAGTGATCTGTTGGAACAGTTATCAACGGTCAATATTGTTTAGCTTTCTTCCAACATAGGGTCGTCTATCGCGGCAGATGAATGATCAGTTAGAAAAATCAAGTCTTGGACTTTTCCTGTAGGAAGAGTTGGTAGGATTTTATCCAACAGGAGGTTCATCTGTTGCATCAGATCATTAATCTGGTGGTTTTTCCATTGCACCAGATGGTTAATTAGTTGCATCAAATTTTTTATCCGAAGCTTAATCTGTTGCAACATATGGTAAAGTTGTTGCATCAGATTATTAATCTGTTGCATCAGAATTGTAATCTGATGATTCCTCTGGTGCATCAGATGGTTGATCTGTTGCATCATATGATGAATCTATTGCATCAGATGGTTAATATGTTGCACCAGATGGGTAATCTGTCGGAAGAAACAGTAGCACGATTTTGTTAAACAAAAAACAACAATTTCACCATTTTTACTAAGAACAAGAAGAGAACAAATCAAACCAAATTGTTCTTTTGTTTTTATAAACACAAACAATAAAAATCAAACTAATTCAATTCAAAAACTAGCCGCTAAAATAGAGATGGAGTTTGAAGAAGAGAATATGCAGAGAGACAGATTATTTTCTTGTTAAAAGACCGTCTATAATTAACCACCAACTTAGCAACTTAAATAGTTGCTATTACAACTAAAAATAGGACAAAGAAACAACCTATTTCTACTAAAATTAAAATAACTAATTAGTTTCCTACCAAAGATAGGACTCCTAATTTAACTAGGATTTGTACGTTAAAAAAAAAGAACTGGAGAAAAAAGAAGAAAACAGTTGCATTCTTAAAGCAGCTTTCAACAACTAGCATTTTAGAATCACTTTAATTTCAACATATTTGTGGTCATTTCTCTTGCACCAAGTTGTACTCCCTTTTGTCCCGTATTAGTTGTCCACTTTTCTTTTTGTATAAATAACATAAATACCAACCTTTTAAAAGTAATTACACTCTCTCCCACTTTTTTAATTACTTTACTCTCTTTCCCTATTAATATACATAACATAGCCAACATATACATAACATTCTGTGTATATGTGGGATTTTTTGTAATATTGAAAACATAAGTTGTGTATTTGTGTAATTTTTAGTTATACACACCTATTAAGATATTATAAATAATACTCCTTCCGTTCCATTTTACCCGTCCCAAATTGGGATGGCACATCTATTAAGAAAACAATGATTGGTAATGTAACTTTACCATTTTGCCCCTCTTAATTGTGTCTTGTTGTTAATTCCAATATTGATGGATGACTAATATCAAAGTACCATTTATATTTTTAATGATGTATTTTTAATGGTACTCCTCTTTGCAACATTTTTCAAGAATGCTAATAACAAGGAGTAATCAATTACACTAAGGGTATAATGGGAAAAAAAATTGTCTTGTCTTGATAAGTAAAATAGGACAAGTAAAATAGGATATCAAATTAGAAAATTTGGGACGGGTAAAATGGGACGGAAGGAGTAGGAAGAATGGTTTTACTAATTTATCTTTTAAGAAACTTCTTTGAAACTTTACGCACCTGTTTACACTTCCCCCAAAAAAATAATTGTAAGGATAAAATGAAATAAAAATAATTAATTCTATCTTGATTTTATAAATTGACAAGTATTTCCTCCATTTAGTTTTATTTGTCCAATTTGGATATTGCACGCCCCTTAAGAAATAATAATTGATATGTGTTTTACAACAATACTCATATTAATTGATGTTTAATGTTAGATCTTAAAAAATGATTTGAATAATAAGTAGTTACTGCTATGGGTAATACATGAAAAAAAAAATTATTATTTTTTCTTGATATGTTAAAGTTACAAGTTGAAGTGATTTTTTTTTAATGGAATAATGGACAAGGTGTGGAAGACACGAATTAAGTTGGAGGTTAATAGGTAGGAATGAATTGTCTTATCGTCATTACTAGTAGTCGTAGGATCACTCTTGTAGTTTCTTCTTCGATTTCTGATGCTATCTAGTGTTTTGTGTGGTTCATTGTAGTATTATTTTGTGTAGCATTGTTCTACGACTGTCTGTTATTTTTATTTACTATTTATTATTTGTTCTACTTTCATTACGTATTTTTCTGGTCTGTTTT
Source organism: Capsicum pubescens (assembly GCA_030864215.1). NCBI lineage: Eukaryota > Viridiplantae > Streptophyta > Magnoliopsida > Solanales > Solanaceae > Capsicum > Capsicum pubescens. Next base: position 3,533,898 of record CM061543.1, on the reverse strand, counting down.
TGCCTTTGACTCGCGGTCTATCGGAAACGACCCCTCTACGTTAGGGGTGTGCAGAAATCGAACCGACCGATAAATCGAACCGATAAAAATGTTATTGGTTTATTGTTATTGGGTTATTGGGTTAACGGTTTTTTAATAGTTTTATAAAAAAAATTATTGGGTTATTGGTTTGGTTCGATTTTTTCTTATTGGGTTATTGGTTAAACCGATGACCCAATAAGAATATATATATATTTATATTTCTTTTTAATTTCTACAAATTAACAAACTTATTATTTCAATAATAGAAACTCTTAATTTCTACTAACAACATTTAGTCAAAACTTGACGATTCTTGTAAATTAAAACACATCATGTAGGATTTTTGATTGCAACTAAGATTCGATTTTTTTTCATGTTAGTTACTACTATTTCTATTTTATGAGTATTTTCTTATCGATTAAACCGAAAATCGAACCGTTAAGGACTAGAAACCGATAAACCGAAAACCGATAAAAAATATTTTATTAGTTTGGTTATTGGTTTAGCATATTTAAAAATCAAAAATTGATAAACCGAACCAATAATATATAAAATCGAACCGAACCGACCGATGCACACCCCTACTCTACGTCACCTTTGAGGTAAAAATAAGGTTTGCGCACACTCTATCCTCCTTAGACTCTTTTTTGTGAGAATACACTGAATATGTTGTTGTTGTAAAAGTGGACAAATAAAACTGAACGGAGGGAGTATTTAGTTAATTGGTGTAAAAATTAACAATAGAGTCAGCTATAAGTGATCCATTCTTGACCAATGTGGTTTGGATAAGAGATAATGTTTCTAAAATGACCAATAATAAACTCCCACGTAAGTGTCAATCCACCATCAGAACCACAAATGTATTGAGCCAAAAGATTTTATTTGCCAGTTATCACAGGACCATGTATTACTTGTTTGTATCTTTAGTTATATTCTTAACTGATCCACACAATATTTTCCAAAATGGCTACTGCAGCATCCACAATGTCTAGCCAGCTGAAGAGTAGCTTCGCTTCATCGTTAACCAGAGGTCATGGCCTTGTTACTCCCAAAGGCATTTCTGGTGCACCTTTTAAGATCCTCCCTTCAACAAGAAAGTCTTGCTTCACAGTCAAGGCTGTCCAAGCTGACAAAGTAAGATACTTGATCATTACTCTTCCTTTTTGAATTTAAGTACCTTTGTTTTTTGTTTTTTTTTTTGGGGGGGATGTTCGGATCAGCTCGTGCGTGCATTGACTAATTCAATAGTGTATCGATCATTCGGGTGTTGAATCAGTAGATTTCGTTGTAGAGTCTGCATTTGTGTTTAGAAAATTCAGTTAATATGTTCAATAATCGTAGTGACGGGGTCAGTTTGAGCACTTATCGGATATTCCATAAGGTATGAGTGCGATAGAATACAATAATTTCAGTCCAGATTCCGTTTCTATAATCAAAAAGAACACCTAATTTGCATAGAAATATATGCAGAACCTAGTAACAAAAAAAGGTTACTATGTTTTAGAACTCGAAATTTTGGATCAAACTTTTAGTTCTTTGCTACTTCCCACCGGCACAAATATCGGGTAACTCTGGTCATCAAAACTCCAATTTATGCATTAATACATATATATAGTTTCTGAGATGTAGCTCTTCTTAGTATTGGACATTTGGTTTGTTGGATTTCAATAATTTGATTTGTGTTGTTTTTCATTTTCTTGGTTTTACAGCCCACTTTCCAAGTGATTCAGCCCTTGAATGGTGACCCCTTCATTGGAAGTCTTGAAACTCCGGTGACCTCAAGTCCATTGATTGCATGGTACCTGTCCAACTTACCTGCCTACCGGACCGCTGTGAACCCACTTCTCCGAGGAGTAGAAGTCGGTCTAGCCCATGGATTCTTACTAGTTGGGCCATTCATAAAGACTGGTCCATTAAGAAACACACCCATTGCAGGTAAAGTCGGATTTGGAATTTTAACTTGATGAGTTCAATATTTATACTCTCACCACTCAGCTATTGATTTACATACATGTCCCTATTTCGGTCAATATTTAGATTTCGTCATTGTTTTTAAAAGTTGTACAAATATAGCTCTTAGAACTGACATTTCTCATAAGATTTTTCTGGTATGTTCAAAATGAATCTTTAGGCGATGGTCTAAAAGTTTCATTCATGAGTTGTACCATCAAAAGTCCTTATTTTCAAGATTTATGTATACAGCGTATATATCTAAGTTTTGTATCGAAAATATTGCCACTGTTATTGTAGGGGGAGCTGGTTCCTTGGCAGCAGCAGGACTAGTAGTGATCCTTAGCATATGTTTGACAATATATGGGATTGCATCATTCAAAGAGGGAGATCCATCAACAGCACCCTCATTGACATTGACTGGCAGGGAAAAGGTACCTGATCAACTGCAAACTGCAGATGGATGGGCTAAGTTCACTGGTGGATTCTTTTTTGGTGGAATTTCTGGTGTCACTTGGGCTTATTTCCTCCTCTATGTCCTTGATCTTCCTTACTATGTCAAGTAAATTTCTTTAAATTGATGTAACTATTATGAAATGTTAAATTGGATATCGAAGTTGTATATTGAACATCTGAACTCTTCAAGGGATCCAGTTTAACTTATTGTACCTATTTTTTTTTTATTTTTTTTTTCACTATGCACCTACCTGTTAAGGGGTTGAAGATCATTGGAATAACTAAACTATGTTGGCGAAGGTACATATGCCTGTGATGCATCTTTGTACCTTCCCTAGGAAGGAGAAGATAAAAACAAAATATCTTCGTCGTCGATATATGTAGGATATGGTCAAACAAGGCTTCGTATGAATATTGACGAATGCATATCACATCTATCAGAAGTGATGAAGGGCAGAAACATGTGTGGGAAGAAAAAGAAGAAAGAAAGTTCATCAGAGATGAAACCAAGATTGATTACAAATTCAGATATGATAATATTTCTATATGATTGTTGATGGACAACATGCATTAGGAGTATTTTATTTGTGCTTCCCAGGTTGCTGCTGCACTCCTGCAACCCAATTGTCTATGAATTCTGAACGTCAGTTCTCTTTTTTGGATGAATAAAGTACATGTAAATTTAGCTCCAGCAGTTTCCATATACTGCCTTTTGGCCCTTGATAACTCAGTGGATTCAAAGGCCAACAACAACAACAAGAAGATACCCAGTGTAGTCCCACAAGGTGGGTCTAGAGAGGGTAGAGTGCACGCAGATCGTACACTGTAATCCCCTCCCCTATTTCCCCTTCCCCTACCCGCATTTCTTTTTAAGAGAAAAAACTATATGTATAATCGATCTTGCTTTTGCGATTTGCCAGGAACTCGGACAAAGATGGCAAGACCAGTGTGGTCGTGACAGCCCTAGAGGGAGTCATAAGTGTGAACTCACTCTTCTCCGTTGCCATCTTTGTGGGACTAGTTTTTGCAACTCCAGGCCAAAAGAGCATCACCAGTAAAAAGCATTGTCAGCCCGGGGTTCTAACAGTAAAACAACTAGTAATCTTCGAGGTGCTTGCATTCAGTTTCTTTCTCTTCTCATCACTAGTGGCACAGGCCATCAAACTCTCCCTCTATCTCCTCAATACGGAAGGTTTGCCCAATAGTCTCAGGGCTCTTGTCAATGGAAAAGTCCTTAGACGAGGAATGTTGATGACAGCCATCTCCTCCGTTATGGGGTGCTTGTTTCTCATGGTTTCTATGAAGAATGTGATTGAGATCAAGACTGGCATGATATTCTGTGGGGCTAAATCTACTATTATATCGGTTACTTTCCTCATAGTCATGGTTTCTTCTGGTATTTTTTTGTATATTTCTGCTGCATGGTATACATTTACCAAGACAAACCTCCCCTATGAAAATAGGACTGTAACAACTGTGTGATAGTTATATCAAATCCTATTTTGTTTTCTAATAACAGCAGTGTCTGATCTGGATTAGTTCGTGTGCCCTTCAACTAGTCTATCAGACATTTGCTACCACCCACTGTCCCACAAACACAGCTACTCAACTAGAGATTACAGGAGCTTCATCCCTATCTTGTTTTCCATCTTTGGTCTGGTAGGCCAAATCTACGGCTATGTCACAGACCCTTTGTAACCGGACCTATTATTTCAGTCTTTTCGAATTGTTTGGGTGATGGACAGGAAAGTCTATACTGGAAAACCATATGGAAGATTTTCCTAGTTGTCTAAGATATGTAATATAGCAGCAGTATATAGTTAATTTATCGTTGGTTTGGCATCATACTGCTGTTATCTTTTCTTTCATGCAATCAGGTATTGTTAATAAACAAGACGCTAAACTAAGAAATGTGGACGGAGAATAGACATATAGAATAATATGTTTCAGCAGGAATGAGCAGATTTCTAGGACATTTCATATTAATAATACTCCAGTATTGTTCAAGGATTGAACCATTAACACCTTATATTATAAATTTCCCACGTCTCAACACAAAATTATCTTTTAAAAAGAGTCATATGACTCGAAGAATATAATGATAGATATATATATAGACATAAGCCTTCACATATACTTAGACTAAAACAGAAGAGAAATGCAGATCTCTTCCCTTTACTTTAGAATATTATCTTTAATTGCAACTCACTCTATTCCACTTGTATCAGAGCCTTTTCAAGTATGCAAATTAGTCCAAATCCAAAAATGAACAGTTCAACAAATTTATCTCTTTCTCTCTCCATGCAAATCATGCAGTAAAATACTTTACCTCCAAATCAAGGATACACATGTATAAGACCTCAAAGTTGAACAATTTAGCTAAGCAACATTCCTAGACAGCAAATACATAACTACTCATTTCAGCTTTCGAGCTTAGCCATGGCTACTCCAGGGTATGTATTTCAAGTCGTATGTGCTATTACTGTATCTATCAGAAACATCATCCTCTCTACTGCTGAGGTAGGGGTAAGGTTTGAATACATTCTATCTTCCGTAGACCTCAGACCTCACTTTGTGGGACTACACTGAGTATGTTGTTGCAGTTATGCGCTGTTATTGCCATGAATATTTATACAATCATGTCACTTATAAAGCACGTGCAAGCTCTATTTATGTTGCACATTTGCCAGTAATCAAGAAAATCGCAGGTTATGCAAAGTTATAATCAATTAAATTGGAGTGATAGAACTGCTAGTATATGTATAATTTGAATCCTTCATTTTTAGGCATCCTAATATTTTAGCTTTCTGATTATGTACATGTTTAGAGAAATTGGTGCAAGCATGCTTATTATCCATCTAGTTTCCTAAATCTAGTCCAGAATATTCTAAGTCCATAGTCTTGTCATCGCAAGAATGACTTTCTTTCTTTTTGAATCGTTACGAAATTTAATAGTTAGAAAAAGACATAACCTATATATACGTCTTGCTTTTGCCATTTGCTAGAGACTCAGAGAGCAGTGGCAAGAAGAGTGTGGTTGTGACAGCCCTAGATGGAGTCATAAATGTGAACGCGCTCTTTACCATTGCCATCTTTGTGGGACTATCTCTAGCATCTCCAGGCCAAAGGAGTCTCAACAGTAAAGAGAGTTGTCAGCCAGGGATTCTAACAGTAAAACAGCTAGTAATCTTCGAGGTGCTTTCGTTCAGTTTCTTTCTCTTCTCATCACTTGTGGCACAGGCCATAAAACTCTCCCTCAATCTTCTCAGCAGCGCAGAGTTAGCTCACGGTTTCAGTGTTGTTGTCAATGAAAAAATCCTTAAAGCGGGAATGTTGATGACAGCTATTTCCTCAGTTATGGGCTGCTTGTTTCTCATGGTTTCTATGTTGAATGTGATTGAGATCAAGACTGGGATGCTATTCTGTGGAGCTAAATCTACTATTATATCGGTTACTTTCCTCATAGTCCTGGTGGTTTCTGGTCTTCTGGTCTACATTTCTGCAGCATGGTATGCATTTACCCATGCACGCGTCCACTTCCATCGACAGAGGACCGGTCCATAATTGTTTTGTCAAGCTTCTGGAGTTCTACCAAGTCCTATTTTGTTTACTACATTATTTTTAAGTAACAGTGTTCTCTGGATTAGTTTGCGTGTTCCTCAACTATTCTAGTAGACGCTACCTCCTACAAACACAGGTACCAAATAACTATGACCCATACCATGGCAGTAACTCAACTAGAGATTACAGGAGCTTCATCCCTATCTTGTTTTTCATATTTGGTCTGGTGACCAAATCTACGGCTAAGTCACAGACCTTTGTAAGGGAAATTGTTATTTCAAGGTTTTTAATCATTTGGTTTGATGGACAGGAAAATCATATGGAAGATTTTCCTTGTTGTCTAAGATATGTAATATAGTAGCAACGTATACTTAATTTATTGCATCAACGCAGAAGACAGTGTCTTATTTTTATTTATTAAGTAATAATCTTCAGATTTTACTTGTTACTGCAAGTTGCGGAAATGTAGAATTTATTTTGTCATTATACCACGGTTATCTTTTCTTTCATGGAACCCGCCAACCAGGTAGTGTTAGTATACAAGACGCTAAACTAGGAAACGTAGACGGAGAACAGAGATATAGAAGGACATGTTTCAGCAGGAATAAGCAGATTTCTAGGACATTTCATCTTAATAATATTCCAGCATTGTTTCTAATGCAGACAATTATAACTCGACAACCATAAAAAGGAATTGAGAGGAAGAAAAGCGTGACAATGTTATTCAGTTGAGGCACTTGGATTTCATGTTTATAATCACCTCAGCGGGTCTTGGTCTTCTGCTCATGGACCTTGACAGCAGCACATGTGTTCTTCCAGCAGTGAATCACTATGAGAGTTGGTATCCAAACCCAGAAATGATTTGCGAAGACATAGTAAGCATAGTAATAGAAGGGGCTTGTAGAGAAATTATCGCCTTCCAAGATAGCTGTTATGAAGTATACAGCCGTGCCATAGAGCTGCCCCAAACAAATGGATAGTTGAAGTACGTACCTGTATGCCTTCTTAGTAGCTATAGCATACCTGCCAATGACAAAAGCACGATGAGTTTTACAGAAGAAAACTTGAATACATGCTCCTGCCCTGTCCATATACTTATACGAATAGTTTGGTTGACAGGATTAGTCAAAATGATCCCGGTGTCAAACATATAATATTTGTTTGAAGCGGAGGCAAAAACGCTAGGTGATTTTTACAGAATTACCCAGGGCATGTGCTGGTGCGAGGTAGCAGATACCCCGTGGAATTAGTCGTGTAACTTTTATCACCCACATAAGAACTGTACATTATAGTCTATGCATAACTAGCATGTGAACAAGCAGCCCTTTAGGATAAACACATAAATTCAGACAATCTCGAGGCGCATGACAAGTTAATACATCTTGAGAATGATACTTACACTGCAAGAAGGCATGCTGGCCCCTCTATGACAGCTGTGATCCCTTCAACACTAACAACTCCAGCATCCCGACCTACATATCTTGAATCACCTTTGCTGTATTCTTTCCCTGCAATATTTTGTTTGTGTTGGTAATTCTTATAGGTCTAATGAGAAACATATCCTAATAGAAATAAACTGTCACTGTTTCTAAGAAGACTTGCTAAATTGAGACTTACAGACTTCAGCAAGGTAAACAGGAGTAGTCTTTTTGTAGAAATCTGGAGTAAAAACAAAATACCCCTCAAGGACCATGTGGGTTAGGCCCGTGAAAATCCACCAGCACATGAGCACCCTGTCAGTCTTTGATATTTTAGGAACAAACCCTAGCAAGTAAAAGATGGAGAAATGAAGTTAGAACACGAGACGAGGCCACAATGGGGAACGAAAAAGACAGGCTTAGCATATAGAACTTTATAACACTAATGCAGCAGAAAATTTTGAACTAATATAGAACTTATAGAGATAGAAATCATTGAAAGCCAGTTCAACATGATAGTAATTTCTGTCCTCATTTATCGTTCACTAGAAGGGGAGCCTTGGAGTAACTGGTAAAGTTGTTTCCATGTGACTAGGAGGCCACGGGTTCAAGCCGTGAAACACTGGCAGAAATCCAAGGTAAGGCTGCATACAATGGACCCTTCCCCGAACCCTACACACAGCGGGAGTTTTAGTGCACCGGGCTGCCCCTTATTTATCGCTCACTAATAAACTTTGAGTATAAGAGACTAACACTAAGGGATGGCATGAGCTTAATTGAAGAGTGAAACAATGGTCAAGACTACTTGAAGTCCTGTCTAAGGCATAGGATAAGCTGTAGAACTTGACGTTTAGTGTTCAATATCTTCGTTAATCTCATTCACAAGTCAGCAAAGTTACAGGTTGACATCAATGTCAAACTAGACTCTCTTTTTTCTCTCTTTACTTTCACTTGTGAGTGATACTTTAGGAAGCGTCATCTACGGAAATTAAAATCTCTAAAGGGAACATATCTAACAAAAAAAGTGATCCAACTAGGAACTGGAAGCATAACTTAGCAATAAATATGTTACCCTCTTAATTCTGAATAATAAATTGATTAGTCAAGGTTGAATCAATTGCCGGAATACCCTTTCATACTCAATTAAACTTCTTTCCCTTCTAGGCAGTTACTAGAGTATACTCCATAACGAAACTAAAATGAGCACTTCTAACTGCTTCTAAAATACAATCATACAAGAAAGAGCAGAGTGAACTGCTTGCAATAATCATTGAATAATTACCCGAGAGTATCCACATGAACAACACAACAAGGAAGGATGAGCCTCCATATACACCAACAATGTGCGACTGTGAGAGGAATATGGGAACAAAACCAGGCAATTTTAGATCCTGTGGAATGTAGGGGTGAGCTTCTCCCTGAATTGTCATTTTTTCCTCAGTGCCTGACTTGAGGACCCTTTCGTATGATCTGCAATTCACAGAAAGAATTAGAGTCCATACATACAGACGGTGTTACTCAATGATCTACTCCGCGGTTTTCACATTCCCATCTTACACTTCACTTGTAAAGATTAGTTGAACTCTAATTCGACGATCTATCAAAAAATAAGAGGGGGGAAACTGTCCTACAGCTATTACACTTCACTTGTAAAGATTAGTTGAACTCTAATTCGACGATCTATCAAAAAATAAGAGGGGGGAAACTGTCCTACAGCTATTACACTTTCTAGAAGAAACAGGACACAAATGGCAAATACAAGAATCATAGTGAAATCAGGGCAAGTGATCAATCAACTACGCCTCAACCGCAAAATAGTTGGACTTGACTATGTGGATCGGCTGTATCCGTTCCACTTATTCAGCTGCATTTCATTCTAATGAAAAAGTCAAATTAGGGGCTCGCCGATGAGTTTGGTATGAAGGAGAACAATTTCCTAGAAAACACTTCCACAATGAAGTTATTAGGCAACACTCCTCATGGGAAAAAAGTTCCATCAAAAGGATTCACCTATGGCATAAAAACATCTTCCTTTATAAATATCGCAACGCTTAATCCACATAATTGCTCCAAACAACACAAACATTATTTTCAAATAACTAAGAAATTTCATCAAATTCCCAGAGCATAACATTATTTAATTCTCACACTTAAAATAAGCACTTTTGGCCTCCCAAAAGCTTGGTCAAACAAGCTATTAATATCAATCCTTAATAAACATTTTCCACTCACCAACAACACACTCAAAGGCATTTCCATGAAATAATTTTCAAAACATTTCCCTTAATACCAAACACAACTATAGTTCCCTAAATCAGGGAAAGAATGCTGGTAAAAAATAAAAAACTAATAACTAAATTGCCCAAAGGGCACAAAAACATCAAAACCCAATAGTATATATACACAAAAATTAAATTCAAAATCTCTAAAATTCCAATTAACACTCAATACAAGATCCCTTTTTTCAGTCAAATGTAGCACAAAACAGAAGTAGTACAAACAAAACATACAATCAATTACCCTAAAGGAGGAAACTTTACACTTCTATGTCACTTTTATTCACATATAATTATTATACTAACTATTAAATCCAAAATATACACAATTCTTGAAACATGCATATACAAACATGAGAGCATTTAGCAGCCCATTTGGTTAAAACATTAAAATAGCTCAAAAATTATATCAAAACCCAATGTCATCTAGAGATGAAAATTTGAAGTCAAAATCTCTAAAATTCCAATTAACACAAAGAACAAGAACCCCTTTCCTCTTTCAGTCAAATGTAGCACAAAACAGCAGTAGTACAAATGAAACAAACCACTACCAATTACCCTAAAGGAGGAAACTTTCACACTTCTAAGTCAATTTTATTCACAAATAAAAATCATAATAACTATTAAATCCAAGATATACACAATTCTTGAAACATGCATATATATAAACATGAGAAACTTAGCACCCCATTTGAATCAATTATTAACACATCTCTAAAAATCCATTAAAGAACAAACAATTACAAAAAGGGGCACAAAAACATCAAAACCCAATGGTATATAGACATAAAAATCAAGGTCAAAATCTCTAAAAATCCAATTAACACACAAAGCAAAGATATCAGTCAAATGTAGCACAAACCAGAAGAAGTACAAATTAAACATACTACCAATTACCCTAAAGGAGGAAACTTTCACACTTCCAAGTCAATTTTATTTACAAACAAAGATCATAAACACCTATTAAATCCAAAATACACTTAATTCTTGAAACATGAATACAAATAAAACATGTAGTAATTACCCTAAAAAAAAAAAGTATACTTTCACATTGTAATTCACTTTTATTCACATATAAAGATTATAACAGCTATTAAATCCAAGATATACGTGATTCTTGGAACATGCATATACAAACATGAGAAACTTAGCACCCCATTTGGTTGAATTATTCAACTACATAAAAGAAAAATCAATTAAAGTACACATAATTTACAAGAAAGGGTAATACAGAGAAAAAATTAAACTCACATTTAACTCTCTAAACAAGTTTAAGATTCAATGAGGGTTGACTAACAAGTGATGAAGAATAAAAGGGAGTGAGCAGAGAGTTTGTAGCAGGAGAGCACTGAAATAAAAATAAACTGAAGATTTGGAGTCATGTGAATAAAGAGAACAAGTCACTTTGAAACAGACAGGTTGGATTTTAGTGGAAAATAATTTTTATATATATATATATTAAAATGTAATGAAAAGAAATAGTGTATGTTTTATGGAAATTATATTTTAGTTTTTAATTTTGTTTCAATTTAGAAGTCTGATTTTAATATAATAAGGATTTTAAAAATTAAAAGAAAATTTTTGATTGGTGTGGTATTAAATTAATGATAGATAAAATATATCAAAATGTCTTTCAACTTAGCATCTTAAATATTTATTATGATTAATTAAAATTAAATATTTGCTAAAAATAGAGGAGATACATATTGTGTTAAACGGATTAAAAAAAAAAAAAGATAATTAAGTTGACATGGGTGGCTACTTTTTCTAGCTGTGGTATTGAATTAATGATACGTAGAATATATATTTATGTCTTTCAATTTGTAGTTTTAAATATTTAATGTGACTGATTAAAATTAAATATTTGCCAAAAAAGGGAGGAGATAAATATTTTGTTAAAATGACTAAAAAGAAAATAAGATAATTAAATTGAAATGGGTGGGGTACTTTTTTTAGGAAACTATTTATTAAAAGTTGATAATAATATTTAGCATATAGTATTGTAAATTTTGAAACGCATGTATATAAAATTTGGCTTGTCAAAAATAAACTTTCGATGATAATTATACTTGAAGTTTGTTATGTCAAGGCGAAACTTCAAATACGTATATCTGCAGTTATAATATATATGTATTCAAAATTTAAATATTTTTTTTAAAGTTCAAACTACTAATCTTCGTTATTTCCAATGCTTCCATCCTTTATCGATAATATACACTCGATTTAAATTAATTTTTCATAATCAGAATGATCTACTTCTTCAAACTATACAATTAAAAAGCGGAGTCGGAATTAAAATATCAATTGCGGATTCTATAAAATTCAGTAGATCTAGTTCAAATTTTATATTTGTCTTAAAAATTATTATGTATTTACAAATTATTACAAAAATAAAATCTAATAAAAGAGCAGCCCGGTGCACTAAAGCTATCGCTATTCACGATGTCTAGGGAAGGACCCCACCACAAGGATGTATCGTACGCAGTCTTACCTTGCAGCGATTTGTAACTTAAAATAATTAAATTTTGAAATTCATAAATTTCAAATTATTGTGTGGGTTCCACTAAGCAACGTGTTTACTTGTGATTTGCAATCTGAAAGGAAAGCGATGTGTACAATTAAGTAAGGGGAAAAGAGGAGCAAATGGCCTATTTGCCTAAAACGTACCAAAATTTTCTATCAATAAAATAATTTAAAAATACTATATTGAGTAGCTGATTCTAGTTTTAAATTTATAGTTAAAGCAAATTCAATAGCTTTTACTTATAAATTTAAAATTATGTACTTACACCGTTGTATATTAAAATTAGAAAAAAAAATTATAAAATTTATTTAAACTTTGAAGAAATTTACTGTAACACGCTTTAACTTTATGGAGATCGTATGATCCTCTTAGGTTATTTTTTACTGTGTTTTGTGGCATATATTTGCTTATTTGGATCACTTTAAACTTTTACGTGCTTAATGCGCGTAATCATGCAGTGATCCAACAAACAAATATATGCCACAGAAATACGATAACAATAATGTAGGGAATCATAGGACGCCCTCAAAATTGAGGCGTGTTACGATAAATTTCGATAAAATTTAGATATATTTGTAACTTTTTTACTTAAAATTATATTGTAATAAAAATTTAATGTAATTACTAGCTTGCACGCACTTCGAGTATTCTTAATACTTACTGTAGTGCTACTAACTTTGTAGAGTTAAAATAAGAAAGGAAAACATGTGAGAGCTGAATTTTATATCCAACCATTTAGATTTTCTCTGTTTCACCCACCGCACCGTTGATTCTCTGTCATTTTTTTATTTTAAGTTGCACGTGGAAGATTCTCTATTCAGCAAAATGTTAGGACTCGTTTGCCCATAAAAAGTAATTTTAAAAAAAAATTAATACTAATTTAAAATTATAACAATAATATATGAAAAGGGTAAAGTATACACGGTCAATACTACATAATACTCCCTCCGTTTCGGAATAAGTGAATTGCTGGGGTATTTATTGGTATTTCAAAATAAGTGAATCATTGAATTTTTTTTCAAATTTATCTTTATGATTTGACAACCAATTAACTTTTGAAAAGGTATTACAAAGTCAGTTTTTTCTTTTTTTTTAGGGTAAAAATGGAAAGTTGTGTGAAATTTATGTCTTTAATGTATTTTTTTTTAATCTGTGTGCCAAAATTTAACAATTCATTTATTATAAAACAGAGGAAAGTATATGTTTGGAAGTTGTATATACGTACATTAAAACAAATATCCTTTATAAAAAGTAAAACCAAACACAACTCTATATTCAATTCCATAAATTTCAAATATTTTGGAATCTATGGCCAAATGCCTAGAACTATCTGCTCAATATCAAATTTGAATCCACAATTTCAGAAGTGTGGTGATTTTAGTGCTATGCTACTTCTCCGGAAGTAGTGGTATGAATTGCGTACATCTTACCCTCCCCAGACCTCACTATGTAGGAATAAACTGAGTTTGTTGGTGGTGGTGGTGATTTTAGAGCTAAAAATCTTAAAGATCGAACTCATTAAAATCAAATCCTGAATCCACCTCGAATCGTATTCATATGACAAGCGATACACTAATTATTATTCAATAAGATCTGAATAACCCAACCACAAGGATTGGTGTGGTGGTTCAGCACCTCACCCCTTAAGCAAGAGGTTGGGAGTTCGATTCCCACCTCTGGCGAATGGGTCAAACATTGTGACCAGTTCCCTACCGCTTACCGCTTAGTGCACTGACCGAAGGAACGGAAGATTAGTCTCACGGCTGCCGACTGCGGGTTACCTTGGGAAACCCAAAAAGAAAAAAGAAAAAAACCAAAGCGGCATGAAGAAACATTTTCTTACAAATGTTCCTTCTTTTGACATACTAAACACAGTTGAGAAAAACAAAAGAAATGACCATCAACTTCATACTACATACATTCTTCAAAACAATAAACATTGGTTAAGCCCGTGTAATCTCACAAGCGGAGAGCGGAGCCTCACACTCAATAGCAGAGCTTGAGGAGGGTAGTGTGTACGTAGACAATATCCCTACTTTGGTCAGTCTTAACCAAACCATTGTAATTTATTATAGTCACGACCTTAGTCCAGATTGCTAATGTGGTAATTGTCTTTGTTCAGCAAAACAAGTTTGTTACGTGTGCTCCTCTAGCACACTGTGTTGTCTGGCCTCTCGTTGAAGACCAGTTAACAGCTGCGACTGCACATTTTCGCCACTTCAGTCTCAAGAGTTCTATTGAAAGGGACGAGAACTGAACCACAATGATGAACGTGGATAAAATTGCTACTTCTCGCCTGCTGCAAACTGTTGACTATAACAGGCCCACCATGGCATCATCCCTCTCGTTTAGACAAACCTCGTTTGGAACTTTTGCTAACGAATAGAACACTCTTCATCTCCTCCGTTTCTTCAAAAGTGATGCAGCTTGCACAATCATCCTATCAACCTCATCAAGACCTGGTGTGTCGACATCTTTATCTGGTGATTTCTCTTTCCTTGAGTTAGAAGATATTTGACGCAAATGCTCCTCAAAATCCTGTGCGTCTCCATTGCTTTGCACTGGAAACTTTTCAAACACATCCAAATAAAGTGGTTCTTCAGCCTTCTCTTCATGCTCTTCCTCAGAGTCTGTCTCGAAAATATCTGAAAGATCTTCAGAATCTGAGCATATATCTGTATCTACCGTAGAATCATTTTCCTCACCCTGTTCTTCATTTTCAACCATTATCTGTTTGAGTTTATCAGATGCCTCAATTTGCTGGTTTGAACGGCATTCAGGGCTAAAATTCTCAAAGCCAATCTCTTGATTTTTGTTAGGAGCATCAGTTTTGTTTTCAGCTTGCGACTGAAGCAGCTCAAGATCTTGCTCCAGCCGTGGAATGTATCTCTCCACAGCTCTCAGGGAATCTCTGTATTTAGATTTATCTAAGGCCTGCATACAAAGGGCAACAACAAACATAAGAGCGCGAAAAAGTGAGGGTCCACATAATAGCATACACAAAAATTAGTAGACAGAGTAAGAGAACCTTTTTCCTGGAAAGAGTACTTCTTGGAGACATTATCTCAGTTGGTGGTTGAGAGTAATTCTTTCCCCTGTACATTATAATGGCATCATCATCCTGGATGTCAAGAACGATTCCACCACTTAATCTAGCAAGCTCTACAGCAATTTCCCTAACCTCCTTAGGAGAAAACGTTTTCACCACCACTTTCAGAGTTTGGTGCTTCTTCCAATGCAGATGCATATTAAGGATCACACCCTGGTATATTCCACGTCTTCCGACTGGTACATAATTCTTGCACTTCTCCCCCATTTTCAGGAAGTAGAAGTGTTCTTCTGGTGTCAATATTTCTGGGTCATGGGTAGCTTCCACTTGCTCCTTAGGCTCAACCTTTCGAAGAGCTTCAACAAGTCTCTCCTCTTTTTTCCGTGCCTAGAAAGATGAATTTTTTTAATCCCTAAGTACTTCAATGGTATTTGAGAGTAGACATTAAGTACAACAACAACACCATACCCAGTGTAATCCCACAAAGTGGGGTCTGCGGAGGTTAGAGCGTACGCAGAGCTTACCCCTACCTTGGAGATAGAGAGGTTGTTTCAGATAGACCCTCAGCTCAAGGACAAAACAGTCCAAAGCAGTTCAAAAAAAGAAATAACGGAAGTGAAGAAGCAGAGTAGACATTTAAGTAGGTGGCACAAACCATCCATAATTGTGTTGGATCCTATAATTGCCATGAAGTAATTATCAAACAATGATTTACTCTTTAGCATCTCTTGGCAAGTAAATAGGTCAAGAAACTTGAGTCACAACAAACAGTACTAGATTTGCAAATGACGCCAAAACCAGCACAACTGAGATATCCTTTTGACATGACTAGGTTGATACTGACAGTCCATTAACAACAACCTCATACATAGGAACACATAATTTCTAGGTTCAGAAATGGCAAGAGTAATACTTTCAGGAAACAAAAGATTAGAACTGGCATATTTAGATAACTTGTCCTTCCTCACAAACCTTATTAAGGGTAAAGTATATAAACCAAAAGACCCACATTCTCTTGGAAGAAATGCAGATTTAACTAAAAACAGGAAAAAGTATAACCAAAAGATCTAGAAGCTACTAACTAGTTAGGATCAAGGCTTATTTGATCTTACACTTACATTAGATCAATATTTGTTAAGACATTCTTCTTAGGCATGTGATATACTTGAATGTCAGTGCAGGGGATTATAATGAGTATTGGATTGAAATGATGCTGGATACAGTGAAATAGACATGAATATTCATCTAGCCGACCTTAATTAGGTTGAGATTGAGGTATAGCTTATTGATTGATTTGAAGAAACCGAACATTCTAAGACAATTTCAAAGGGAGATGTCAAACAAAAGAGAATGGTACTTCAAACAAATTGAAGCTACCAAAATCAGTGCAGCATAAGTACTTCAAACCTATGTTGCTCAGACTCTCCAAAAATGTTGCCACACGCATGTCGGATCCTCCAACAATATACTATTTTGGAGGATCCGACACATGCTATCAGCATTTTTGAAGAGTTCGAGCAACATAGCTTCAAACATCATTTTATTTTTATAACCGTGGAGTTCCATGGGGTATCTACCTCTCGTCAGCATAGGTACCGAGTTACTTCAAACATCATCTTATAAAACCTCCACTAGACTAAATAAATATGCCACAAGAAAAACATTACCTTCCTCAATTTGAAAAGGATTTTTTCTTCAGCCGTCATTCTTTGGAACTCTTTTTTCTTCTTCCACCTGAAGAACTTCAACCATTTCACAACCGCTCTTTTACCCTTCAATTTCGTCCTCTTGATTTTATCTTCTTTAAACTCACCGGAACTCTCTGCAACAACATCATTCCCACCACCATTTGACGTTTCCCCAGCTTTGCTAGTCGTGCAGAAATACTGACCCGAATTTACTAATCCAAGATCACATTTTTGTCCAATAAAGAGTGGCCTAACTGTGACTCTTCCCTCAAAAACCTTGCATACTGCATTAAAGAGACTACTATATCATGAGATTAGCACAACTACTGCTTCAAACCATGCACTTAGCAGTGTAAATGCATGCTGTGGGCAGAAACAGATTCAAAATTTTAATAGCCTGTCAAACAGATTCAAAAGTACTTTTTAAAAACTTGTCCAAACACTAATTGCAGCTAAAAACTTCTTAAATTTATTAGCCAAAAGCAAACTGCTTCTCACCAAAATTACTTTTGAAAGAATCATTTTTCAAAAATAAACTGATTTTACTAGCTTGGCCAACCAGACTACAAGTAATTTAGCACAAAATTCTACTATTATAACCTGTTTGGCCAAACTTATTTTTCTCCAAAAGTACTAATTTTTATGTGAGAAAATACACATAACACTTCTAAAAAGCTTAAGCAAACACTAATTGCTGCTCAAAAGTGTTTTTAAAATTGAAAAGATAAACATAAACTGCTTCTCGCCAATATTACTTTTTTAAAACCACCATTGAAGCACTTTCCAAAATTAGCTTATTTTAGAAACTTGCCAAACAGTCTATTACCCACTACATCCACTAATTTTTTTATTTTTTTTTGGTAACCATGGGTTAAAATTGAAGAAAATATAAACTAGAGAAGAACATAGTTGCCTTCACCATTCATTAGTTTTGAGAGAAATAGTACCTGTTTTGCTGGGGAAAGGAACGGGCTATAACCGGTTGAAAAATGACGTGGAAGCAGAAGAGTTGTCGGAGCTGCCGTGATTTGCAGAGATTCGCCGGAAAGAAACCTCGCCGGAGCATTTTTCATACACTTTGTGGTCGTCGACGGGGAACTAGTCTCCCGGAAAGCTAAATTGATTACTAAAGCAGCCAGGCTTTCTGAAAGGTGATAATGGGCTTGGGCTTCTATGGTCTTTTTTGAAGGCAGGCCCAAACCATCACTTGTGGTCTTTGCACAAATAGCCATATTTAGCTCTGCAATTGATAAATAGCCATTAATTGTTATGTTTTCTTCACTGCCCTTCTTCCCTTTTCATACTTACTTTGATTTGTTGTACTTACTTTGGAGTACTTGAAGGTTACAGGTTCAAGCTTTGAAAACAACTCCTTATACAAAATGTAAGGTGAGACTGCGTACTTTGTAGTCGAATCCTTCTTCGGGCCATGCACATATCGGAAGCTTAGTGCACCGAGCTGTATTTTTCAACTCTAGGACTCGAAAGTTGAAACTTCATGACAACATTATTTTTGAAAAATCTATTTGGATAATAATATTGAGAATCGACCTTCATGTCACTATACAGTTTGTATGGCAGTGACTTGAATGGGTAATTAATTATTTGTTTAGACGAACTTATTGTGCAAAAAATATACTACTTTTGATTGCTTGGTGTGCCAAATTTAGTCGATAAAAATATAACATGTTCAAATGATGTTCGCATTATTCAGTAGCGTATGTATAAGCTTGGGCTAATTTGAACAGCGTATGTATTCATCTATATGTGCTACTCTTAGTAACATATATAACACCTCTAACTAACTTGATTTTGACACTGAGACGTACGTAGTTAAGGAAAGAAAGAAAAAAGTCACAAAAGTTTTTTTCTTCTTTATTTTCTTCCTTTCATCTAATAATAGCTTTCATGTCAATGAAAATCCACCACCTTTCATCATTTGTCTAAATTCTTTAAAATCAACCATTCCATCACCATCCACGTCGACTTTCTTGATCATCTTCTTACAATCTTCCAAAGTTTTCCCTTGCTTCAATCCTAATGACCCTAAAACAGACCTCAATTCTTCTACGGTTATGTATCCATCACCATTTTGATCAAACACATTGAAAGCTTCTCTCATATCCTCCTCTTCGTCCTTCTCGTCCATGATCGACTTGTACAACGTCCCAAATTCGTCTATGTCTATGTATCCATCTCCATTTACGTCTATTTTTTCGATCATTTGTATGAGTTCTTGTTCATCAATGTGTATTCCCAAGTTTCTTAACGAGTCGTGGAGCTCCTTTCTTGTAATGGTTCCATCTCCATTGCGATCGAACATTTGAAAGATTCTATTTAGCTCTACGGGGTCCATTTCTTGAATGAAAGAAAGGAGACTACAAAGAGAATAATGATGTCAAATAAAATAAACCCTTGAAGGTTTTGGTATGAAAGAAGAAGGACTTCTTGGGTTTGGGACAATATAGATGAGAAAAGAAGCATAAATAAAGAAGGAAGAAAATTAACAAGGTTTTATGATCTGAAAATGGAAATGTGATGGAACACAAGAAAGGAAATAATATTTCTGAGGAGAGGAAAATATGGCTAAGGGGTTTAAAAGGTGATGAAGCCAATAAGAGAGGTGGTTTGAGGACACCCACTAATTTCGTTGGATCAATGATATTCTTTTTGAGGTATATATTCTTTTGAGATAAATTTACCCCCTCCCCCCCACCCCCTACCCTACAAGATTCCAGAATATCAAATTTCCACCTTTCTTGGATTGATTGATTCCTTAACTTCATTAGTCATATATATTCCGTCCAATATATTAGCCGTTTTAATAACTTAGATTCGTTTCAAAATATTTGACGTTAAAAAAACAATAGACGGAGTGCTAATAAGATGGCGCGTAAAAATTAAATATCTAGAAAAATAGATAATATGGATCAGAAATAGTAATTTAGGCAGGCAAGGGCGACGGAAGCACATAGGGTGAATACATATTCATACGTGTTGTTTACACCAAATTAATTGAATGTAAGATGCATATATATATATATATATGTATATGTATTACTCAACTATGGTTTGGTGAGACGTATTCTCGCTTTATTTTTAACTACTAAGGTTAAATTATTCGCTTTGATGTAAATATTCGGAGATTGGAAGGCAACTTTTGAATGTGGAACACACGTTTGTAGACGTGAGGTGTGGTGTGGTTAGTAAAGGTTTAGACTGGGTTTTTGAGGCAGCATTATTAGGAATAGGACCACGTATAAAATATGCTGGTCCGTTACAGCTAAATATAGGCTGGAGAAATTGATGGATTCAACAATAAAGTCGTAATAAAGTGACCTTTGAATCATTGTAGGGACTCTTAAATCTGATTTTGAGTTGCTACTACTCCGTGGTTTATGGCGGATCCATTGCAAAGACCAGAAATGGTACGAGTGAACTTTAAGATTACTGCTGTGTTCTATTCTGTGTGTATGTATGTGGTTATAACTCCAATACCTACTTCACTAAGTTCATACACAGATGGTGTACCTAACAGTGTGGCCTAGTAGCCAATGGGGTGGGGGCGGGGGTGGCCGGGAACTGGGTAATTTCTTTCTATCGGGTGTTAAAACAAAGTTCCACATTCACAGTTGAAAAGATTAGAAAGCTACCTAAAGGGCGTAACCATGTAGGGAGGGATACTCTAGGGGAGTGACGAAGCTTTTTTTGAAAAAAGGTGCGAGCTTAACCCAAATTAAAGCGAAAATTATACAATCATGATAAGGCCCCGTTTGGCCATGAAAAACATAATTATCCAGAGTTAGAGTTGCGTTTGGCCATTAATATAAATTAAAGTTGTTTTTTTGAAATTTTGCGAGAGAAGTATGAGTGAAAAAAGTGAAAAAAAGTAAAACTTATTTTCACTTTTTCAAATACAATTTTGGAATTTTCATGACCAAACGCAACTTGTTTTCACTAAAGTGAAATAATTTTCCGAAAAAAAGGAAATAATTTTCATGGTCAAACGGCTACTTAAAGTGTTTTTGGGCTCGTTTGAGTCCAACAATTAGTATCAAAGCACAACGAGACGAGTATGAAGCTGGCAGAGTGATGATGTGGGGTTTGAATTTGCTAGTTTTACTATGCTAAAGGTAGCTAGGACTAGGAGACACATGTGCACAAGAAGAAGCTAGATCTTGGCTTCGGTGGCTATAAATGCAGAGTCATGTAAGTAACACGGTAAAATGTCGAAAATTGACCTGTGGATCACACTGATGCTCACATGAACTTACTTCGAGGGCTTGTTGATGGGCCAACTGGTGCGGCCTGGGAGACTTGTTAATGGGCCATGGTTTGAGAGGGGATTGTTGTGTGCGTGACGAACAAGAACCTATATTGATAGTTGAACAAATTGGGACGCTACATATAAGGTGCAGAGGTACTGTTAATGGTCTCAGACCTTTTGAGGAAAATCTTACAGGCCCAGCCCAAGAAGGATAGTGTCACCCCATTAACTCTGCACCACTTGAGAGCGATAGACACTTGTTCATGCCTAATTGCAAAAGACAGTGATGGCAGTAACTCATATACCAATTGTCCATCCTGTCGAACAGGGATTAAGGAACAAAACCCAGAAGCATCAAACTTACTAATCCAGAACTATTTCCTGGAAATCTAATTCGTTAAATAAGTAGACATCTAGGATGAAAAACAACAATTAAATATAGCAAGTGTAATCCCAAAAGTGAGGTCTGAGGAGGATAGTGTGCAAGCAAACTTTACCCCTATCTCGTGAAGGATATCTTGGATTAAAAAGAAGAGAATATTTCTTAGTACAGCTACTGCTTCCACCGTCCACAACATTTCACTTGCCAAGGTACCCATAATAGAAGGGCAAATCTGATAGATAGGTTTGTTCCAATAATTAGTTCATTGTTGACTCGTTTGCAATGCATTCCGACTAAAAGATCTATCAAGCATTATCATATTTTCTTTCCAAGTTCTATCTTTTCTTTATCAGATAGAATTTACATGATGGGAGAGGGTGCACAATTCAATATCAATAGACAAACGGAATTCAATATCGATCAAACCACTGAACTGTTCCACCATAACTCTTACTGGAGATAAAAAAGCATAAGTATGTCATCAAAATGTGTCCTCCAAGATCTCAAAGTGAAAGATCTCATGGTCAAGTATATAGGGAAAGAAATCTTATTATTCTTTTTTAAATAAAAAAAAAAAAAAGACATGACTAGTTTTGGATAGAGTGTCTTCCCTCAAAGTAATTGAAGATAACAGATAAGCACCAGAAGATCTCAAGCAAATGGGGAACTCAATATAAATTATGAAAGCATATGACAAGTTGCAATGTGTAAATGGGTGATGAGATATGCCAGTGCAATTCTTTCTTGCAAGCTAGTGTCACTGGATTGAGTGGATCATTAAGTTGTCAAAATCCAGCCAAAAAGCTCACCATTTTATTTCCAAATTCCACCTTTTTATCCCCTCATCTTTTACAAAAATGTACTACAATTACTACTAAAGAACTTTAGGCAAATGAAGTCATGAACACTAAAAGGTGGAACTTTGAAGTCTTTCTGGCTATTGGAATCAAATTTGCTAGTTCAAGCTTTTATCTTCAGCCTATTGTCGAAATTACAATTGTAGGCAACAGACTTCTGCCCTACACTAACTTCTTGACCTAGTTTCTCATTGAACTATAATGTTTACATACTTCCAAGTAAGTCTAAGTGCCTTTATATTCATGATCCCAAGATATGCAAATGTAGGTTGCACCGTGAATATATAGCTCAGCGAGGAGGAGTTTGATCTGATAGGAGGTAATGAGAAGCAACAACAATAGCCATAAGTGCGAGTGAAAAAGGACTTGAGAGGAGATGCCACTATTCCATTACAGAGAAAACCATGAAACGACCATATGGCTAATCAGCACATACAATGGTAATAGGCAATGAGTAGAAATATAGATATGCTTAATGCAATAAGAAATATTTCAAGGTTTTGATGCTCTGAAGTAATATTTCGAGAAAATAGAATAATTCTTGGATTCAAGGTCAGAAAAAGAAGGGGAAAAAGGATGTTTTCTACTTTTTGGGATACGTCATATATACAGGTTTCCTTTTTTGTTTTTTTTTGATTGAGAAAGGTAAGATGTATATTCAGCCATGTTTTTGTCATTCATTCAATAAAATTTTATAAGGAAATTGTGGCAAGCCTTTTATTTAGGTGCTGAATTGACTGTTTAACAAAGGAAAGAAATATAGGTCTAAATAAGCCTTCTTGCAGAAGTGATAGGAATACTAGGGAATAACATAAGAAAGCAAACATCTAGAGCTAACACGTGATTATGCTCCTAACCTCAACAAACAGTAAGCTGGAAGAATGTTAGCCAAGGTGAAAAACTAATGACCACTTACTAACCAGTTCTTAAAATAAATTTTGTATGAGCAGCGATAATATGTTATCTTTCAGAAGTCTGCTACATGAAAACTCTTTACCTGGGATAGTACCTTGTGCCTAAGGTCCCGATTCGAGTCCTAGCTCTCCCAAGTATGAAAATTTGGACTTCTATTTTATCTCAGGCATAGCACCACATGCCCTCCCGATAAGAAGTGTGACTAGAACCTGTATAAACTGAACAAGCACAATTTCCTCAAAATAGAATGCGCTTTTGTTGCTTTTGAATGTAGGAGCACGATATACTCCGTAAATAGCAGCTTATACATGCCTATAACTAATTGAGTGAATTCTTGTTGCTTTACAGGGTCAGGGACATAATATACTGAGTGAAAATTAGCTAATGCATTAGAATTAGTTAGAGGCACATCTAGTAGCACTCAATGTTTACTTGCAGCTGATCGACAACCAAAACTCAAGAATTCTTGTCGCTTTAGAAGGTCAGAGACATGATATACTCAGTAAATAGTACTACAGCTAATACGTTACAATTACTTTATAGGCACATCCAGTAGCATGCAACGTTAAGTTGCAGCTGATCTAGCGACCAATGGTCAAGAAAGGCTATGATGTTTTTCACCTCTCACCAAGCAAATTTAGTATTCCAATAGCCTTATTTCTCAAGTGAGTAACACACTTTTACTAAGGCATAAACATGAAACCCTTCAGACTATATGATTGCAGAGGAATTACAAGCTCACACCGATGCCTCAATCACTAATTAGCTGGGACCAGCTATAAAAGTAAAAAAGGACAGCCCGGTGCACTAAAACTCCCGGTATGTATGGGGTTCGGACAAGGGATGGACCACAAGGACCTATTGTGCACAGCCTTTCCCTACATTTCTACGAGAGGCTGTTTGCACGGCTTGAACCCATGACTAGGAGCAACCATGGTAGCAACTTTAGTAGTTACGCCAAGGCTGCCATTCAGAGACCAGCTATATGAATCTTATATATCCACACTGCTTTATCAAACCAATTTCATTTTAGTGCAGGTAAATTAACAGATAATAGAGAAAATTCATACAGGAACTCGAAAAGTATGCAATTTAAAACGAACAAAGTTGTCAACTTTGAGACAATTTTGACACAAACTGCCTATCAAGTGCCATAAATTCCACAAATTATTAACTCAAAACCATAAAAACTCCAGTTCACAAACTTCTCAAAACATTCAATTTCACCTTTTTACGGGATATCCCATGGCTTCGCCTCAGGAATCGCCACAACCATACCTTGAAGCTCCGGCGAAAGCACCACCTGACAACCCAGCCTAGAATGCTTGTTCAAAACCCTAGCTCTAGAATTCTTCTTCAACACATACTCTTCATCATACGAAGCTTGTGGAAGCTTCTCAAGCCATTCCTGAGCAATGTGGACCTCACATTCCGAAGAACACGCGTCGATTTCTTCAAGGCGATGTGAATCCGGGTCAATTAACCCGTTATTAGTTAGGGCTTTGAGAAGTGTTTGACCCGAAAGTCCGATGATTTCACGTTTATGGCCTTCCGGGTCAATGGCGAAGAGCTTGATGATCCGATCGGAGACTTTGGCGGACCCGGTGCGGGTTGAGGACCCGGATCCTGCGGCGGCGGCGGAAGATCGAGTGATTGAAAGAATTGATGGGTTTCGGACGATTCGCGAAGCGAATTTCTGCAGATTAGCGACGGCCATTTTCGAATATTGGGGGAAATGAGTGCCCCGACTCTCTAGTATAGTGTAAAAGGAGAAAGTTTAGTTTTTTTTTTTAATTATAAACTTGTAAATATTATATTTTTATTATTTCTTTCTCTATGCTATTTTGAGCCTGCTTTTTGTTTGACTCGAAGATATATCGAAAATAATCTTTTAATCATTAGGAGGGCGATATGGACTATGATGTGCATATAATTCATCCTTCCTACACCGTACGATATGTAAATATTTTACAATCTTGAAAATATAGTAATTTATTTAGGGTGTGTTTGGTATGATGAAAAATATTTTTTGAAAAATATTTTTTTATTTTTCCTCGTTTGGTTGTAATAAAACTTTGGG
This sequence comes from Capsicum pubescens, assembly GCA_030864215.1. NCBI lineage: Eukaryota > Viridiplantae > Streptophyta > Magnoliopsida > Solanales > Solanaceae > Capsicum > Capsicum pubescens. The sequence goes on along the minus strand of CM061543.1, from coordinate 3,508,454 downwards.
AAAATATTTTCCAAAGTAACTTAGTTTCCTCTATTTGAATGATTAAAAATGTGTAGTTAAATATTATGTTTTAGAAAATATATTATATTTTTAATTAGAGGGTCACATGCTCATGTAAAGTTAAAATTTAGGTAGAAAAAAATATATTTTCTATTCATCAACCAAACACCATAAATATTTTTTGGAAAATATTTTCCACTCAACAACCAAACATAAGAAAATAAATAAAACACCAACTTATTTTCTATGAAAACATTTTCTAAGAAAATATTTTCCATCATACCAAACACACTCTTCCCCTTTTTCTTTTTCCTCCGGGAAAGTGCCAAAACTATTCAAATTTAGATTTAGATTTCTAAAATATAATTAATAAATTTAATTTAATAAATAAATTTCTAAAAAGTATTTTATCAAGGAGAATATCAAGTTTATATGAGCTAAATAAAATTAAAACAGACGGAGTAATTACATTTTTTTAGAAAATCAATAAATAAATATGAATCATTTATTTTTTAAAAAAAATATTTTCTCGAACTATCTTTACTATTTACTTGATATATATTAAGAAAAAATAAATAATATGAATAATTTTAATATAATATTTTTTAAATATAGTAAATTTGATGCCGTAAAGAATAAAAAATAAAATGTAATAGTAAGAGTATAAGTGAATTTTGAAGCTGGACAATTATTATTAATATAATGTTGGACTCAGGGGTTGCTTAAGGATAAAGCTAATAAAACGTTTACTTTTGTCCTCCAAAATTTTGAGGCCTAAAAAAAATTTAAGTATAAATTTATGATTTTCAACATCATTTGAAATAAAAATGAAGATTGTGAAATACGGTTAAAAAAATTGTAGGTGTAATACACTACAATTACAATAAATGATTACAGTTTAAAATAAAATGAACAAAAGTGAAGAAAATAAAATAATTTTTTTCTTGACTGAGATGCGGATATCTCGCTTTCTTTAAAGAGATTCAAGCTCACTGCGGCATAATCTATACCGATCCAGTAATAATCTCTTGACCTGTTCGATCCCCTCCAGAATACAACAGTCCATCAATGATGTACAACTCAAACAACTTCGGATTAGTTGAAAAGTCCAAAGCTCTATCATAATAACACCTTCCTTCAACAGATATTTATTCTCTTTGTATAGTGAATATAATTAATGACTTAAAATATTTTCTTTGTCTCAACTCTTTCATTCACCAATATAATTACTCTCTTTTGTATAATGAATATAGTTGTATACTTAGAATATTTTTCTATGTCTCAACTCTCTTTTTCACAACTGTACATAATAATATTTTTCTACACTTATCATCTTTCTCATATCTCTACTGTGTATACATAAAGGAAGAAAACATTACTATTTATAAGTGTAGAATTCTTCCACGTAATGAATAGGATGAATGAGGGATAGTAATGTGGGTATATGACTAGTCTATGGATTACAAATGTTAAAAGAGTTACACACAGGGCCGGCTCAAGGGCCAAGCAAGTCAAGCTATTTTTTTAAATGTGATGTAGTTTGATTTAATATAAAATTTAAACAATAAAGTTTTTTTTTAAAAAAATAGAGATCAAAAGTAAGTCATAAGTATTTGTATGGTTATAAATCATCTCAGGACAAATAACATTTAAATATAAATTATTTTATAAGAAATTGAAAAGTATCTTCTTCTTTTTATTGTTGAAATTTTATGATAGAAATGTACAAGATCTTAATATAAAAAGTTACCTAATCAATGTGATTGATAGTCAAGGATGATTATTTTAATAATATTTCTTTTATTTTAATTTATGTGTCTTCTCTACTATTTGGAGATTCGACAATTATTTGTTTGAACATGATTTTTTTTAAATATTTTAAGTTGTTAACTAAATAGACTTATACTATTTTTTATATAGTTTCTAAATATGTAAATTTTTAATATAGTATATGTAAATAGATTTATACTATATTTTTTTATTCTAAAAAATTGAAGATTTTATGTCCGAATTTACGTAAAACATTAATTGAATTTGAAGTCTCTTAGTAAAGTTTCGCTTTAGGCCCCCGGCGTCCTTAAATCGGCCTTGGTTACATACAACTAATGGCCATATAAGTTACACGAACTAATAGCCATGATAGTTACGAGAACTAATGACAATATGAGTTATAAGAACTAATGATCATCTTTACTACAATTTGTATCCACAAACTCAAAAAAATAACGTGGTGAGTTACAAGAATAATGACACCACTTTCTCCACTTTATATTTATAATGTCATGCATTTTAATTTATTTTAATCATAAAATGCACCAATAAAAATTATAAAAAAAAAGAAAGAAACAAACTATATGACTTTTATCAAAAATATTTTAGAACTTTGAATAAAACAACTCAAACTTCATATTAATAAATAAAATTTTAAGAACAACATTCAAGTTAATGTATTGCAAATAAATGTTTTTAATATTTTATTTACTAAAACTAATCTTTACTTTTATTAATAATCGTATTAATATATGAAGTTAAATATTATATGTCAGGACTTTAAATTGTTATTATATTATTTTTATATATATTTAAGAATTTTTATTAAAATTTAATTTTAGATCATTTTATTTTATTGAAAGGTTGATGTCTGTTTGATTGGATCAGCAAACAAACACACAAAATATTGTTTTAGTGATTTATATAATGACTCAAAATCCAGGCAAAGTACCCACCCACCACTTGTCACATTGACCATTCTCCTCGCCTATCCCTCTTCCATTTTCCCTTTTCTCCAAAACAGGACACACAAAGACCTCTTCTCTTTGCTCGACTGGAGAGATCTCTTCTTTGGTCGAGCAGAAATAATATTCAATCAATCAAGAATGTCGTGCGAAAAGATTGATGGTATTGCGAGGTGGTTCGGCACTAGTGTCGCCTCGGCATTCTTCGCTTCATTGGAGCGATGCGCTTGTGTTAATCTAACAACTTATGCCTCTGATGATGAGGAAGAAGAAGACGCCAAAGATCGCCCTCTCTTTATGAACACTTTGCCTTCTCATGTTGATCCTTGTTCTGGTATTAACAATTCTGCTGTTTAACTTTTCTGGTAATTTCACTTACCGTCTTTTTCTTTTTCTTTTTTTTAGCTACAGAAAATGTATCTGTTGAGATTACCGAGGAAGCAATCATAAGAATAAATTGTCAATGTAGGTGATCCGGATAATATATTGTTAATTGTGTACAAGCGTTGCGGGACACTCGGACATTTCATTTTGATCTCTTTTATTTCTGGAATTATGCGATGTAATTATATGTTTGGATAAGAAGATGTGGAGGATGCGTATTAGGGTAGAAGGTTAGCAGGGAGTCGAGTGTTGGTGTTTGTCATAGTATTAGTCGCATCCTTGTAGTTCTTGCTTTTGATATCTATTGCCTATGCTGTTTATTGTGTTTTGATTACCATGTTATTTTGCTGTTGATATTGTTTCTTGTGTGTAGGCTTGCACTGCTTTCCCTATTAATTGTATGCTTTCTTCATTATTTTCTTCTCCTTGTACTTGGATTTGTGGCATTTGGGCCGATGGTCTGGCCTCTCTACCTCTACGAGGTAGCGGTAAGGCATGCGTATATCCCACCTTCCCCATACCCTGGTGAATATGTTGTTGTTGTTGATTATGTTCCCCATACCCTGGTGAATATGTTGTTGTTGATTATGTGTTTGTATGATTACATATGGTGTTTGGACCAACTTTATTATATGGGGTGGAGTATTGACTAGTCAAGAACTTCCATGTTCAAAAGATACAGGTGGTGCAAGTGGGGATGTTGAGATGGTAAGAGTGATAGAATTAGGAATGAGGACATCCGAGACAAAGTCAAAGTAGCCTCTATGATGGACAAGATGAGAAAGGGAGGCTGAGATGGTTTGAACATATGAAGAGGAGATGTGTGGATGTCGAGTGAGGAGTTGTTAGAGGTTAGATGTAGTGAGGATGAGGAGAGACAAAGGTATGCCAAGAAGTATTCGGAAAAGGTGATTAGACAGGATATGAAACATCTTTAGCTTACCGAGTACATAACCTTAAATAATAGATAGGGATTTGTGGAAGTCACAGATAAATGTGGAAGGTTAATAGGCAGAGGCGGATCCAAGATTCGAAAGCTCCGGGTGCCACCTTGTTTTGAAACAATAATGTATACTCCGTACGATACAGTGCAGAATGGATTTCGAACCCGCATTGTTGGAGTTAAACCCAACAATTTTGACCACTTATGCCACTAGTCCCTTTGATATTGTGGGTGTCAAAGCATAATATTTATACATTAACTGATATATATACTCATAAATATACAAAGTTTCATCCGAAAAGTATGAGTACCGTGCCACCCCATACCTTCTACATAGATCCGTCCGTGTTAATAGGTACTTGAGAGTGTCTTAGTACTAGCCTATTCTTTTATTTGGCTTGGTGATAGTGTAGAGTACCGTATTTCTCGTAATATTAGCCTATTCGTGTAATTTTTGGCTTTTGCTATTCGTCTACTGTTGTTTTCTATGTTCAGTTATTTGCACCTTGTTTTTGTTATGGGTCCTTGCATATATGCTCCACGCTGTTTTGCTATTAGCTGTCATATTTCTTTTCACTATTCTTTTTTTTGTTTAATTACTATTTTGATTTGCTTTATTTAAATTGACGGACCTTTGAAAATAATTTTTCTATCTCTAAAAAATAATGATACTCCCAAATTTTATTGAGTATGTTATTGTTATTGTTGTTGTATGATTACATGCACAAATATATCTAGTATCATGAATATATTGTGAATAAAAATTAAAGTTGTACTGTGGCGGACTTAAAACTCAAAATTCAATTGAATTAATAAGAGCATTATGGGGACCAATATCAAAAACAATATCCATTACCACGGGTCCCATGTTTGATGTTCTTCCAACACCCCATAATAAGTGTCACATTCACTTCTAACACCTTATAATAACTCTTTTTAAAAGTTTTTAGATCTGTCTTGTTTTTATTCATTATTTTTTACTTTCTTCGTCTCAATTTATATATGTTAATTTAATTTAATTTTTTTTAATTAATTTATAGATAAAATAAATAATAAATACTTGTGCAATTATATATTATTTTATTAAAGATAGAATCGATATTATGAAATCTATTGTTGTTTTAGGTAATAAATAAATAAATAAATAAAAAATGATTCGTATAAATAAGTATGGAGAAAATTCTGTTAGAAGTGCTGTCACTTTAATAGATCCTGCAACGTGTGATTTGAATTAGTCGGAGTTTAAATACAAATATCGAACATTGAATGGGTGAAAAAAAAAAGTACGGAGTAATTTTTAAATATGCGTATGTTTTGGCCTTTTGGGACTTGTAGTGGAAGCAACTTTTAACGAACAAATCTTCCGCCTTCGAATATGCCACTTGGACCGTCTTCGCACTGCAGTTTTTTTAAATTAAAAATATACTCTTTTTGTCCACAAAAAATGATAAGGCAGTCAGAAGTTTTTAATTAGAATAATCAAATTTCTGTTTCAAATTTGAAGAAGACTATTTCAGAAACCTTTTTAGTATAATCTTTTTGCAATTCTTTAATAGAAGATTCATAAATACATACATAACACACTACATGGAAACTTAGCTAGTGTTAAACATAAATATAAATTACAGTAGATTTTAAAATATATCTTCAAATATTTATTAGATTATAAAATTTAATTTAATTTTAAAAATTTGATCTTTCTAAAAATTTTGGACTTTTATGCACCAAATTTTATTTTATTTTTTAAGTAAAAAATATATACGAACTCAACTTGCAAATTTTAAAAAACTCAAAATTTCATTTTTCAAATTTCAAATTTCAATTTCAAACTCTATAGTCAACTAAATCTTTTAAATTTATTTCTTTTCGTAAAGTATAATGACTTATAATAGGATGATCACATCATCTAATGTAATTCACTTGAGATTTGATGAACATATTGTTATTATTATTTATCGTTATTCGACTTGGCATAATCTAATAAAAAAAGGAAATTATTAAAATCTAGAGCATCAACTATTTCCTGATACTTATCCTTCCATTCAAAAAAATAAAATAAAAAAGAGAAGATATTTATGTCATTATTTTATCCAATTTTAAAAAAATGTATTTTTATTTTTAAATGGATAAATAAAAATAATTCATGTTAAATAAGGATAATAAAGGTAAATTAGAGTAAATATTGTATTATATGACTTATTTTCTCGATTTCACTTGATGAATTTATGTGAAATAATTTAATTTGACATGAAATTAAAAAAAAAGGAGAAAAACTCAAATAACTGTTCATCTAAGTTCTAAACTCAAAATAGACATATTTTATCTTGGCAAACCTCATTATAACCAACGTCTTGATTTTGTTATTTTTATTAGCGTCTACATAATTTAATTAATCGTAGGATTTTAATATTATTTACGTATTTGTAGAGATAAGGAGTACATGTAAAAAGAGTATTATATTTATGGCGTTTGAAATTTATAATTTTTTAATCAATATTAGATTTTTGTGTTGATTATTTTAATTCATTTTATGTAATCATGTAGAAGTATAACCATGAATCTTATTAACTTGATGCTTGCTGATGAGCTAAACTGGAGAGAAATTCATATGAGCATATATATGCATAAAAAGTAAGTAAGAAGATACAATATAGTAGTATATATCTTCAATTATATGGTAAAAATCTAATATCCTTCTCCCTTCATCACTCTGAAATAATTGGACATAATAATGTCTACTCAGTCTTCATTATTCATATTATCCTATGTTCTTGCCTTGTAGCCAGCGGGTGTAGAACGCGAACGCCTCTCGTGGTTTGTACTCCGGCACCGTGTGTCCAGATCCCTGAAGATTTTGTGTCGAAAAAAAGAAGAAGAAAGGGATATGAACATTACGAAAATGAAAGATATTTCTTGATATGAACATAGATAGATATACCTACCATAATAGTCAGAAAAGTGAGGTTGTTAGCATAACCTTGTATGTAACTGCACAAAAGATTTAGCCATGTAAATGGATTTTACAGATTGAATTGGAGCGCGTTAGAGAAGTTAAGCGCGAACAGGATTTAGAAGATGAGGCATACCCTGCAACTTGTTCATTCACATACCAAGGCCTCCATTCATCCACGATCGGATATCCAAGTGAACTTGTCCATTTTTCTGAACCAGTGTATGGCACACACATATCGTGATCCCCACTGCAAGAAACGAAAAAAGAAGAACATAATCGTTCCGATAGTTATATCAAGCATTTTAAGACGTCACAAAATGGAAAGAGTGTCATATAATTAACTGCTACAGATCTAGTCTACTAGAAGAGTATATGTAGAGACTTGTCTTCTTTTTTTTTGACGAGCGACTAGTGTACCATGCTAGCGCATTTAAATTGGAGCATGAGAAACCGCAAATGATTTCAGATTTGTGTCATAGTCAACAGAATATACATGAAATGCACAGGGACGACTAGTTTTCTTACATAACAATACACGAGTAATTCAAAAGGAGAGAGAAATGCATATCGAGAAGTTATAAAGAGACTTGGTAATCCATTGAACCTGTATATGAGTGCCCGAGATCCCCGAGCTGTGAGGTTTTTGTGATACGGAATCATGCTTCCAGAATCATGACTGAACTTTAAGTTGTTTGTGCATAGCATCCACGGACCTGTCACAGTTTTCTGTTGTACCATAGGATTGAACAGTGAATCACCAATTCTATTTTATATTTTGGAGTAAAGGCAAAATCATGATCATCTTTTAAAGCTAGTACAAGATCGATGAGAAAATTGTATCTGACTTGTTCAGCGTGAAGTGCTTTACGGACTTCTTCATTGTTTAGCCACACAGTTGCAACACGATCATCCTGCACATTTCGTATCAGATTGATTATGTGCCTGATAAAGAGAACAAAGAAAAGGAAACAAAAAAAAATCAGGAGTGACTTACTGTGCAAGCGACGTCTCCACCATTGAGAATCTCCGGCCAAGTTGGGACAAGTCCCTCTCTTACTGGAGCTTTAAAAGGCCATGCACGGCCAAACATTCTTTTTCTGACTGGAAGAGGCCTTTCTGTCTCACCTAGTTTACGAAAGCTCATTGGCAATTTTGAGTTATAGGAGGTAATTCCACTAGGTTCTTTGCTGTGGTAACACGGTTCTAGAATGTCATAAACGTTTAGATCCTTAACATCCTGCAATACGCGAAAAGGTGAAATTTGGGCCAATACAGCAGCGCAATGAATTGCTGTCACGACAACATGAATCAAGTACCCGATCAATTTTAGCTAGCTTTTCTTTACAATTCTTATCCACTGGTTTGTAGAAATTTCCATGACATGCAACGGTAACTTCCTGAGGCATGAAAAAGAATAATCAGGACCGGTTGCTGATAGACACAGAGGCAACGATTATGTTTTTGCTGATGTATTGGAGTCGTAGATGTATAAACATAGCTTAACATTTCTTTCGTAGAATCTTCTTTGGTGGATTAGAATTGATGATCACTATCTTCTGGCGATTTCATCTATGTTTGATAAACTTTCTCATATATACCTAAGCTAGTAAGCACTTGAAAGAATTAAACACGAAGAAGCAAATACCTCGTATAATTTATCTGAAATGAGGCCCATACCATGTTGAAATGGAACAAGAGCATTACCGTCTATTATTTCATCTGTCACGCCATTTCCCACCATGTAACCCTGTGCGATAGAACATAAAGAGCTAACAGCCCAGACAACTAGTTAACACGTGCAAATCTCGAAATGTATATACCTTAAAGTTGATAGCAGGCTTTACTCCAGCATCAATACCTAAAACAGAAGCAGCAGAAGGTTAATTTGTTTAGCCCACCATCAACCAATACATGTTCATTTAAGGTCCAGATTACCTTTTACTACTTCGTGAGACAGAGTTGGTATATAAATTCCAGCATAAGACTCTCCAGATATGTAAAATGGGTTCGTGAGGAACTCTGGATAGATCTCAAACCACTGGCCCGAGCATCATTTAGCAGAACCATGAATGAGTCAGGACATAGCTAGCTAAAAACTAGTAACTTTAACCATCAAACCAAGTTCATGTAATGTTACCTTGAGGAGAAACGAGTGGCTATCGGATGCAGTCTTTAAGTCTCCTGTCACATAGTCGGATTCATTTCCCGAGTAAGAAAATCCAACACCGGCAGGAGAGTCGAGATATATTACACTGGAAACCTGGAAGAATCAAATGCTGTCGTTATATTAATAATTCCTGATGAAGTGCAAGCATATGATCAAGTAGAATTAACACAAATAATAACCTTGGACCAACTGTATGGATTGTTATGCAGAGAAGGCAGGCTATCATTTGTCTTTCCCAACTCAAAATTAAAAGGTCCTGCAATGTAAAGAAAATATACCTTCCTTATTATAAAAAAACAAGAAATATGAACTACATTTCCAACTAAAGGAATCAACTGTTACACGAATTGTTAACATTTTTCTTTAAAAGACACAGGCATCTTGGGTCCCTTTTTCTGGATCAAATCGTTATCTACAACTTCGCTGATAAAAAGCGCGGCCGCAAAAGTTAGAGGCGCCCTCATTGGCTTTAGCCAAAATTCGTATATGCAATGTAATTTTTTGTAAAGGGGTTTCGAATGAACCACATTCCAGCCCTAAGTAGAAGTAGAGTTGTTACCATTCTCAAAGACAAAGCCATCAAAGCCTGAACAGCCAGGTCCACCATTGAGCCAAAGAACAACTGGATCCTTTGATGGATTTCTTTCAGATTCAACAAAGTAGTAATACAATTTCTTGCCATGACTTTCATCTATGGTAACATACCTGAGAAACCATTTCAAGAAATATTCAGAAAAGTGCAAAAATCACAATAACAACCACACTAACATGCATAATTCTACCAGTGGGTTTGCGGAGAGTGGTGCATATATGCAGCCTTACCCTGTTCTGTAAAGATAGAGAGGCTGTCTCCGATAGACAAAACTCACCACCACCACAACATGGTATCTAGTGTCATCCCACAAGTGACGTCTGGGGAGGGTGGTGCATATACAGTCTTATCTCTAAGAGAGGCTGGTTATGATAGACAAAGATCTCCATAATTCAAGAAAAAATCAACTTTTTTTTTCTAATCACAAACAGAAAGGTTGAAAATGAAGAGAATAATACAAACCCTGCATAATGTTTTGACTGAAAATTGCCATTGAAGCCAGGGATTTGTGATACCAGGGCACTCTGAGGTGCCCCTTCTGTTACCAAAAACAAAAATGCCAAGAAATTAACTAACACTATATTATAGTGTAAAAAAATGTTTTCTCTTGCCATGTGTGATGATATATCAAAAATTATTTCTTTGATGTTCTCTCTAAAACAACACAAATGATGAGTTTTTATAGTCTGAGAGAATTAACTTTACCATCATATTAATAACTACTCCATCAATTTTGGCTAGACAACATTAATGCAATCTAATCCAGTCTTCAAAAACAGTTAAAAGTCAGTTTATGTAGTAAATTGACTATTATCTGATATACTTATATAGCTCAGAGTTCTTTAATACTACCTGATAAGTTGGTATTTAAGTCATTAAATTTTTGTAATGTTTGACTGTGAACGTGACAAAAAAGGTCCTTTGAACTTGCCACAAATTTCTTAGTATTTACTCCGTTTCCATTTGTTTGTCTGATTTTGACTTGGCACTGAGCTTAACAGAGTAAATAAGATAGATGAATACCGGAGAGAGATTGATATGAGCATGCATTAACAGTCATAAGATACAATATAAGTCTTCAATTACATGGTAAATATCCAATATCCTTCTCCCTTATTTTCTCTTTTATAAAATTCTCCTGCTAAGAGTCAATAGGGAAAAGAAAAATCTCTCTGAAATAATTGGACTTAATAATGTCTACTAATTCAGTCTTCATTATTCATATTATCATATGTTCTTGCCCTCTAGCCAGCGGCTGTAGAACGCCAATGCCTCTCGTGGTTTGTACTCAGGCACGGTGTGTCCAGCTCCCTGAAGATTCCGGAAATCAATCAATCAATCAAATCAAAGAAATAATAGAAAAATGAAAATATCTCTTGCTATGAACATACCTTAATAGTCATAAAAATGAGGTTGTTGGCATAACCCTGTATGTAACTGTACAAAAGATTTAAGCGTTTGAAATGGATTTTATAGAATTGCAACGGTATTAGAGAGGTGAAAAATGAATAGGACTTGGAAGATGAAGGACACGCAGACATACCCTGCAACTTGGCCATTCACATACCAAGGCCTCCATTCATCCACAATCGGATATCCAAGTGATCTTGTCCATGTTTCTGAACCGGTGTATGGTACACACATGTCGTGATCCCCACTGCAAGAAACAAAGGAAATTAATATAATTATTCCGATTATAGCATCTGTCAAAAAACATCTCGGTTGCATGTGTTCAGGCACATGGTCAATAACGACATTCATCTAGGCTGCCTACTACATGGGTTGAAAGTTAGTTTGATAGAGAAACATTACGTCAAAACTCGAACTTTGTAATGAAATTGGATTCTTGAAAGCTATAAAAGCAGTATATAGAAAACCACGTCAAACATGTTAAGACGTCACAAAATGAAAAGAGTGTCGTATAAGTTGGGATTGTAGGAGTAACTGTAACAGATCTGCTAGATGCATATGTAGGCACTCATATTTTCTTTGACGGCTTGCAGACCATTTGCTGGTCATTGAAAAGTCTTTACATTTACATAGCACATTTAAATTGGAGCCCATAGATGATATGTAAGATTTGTATCATTTGAAATGAGGGACATCCGGTAATTCAAAGGACACAAAAATGCATAAAGAGAAGTTAGAGACTTGGTAATCAACTGAACCTGTATATGAGTGCCCGATATCCCCCAGATGTGAGGTTTTTGTGATATTTTATCATGCTTCCAGAATCATGATTTAGACTTATTTTGTCTGTGCATAGCTCCCAGGGACCTGCGACAGTTGTCTGTTGTACCATAGCATTGAACCGTAAATCACCAACTCAATTTGTAAAGAATCAACGTTAAATCACCATCTTTAAAGCTAGTACGAGATGAGAAAATTGTATCTTACTCCGTCAGCGTGAATTGCTTTACGAACATCTTCATTGTTCAGCCACACAGTAGCAACACGTTCATCCTGCATATTTCATCTCAGATTATGTGACTGTCAAAATGAGACACGGAAATCTACTCCATATAAGTTATGAATTTCTCAAAGAGGGAATAAAATAAGCTTGAAATAACTAAAAATTACGGCATCAGAAAATCCAAGTTCATTCAATATTAACAGGATGATTATTTGTCCCGAGCTTACAGCCTCTTCTTGTTCACGTTGTTATTGGAAAAATAAAAAAAGTGAAACAGTTTGAACAAGAAAAGGCCAATATTCCCAATCATCAATTGATTGAGAACCACTTTTAACACAGCAAATATGCATAAAAAAAAAGGTTATTGACACACATATAACACGATTCACTGAGTATAAAAGAAACTATCAGAAGACAGATTGTTAGTTTCCAGAGAGTGAAGAACATAAGAAACTGATTTTACATGTTGATGAGCAAGTGGAACATGAGTTTGATAAGTTTAATAGAGAGATATTGATGAAAGCAAAAACTACAGCTTTATTGCAGAATTAAAATTATTTATAGGTTACAATCCTAACTGAAAAAATAACCAACTCCTAAAGATAAAGGATAAGGATTAGAAACTAATTTTACTGCCGACTAATATTAACTTCTAACAAATAACATAAAAATTTAACTGCTGCAGCTCTTATGCATTTTTCTAACACTCCTCCTTGCTTTAAGAGCTGCAAACTCCAAGTTTTTTCCTGAGAAGTTGAAATTTGTTTCCCGGTAAAGGCTTGGTGAAGATATCAGCCAGCTGCTCCTCGGTTTTGCAATAGAGAAGAATCACATCACCAGTCTTTTGCACTTCCCTTAAGAAGAAAAGCTTGATGTTGAAGTGTTTTGTTTTGGCATGAAATACAGGATTGCGAGAAATTGCAATCGCAGATTGGTTGTCCACAAATACTTCAGTTCCTTTTGCTTGATTCATATGCAAATCAACAAATACTTTCCTCAACCACAGAGCTTGATTCGCTGCTGCTGTTGTAGCCACAAATTCTGCCTCTGCAGTGGATTGAGCCACAATATCCTGCTTCTTTGAGCACCAAGAAAATATTCCGGAGCCAAGACTAAAGCAATATCCAGATGTGCTCTTCATGTCATCCACTGATCCAGCCCAATCACTATCAGAATACCCAAGTAGTTTCAGATTTGGATTTTTCTGAAACTTGACACCATAATTAATGGTTCCTTTGATGTATCTGATTACTCTTTTTGCTGCTTTTAGATGCAGCTCACTAGCACAATGCATGAACCTCGATAAAATGTTTACAACATACAAAATATAGGGTCTTGAAGCTGTGAGATACATCAAACAACCGACTAAGCCTCTGAAGTACGTTTCCTCCACTTTCTCTGCTCCATCATTCTTGCTTAGTTTCTCTTTTTGGTTCATAGGAGTACTCATCTCCTTGCAATCTTCCATGTTGAACTTCTTCAGAATTTCTTTAGCATATTTCTTCTGACAAATGAAAACTTCATTCTGTCCCTGTTTGATTTCCATTCCAAGAAAATAGGACATTAGACCAAGATCAGTCATCTCGAAGGCTTGCATTATTTCTTGCTTGAAATCTTCAATATTCTTTGTATTGCTCCCTGTAACTAGTACATCATCAACATATATAGACACAACAAGAATATCAATGCCATTATGTTTAACATAAAGTGTAGATTCTGATAGACTCTTTTCAAAGCCTAACCCAAGCAAATGATCATCTATTCGGCTATACCAGGCCCTTGGTGCTTGTTTAAGTCCGTAAAGCGCCTTCCTTAGCCTGCAAACTTTGTTCTCTTTTCCTTTCGTCACAAAGCGTTCGGGTTGCTCAACATAAATTTCTTCCTGGAGAAAACCATTAAGAAATGCCGATTTGACATCCATCTGATACACTTTCCAGCCCAATTGTGCAGCAAGAGCAAGAAGTAACCTGATCGTGTCAAGCCTAGCCACTGGTGCGAATGTATCAAAGTAATCCACACAAAAAATTTGAGCATATCCCTTAACGACAAGCCTTGCTTTATGCTTGTTGACTGAACCATCAACATTTAACTTTGTTCTGAAGACCCATTTCAACCCAATTACTTTTCTGTCTTTAGGTTGATCAACAAGCTCCCAAGTCATGTTCTTCTCAATCATAAACAACTACTCTTTCATTGCAGCCGCCCAATTTTCATCATTCTTGGCTTCAATGTACCCAACAGGTTCACATACTGCCACATTACATCTCTGATATATATCAGTGAGTAGTCGAGTACTTTTAACCGGTGAATGATCCACCACTTCATCTTGCGATGAGAGTGATATTTGCTTTTCAGGAACTTTGGCAGGAAACTTTTCTGCTGAGTCCGAAGAGTTTAGGACAGGTTTCTTTGAGTCTTCCCAACACCATTCTTCATTCTCCATAAAATACACATCTCTACTGAAGATTATATTTTCAGTTTGCGGTTGGAAGACTTTATACGCCTTTGAAACTGCACTGTATCCAATAAAAAAAAATTCTTTGGCAAGTTCTTCTCGTGCAACATGCATCTGGTCATCTCCATTATGTACCTGTTTCTTCTTTCACTTACTCCATTTTGTTGAGGAGTATACGGAGTAGTAAGCTGATGATGAATCCCAGCTTCCTCACATAAAATGTTGAACTGTTGAGAAGTGTATTCCTTTCCATTATCTGTTCGTATGGACTGAATTTTACAAGCAGCTTCATTTCCTACTTTTGCTTTGAACTTCCGAAAGACTCTAGCAGCTTCTGACTTACGCTTGGGAAAGTAAATCCAACACATGCGAGTTAGATCATCAACAAAAATGATGTAGTAAAGACTACCTTTTAGTGAGGGAGTCCTTTGAGGTCCTGCTATATCGGTATGAATTAGTTGCAATTTCTTTGACGCTCTCCAAGTTGTTTTTGGAAATGGAAGTCTGCTTTGTTTCCCAATTTGACAAGCAAGGCAATTTGAAGAATTCACTTCTAAGACAGGTAGGTCCTCGACTATTTCTGCTTTTTGCATTTTAAGCAACCCTTCATAGTGATAATGTCCTAGTCTCTTGTGCCATACTTCTGCAACATTTTCTTTGGCTGAAAAAATCACATGCTCCTCCTCAAATGGATCTAATGAGAAACTTTTACCTCTCATTCTTACTTTAAACATTTCTTGATCTGATGCATCCTTGATTAAGCAATGTTTATCTTCAAAATTTAATTTGAAGCCGTTTTCCATAAATTGACCAACACTAAGCAAGTTCTGATTTATTTCAGGTACATAAAGCACTTCAGAAATTGTTTTTTTACCTGAGTGACTTGGAATAGCAACCGTTCCTTTTCCTTGTATAGGAATATATTCACCGTTACCTATTCTGACTTTAGTAATGGTCGTAGACTTCAATTCCTTGAAGAGATCCTTGTCGTTTGTCATGTGATTAGTACATCCACTATCAATCAACCAACACTCACTTGACGATTTACTTGAAAAACATGTAGCAACAAAGAGTTGATCTTCCTCCTCTCCATCCACGATTTGAGCATCTGCTTCTTGTGGCTGATTTTTGTTCTTGCAAATGACCGCTTCATGCCCAAGTTGATTGCATTTACTACACTTAGCGCCAGGCCTTCTCCAACACTTGTATGGTGGATGGCCTTTCTTGTTACAATGCTTACATGGAGGAAACTTTTCTTTTTGTTTCCAGTTTTTCCTGTTGCAGTACCTGCTGGAGCGCTTTCAGCATTCTTCTTGTTCTTCTTCTTTTTATTTTTACCTCCATCTTGAGGCTTGGCAAACAATGCTCCCTCGTTATTTCCTTCATCTCTCATGACCTTTCGTTGTTCTTGAGCCTGCAAAGCATTCAACAACTCCGTCAAAGTGATCTTGGACAGATCCTTGGTGTTTTCCAAAGTAGTTATGGTTGCTTCAAATCTTTCCAGCACAGTTACCAGAATTTTTTCAACAATACGAGAATCATTAAACACAGAACCAAGCAATCTTACTCTATTTGCTATGTTCAGGAGCCTTTCAGAGTAATCTTTTATGGTTTCGGTTTCTTTCATCTTCTGCATCTCGAAATCTCTTATAAGATTCAAAACTTGCATACCTTTGATCCTCTCATCCCCTTCATATTCTGACTTAAGATAATCCCATATGTCTTTGGCTGACTTTAGAGACATAATTCGAGTGAAAATTGAAGAAGATACTGCTGAAAATAGACAGGCTTTTGCCTTTGATTTTCTGGTTTTCTTGTCTTTATGGTTCTTGATCTGGGCCATAGTTGGATTGTCAGGCAATGGAGGAATTTCATAATCCTCTTCAACTGCCTCCCACATATCCATGGCATCTAGATAAGTTTCCATCCTTACAGCCCAAATCTGATAGTTTTCACCATTAAAAACAGGTGGTGCCATACTTGAAAAACTTGATTCTGCTTCCATGCTTCATAAACTTGCCTTGTTTCAGTTATTACTTAGATGGAAACACCCACAGATCCCTCGAGAAATAAGTGCTCTGATACCAATTCTTAGTTTCCAAAGAGTGAAGAACATAAGAAACTGATTTTACATGTTGATGAACAAGTGGAACATGAGTTTGATAAGTTTAACAGAGAGATATTGATGAAAGCAAAAACTAAAGCTTTATTAGAGAATTAAAATTATTTATAGGTTACAATCCTAACTGAAAAAATAACCAACTCCTAAAGATAAGGATAAGGATTAGAAACTAATTTTACTGCTGACTAATATTAACTTCCAACAGATAACATAAAAATTTAACTGCTGCAGCTCTTATGCATTTTTCTAACACAGATAGACCCTTTGGCATATAGGCTTGCTGTGACTATATTAACACTGTGACATTACAATTTTTGATATTAAATTATCCTCTATATAGAATTATGTTGAATTAATGGATAGGACAGTACTTTCTGTCATGGAAAGATAGAATTCAACATTGGGAAGGCAACGGTTGGACAATAGAATACTTAAAAGATAAACAAGTAACTTTCATGGAAACCAAAGGAGGAAGCATAGCTAGAGCAATGAACTTGTTTTGATATGTAATAAAAGTCGGGAATTCAATGGAGAGCCATTAGAGAACAAACAAAGGAAACAAAACATCAAGAGTGACTTACAGTGCAAGGGAGTTGCCCATTGAGAATCTCCGGCCAAGTTGGAACATGTCCCTCTCTTACTGGAGCTTTAAAAGGCCATGCACGACCAAACATTCTTTTCCTGACAGGAAGAGGCCTTTCTGTCTCACCTAGTTTGCGAAAGCTCATTGGCAGTTTTGAGTTACCAGTGGTAATTACACTAGGTTCTGTGCTGTGGTAACATGGTTTTAGAGTGTTGAACAAGTTTAGATCTCTAACTGCCTGCAATTGGCGGAAAGGTGAATTTTGGGTCAATATCGCAGAGCAATGAATTGCCGTCTCAACAAAACGTATCAAGTATGACAGAATAACACCTTACCAGATCAACTTCAGAAAGCTTGTCTGAACAGTTACTGCTCATTGGTTCGTAGAAATTTCCATGGCATGCAACACTAACTTCCTGAGCATGAAAAAGAATAATCAGGCCCAGTTGCTAATAGACAAAGAGGCAATGATTATGTTTTTGCGGATATATTGGAGCGGTAGATGTATAACATAGCAAAACATTTGTTTTGTAACGTCTATTTTGGAGGATTAAAACTGATCACTATCTTTTGGCAATTTCGTCCATGTTTGATAAACCTTCTCATATATACCTGAAGCTAGTAAGCCTCCAATATGTGTTATGTATGCTACAATGATTTGGAATATGTCCTAATTTAAAGCATTACAGGCTTCAAAGCATCATGTTTTGCCAGCTATGACTTCCAGAAATCTAAAAAAGTTCAGAAGTCAAATGACTCGAGCACTAAAAAATTAAACAAGAAGAAGCAAATACCTCGTACAATTTATCTGAAATGAGGCCCATACCATGTTGAAATGGAACAAGAGCATTACCATCTATTTTGTCATCTGTCACGCCATTTCCCACCATGTAACCCTGTACAATAGAACGTAAAGAGTTTACAGCCCAGACAACTAGTTAACAGGTGAAAATCTTGAAATGTATATACCTTAAAGTTGATAGCGGGCGTTACTCCAGCATCAATGCCTATAAGAATAAGCAGCAGAAGGTTAGTTTGTTTAGCCCCCAGCGCACCACCAACCAATACATGTTCATTGAAGATCTAGATTACCTTTTGCTACTTCGTAAGACAGAGTTGGCACATATATTCCAGCATAAGACTCTCCAGCTATGTAAAATGGGTTCGTGAGGAACTCCGGGTAGATCTCAAACCACTACAGAGAGCATCATTTAGCAGAACCATGAAGGAGTTATAAGGACATAGAAATAAATGAATTTTATTATCCGGAACAACTATCAAACTTAGAACTCCGCCTGTGTGAGCTGTTCAGATTGCTAGTGTATAACAAGCAAATTTGACTATCGAATTGAGTTTATATTTTGTTACCTTGAGGAGAAACGAGTGGCTATCAGATGCAGTCTTTAGGTCTCCTGTCACATAGTCGGATTCATTTCCTGAGTAAGATAATCCAACACCAACAGGAGAATCCAGATATATTACACTGGAAACCTGGAAGAATCAAATGCTGTCGTTATATTCATAATTCCTGATGAAATGCAAGCATATGATCAAGTAGAATCAACACAAATAATAACCTTGGACCAACTGTATGGATTGTTATGCAGAGACGGCAGGCTACCGCTTGGCTTTCCCAACTCAAAATTAAAAGGTCCTGAAATGAAAAGAATTATGTCAAAGAAATCCTTTGGTTATGATGAATAAGAATTAGCAACTGCATCTCTACTGACTACACTTCCAACTAACATCTTTTACTCGAGCTGGTTAAAAGAACTTTCAAATCTGTCGAGGAAGAAATCAACATTTTTATGTCAACGGCAGAGACTGTCAAATCAAAAACACAGTTTTGGTTGACCTATTACCTGTGTTTTAAAAAGCTTTCAGCTTTTGTACATTGAATGTGTAGAAAAAGCTATTACACTATCAGAAAGATAACTACAAGTAACCACACGTCCATAAAAGGATAACTATATATCAAATGACATAACCATCAATAAAAAGTGGGACTTCTAACATGACGAATAAGGGAGGTTATCTACTATAACGTGATTAAACAAACGCACTATATATTAGTCCCTCATTCTAAGTTTGCAGCAACAGCAAAAACAGTAGCGGAGACAGGATTTTCACCACCAATGGTAGTTTAAAAAGTCAACCTCTCTCACACACACACATATTATTCTTACCATGCTCATAGACAAAGCCATCAAAGCTTGAACAACCAGGCCCACCATTAAACCAAAGAACAACTGGATCCTTTGATGGATTTCTTTCAGATTCAACAAAGTAGTAATACATTTTCTTGCCATGACTTTCATCTGTATTAACATACCTGAAAACCCATTTCAAGAAAATATTGATAAAAATACAAAAAAGTAATACAAAGTTTCAATTTTTTTTCTCAAAAAAACAAACACAAAATAATAATAACAACAATACAAACCCAGCATAATGCTTTGACTGAAAAGTGCCATTGAATCCAGGAAGTTCAGTTACCAGTGCACTTTGAGGTGCCCCTTCTGTTACCAAAAACACAAATACCAAGAAACTAATTAACACTATATTATAATGTAAAAATATGTTTTTTCTTGCCATGTTTGGTAAATCAAGATTCTTATGATGCTCTTATTAAAATAACAAATCTTATCTCTCTACTTTTTTTGTTAGAGTTCAAATTGGAGAAAAATAATCAAACCATCTCATGCATGCTGTAGGACCAGCATGATGGGAGCCAAAAGGCAAAAAGAAAACAGAATTAATCACTTCACCAACCACTCTATCTAATATAGTACTACTAATAACCAAACTCATTTTGCTTTATAAATTAATTCAAAGTTGGGTGACTGTATATACCATATCGATGTATTTCTTATTATTTTTGTAACAATTCCACTAATCAAATTTATCGAAAGTAGTTATGTCATGTATAATTCATTATTGTCAACTTGGTTAGGTCATTTTTTATGTGTCCAAAAAGATACTATGTCATAATTTCTTGGGTAGTCAAATAAATTGATAAATTATTGACTTGCTAAAATAATTATTGAATTGAAATGAGCTAGAAAAACGGATCATAATTCAATTCATTTAATTATTACGAAATTTTACATGTAACGACCCTTCCGATCGTTTGTACATTTTTCTCATCTTCTCTATTTTAGCACTCTATGTAGTTGGTGTGCGTAAATTATGACTCATGAAATAAGTAGTCTCAATGCTTGAGGTGTTTGAAAGTTTTGGTTATTTTAAATAATTTGTTAATTAGTGAATATTAAAGGAATGTTATTGCTTATGCTTCGAGGCAATTGAAGCCCAATGAGAAGAATTATCCCACTCATGATTTGGAGTTGGCTGCGGTAGTTCTTGCTCTTAAGATATGGAGGCATTACCTGTATGGGGCTCGTTGTGAAGTGTTCACTGATCACCGCAGTTTACAGTATGTGTTCACACAGAGAGATTTGAATTTGAGACAACGTAGATGGATGGAATTGCTTAAAGATTATGATATCATCATTCTCTACCATCCGGGAAAGGCTAATGTAGTCGCTGATGCATTGAGCAGAAAGTCAGAAAGTATGGGTAGTTTGGCTTATTTGAATGTTAGCAGGCGTCCGTTGGCTAGAGAGATTCAGACTTTGACTAACAAGTTGGTTCGACTGGAGGTAACTGAGAGAGGATGGATTCTAGCCAGCATTGAGACAAGGTCTACATTTCTTGATCAAATCAAGGCTAAACAATTTGAGGGTGCTAGGTTGAGCAAAATTCGTGATAGGGTTTTGCAGGGTGAGGCCAAAGAGGCCCTTCTTGATGGCGATGGTGTGTTGCGGATTAAGGGGCGAGTTTGTGTACCTCGTGTTGATGACTTGATTCCTACTATTCTAGTTGAGGCTCATTGCTCGAAATATTCTATACATCCTGGTGCAACCAAGATGTACCGTGATTTAAGGCAGCATTACTGGTGGGGTTGGATGAAGCATGACATAGTTGATTTTGTTGCTAAATGCCAGAGTTGCCAGCAGATAAAGTATGAGCATCAGAAGCCTGGTGGTGCCTTTCAGAGGATGCCCATTCCTGAATGGAAATGGGAGAGGATAGCTATGGATTTTGTTGTTGGTCTTCCCAAGACTTTGGGGAAGTATGATTCTATATGGGTTATTGTGGATAGGTTGACGAAGTCTGCACATTTTATTCTAGTTCAGGTGACTTATAATGCAGAAAAGTTGGCCAAGATTTATCTTAAGGAGATTGTTCGGTTGCATGGGGTCCCACTTTTTATTATCTCGGATAGGGGTACTCAATTTACCTCGACCTTTTGGAAGAAGTTGCATGAGGAGTTGGGCACAAGGTTGGACCTTAGTACAACTTTTCACCCTCAAACCGATGGGTAGTCTGAGCGAACGATTCAGGTGTTGGAGGATATGCTCCGTGCATGTGTGATGGACTTTGGAGGTCATTGGGATCAGTTTCTACCTTTGGCCGAGTTTGCATATAATAACAGTTATCATTTGAGTATAGGTATGGCGCCGTTTGAGGCTTTGTATGGGAGAAGGTGTAGATCTCCCATTGGCTGGTTTGATGCGTTTGAGGTGAGACCATGGGGTACTGATCTGTTGAGGGACTCGTTAGAGAAAGTCAGGTTCATTCAGGAGAAACTTATAGCAGCTCAAATCAGGCACAAGGAGTATGCAGATCGGAAAGTTAGAGATATGCACTTTATGGAGGGTGAGCAAGTATTGCTCAAGGTGTCACCTTTGAAAGGTGTCATGCGTTTTGGTAAGCGAGGTAAGCTCAGTCCTAGATATATTGGACCATTTGAGATTCTTCAGCGTGTGGGGCCGGTGGCCTATAGGTTAGCTTTGCCTCCGAGTTTGTCGGGAGTTCACCTTGTGTTTCATGTGTCTATGTTAAAGAAGTTTCATGGTGATGGAAACTACATAATTCGTTGGGATTCGGTCTTGCTAGATGAAAACCTCTCTTATGAAGAGAAACCTGTTGTTATTCTTGATAGAGATGTCCGTAAGTTGAGGACAAAGGAGATTGCATCTGTGAAGGTCCAGTGGAAGAATCGTCCTGTTGAGGAGGCCACTTGGGAGACCGAGGCAAACATGCGTAGCAAGTATCCAAATCTTTTTGCTGATTTAGGTAATTCCTTGTTTTCCCTTCTTGTCTTTTCTTTGCCCGTTCGGGGACGAACGGTTGTTTAATTGGTATCTGATGTAACGACCCTCCTGGTCGTTTGTGCATTTTCCTCATCTTCTCTATTTTAGCACTCTATGTAGTTGGTGTGCGTAAATTATGACTCATGGAATAAGTAGTCTCAATGCTTGAGGTGTTTGAAAGTTTTGGTTATTTTAAATAATTTGTTAATTAGTAAATATTAATGGGTCGAAATTTTTATTTACTTATTTATGTGGTCAATATAAGAATAAATTTTAGTGAAAGGATTTATCATATATTAATAATAATAGCATGAGATAGTGAGGGTAAAGAGAACAGAACCGTGCGCCGTTATTTCCCCCCTTTTCTTTTCACGGCTGTGGAGGTATCTTCATCAGGTTAGCACAACATTTTTTTCTTTGTCAATTATTTACGTAGTTATGTGAAGTGAATAGGCAGGTGAGTGATGTTGAACAGTAGTCAACTGTAAAGGATTTCTATTCGTTGTTATATTATTACAATTAGGTTGAATTGATTTAATTAAAGTTAGTTATAATAATAACTTAATTGTTTCCTATGAGGCTATGACGTCCAGAATGGTAGGCTAAATAAGCCTTAATGATAAAGGGGTACTTCGTTGCATTGTTACAGTGCAATTAACGTGTAGTGCTAATATTGAATTTTCTTCTTGGTTTAGTTTGTGGTTTTAGAAAGTTATCAAGTGGCTATTGATTATAATATAATATTTACATCTTAGGGTAGAATTTTTAGATTACGAATTTATAAAATGAGTGTCTTTAAATTAGTAATCTTATGGGATTATATATTTGAACAGATTTGAACCATTCAGAACCTTTACAAAAGGGCAAGGCCCTTGCAAGATAGCTTGTATTCGGATCTTTTGGTTGAGGTAGGTTACGGTTTAATTGAAGTTTAGACTCGACTTAATTGTGTGTATGCTCCTAAATTGGATACTTGTGGATTGGTATTCGTACATGTTTGAAATTGTTGAAGTGTGGATTGTTGATTCGTATATAAATGTTTATTGAAAATTGACTTGATGTAATTGTCTTTTGACTTTAAGTGTACTTGTAAACTTGGTACATTGTGTTGTACGCTGTGAGGTTGTGTAAATTGATATTAGTAATACTTGTTTATACTTATGTTGGATCGGGTACCACGCCAGTACGTTTATATTTATGTTGGATCGGGTACCACGCCGGTACGTTTACATTTATGTTGGATCGGGTACCACGCCGGTACGGTACATGAACAGAGACTGTTCCCTGTAGGTCATGACTATTTGGGCAAAAATAAGTCCCATAGCATGTGTGTACATACTTATGTTGATTCTGTGGATGTTTACCATATGATTGATACTCTTGCTAGTTATGTGGTTTGTTTGTGAGCATTGTTGACATGTTCTTGCTGTGTTGTTGGTCCAATGAGAATTTGTTATTTGATGATGCCTGTCTACTTGTTTGTCTAAATTATGTTGTGTACATCTTATTAAGTTGAGTTGGCCTATGATGCCTACCAGTACATAGTGGTTTGTATTGATACTACCCTGTACTCTTCTTTTGTTGAGTGCATAAAGTGTTCCAGAGGCTCAGACACGACCTCACCTCTAGAGTTGATAGCAGATCTTGATCCGAAGGGTGAGCACTCCATCTTCAGGCTGCCACGGGTCATCTTAATTGTTATTGTCGATCTTTCGGGCAATGAAACACTCCGAATTTACTTTATTTGGGAATCTCTTTAGACATGATTTTATTAGTAGTTCTTGTACGATCACTTTCGAATCTTGGGTATTTTAATAAGTATTTTATTTGACTTCCGTATTAATAATGATTAATCCTGAACTATTATTATTATGTTGATTTTATGATATAATTATCTTAACATCGACTAAGTGATTGGGTAAATGTTCGATTTAGATGGTTCTTCCACAGGAAGATTAGAGTGGGCGCCACTCATGGCCCTCTGGGTCGTGACACTTTCTTTCTTTGTTTTTTTTTTTTTAAATATATACTTAATAAATTTTATCATGACTATATTATTAACAAATAAAAAAATATTTTCATGGATCTGTTTGGACTTCAATATCAACTCAATTTTTAATAAGCCGAAGTGAATTGAGCTGAGCTAATAAATAATGATTTAATGAACAATTCAAACTTAAACGAATCATATTTTCATGATCTAATCTTTTAATTAATCAGAATAACAAATCTTATCTCTACTTTTTCTGTTGAGTTCAAAATTGGAGAAAAGTGCTGTAGGACCAGCATGATGGGAGCCAAAAGGCAAAAAGAAAACAGAATTAATCACTTCACCAACCACTCTATCTAATATAGTACTACTTACCTTGATATCTAGGGACTCAACGGAAGAAAAAGAGTGAGCTCAAAATATCAGTCTTATTAGGTGAGGGAGGTTTTTTTTTTTTTTTCTCCATCAAGTGTTCGATATCTATATTGAAGGGCGACTTCATATTATCAGGACTCGGATTCATGACCTTTAGTTAAAAATGAAAAAATACTTTTCACTTCGCCACAATCTTCAGTGATAGGTGGGAGAACTATTCAACCTTTTCTATTTAGTGAAACTCTTTCCGATCGAGATATAATTCAATTGCTCAAAATTAATACTGTACAAACAAATCGTCGGTGCTAACTGAAAAAAAATAAATATCTCTTCCAAAAGCAGTAGTTTACGTGAACTCAATAATAATTTCAATGTAAATCACTATAATTTTACAAGTAGAAATTCACAAAAATTATATAATGAAATATTACATATAACTCAATAATATTAAAAATATTATGAATGAATATGAAAGATATTAAAAATTAAGTCCTAAAATTTTTGAAATTATGAATATGAGTGGGAGTCTCTCGTGAAAAACGTGTATATGAATGAGGTTGATGAATCTTAGTATGTGAATCATCAATCATCATGTGGACAAAATTCAAATTGGTCCCAAAAAAAGATGATGTAGATGCCATGCCACAAATTGGGACATCCAATAGCTTAGAGTTCTTTAATACTCCCTCCGTCCCAAATTGAGATGACACAGCTATTCATAAAATAATGATCAGTAATATAACTTTATCATTTTGCCACTGTTAATTGTGTCATTCTGTTAGTTCCAATATTGATGGAGTTATTATATGAATGATAACAAAACATTTTTTGCATGGATAATTAGGATTACCAAAATCTTTGCAACATTTTCCAAGATTTGATAATTCAATGTTTAGTAACAAGGAGTAATCAATTACTAAGGATATAATGGGGAAAAAAATTGTATTGTCTTGATTAATAAAAAAAGACAAGTAAAATCAGAAATCACATTTGGTACGGGTAATTTACCTGATAAGTTGGTATTTACGTCGTTAGATTTTTGTAATGTTTGACTGTGATATAAGTTGGTATTTAAACTTGCCACAAATTAACAAAATGAAGAGATCGTCATTTTTACGCATAAGATCAAGTGATCTCATATCATTTCCTCGTTATATTTTGGGTCTAATTCAATTAAGTTACGTAAATTGCATTTATGTTATGCTTGTTTTATGGTATCAAAGCAGTAAAAAGCCCTTTTTTTGTGAAGCAAAAGCTCATTTTGCTGTGAATATTAACATATCCAACTCCACAACAATCCACCAATTCATGAATATTATAAAGGGGTGACTGTACATACCACATCAATAAATTTCTTATTATTTACTCCATTTCGATTTATTTATCTAATTTTGACTTAACACGGAGCTTCGATACTGGAGAGAGATTGATATGAGCATGCCTCAACAATCAGAAAATACAATATATATATATATATATATATATATATATATATGTCTTCAATTACATGGTAAAAATCCAAGATCCTTCTCCCTTATTTTCTCTTTTATAAAATTCTCCTGCTAAATCTCTAAAATAATTGGACTTAATTCAGTCTTTATTAACATTTTTATGTCAACGACAGAGACTGTCAAATCAAAAACACAGTTTTGGTTGACCTATTACCTGTGTATAAGATTAAAAAGTGTCACACCCTTTTTTCGACTCCAAAAATTAATGTATTGTAAGTTTCGAAAGGGTTTTTATTATTAAAGTGACAAAGATGAAAATTTGTTTTGAAAATGGATTATTTACATTTTTTATTCAGAGTCGCCACTTGGCATAATCTGGTGTGCCAAGTCACCATTGAAAAATCCTTTTCAAAACCATTTGACTCGTTAAACTGGTTTGCGAACGGAGACTCCGGCTAAGGAATTCTGTTGACCGAGGGGAAGGTGTTAGGCACCTCTCGATCCCGTGGTTCAACCACGGTCGCTTGGTAGAGTGTATCAACTATTTTGGCATTACGAAATGTATAAACCACACAAGAGGCACGCAAAAATAATCAAACAAAACAAAACAATCCAAAAATGTAAAGTCCAGTCCAATTATACAGTCCAAAAATAGAAAGATACAAAAATATAAATCCTAGTCTAAACTAATTCTAGATTAAGCTCCAATGCCTTACCCGACGCCGCGGGCCTTCATCACGATCATTTTTCGCCAACATGATACGTCGGGGCATTCCCCGGTGAATAAATACAAGTGATCTCGGGGCATTCCCCGGCTAAATAAATACATTTTTTCAATACGAGAAAACCAAATCATTCACCCAAATTTCAATCATTCAAACAATATTTCAAACGTTCAATAAAATCACAAATTATAAACTTTGCCTTCCCAAACTACGTTTGCCTAAACCAATCGGCGCATCATGATACTACCCAATCAAACACTCGTATTTGCTTCAAAATAACCAACGACAATAAATCAAAACAATATTCATTCTTTATCAATTCCTACCATCCAACCCTACATTCCATTTTTTATACCAAATTCCAACGATTCAAGACAGTCATCTCAACAATCCACAACCATCTATTCAATGAAATCGAACTCCAAATTAATGTCACCAAAATTCAACCACACATCAGGCAAATCAAACACGTATAGTAAAGTAAAATTAGAAGAGATAGAGTTGGACCTTAAATTTGAAACTTACAAACTCAATGTTATTCGAATAAAGAGAGTCCGCACCCGGAAACCTCGAGCCGAACCTTAACACCAACAATCCAACTCGACAAATAATGATCCGTTTACCGTCACTTTTCACGCCGTCACTGTTCACCGGTACTGTTCACCGATCACTGTTCACCGATTACTGTTCACTGGTTACTTTTTTTTTTTTTTTTCGTTGTTGCTCTTGTTCTTGTGAGGAAAGATTATTTGGTGATTCTTGTTATTGTGGAAAAAATGATGATCAAAGAATGAACCTCATTTCCTCTTAGAATTTTTCTTTTAGAATGGGCATGGATTTGTTATGATGTGGAAATTTTGGTGGGTCCCCATATATTCTTTCTTTGTGGACAAGATAAAGGAAGGGGGATCATATGGGTAGTTAGGGTAGGTGGAAGCTTTTGATTGGGTAGGTTGTTAGAATAAGATAAATTAGTTAGAGGTATTTTTTTTTGTTTATTTTTGTATTTTTGTGGGATATAATTACATGGGGTTGGACACATGGTAAGGTGAACTAAAAATGAATAAAATTAGACTTCGGGAGGGACAAAATTAGGTGTCTACATCATGCCCCCTTTGAATGTAAACACGAAGTATTTTCAGACAAAGAAGTAGACAGCGAGACCATATTTTGACTCGACCATTATTCAAAGAAAGAAACAGAAGGAAGAAGGACAACCGGGTCTTGACTTAGGACATCCTTCCTACCCAAGTTATGAAAGAATCAAGTCACGGATATTTCAATGGATTGGAAGAGAAGTGGGCTATACCAAGTTGGAGAGTTGAGTGAGGCTCCGTCGAGGTTCCGGTCAACGGCTCTGTCATTACATCAAAAATGAAAATTACAAGTTAAAATATAAACGAAATTACAAAATCCTATCTAACAGCTTCTGCTGGCTCTTGACTCGACTTTTATCACCCTATTCTTCAGGCGGACTCCTGACTTTCCATTGCTTCGCTTTGTTGCTTGACTTTCCATTGCTTCGCTTTGTTGCTTGACTTTTCGTTTCTTCACCCCATTCTCCAGGCGGGCTCCTGACTTGCTATTTCATCACCCTGTTCTTCAGGCGGGCTCCTGAAACCCAACATTAAAACTAGAACAGAAATTATCCCAAACAAAAATTATAGTAAAATAGTATTTCACTTTTGAAAGCGTTGTCGCATTTTTCAGGAGGGTCCTGAGCAGAAAGTAAAATCCCATTTTCAGGAGGGTCCTACATATAAAGTAAAATCTCATTTTTCAGGAAGGTCCTGAACATAAAGTAAAATTCCATTTTTCAGGAGGGTCCTGAACATAAAGTAACATCCCATTTTTCAGGAGGGTCCAGAACATAAAATAAAATCTCATTTTTCAGGAGGGTCCTGAACAGAAAGTAAAGTTCCATTTTTCAGGAGGGTCCTGAACATAAAGTAAATTCCCATTTTTCAGGAGGGTCCTGAATTGAAAGTAAATTCTCATTTCCAGGAGGGTTCTGAACTGAAAGTAAAATCTCATTTTTCAAGAGGGTCCTGAATTGAAAGTAAAATCCCATTTTTCAGGAGGGTCCTGAATATGAAAGTAAATTCCCATTTTCCAGGAGGGTCCTGAACATGAAGTAAAATCTCATTTTTCAGGAGGGTCCTGAACATGAAGTAAAATCCCATTTTTCAGGAGGATCCTGAATATAAAGTAAATTCCCATTTTTCAGGAGGGTCCTGAATTGAAAGTAAATTCCCATTTTCCAGGAGGGTCCTGAACTGAAAGTAAAATCCCATTTTTCAGGAGGGTTCTGAATTGAAAGTAAAATCCCATTTTTCATGAGGGTCCTGAATTGAAAGTAAATTCCCATTTTCTAGGAGAATCCTGAACATGAAGTAAAATCCCATTTTTCAGGAGGGTCCTGAACATAAAGTAAAATCCCATTTTTCAGGAGGGTCCTGAACATAAAGTAAATTTCTATTTTCCAGGAGGGTCCTGAACTGAAAGTAAATTCCCATTTTGCAGGAGGGTCCTGGACATAAAGTAAAATCCCATTTTTTAGGAGGGTCCTGAACAAAAGTAAAATCCCATTTTTCAGGAGAGTCCTGAACAGAAAGTAAAATCCCATTTTTCAGGAGGGTCCTGAACTGAAAGTAAATTCCCATTTTTCAGGAGGGTCCTGGGCATAAAGTAAAAATCTCATTTTTCAGGAGGTTCCTGAACATAAGGTAAATTCCTATTTTTCAGGAGGGTCCTGGACATAAAGTAAAATCCCATTTTTCAGGAGGGTCCTGAACAAATGTAAAATCCCATTTTTCAGGAGGGTCTTGAACATAAAGTAAAATCTCATTTTTTCAGGAGGGTCCTGAACTGAAAGTAAATTCCCATTTTTCAGGAGGGTCCTGGACATAAAGTAAAATCCCATTTTTCAGGAGGGTCCTGAACAAAAGTAAAATCCCATTCTTCAGGAGGGTCCTGAACATAAGGTAAAATCTCATTTTTCAGGAGGGTCCTGAACATAAAGTAAAATCTCATTTTTTAGGAGGGTCCTGAACAAAAGTAAAATCCCATTCTTCAGGAGGGTCCTGAACATAAGGTAAAATCTCATTTTTCAGGAGGGTCCTGAACATAAGGTAAAATCTTATTTTTCAGGAGGGTCCTGGACATAAAGTAAAATCCTATTTTTCAGGAGGGTCCTGAACAAAAGTAAAATCCCATTTTTCAGGAGGGTCCTGAACATAAAGTAAAATCCCATTTTTTTCAGGAGGGTCCTGAACTGAAAGTAAATTCCCATTTTTCAGGAGGGTCCTGGACATAAAGTAAATTCCCATTTTTCAGGAGGGTCCTGAACAAAAGTAAAATCCCATTCTTCAGGAGGGTCCTGAACATAAGGTAAAATCCCATTTTCAGGAGGGTCCTGGACATAAAGTAAAATCCCATTTTTCAGGAGGATCCTGAACAAAAGTAAAATCCCATTCTTCAGGAGGGTCCTGAACATAAGGTAAAATCCCATTTTTCAGGAGGGTCCTGGACATAAAGTAAAATCCCATTTTTCAGGAGGGTCCTGAACAAAAAGTAAAATCTCATTTTTCTGGAGGGTCCTGAACTGAAAGTAAATTCCCATTTTTCAGGAGGGTCCTGGACATAAAGTAAAAATCTCATTTTTCAGGAGGTTCCTGAACAAAAGTAAAATCCCATTCTTCAGGGGGGTCCTGAACATAAGGTAAAATCCCATTTTTCAGGATGGTCCTGAACAGAAAGTAAAATCCCATTTTTCAGTGAACTGAAAGTAAATTCCCATTTTTCAGGAGGGTCCTGAACAGAAAGTAAAATCCCATTTTTCAGGAGGGTCCTGGACATAAAGTAAATTCTCATTTTTCAGGAGGGTCCTGGACATGAAGTAAAATCCCATTTTTCAGGAGGGTCCTGAACAAAAGTAAAATCCCATTTTTCAGGAGGGTCCTGAACAGGAAGTAAAATCCCATTTTTCAGGAGGGTCCTAAACTGAAAGTAAATTTCCATTTTTCAGGAGGGTCCTGGACATAAAGTAAAATCTCATTTTTCAGGAGGGTCCTGAACAAAAGTAAAATCCCATTCTTCAGGAGGGTCCTAAACATAAGGTAAATTCCCATTTTTCAGAAGGGTCCTGGACATAAAGTAAAATCCCATTTTTCAGGAGGGTCCTGAACAAAAGTAAAATCCCATTCTTCAGGAGGGGCCTGAACATATGGTAAAATCCTATTTTTCAGGAGGGTCCTGAACATAAGGTAAAATCCCATTTTTCAGGAGGGTCCTGAACATAAAGTAAAATCCCATTTTTCAGGAGGGTCCTGAACAAAAGTAAAATCCCATTCTTCAGGAGGGTCCTGAACATAAGGTAAAATTCCACGGATGTGCATTTCCAATGGTAGATGAATTAAATGAAACTAATTTGCCCTGCTTCATCAAAGAAAATTTGTCAGTTAAAAACTTAGTGATGGCTTGCGGCACTTGGCTGTCCCGACACCTGCTCCAGTGTTCCTTCCCTTCATTTTGTTTCAGATTATTGGCACTTGCCCCTGCTTTGTCGTTTCATTGACCCAAACTCGGATTATTAAGAGTGACTTTGAAATAAACACAGCCTCTCTGCTTTGCCATGCTTCATGAATAAACCCTTTAAACCTTGGTATTTTCATGAGTTTTCAGACTTGTCTATTGGCAAAACTTTCTGCACATCCCCCCTTTTTTTTGGCTCACAATCATGTCTCTTTCATGCGTTGGCCTTTTTGTTTTTCTTTGTGCAATTGAAGAAGTTGGTAGCTAGTTTTAAAATCTTTTCTCGCTTGTTTTGACATGAACTTGACTTTAAAACAAGAGAAAAATGACAACAAATTTTGTTTTATTTGGATTACTGACTTAAGAAAATAAAAATAAAGATAAAGAGAAGAAAGAAAAAACAATGAATGTCCCCATTTGAAACAAAGAAATGAAAAATTTATCTTAAATGATAATCAACTCTAATGATTATGCCATGCATTTTGGATTAAGCCGCCTGATCTTTCCATCCAAACTCTCACCAATTATTGTTGAGTTAATGGCCTTGAAACTGAGTTGTTTCCTTAGGTCAATTGCATTTAAGACCTCGTTCGGCTAGTGGCGCCTTGGAGGTTTCTTGCCAACAAGCCTCTCTCATTTTTTCTCGGTTCACCATTGCCTTATGGTGTCTGTGAGGGTTTTTCACCATTGAGACTCTCTTATTTTCATCTCTCTCAACTCACAGTCGTCTTATGGTGCCCGTGAGGGTTTTCACCGATAAGATCCTCATTTTTATCTCTCTCAACTTACCATCGCCTTATGGTGCCCGTGAGAGTTTTCACCAATAAGACTCTCTCATTTATTTCTCTCCTAATTTCTTATGCTGAGGATGACGAGTAGTTCCCAAAATGTGTCATCGCCACCATTGCATGTTTAGCCTTAACATTCTCAAAGATTGATCTGAAGGTCTTTCTTTGGTTGTAACTTGGCTTTTGGATAAGGTTTGAAAGAAAGGATGGCATGGGGCCCAAACGACACTTGAAGTGGGGTAGGACTTATAACTTTTGGAATCGACTCAAACAATGAGGATTAACTCATGCCCCAGTTTCTTTTGACTGGGTGACACTAAATTGTTTAGTTGGTTGTACCGAGCCCTGAGTGGGGCAGCCTACGTATCTCACCCTTGAGAGAGGAGAATCAGGTCATGCGTAGTTCTGGCATCTTGTTCTTTCACTTGATTCTATTTTTTTCTTTTGTTTTTTTTTCGATCTTTTCACTTTGCGATTCTTTTTTTCTAACTCTATTTTTCTTGACACTCTTTTTTTTAGAAATATTTTTGTCTCTTTTTTGTAACTTTTGACTTTATCTTTTTACTCGACACTATTCTTTGAACTTTGTTTACTCTATCTTGATTCCAAAAGAGGGGTATGAAAGAAAATAACACTGAGGCTCAAATGGGGTAAACAAAGGATGACACAATGTTTGGATGGCAGAATGAAATGCCTTCATCATATCAATCCTTGAGAATGCAAGTACATAACATGCAATTGGAAGTGAGAGATGAAGATCATTTGCGACATCTTTTTAAGCAGATTGAGACTGTGCGTCACTACTTCTTCTGTAAACTCCACCTTTGTTGTACATTCCTCACATCAAATGACTTATGCTTTCGTGGAGCTGCTTATCTTCTTGTTTCTCTTGATATATGGATCACACGTCCGCTATTTAACCTAATTGGGACTTGTCTTTCGATCAATGACCAAGGTGCTCTTGTGATTCTCAAAATAATTGCTTTAATTTTCAAAGAAGGCCTCATTTGATCACCAAATGCCCCAGCACTCTATCTATTTCCTCAGACGCTCTCTTTTCTAACTTTAACCCTCTGATTCAATGTTCATGCTTAAACTGGACTTTAAAATCTGGCTAAAAATTCCGCAAGCATGTCATATCACTAGAGTCAACATAAAATATACTATGTAAAGAAAACAAACAAACAACACAAATTTAAAACATAAATGAAAAGGGGGCACTCCATTTAATAAAAATGAAAGATAAAAGGGTTTGAACATAAACGACAAAGGGACAAAACAAGATAGATCCCGAACTACAACCCTGAAATAATTCGGAAAACAACAAAGAAGACAAAACAAACTACCAGACCTCTTCCTAGTGGGAGAGGGGTGAATTCTCAATTGCACAGCTTGACATCTTAGCCACTAGTTTGCATATCAGCATGACTAGAGCTTTCCTCACTGTCAATGTTCTGTACCATGATTGATTTATCTTGAATCATCTTTTCAATTTCTCTTTTCAAAGCTCGACAATCTTCAATACTATGACCCTGAGCCTCAGAATGATTCGCACATCGTACGCTAGGATCAAAATTTCTTGAACGCCGATTAAGGGTGTGCCCAAGGAGAGGAGTGATCATTCCCTCCTGTACCAATCTCTGAAATAAACTGGCATATGACTCTCCAATTGGTGTGAAGCTATCTCTCGACTTCTGCCTCATTTTATCGTTTGGCTTGGATCGAAAATCAGGCTTAGAAGGGTTTTGGTATGTTTGTGGAGTTAGAGAACGACTTTGAGGAGTTGGTGTGTTCCACTGTGGGTAAGATGGGGGTTGAACATATGGTTGTGCACAATATACTAGATATGGAGGTGGGGAAAAAGAGTATAATGAATTTTGGGAGTGATTATGTGGAGCTTGGGCATAAACTTGAGCTTGCGCCTGAGACCGACGATGACATGGTCTTCTTGACCTTTCCTGCTATCCAACTACAATACCAAATGCATCTTTCTCATTCTTCTTCCCTCCAGGTTCCCTTAATTGATTGCAATATTGTCCCAAAGGTTTCACGGATTCCTCATACCCATCTTGCTCCTCAAATTTCGACATCACAAAGATTGGAGAAAGATTAGCATTTGAAGGCATGCCCCAGTCTTTGTATGAAACATTTTCTTTACCCGCAGGTCCTAGAAAATTTTTCATAGCATCTTCTGTACTCTTCATTTTTCCAACCATTTTCTCCGACTCTTCTGGCACACTGGACTTCGTGTTCAGAAACTTTGGTGTTCCAGTTAACTTAAAAGCAGGCTCAAGAGTATAACAATGATCACTAAGAGTATTGAATATAGGTTCACTAGCAGCATGGGGACGCACAACCGTTGGACGAGACGGTGTGAAAGTCCCAGTAAAGGATCGAGCAATAAGATCACAGACAACATATGGTGTTGTGAATGTAGCAGGCTTATGCTGAGGAACTAGAGGCAAAATGGTGGAAGTATTGAGATGCTTTTGGCTTAGAATGAATTCTGAGTCATGTTGCGGTGCATCAACAACAGTAGAAAACCGACTTTGAGATTTTGGTGGAAAACACGAGGTATTTGTAGGATCAATAAAGGAAAATAGAGGAGGAGGCAACCCACTGGCCCAAGCTCGATGCATTTCTATCATTTGTTGTCTTAGCCTCCTGACCTCTTGCTTTAAACTCTCATTTTCCTGATTCTTTGTTTGATCCATGATGTCACTCTCTATATCTTTGTTGAACACAACTAACCCTTTGGATTTGGTGTGATGTGAAGGACCAGCCAGAATGCCACAAACCAACCACCTTAAACTGACTCAATATAAAACAACAAATGTGTTAGAGTTCAACTTTTTTTTCAAAATCTTTTTATTTTTTTTATTTTTTGATGATCACCGAACCCAAGAAGGGCGCCTACGTATCTCACTCCCGAGAGAGGAGAATTAGGTGTGCGTAGTTCGTGAAGTTTTGTCAAAATGGTCAATTAAAATCTTCTTTCTTTTTTCTTTTTCTTGAAACTTTAAAAAGAAAAGAAAATAACAAATTATCAAAAGAATTGACGAAAATCTTTTTTGCATTTTTTTAGGTTTAAACTCCCTATACAAAAATGGAATCTATGATTACCAAATAAGAATCTTTTTGGGTTTTCGATTTAGAATTTCATAGGAAAATGAAACTTGAAACTATTAAAAAAAATCTTTTTGTAGTTTTCTTTTAGAGATGTATATGAAACACCTACTCTAAGTGAAGAGTGAAGAAAATCTTTTTGAATTTTTTAGATTCCTGTACAACATGAAATCTATGGTTACCGAAGAAAATATTTTTGGATTTTCGATTTTAAATTTCATACGAAAATGAAACTTGAACCTATTAAAGGAAAATATATTTTTTTGCTTTCTTTTAAAGATGTACATGAGACACCTACTCTAAATGAAGAGTGAAGAATTTTTTTTTTGAATTTTTGAAATAAGATCCCCGAACCTAAAATAGGTTGCCTACGTATCTCACTCCCGAGAGAGGAGAATCAGGGGTGCGTAGTTCGTTCAGATTTAATAGACTACATATATAATTATTAAATACATCTGGGTTATTCTGTAATTAGTTATTCTTCAGTTCTCTATATATACAGCTGTAACCCCTTCAATATTAAATGAGATCAATTATTATTAAATCTGTATCATGGTATCAAAGCTAGGGTTTCTTCTTCCGCCCAAACCCTAATCTCTCCTCTTTTCCGACGTGTGTGCGCCGCCGCCACCGTCTACACCACGCCGCACGGCCTCCCTCCTCCGCCGTAGGTCGGCGCCATGGACAAGGTTATTGATCCTCTGTCAAAATTACCGTCTGGAGTAAAATTACTGCTCAGGAATCTCCACAATCTCATCCCCGAAAAATTATCTGACAACAACTACCCGGCCTGGGCACTTAACGTCCGCACCGCCCTCGCAGCCAACTTGCTGCTCGGATGGATTGACGGTGCGGAGAAGCCGCAGCCCGAGACAGCCGAGAAGGACGGCGTCAAGCTCCCAAATCCCGACTACCTTCCGTGGATGATCGTAGACACTCAGATCCGAGCCTGTCTTCTCGCAGTTATTAGCCCCTCTGTGCACAAACACGCCCGGGGTTTTCTCACATCGGCTTCACTTTGGGACGCACTAGCCACAAGGTACAACTCTGTGTCCACGGCTCATATTTTTCAGTTGCGTGACAAATTGCATACTCTTCGGAAGGGAACGAAGACGATGACTCAATACCTTGATGATGTGGCCTCTATTCTGTCTGACCTAGATGCTGTGAACGAGATTATTCCTGAACGAGACGTGGTGAATGCCGTGATACGTGGTCTTCCGGCTGGCTATTCCTCTCTCAAACAGCATATTCGCCTCTCGCCTGTCGAAATCACTCTGAATCAACTGTCTGGATGGCTTAATGCAGAAGAATTGAATCTAGACATGGAACACAAATTACTGCTCGGAGAAGCCAGTTCCACCCCTGGCGTCACGGCTCTTTACTCGGCTGGCAGCGGAGGCTCGGCCAGGGGTCGCGGTGACGATCGCCGTAACCAAGGGCGAGGCAGCGGCGGCGGTGACCGTCGAAACACCGGGCAGCAAGGCAGAGGCGGGCCTCCACCGAGGGACGGCTTTCAGTCAGGCCGCGGACAGGGACGAGGAAACCAGCGGATGCCCACACGAGATCTTCCGACGTGCCAAATTTGTGCTAAACGGGGCCATTCTGCGGCTAATTGCTGGTATCGTTATGATGACTCGCAGAATGTAAATAGCCAGTCCGGAGAATCAAGGGCGATGCATGCGTCCACAAACGCTCAATCTGGCGATTGGTATCTAGACACAGGTGCTAACACCCATGTGACGTCGGATTATTCACAACTTCAAGCTCCTCATCCGTATCATGGCTCAGAAACTATTACAGTAGGCAATGGTCAATCCCTTCCCATCACAAACACCGGCTCTGGGTATGTCTATACCCCAAATGGTAAATTTCATCTCTCAACCCTTCACCACGTCCCTTCCCTCACATCCAATCTTTTATCTGTTTATCGCTTTACTAAAGAAAATAACTGCACCCTCATTTTTAATGACACCAATTTCCAGATAGTGGACAATACCACGAACCGGGTGCGGTACACGGGCCGCTGTGAGCATGGGCTATACACTCTTCCATCCAGGTCTCCGTCTGTTGTGAGTCAAGCCATTCTCTCGTCAACCTGGCATCGCCGGCTTGGGCACCCATCATCCGCCATCACCAAATCCATTTTATCTTCCTTAGGTTTTAATTTTTCAGAAAAATTACATTGCGAGTCCTGTTCAGTGTCTAAATCTTGTCGTTTACCTTTTTCACTGTCTGAACACAAGGCCACTGCGCCATTTCAATTAATTCATTCTGATGTTTGGGGTCCAACCTCAGTTCCTTCTGTTCAAGGTTTTCGTTATTATATCTGTTTTGTTGATGATTACAGTAAATTCACTTGGCTTTATCCTCTGAAATTTAAATCCGAAGCTTATACTATTTTTGTAAACTTTGACCGAATGGTTCAAAATCAATTTAATGCCAAAATCAAAAATTTTCGAAGTGACAATGGCAAAGAATTTGTCAACAATGCATTTGGTGTTTTTCTTCAAAATCTAGGGGCTCTTCATCACACTTCATGTCCATATACCCCTGAACAAAATGGCGTTGCTGAGCGCAAACACCGTCACCTAATAGAAACAGTTGTTGCGCTCCTCCATGATTCCACCTTACCTGTTTCCTTTTGGGTTGATGCCCTTGCTACTGCCAACTACCTCATAAATCGCATGCCCACTCACACTCTCTCCAACTCCACTCCATATGCCCGTCTCTACAATCATCCACCCGACTATATTCATCTCCGCCCGTTTGGGTGTCTAGTTTATCCCTGGTTGCGTCCGCACACTCAACATAAACTTCAACCTCGGTCCACCCCTTGTGTCTTTCTAGGCTATCATCCCACTATCAAAGGTTACAAATGTTTCGATCCTGTATCTCAGAAAACATATGTTTCCCGTCATGTTCGTTTTGTGGAGGAACAATTTCCTTACACAAGTCTTTCCTCTACTCCATACTCCCCCAATCCACTTGGCGTTGTGCCATTATTTCCGTCCTTTTCTCACGCTCATGCTCCGGCTCACTCGGCACCTAACCCGGTACCCCACTACACCACTACCCACCCGAAACCCCAAACCTCCCACCTCGAACTCATCCGCAAATCGGGAACCATATTGATGCATCAGACAAAATATACCCTTGAACTTCTAAATCGGGCTGGAATGACAGACTGCAAACCCGCGGTCACTCCCATGGCAGTCCGTCAATCCCCAGGGCCGAATACTCCCTTTGCCGATCCTACACTATATCGGAGCCTCGTCGGTGGACTTTATTATCTTGCTGTTACTCGTCCGGACATCCAATATGCAGTCAATCGAGTCTCCCAATCAATGCATGCTCCCACAGAACAACACTTTCAGGCCTTGAAACGCATTCTGCTCTATCTTCAAGGTACTCTTCACTGTGGAATTTTATTTCAAAAGGGCTCGTTTGATATATCTGTTTTTTCTGATTCGGATTGGGCTAACGACAAAGATGATCGAAAGTCCACTACTGGATATATTGTTATGATGGGACCGAATCTGATTTCCTGGTGCACCAAGAAGCAAACGCGAGTGTCCCGTTCCTCCACAGAAGCAGAATATCGTGCCATGGCTGCGGGTGTTGCTGAAGCCATGTGGTTACGATACCTTACGGATGCACTTGGCATTCCCCCCACGAAACCACAGATTTATTGTGACAATCAGTCCACTATTTGTGTTACCAAAAATCCAGTCCTTCATGATCGTATGAAGCATGTTGGGTCTGACTGTCACTTTGTTCGCGATGAGGTACTTGCAGGAGCGATGGCCACGCACTATGTCCCATCTACTGACCAGCTTGCTGATATTCTCACCAAGCCTCTTCCGTTACAGCCTTTTCAGTCTCTCTGCTCCAAGCTGCCCATCGTTACCGCTGATCAGCTTGCGGGGGGATAATAGACTACATATATAATTATTAAATACATCTGGGTTATTCTGTAATTAGTTATTCTTCAGTTCTCTATATATACAGCTGTAACCCCTTCAATATTAAATGAGATCAATTATTATTAAATCTGTATCAAGATTGGACAATTAATGATTAAATAACAGATGACACCCTGACTTGAGACACGACCCAAAGACACATGATGAACAACATAACAAAGTCTTTTTTTTTTGAGTTTTTAATTCGACACTTACATAAAAAATGACACCAACAACTATGAAAGAAAAAATCTTTTTGGTATTTTCGTTAAATGAAATGTACAAAACTTCTACCACCTTTTTTTGAATTTTTCTTTTATAAAAAGCCCCTAAAAAAAAATCTTTTTTGGAGTTTTCGAATTGTGAAAGCTTGCTAAAGGAAGCAAAAGGAAAATCTTTTTGATATTTTCGTTTTTGAGAAATGAGTGCAAAAGGTAAAAATCTTTTTTTTTTTTAATTTTTTGATTGTGAAGAACAAAAGCCATAAAGAACACTAAAAGCTACGACACTTTTTTTTTTCTTCTTTTCGACTCACTTCACTTTTTTTCTCTATTTTTTTTCAAAAGTTCTTGCCTACGCACCTTACTTCTAACACATGTTTTCCCCAAATCGGTCCGTCAAATGACCACGTTACTCTCAAAGATGCAACATTTAGCACGTAGAGATGCTTTAAAGGTGAGTCTCCTACAAAGGACCGTGTGGGCCCCGCTAGGTCTCAATATGATGCACATAAGAATGAACTAAAGGCTGACCTACGTTGTGGTTTACTAACAAGGCCGTTCGGGGGAGCATATGGTCGATAGTGGCTGCTTTGCTTTCCACCTACTCCATACATCCAACGGCCCCCCCCCTAAAATAAAGGTGACTCAACTAGATTTCGTGCGCACGACGTGCGCTCCGAGACTTGTTGCAGAAAGAAGGCCGAGGGGATGGACTCATGATGACAGATATAAAGCGGTAACACATAGGATAAATACTATAAACAAAGAGCACGAAAACGCACAAAAGTGAAAACAATAACAAAACAATAATCACAGACAATGCTTATACACTCGTAATGCCAAACAAAGCCAATACGACTCAAAAATAAGCTCGAATTCTGAAAAGTCCCCAGCAGAGTCGCCAGAGCTTTCACACCCTTTTTTCGACTCCAAAAATTAATGTATTGTAAGTTTCGAACGGGTTTTTATTATTAAAGTGACAAAGATGAAAATTTGTTTTGAAAATGGATTATTTACATTTTTTATTCAGAGTCGCCACTTGGCATAATCTGGTGTGCCAAGTCACCATTGGAAAATCCTTTTCAAAACCATTTGACTCTTTAAACTGGTTTGCGGACGGAGACTCCGGCTAAGGAATTCTGTTGACCGAGGGGAAGGTGTTAGGCACCTCTCGATCCCGTGGTTCAACCACGGTCGCTTGGTAGAGTGTATCAACTATTTTGGCATTACGAAATGTATAAACCACACAAGAGGCACACAAAAATAATCAAACAAAACAAAACAATCCAAAAATGTAAAGTCCAGTCCAATTATACAATCCAAAAATAGAAAGATACAAAAATATAAATCCTAGTCTAAACTAATTCTAGATTAAGCTCCAATGCCTTACCCGACGCCGCGGGCCTTCATCACGATCATTTTTCGCCAACATGATACGTCGGGGC
Source organism: Capsicum pubescens (assembly GCA_030864215.1). NCBI lineage: Eukaryota > Viridiplantae > Streptophyta > Magnoliopsida > Solanales > Solanaceae > Capsicum > Capsicum pubescens. Next base: position 3,467,329 of record CM061543.1, on the reverse strand, counting down.
ATTCCCCGGTGAATAAATACAAGTGATCTCGGGGCATTCCCCGGTGAATAAATACAAGTGATCTCGGGGCATTCCCCGGCTAAATAAATACATTTTTTCAATACGAGAAAACCAAATCATTCACCCAAATTTCAATCATTCAAACAATATTTCAAACGTTCAATAAAATCACAAATTATAAACTTTGCCTACCCAAACTACGTTTGCCTAAACCAATCGGCGCATCATGATACTACCCAATCAAACACTCGTATTTGCTTCAAAATAACCAACGACAATAAATCAAAACAATATTCATTCTTTATCAATTACTACCATCCAACCCCACATTCCATTTTTTATACCAAATTCCAACGATTCAAGACAGTCATCTCAACAATCCACAACCATCTATTCAATGAAATTGAACACCAAATTAATGTCACCAAAATTCAACCACACATCAGGCAAATCAAACACGTATAGTAAAGTAAAATTAGAAGAGATAGAGTTGGACCTTAAATTTGAAGCTTTCAAACTCAATGTTATTCGAATAAAGAGAGTCCGCACCCGGAAACCTCGAGCCGAACCTTAACACCAACAATCCAAGTCGACAAATAATGACCCGTTTATCGTCACTGTTCACCGGTTACTTTTTTTTTTTTTTCGTTGTTGCTCTTGTTCTTGTGAGGAAAGATTATTTGGTGATTCTTGTTATTGTGGAGAAAATGATGATAAAAAAATGAGCCTCTTTTCCTCTTAGAATTTTTCTTTTATAATGGACATGAATTTGTTATGATGTGGGAATTTTGATGGGTCCCCCACATATTCTTTCTTTGTGGACAAGAAAAAGGAGGGGGGATCATATGGGTAGTTAGGGTAGGTGGAAGCTTTTGATTGGGTAGGTTGTTAGGATAAAATAAATTAGTTAGAGGTATTTTTTTTTGTTTACTTTTGTATTTTTGTGGAATATAATTACATGGGGTTGGACACATGGTAAAGTGAACTAAAAATGAATAAAATTAGACTTCGGGAGGGACAAAATTAGGTGTCTACAAAAAGCATTCAGCTTTTGTACATTGAATGTGTAAAAAAAGCTTTTACACTATCAGATCCTCTAAAAGATAACTACAAGTAACCACACGTCATAAAAGGATAACTATATATCAAATGACATAACCATCTATAAAAAGTGGGACTTCTAACATGACGAATAAGGGAGGTTATCTACTACAACGTGATTAAGCAAACACACTATATATTAGTCCTTCATTCTAAGTTTGCAGCAACAGTAAAAACAGTAGCGGAGACAGGATTTTCACCACCGATGATAGTTTAAAAAGTCAACCTCTCACACACACATAGTATTCTTACCATGCTCATAGACAAAGCCATCAAAACTTGAACAACCAGGCCCACCATTGAGCCAAAGAACAACTGGATCCTTTGATGGATTTCTTTCAGATTCAACAAAGTAATAATACATTTTCTTGCCATGACTTTCATCTATATTAACATACCTGACAACCCATTTCAAGAAAATATTGATAAAAATACAAAAAAGTAATACGAAGTTTCAATTTTTTTCTCAAAAAAAAAAACACAAAATAATAATAATACTACAAACCCAGCATAATGCTTTGACTGAAAAGTGCCATTGAATCCAGGAAGTTCAGTTACCAGTGCACTTTGAGGTGCCCCTTCTGTTACCAAAAACACAAATACCAAGAAACTAATTAACACTATATTATAATGTAAAAATATGTTTTTTCTTGCCATGTTTGGTAAATCAAGATTCTTATTAAAATACTCTGTTATTTAATCATTATTAGTATTTATTAGCTCATTTCAAAATAAAATAGTACATAAATAAGTAAATTTTTATTCAAAAATAATTTTAACTTAAATTCATTTTAAACATAATAACATGCTTTTACTGTCACAAAAAATCTCATGATATAAGAAATTTATAAAATATTACTTTATCCGTTTAAAAAAGAATAATTTATTTTGACTTAACACAGAATTTAAAAAAAATAAAGAAAACTTTTAAATCTTTTGATGTTAAAATTAAAGATATGTCAAATGTACTAAAATGTCCTTCAATCTTGTGGTCTTAAACATGCCACATGAAAAGTTAAAATTTAAAAGCTACTAAAAAAAAAGAAAGTTGGTAATTCTTTTTTAAACGGAGGAAGTACTGCCTATTTGTTATATATTATGTTTATTAAATATTGTCACGTGAATCGTACTTGATGCTATATTTATTTGCGGTATAAAAGCACTTAAAAGCTCCGACGTACGATCTCTTTTTTTCTTTTTCTTTTTTTGTTAAAGCAAAAAACTCATTTTGCTTTATAAATTAATTCAAAGTTGGGTGACTATATATACCATATCGATGTATTTCTTATTATTTTTGTAACAATTCCACTAATCAAATTTATCGAAAGTAGTTATGTCATGTATAATTCATTATTGTCAACTTGGTTAGGTCATTTTTTATGTGTCCAAAAAGATACTATGTCATAATTTCTTGGGTAGTCAAATAAATTGATAAATTATTGACTTGCTAAAATAATTATTGAATTGAAATGAGCTAGAAAAATGGATCATAATTCAATCCATTTAATTATTACGAAATTTTACATGTAACGATCCTTCCGGTCGTTTGTACATTTTTCTCATCTTCTCTATTTTAGCACTCTATGTAGTTGGTGTGCGTAAATTATGACTCATGGAATAAGTAGTCTCAATGCTTGAGGTGTTTGAAAGTTTTGGTTATTTTAAATAATTTTTTAATTAGTAAATATTAAAGGAATGTTGTTGCTTATGCTTCGAGGCAATTGAAGCCCAATGAGAAGAATTATCCCACTCATGATTTGGAGTTGGCTGCGGTAGTTCTTGCTCTTAAGATAAGGAGGCATTACCTGTATGGGGCTCGTTGTGAAGTGTTCACTGATCACCGCAGTTTACAGTATGTGTTCACGCAGAGAGATTTGAATTTGAGACAACGTAGATGGATGGAATTGCTTAAAGATTATGATATCACCATTCTCTACCATCCGGGAAAGGCTAATGTAGTCGCTGATGCATTGAGCAGAAAGTCAGAAAGTATGGGTAGTTTGGCTTATTTGAATGTTAGCAGGCGTCCGTTGGCTAAAGAGATTCAGACTTTGACTAACAAGTTGGTTCGACTGGAGGTAACTGAGAGAGGATGGATTCTAGCCAGCATTAAGACAAGGTCTACATTTCTTGATGAAATCAAGGCTAAACAATTTGAGGATGCTAGGTTGAGCAAAATTCGTGATAGGGTTTTTGCAGGGTGAGGCCAAAGAGGCCCTTCTTGATGGCGATGGTGTGTTGCGGATTAAGGGGTGAGTTTGTGTCACGCCCCAAAATCCCATCGGGCCGGACTGCCACCCGAAGCCGAGAAGGCCCGGGAGAACCCGTTCAAATACCTGTACTTTCCCTTACATTCACCAAAAATTTGGGCAGCACTTCGTTACATACAGAAGGGTCTAATTCCCTGTATCAGCACAACACGCACAAATATATATATATAATATAATACTTGGCCGTCGGGGCCACCACATATACAAATATAACATCACTATATAAACTCCCATGACTTGACCCTTCCTTATGTCTACAAAGCCTCTAGGATATACATGAAATAACTAGGGTCGGGACAAACCCCCGCCCACACATGACTCCTGTACAATAACAAAACATAAGGAACCGACTCGGAAAGCTCCGAAGCAAACTGGAGCTCACCAACAATAGCTGTATGATCCGGCTCCTATCTATGCTGCGAATGACCTGAAGCACCTGTGCCTGCAGCATGAAATGCAGGTCCCCCGTGAGGGACGTCAGTACGAAATATGTACTGAGTATGTAAAGCTGTAAATAATCATATGTAATATAGGGGATCAGGAAAATCAGACACAAGTGAATAAATCATAATAGAAGTGAACCACACTTCATAAACACTTTTAGGATCATGTACATTATCATTAATCTGAATTGGGTTCGTGAATCCGAACACATTTGTGGAACGGTATACATTCGTTCATTTCATTCTTTACAATTATCATTCGCCATTACCTCCTCCTCCCGAACCTCCAACCACCTAACAATAATCAATATTGTACCGTACCGTGACCATTAGGCTGCCTCCAGTACATATCAATTGGGATCGACCCATGCTAGGCTTATGCCCCTGGGATACCACCCATAAACACATAAATAGGGATCGACCCATGCTAGGCTTATGCCCCTGGGATACCACCCACACGTATATCAAGTAACACACATAAGAGATCTTTCCAACAACTTAGTTCAAAAGCTTTTGAGATTATTACATTAGTGTTCATGCCAATATAGTACCTTTGGAACAATGATACATCAATAGGAATCAAGTAATAGACCTTCTATACAATAATGATGTTATAAAGACTCATTGGTACATCAACAATGTGTTTCAGAATCATCAATATCACAACAATGAAATAGGAGCCTTTTGGTATATCAATGAAACATTTTTACACTTTATAGAATGGAAACAACTTCGTTGGTAATGTAGAACAATACATGTTTTTGGACAACCTTGGAATCTTACTTGATGGAACATTGGTGTTTTCATGCCAAAGAACATTGTTAGAGTATGCTTTACATACCTCGTTGTAGATTCGGATACCAATTCAATACAACTTTCCGCCTTTACAAATCACTTATCTACAATGAAATATTTGGCATCTAGTATTAGCAACCCAACACCACAATTCTCTTCCATAATTCCATACAACCACTATTTGCAAAACATTCCAAAAATCAACTTGAACAATAGGTTTATGTGTATATATATATATATACGATCATCATTTCAATACCACATCATCCCTTCACAATTCAACATAATCCAACATCATTTCCCAATCATCTTTCAACAACAATCAAATAGCATACTTCTTATGCTCACATGCATATATATATATATATATATATATATATATATATACATATTCATATAAATAACACCAACATAATTTACATTCTTACCATAAAATGGCCCTTTTGATTTCGAAGTCCTGTTGGAACAAATAAGGGATGCTTCTCGAAGCCCTCGAGACGATGAACACAACTACGGAATCAATTTGGACTTTCCACGGTTGAATCACAAGATAATTGGAGTTGAAATTAGGCTAGGGTTTCCTTATTCTCAATAATATGATGATAATTGATGGATATAAGACCAATTATATTTATATAATGACCAATTTTCGTCCAAGAGATGATGGAAAATGACCATATTGCCCTTAAAAATTTAAGTAAATCCGAATCTATCCATGGTGGACTGTTTTGACAGGCTAAAGTAAATCGGCCATAACTCTTTGCTCCGATATTGGATTTGGGTGAAATTGGTATATTTGGATAGATAATTCAAAGGGCTTTCATTTCATATAAAGTAGGCCACCCAGTTCATCCTTTACAAGGAGTTATGATCGTTTGAAGTTGACTCTAAAAAACTGTTTTGAGAGGCTGAAGTAAAACGAGTATAACTCCTTACTCAGATGTTGGATTTGGATGAAACCAATTGCATTGGAAAGAAGACTCAAAGATCTTTCTTTTGATAGGTCGCAGACCTCCCAGTTCATTATATTGAGAGAGTTACGATCGTTCAAAGTCGACCCAAAAAACTGGCAGGCCTCAGTAGTTTGAATTTCCTGCACATTTACTGTTCACAATTATCCCGGCCGCCGTTTTATAGTTTCGAACGTGGTCGATTATATCCGAAACTTATCCGTTTTTGGAAATCTTTATATCGTTGGAAAGCTTATTCAATAAACTTCGTATGAAAACATCGACGGGCAAATTCCGATATAAATACAGTCGATTCCTATACACATATAATCAAACTATACACTTGAAACCATCTCAAAATAATCAATACTCGTACTTAAACTCATATATACCTTAGGATCAATACTTATACTCCAACACATATAACCATGGCTAATGTACGTAATTAAGTATGGGGTGTTACAGTTTGTGTACCTCGTGTTGATGACTTGATTCCTACTATTCTAGCTGAGGCTCATTGCTCGAAATATTCTATACATCCTGGTGCAACCAAGATGTACCGCGATTTGAGGCAACATTACTGGTGGGGTTGGATGAAGCATGACATAGTTGATTTTGTTGCTAAATGCCAGAGTTGCCAACAGATAAAGTATGAGCATCAGAAGTCTGGTGGTGCCTTTCAGAGGATGCCCATTCCTGAATGGAAATGGGAGAGGATAACTATGGATTTTGTTGTTGGTCTTCCCAAGACTTTGGGGAAGTATGATTCTATATGGGTTATTGTGGATAGGTTGACGAAGTCTGCACATTTTATTCTAGTTCAGGTGACTTATAATGCAGAAAAGTTGGCCAAGATTTATCTTAAGGAGATTGTTCGGTTGCATGGGGTCCCACTTTCTATTATCTCGGATAGGGGTACTCAATTTACCTCGACCTTTTGAAAGAAGTTGCATGAGGAGTTGGGCACAAGGTTGGACCTTAGTACAACTTTTCACCCTCAAACCGATGGGCAGTCTGAGCGAACGATTCAGGTGTTGGAGGATATGCTCCGTGCATGTGTGATGGACTTTGGAGGTCATTGGGATCAGTTTGTACCTTTGGTAGAGTTTGCATAGAATAACAGTTATCATTCGAGTATAGGTATGGCGCCCTTTGGGGCTTTGTATGGGAGGAGGTGTAGATCTCCCATTGGCGGGTTTGATGCGTTTGAGGTGAGACCATGGGGTACTGATCTGTTGAGGGACTCGTTAGAGAAAGTCAGGTTCATTCAGGAGAAACTTATAGCAGCTCAAATCAGGCACAAGGAGTATGCAGATCGGAAAGTTAGAGATATGCACTTTATGGAGGGTGAGCAAGTATTGCTCAAGGTGTCACCTATGAAAGGTGTCATGCGTTTTGGGAAGCGAGGTAAGCTCAGTCCTAGATATATTGGACCATTTGAGATTCTTCAGCGTGTGGGGCCGGTGGCCTATAGGTTAGCTTTGCCTCCGAGTTTGTCGGGAGTTCACCCTGTGTTTCATGTGTCTATGTTAAAGAAGTTTCATGGTGATGGTAACTACATAATTCGTTGGGATTCGGTCTTGCTAGATGAAAACCTCTCTTATGAAGAGAAACCTGTTGTTATTCTTGATAGAGATGTCCGTAAGTTGAGGACAAAAGAGATTGCATCTGTGAAGGTCCAGTGGAAGAATCGTCCTGTTGAGGAGGCCACTTGGGAGATCGAGGCAAACATGCGTAGCAAGTATCCAAATCTTTTTGCTGATTTAGGTAATTCCTTGTTTTCCCTTCTTTTCTTTTCTTTGCCCGTTCGGGGACGAACGGTTGTTTAATTGGTATCTGATGTAACGACCCTCCTGGTCGTTTGTGCATTTTCCTCATCTTCTCTATTTTAGCACTCTATGTAGTTGGTGTGCGTAAATTATGACTCATGGAATAAGTAGTCTCAATGCTTGAGGTGTTTGAAAGTTTTGGTTATTTTAAATAATTTGTTAATTAGTAAATATTAATGGATCGAAATTTTAATTTACTTATTTATGTGGTCAATATAAGAATAAATTTTAGTGAAAGGATTTATCATATATTAATAATAATAGCATGAGATAGTGAGGGTAAAGAGAACAGAACCGTGCGCCGTTATTTCCCCCCCTTTTCTTTTCACGGCTGTGGAGGTATCTTCATCAGGTTAGCACAACATTTTTTTCTTTGTCAATTATTTACGTAGTTATGTGAAGTGAATAGGCAGGTGAGTGATGTTGAACAGTAGTCAACTGTAAAGGATTTCTATTCGTTGTTATATTATTACAATTAGGTTGAATTGATTTAATTAAAGTTAGTTATAATAATAACTTAATTGTTTCCTATGAGGCTATGACGTTCAGAATTGTTGGCTAAAGTAAGCCTTAATGATAAAGGGGTACTTTGTTGCATTGTTACAGTGCAATTAACGTGTAGTGCTAATATTGAATTTTCTTCTTGGTTTAGTTTGTGGTTTTAGAAAGTTATCAAGTGGCTATTGATTATAATATAATATTTACATCTTAGGGTAGAATTTTTAGATTACGAATTTATAAAATGAGTTTCTTTAAATTAGTAATCTTATGGGATTATATATTTGAACAGATTTGAACCATTCAGAATCTTTACGAAAGGGCAAGGCCCTTGCAAGATAGCTTGTATTCGGATCCTTTGGTTGAGGTAGGTTACGGTTTAATTGGAGTTTAGACTCGACTTAATTGTGTGTATGCTCCTAAATTGGATACTTGTGGATTGGTATTCGTACATGTTTGAAATTGTTGAAGTGTGGATTGTTGATTCGTATATAAATGTTTATTGAAAATTGACTTGATGGAATTGTCTTTTGACTTTAAGTGTACTTGTAAACTTGGTACATTGTGTTGTACGCTGTGAGGTTGTGTAAATTGATATTAGTAATACTTGTTTATACTTATGTTGAATCGGGTACCGCGCCGGTACGTTTATATTTATGTTGGATCGGGTACCACGCCGGTACGTTTACATTTTTGTTGGATCGGGTACCACGCCGGTACGTTTATATTTATGTTGGATCGGGTGTTACGCCGGTACGGTACATGAACAGAGACTGTTCCCTGCAGGTCATGACTATTTGGGCAAAAATAAGTCCCATAGCATGTGTGTACATACTTATGTTGATTTTGTGGATGTTTACCATATGATTGATACTCTTGCTAGTTATGTGGTTTGTTTGTGAGCACTGTTGACCTGTTATTGCTGTGTTGTTGGCCCAATGAGAATTTGTTATTTGATGATGCCTGTCTACTTGTTTGTCTAAATTATGTTGTGTACATCCTATTAAGTTGGGTTGGCCTATGATGCCTACCAGTACATAGTGGTTTGTAGTGATACTACCCTGTACTCTTCTTTTGTTGAGTGCAGAAAGTGTTCCAGAGGCTCAGACACGACCTCACCTCTAGAGTTGATAGCAGATCTGGATCCGAAGGGTGAGCACTCCATCTTTAGGCTGCCACGGGTCATCTTAATTGTTATTGTCCATCTTTCGGGCAATGAAACACTCCGAATTTACTTTATTTGGGAATCTCTTTGGACATGATTTTATTAGTAGTTCTTGTACGATGACTTTCGGATCTTGGGTATTTTAATAAGTATTTTATTTGACTTACGTATTAATAATGATTAATCCTTAACTATTATTATTATGTTGATTTTATGATATAATTATCTTAACATCGACTAAGTGATTGGGTAAATGTTCGATTTAGATGGTTCTCCCACAGGAAGATTAGAGTGGGTTCCACTCATGGCCCTTTGGATCGTGACACTTTCTTTCTTTGTTTTTTTTTTAAAATATGTACTTAATAAATTTTATCATGACTATATTATTAACAAATAAAAAAATATTTTTCATGGATCTATTTGGACTTCAATATCAACTCAATTTTTAATGAGCCAAAGTGAATTGAGCTGAGCTAATAAATGATGATTTAATGAACAATTCAAACTTAAACGAATCATATTTTCATGATCTAATCTATTAATTAATCAGAATAACAAATCTTATCAATCCACTTTATCTAATTTTTTTATTAATAATTACATAAATTATGTGTCATTTATAACAATAATATAGTACTACTTACCAGGGTTTTTGGAGCCTAAAATAATTATTTCATTTGATACCTTGATATCAAGGGACTCAACGGAAGAAAAAGAGTGAGCTCAAAATATCAATCTTATTAGGTGAGGGACTTTTTTTTTCTCCATCAAGTGTTCGATATCCATATTGAAGCTCGATTAATTTGAATCGCATCGCAATCCGGTGTTTGATAAAGCTTGACTAGTTCAAATCGCGTTGGAATCCGGTGTCCGATATCCATATTAAAGCTCGACTAATTCGAATCGCATCGAATGTCCGACTATGGGGAATAAAGCGCTCTCTACCAAAGCCGACTTCATATTACCAGGACTCGGATCCATGACCTTTAGTTTAAAATGAAAAAATACTTATCACTTCGCCACAATCTTCAGTGATAGGTGGGAGAATTATTCAGCCTTTGCTATTTAGTGAGACTCATTCCGATCAAGCAATAATTCAATTGCTCAATATTAATACTGTACAAACAAATCGTCGGTGCTAACGGAAAAAAACAAAATATCTCCGAAAGCAGTAATTTACGTGAACTCAATAATAGTTTCAATGTAAATCACTATAATTTTACATGTAGAAATTCACAAAAATTATATAATGAAATATTACATATAACTCAATAATATGAGTGGTAGTCTCTCGTGAAAAACATGTATATGAATGAGGTTGATGAATCTTAGTATTAATTGACTTGGTCCCAAAAAGAAGATGATGTGTAGATGCCATGCCACAAATTGGGACATCCAATAGCTTAGAGTTCTTTAATACTTCCTCCGTCTCAAATTGAGATGGCACAGCTATTCATAAAATAATGATCGATAATGTAACTTTACCATTTTTTCCCTGTTAATTGTGTCATTCTGTTAGTTCCAATATTGATGGAGTTATTATATGACTGATAACAAAACACTTTTTGCATGGATAATTAGGATTACCAAAATCTTTGCAACATTTTTCTAGATTTGATAATTCAATGCTTAGTAACAAGGAGCAATCAATTACTAAGGGTATAATGGGGAAAAAAAATTTCTTGTCTTGATTAATGAAAAAAGACAAGTAAAATCAGAAATCAAATTTGGTACGGATAATTTACCTGATACGTTGGTATTTATGTCGTTAGATTTTTATAATGTTTGACTGTGATATAAGCTTGTATTTAAACTTGCCACAAATTAACAAAAATGAAAAGATCGTCATTTTTACGCATAAGATCAAGTGATCTCATATCATTTCCTCGTTATATTTTGGGTCTAATTCAATTAAGTTACGTAAATTGCATTTATGTTATGCTTGTTTTATGGTATCAAAGCAGTAAAAAGCCCCTTTTTTGTGAAGCAAAAGCTCATTTTGCTGTGAATATTATGAGTAGTAACTTTTATTCAAACTTTGCAGGTAATTATAACATATCCAACTCCACAACAATCCACCAATTCATGAATATTATAAAGGGGTGACTGTACATACCACATCAATAAATTTCTTTTTATTTACTCCGTTTCAATTTATTTGTCTAATTTAGACTTGACACGGAGCTTGGATACTGGAGAGAGATTGATATGAGCATGCCTCAACAGTCAGAAGATACAATATATATATATATATGTCTTCAATTACATGGTAAAAATCCAATATCCTTCTCCCTTATTTTCTCGTTTATAAAATTCTCCTGCTAAATCTCTGAAATAATTGGACTTAATTCAGTCTTCATTACTCATATTATCATATGTTCTTGCCCTCTAGCCAGCGGCTGTAGAACGCCAATGCCTCTCGTGGTTTGTACTCTGGCACGGAGTGTCCAGCTCCCTGAAGATTTCGGAAATCAATCAATCAAATCAAAGAAAAATGAAAAATTTCTTGATTTGTCCATCTTTTTGATATATGTACTATATATATATCAGGTATTGCATTCTCCGGATAATTTAAGTCGAAGCAATTGGACGTCCAACTCGGCTATATGACATGACCGATCATTAGATCCACTTTTGTCACATATTCCATCCATCACAAGATAAATATCATATTCATGGAACATGATTCACTTTCAAGATGTTTTGGTGGTGAAATAGTAGACATGCGAGACTCAAAATATCTTGCTAAAGAGCGTGGACTATGAACATACCTTAATAGTCAGAAAAACGAGGTTGTTGGCATAACCTTGTATGTAACTGCACAAAAGATGTCGGCGTTTGAAATGGATTTTACAGAATTGCAACAGTACGAGAGAGGTTGAAAATGAATATGACTTATAAGATGAAAGACACGCAGACATACCCTGCAACTTGGCCATTCACATACCAAGGCCTCCATTCATCCACAATCGGATATCCAAGTGATCTTGTCCAGGTTTCTGAACCGGTGTACGGTACACACATATCGTGATCCCCACTGCAAGAAACAAGAAAATGAACATAATCATTCAGATTATATCATCAAAAGGGACCTCGGATAATTTCACGTGATCTTGTACCTGGTCGGTCACTAACAACATTTACCTTAGGCAGACTACAACATGAATATAGTGGAAGAACATGTTATAGTAATGGTTGAGAATTCGTTTGATAGAGAAAGCACTACATCAAAACTCAAATCTTGTAATGACATTGGTTTCTTGAAAGCCATAAGACTAGTTTATAGAAAATCATGTCAAACATTTTAAGACATCAGAAAAATGGAAAGAGATGTCCTATAAGTTGGGACTTGGAACGTAGGAATAACTGTTACAAATCTAGTAGATGTGCATATGTAGGCACTCGTGTTTTCTTTGACGATTTGTAGACCATTTGCTAGTCATTGACTAGTCTTTACATTTACATAGCACATTTAAATTGGAGAGAAAGAAACCATAGATGATATCAGATTTGTATCATCTGAAATGAGGGATCGTCAGTAATTCAGAAGGACAGAAAAATGCATAGAGAATTTAGAAACGTTGTAATCAATTGGACCTGTATATGATTGCCCGGTATCCCCGAGTTGTGAGGTTTTTATGATACTTTATCATGCTTCCAGAATCATGACTTAGAATTATTTTGCCTGTGCATAGCTCCCAGGGACCTGTGGCGGTTGTCTGTTGTACCATAACATTGAACCGTGAATCACCAACTCTAATTTTTTATGAATAAAGGTAAATCACCACTTTTAAAGCTAGTACAAGATGAGAAAATTCTATCTTACTTGTTCAGCATGAATTGCTTTACGAACATCTTCATTGTTTAGCCAAGCAGTAGCAACACGATCATCCTGCATATTTCATCTTAGGTTATGCTGACTATTAAAAGTAAACCAGTTATAGATACGGAACTTACTTCATTAAAGAGGTCACTATAGGATAAAGCAAGGGTTCTAAAACAAGCAAGTCCTTGCAAAACTTAAGAATTCAAGTCATTCAAGATTAACAGGATGGTTAATTGTCCCGAGCTTAAAGCGTTTTCTTGCTCACGCTTTTTATTGACAAGATACAAGAAAAAACAAAACAGCTTGAACAAGTAAAGGCCAATAAAGCTCTACTTCCCCACTCATCAATTGATTGAGAACCACTTTTATTGCAGCAAATATGCATAAGAAAGCTTATTGACACCCATATAACGTTAGCTGAGTATAAAGGAAACTATCAGAAGACAGATGACCCTTTGGCAAATAGGGTCGCTGCGACTTTTTTAGCTGTGACATCACAATTTTTTAAATTAAGTTATCCTCCATATAGAATGGTGTTGAATCTTTGGATAGGAGAGTATTAGTTGTCTAGGAGAGATAGAATTTCAAAATTAGGAAGACAACAGTTAGACAATAGAGAAACTGGATAAGTATACTTTAAGAGATAAACAAGTACTCGTAACTTTCATGGAAACCAAAAGAGGAAGCATAGCTAGAGCAATGGATTTGTTTTGATATGTAATAAGTTAAGTTGGGAATTCAATGGAGAACAGTCAGAGAACAAACAAAAAGGAACAAAAAAATCAAGAGTGACTTACAGTGCAAGGGACTTCTAAACCGTTGAGAATCTCCGGCCAAGTTGGAACACGTCCCTCTCTTACTGGAGCTTTAAAAGGCCATGCACGGCCAAACATTCTTTTTCTGACAGGAAGATGCCTTTCTGTTTCACCTAGTTTACGAAAGCTTATTGGCAGTTTTGAGTTACCAGTGGTAATTACACTAGGTTCTTTGCTGTGGTAACATGGTTCTAGAGTGTCGTACAAGTTTAGATCTTTAACTGCCTGCAATAGGCGAAAAGGTGAATTTGGATCAATAAAGCAGATCAATGAATTGCTGTCTCAACAAAATAACACCTTACCAGATCAACTTCAGAAAGCTTGTCTGAACAGTTACTGCTCATTGGTTCGTAGAAATTTCCATGGCATGCAACAGTAACTTCCTGAGCATGTAAAAGAATAATCAGGGCCCAGTTGCTAATCGACAAAGAGGCAATGATTATGTGTTTGCTGATATATTGGAGCGGTAGATGTATAAACATAGCAAAACATTTGTTTTGTAACGTCTATTTTGGAGGATTAAAACTGATCACTATCTTTTGGCAATTTCGTCTATGTTTGATAAACCTTCTCATATATACCTGAAGCTAGTAAGCCTCCAATATGTGTTATGTATGCTACAATGATTTGAAACATGTCCTAATTTAAAGCATTACAGGCTTCAAAGCATCATGTTTTGCCAGCTATGACTTCCAGAATCTAAAAAAGTTCAGAAGTCAAATGACTCGAGCACTAAAAAATTAAACAAGAAGAAGCAAATACCTCGTACAATTTATCTGAAATGAGGCCCATACCATGTTGAAATGGAACAAGAGCATTACCATCTATTTTGTCATCTGTCACGCCATTTCCCACCATGTAACCCTGTACAATAGAACGTAAAGAGTTTACAGCCCAGACAACTAGTTAACAGGTGAAAATCTTGAAATGTATATACCTTAAAGTTGATAGCGGGCGTTACTCCAGCATCAATGCCTATAAGAATAAGCAGCAGAAGGTTAGTTTGTTTAGCCCCCAGCGCACCACCAACCAATACATGTTCATTGAAGATCTAGATTACCTTTTGCTACTTCGTAAGACAGAGTTGGCACATATATTCCAGCATAAGACTCTCCAGCTATGTAAAATGGGTTCGTGAGGAACTCCGGGTAGATCTCAAACCACTACAGAGAGCATCATTTAGCAGAACCATGAAGGAGTTATAAGGACATAGAAATTAATGAATTTTATTATCTGGAACAACTATCAAACTTAGAACTCCGCCTGTGTGAGCTGCTCAGATTGCTAGTGTATAACAAGCAAATTTGACTATCGAATTGAGTTTATATTTTGTTACCTTGAGGAGAAACGAGTGGCTATCGGATGCAGTCTTTAAGTCTCCTGTCACATAGTCGGATTCATTTCCCGAGTAAGATAATCCAACACCAACAGGAGAATCCAGATATATTACACTGGAAACCTGGAAGAATCAAATGCTGTCGTTATATTCATAATTCCTGATGAAATGCAAGCATATGATCAAGTAGAATCAACACAAATAATAACCTTGGACCAACTGTATGGATTGTTATGCAGAGACGGCAGGCTACCGCTTGGCTTTCCCAACTCAAAATTAAAAGGTCCTGCAATGAAAAGAAATATCCTTCCTTATTATTAAAAAACAAAGAAATATGTCAAAGAAATCCTTTGGTTATGATGAATAAGAATTAGCAACTGCATCTCTACGGACTACACTTCCAACTAACATCTCTTACTCGAGCTGGTTAAAAGAACTTTCAAATCTGTCGAGGAAGAAATCAACATTTTTATGTCAACGGCAGAGACTGTCAAATCAAAAACACAGTTTTGGTTGACCTATTACCTGTGTACAAGACCTAAAAAAAGCTTTAACACTATCAGATCCTATAAAATATAACTACAAGTAACCACACGTCCATAAAAGGATAACTATATATCAAATGACATAACCATCAATAAAAAGTGGGACTTCTAACATGACGAATAAGGGAGGTTATCTACTACAACGTGATTAAACAAACGCACTATATATTAGTCCCTCATTCTAAGTTTGCAGCAACAGCAAAAACAGTAGCGGAGACAGGATTATCACCACCAATGGTAGTTTAAAAAGTCAACCTCTCTCACACACACACATAGTATTCTTACCATGCTCATAGACAAAGCCATCAAAGCTTGAACAACCAGGCCCACCATTAAACCAAAGAACAACTGGATCCTTTGATGGATTTCTTTCAGATTCAACAAAGTAGTAATACATTTTCTTGCCATGACTTTCATCTGTATTAACATACCTGACAACCCATTTCAAGAAAATATTGATAAAAATACAAAAAAGTAATACAAAGTTTCATTTTTTTTTCTCAAAAAAACAAACACAAAATAATAATAACAACAATACAAACCCAGCATAATGCTTTGACTGAAAAGTGCCATTGAATCCAGGAAGTTCAGTTACCAGTGCACTTTGAGGTGCCCCTTCTGTTACCAAAAACACAAATACCAAGAAACTAATTAACACTATATTATAATGTAAAAATATGTTTTTTCTTGCCATGTTTGGTAAATCAAGATTCTTATGATGCTCTTATTAAAATAACAAATCTTATCTCTCTACTTTTTTTTGTTAGAGTTCAAATTGGAGAAAAATAACCAAACCATCTCATGAACGCTGTAGGACCAGCATGATGGGAGCCAAAAGGCAAAAAGAAAACAGAATTAATCACTTCACCAACCACTCTATCTAATATAGTACTACTAATAACCAAACTCATTTTGCTTTATAAATTAATTCAAAGTTGGGTGACTGTATATACCATATCGATGTATTTCTTATTATTTTTGTAACAATTCCACTAATCAAATTTATCGAAAGTAGTTATGTCATGTATAATTCATTATTGTCAACTTGGTTAGGTCATTTTTTATGTGTCCAAAAAGATACTATGTCATAATTTCTTGGGTAGTCAAATAAATTGATAAATTATTGACTTGCTAAAATAATTATTGAATTGAAATGAGCTAGAATAACGGATCATAATTCAATTCATTTAATTATTACGAAATTTTACATGTAACGACCCTTCCGGTCTTTTGTACATTTTTCTCGTCTTCTCTATTTTAGCACTCTATGTAGTTGGTGTGCGTAAATTATGACTCATGAAATAAGTAGTCTCAATGCTTGAGGTGTTTGAAAGTTTTGGTTATTTTAAATAATTTGTTAATTAGTAAATATTAAAGGAATGTTATTGCTTATGCTTCGAGGCAATTGAAGCTCAATGAGAAGAATTATCCCACTCATGATTTGGAGTTGGCTGCGGTAGTTCTTGCTCTTAAGATATGGAGGCATTACCTGTATGGGGCTCGTTGTGAAGTGTTCACTGATCACCGCAGTTTACAGTATGTGTTCACGCAGAGAGATTTGAATTTGAGACAACGTAGATGGATGGAATTGCTTAAAGATTATGATATCACCATTCTCTACCATCCGGGAAAGGCTAATGTAGTCGCTGATGCATTGAGAAGAAAGTATGGGTAGTTTGGCTTATTTGAATGTTAGCAGGCGTCCGTTGGCTAGAGAGATTCAGACTTTGACTAACAAGTTGGTTCGACTGGAGGTAACTGAGAGAGGATGGATTCTAGCCAGCATTGAGACAAGGTCTACATTTCTTGATCAAATCAAGGCTAAACAATTTGAGGGTGCTAGGTTGAGCAAAATTCGTGATAGGGTTTTGCACGGTGAGGCCAAAGAGGCCCTTCTTGATGGCGATGGTGTGTTGCGGATTAAGGGGCGAGTTTGTGTACCTCGTGTTGATGACTTGATTCCTACTATTCTAGCTGAGGCTCATTGCTCGAAATATTCTATACATCCTGGTGCAACCAAGATGTACCGTGATTTGAGGCAGCATTACTGGTGGGGTTGGATGAAGCATGGCATAGTTGATTTTGTTGCTAAATGCCAGAGTTGCCAGCAGATAAAGTATGAGCATCAGAAGCCTGGTGGTGCCTTTCAGAGGATGCCCATTCCTGAATGGAAATGGAAGAGGATAGCTATGGATTTTGTTGTTGGTCTTCCCAAGACTTTGGGGAAGTATGATTCTATATGGGTTATTGTGGATAGGTTGACGAAGTCTGCACATTTTATTCTAGTTCAGGTGACTTATAATGCAGAAAAGTTGGCCAAGATTTATCTTAAGGAGATTGTTCGGTTGCATGGGATCCCACTTTTTTTTATCTCGGATAGGGGTACTTAATTTACCTCGACCTTTTGGAAGAAGTTGCATGAGGAGTTGGGCACAAGGTTGGACCTTAGTACAACTTTTCACCCTCAAACCGATGGGTAGTCTGAGCGAACGATTCAGGTGTTGGAGGATATGCTCCGTGCATGTGTGATGGACTTTGGAGGTCATTGGGATCAGTTTCTACCTTTGGCCGAGTTTGCATATAATAACAGTTATCATTCGAGTATAGGTATGGCGCCGTTTGAGGCTTTGTATGGGAGGAGGTGTAGATCTCCCATTGGCTGGTTTGATGTGTTTGAGGTGAGACCATGGGGTACTGATCTGTTGAGGGACTCGTTAGAGAAAGTCAGGTTCATTCAGGAGAAACTTATAGCAACTCAAATCAGGCACAAGGAGTATGCAGATCGGAAAGTTAGAGATATGCACTTTATGAAGGGTGAGCAAGTATTGCTCAAGGTGTCACCTATGAAAGGTGTCATGCGTTTTGGGAAGCGAGGTAAGCTCAGTCCTAGATATATTGGACCATTTGAGATTCTTCAGCGTGTGGGGCCGGTGGCCTATAGGTTAGCTTTGCCTCCGAGTTTGTCGGGAGTTCACCCTGTGTTTCATGTGTCTATGTTAAAGAAGTTTCATGGTGATGGAAACTACATAATTCGTTGGGATTCGGTCTTGCTAGATGAAAACCTCTCTTATGAAGAGAAACCTGTTATTATTCTTGATAGAGATGTCCGTAAGTTGAGGACAAAGGAGATTGCATCTGTGAAGGTCCAGTGGAAGAATCGTCCTGTTGAGGAGGCCACTTGGGAGACCGAGGCAAACATGCGTAGCAAGTATCCAAATCTTTTTGCTGATTTAGGTAATTCCTTGTTTTCCCTTCTTGTCTTTTCTTTGCCCGTTCGGGGACGAACGGTTGTTTAATTGGTATCTGATGTAACGACCCTCCTGGTCGTTTGTGCATTTTCCTCATCTTCTCTATTTTAGCACCCTATGTAGTTGGTGTGCGCAAATTATGACTCATGGAATAAGTAGTCTCAATGCTTGAGGTGTTTGAAAGTTTTGGTTATTTTAAATAATTTGTTAATTAGTAAATATTAATGGGTCGAAATTTTAATTTACTTATTTATGTGGTCAATATAAGAATAAATTTTAGTGAAAGGATTTATCATATATTAATAATAATAGCATGAGATAGTGAGGGTAAAGAGAACAGAACCGTGCGCCGTTATTTTCCCCCCTTTTCTTTTCACGGCTGTGGAGGTATCTTCATCAGGTTAGCACAACATTTTTTTCTTTGTCAATTATTTACGTGGTTATGTGAAGTGAATAGGCAGGTGAGTGATGTTGAACAGTAGTCAACTGTAAAGGATTTCTATTCGTTGTTATATTATTACAATTAGGTTGAATTGATTTAATGGTGAGAGATGTACAGGTGATTAATTAAAGTTAGTTATAATAATAACTTAATTGTTTCCTATGAGGCTATGACGTCCAGAATGGTAGGCTAAAGTAAGCCTTAATGATAAAGTGGTACTTTGTTGCATTGTTACAGTGCAATTAACGTGTAGTGCTAATATTGAATTTTCTTCTTGGTTTAGTTTGTGGTTTTAGAAAGTTATCAAGTGGCTATTGATTATAATATAATATTTACATCTTAGGGTAGAATTTTTAGATTACGAATTTATAAAATGAGTGTCTTTAAATTAGTAATCTTATGGGATTATATATTTGAACAGATTTGAACCATTCAGAACCTTTACGAAAGGGCAAGGCCCTTGCAAGATAGCTTGTATTCGGATCCTTTGGTTGAGGTAGGTTACGGTTTAATTGAAGTTTAGACTCGACTTAATTGTGTGTATGCTCCTAAATTGGATACTTGTGGATTGGTATTCGTACATGTTTGAAATTGTTGAAGTGTGGATTGTTGATTCGTATATAAATGTTTATTGAAAATTGACTTGATGGAATTGTCTTTTGACTTTAAGTGTACTTGTAAACTTGGTACATTGTGTTGTACGCTGTGAGGTTGTGTAAATTGATATTAGTAATACTTGTTTATACTTATGTTGGATCGGGTACCACGCCAGTACGTTTATATTTATGTTGGATCGGGTACCACGCCGGTACGTTTACATTTATGTTGGATCGGGTACCACGCCGGTACGGTACATGAACAGAGACTGTTCCCTGTAGGTCATGACTATTTGGGCAAAAATAAGTCCCATAGCATGTGTGTACATACTTATGTTGATTCTGTGGATGTTTACCATATGATTGATACTCTTGCTAGTTATGTGGTTTGTTTGTGAGCATTGTTGACATGTTATTGTTGTGTTGTTGGTCCAATGAGAATTTGTTATTTGATGATGCCTGTCTACTTGTTTGTCTAAATTATGTTGTGTACATCTTATTAAGTTGAGTTGGCCTATGATGCCTACCAGTACATAGTGGTTTGTATTGATACTACCCTGTACTCTTCTTTTGTTGAGTGCATAAAGTGTCCAGAGGCTCAGACACGACCTCACCTCTAGAGTTGATAGCAGATCTTGATTTGAAGGGTGAGCACTCCATCTTCAGGCTGCCACGGGTCATCTTAATTGTTATTGTCCATCTTTCGGGCAATGAAACACTCCGAATTTACTTTATTTGGGAATCTCTTTGGACATGATTTTATTAGTAGTTCTTGTACGATGACTTTCGAATCTTGGGTATTTTAATAAGTATTTTATTTGACTTCCGTATTAATAATGATTAATCCTGAACTATTATTATTATGTTGATTTTATGATATAATTATCTTAACATCGACTAAGTGATTGGGTAAATGTTCGATTTAGATGGTTCTCCCACAGGAAGATTAGAGTGGGCGCCACTCACGGCCCTCTGGGTCGTGACACTTTCTTTCTTTGTTTTTTTTTTTTAAATCTGTACTTAATAAATTTTATCATGACTATATTATTAACAAATAAAAAAATATTTTTCATGGATCTGTTTGGACTTCAATATCAACTCAATTTTTAATGAGCCGAAGTGAATTGAGCTAAGCTAATAAATGATGATTTAATGAACAATTCAAACTTAAACGAATCATATTTTCATGATCTAATCTTTTAATTAATCAGAATAACAAATCTTATCTCTACTTTTTCTCTTAGAGTTCAAAATTGGAGAAAAGTGCTGTAGGGCCAGCATGATGGGAGCCAAAAGGCAAAAAGAAAACAGAATTAATCACTTCACCAACCACTCTATCTAATCAATCCACTTTAGCTAATTTTTTTATTAATAATTACATAAATTATATTCTATTTATAACAATAATATAGTACTACTTACCAGGGTTTTTGGAGCCTAAAATAATTACTTCATTTGATACCTTGATATCAAGGACTCAGCGGAAGAAAAAGAGTGAGCTCAAAATATCAATCTTATTAGGTGAGTTTTTTTTTTTTTTTTTTTTTCCATCAAGTGTTCGATATCCATATTGAAGTTCGACTAATTCGAATCGCATCGCAATCCGATGTTTGATAAAGCTATATAATAGGATGATCACATCATCTAATGTAATTCACTTGAGATTTGATGAACATATTGTTATTGTTATTTGTCGTTATTCGACTTGGCATAATCTAATAAAAAAAGGAAATTATTAAAATCTAGAGCATCAACTATTTCCTGATACTTATCCTTCCATTCAAAAAAATAAAATAAAAAAGAGAAGATATTTATGTCTTTATTTTATCCAATTTTAAAAAATGTATTCTTATTTTTAAATGGATAAATAAAAATAATTCATGTTAAATAAGGATAATAAAGGTAAATTAGAGTAAATATTGTATTATATGACTTATTTTAATGTAATCATGTAGAAGTATAACCATGAATCTTATTAACTTGCTGATGAGCTCAAACTGGAGAGAAATTAATATGAGCATATATATGCATAAAATGTAACAAGATATCTTCAATTATATGGTAAAAATCTAATATCCTTCTCCCTTCATCACTCTTTTTTACAAAAAAATTCCTGTTAAAAAGAGTCATAGGGAAAAAGAGAAATCTGTCTGAAATAATTGGACATAATAATGTCTACTCAGTCTTCATTATTCATATTATCCTATGTTCTTGCCTTGTAGCCAGCGGGTGTAGAACGCGAACGCCTCTCGTGGTTTGTACTCCGGCACCGTGTGTCCAGATCCCTGAAGATTTTGTGTCGAAAAAAAGAAGAAGAAAGGGATATGAACATTACGAAAATGAAAGATATTTCTTGATATGAACATAGATAGATATACCTACCATAATAGTCAGAAAAGTGAGGTTGTTAGCATAACCTTGTATGTAACTGCACAAAAGATTTAGCCATGTAAATGGATTTTACAGATTGAATTGGAGCGCGTTAGAGAAGTTAAGCGCGAACAGGATTTAGAAGATGAGGCATACCCTGCAACTTGTTCATTCACATACCAAGGCCTCCATTCATCCACGATCGGATATCCAAGTGAACTTGTCCATTTTTCTGAACCAGTGTATGGCACACACATATCGTGATCCCCACTGCAAGAAACGAAAAAAGAAGAACATAATCGTTCCGATAGTTATATCAAGCATTTTAAGACGTCACAAAATGGAAAGAGTGTCATATAATTAACTGCTACAGATCTAGTCTACTAGAAGAGTATATGTAGAGACTTGTCTTCTTTTTTTTTGACGAGCGACTAGTGTACCATGCTAGCGCATTTAAATTGGAGCATGAGAAACCGCAAATGATTTCAGATTTGTGTCATAGTCAACAGAATATACATGAAATGCACAGGGACGACTAGTTTTCTTACATAACAATACACGAGTAATTCAAAAGGAGAGAGAAATGCATATCGAGAAGTTATAAAGAGACTTGGTAATCCATTGAACCTGTATATGAGTGCCCGAGATCCCCGAGCTGTGAGGTTTTTGTGATACGGAATCATGCTTCCAGAATCATGACTGAACTTTAAGTTGTTTGTGCATAGCATCCACGGACCTGTCACAGTTTTCTGTTGTACCATAGGATTGAACAGTGAATCACCAATTCTATTTTATATTTTGGAGTAAAGGCAAAATCATGATCATCTTTTAAAGCTAGTACAAGATCGATGAGAAAATTGTATCTGACTTGTTCAGCGTGAAGTGCTTTACGGACTTCTTCATTGTTTAGCCACACAGTTGCAACACGATCATCCTGCACATTTCGTATCAGATTGATTATGTGCCTGATAAAGAGAACAAAGAAAAGGAAACAAAAAAAAATCAGGAGTGACTTACTGTGCAAGCGACGTCTCCACCATTGAGAATCTCCGGCCAAGTTGGGACAAGTCCCTCTCTTACTGGAGCTTTAAAAGGCCATGCACGGCCAAACATTCTTTTTCTGACTGGAAGAGGCCTTTCTGTCTCACCTAGTTTACGAAAGCTCATTGGCAATTTTGAGTTATAGGAGGTAATTCCACTAGGTTCTTTGCTGTGGTAACACGGTTCTAGAATGTCATAAACGTTTAGATCCTTAACATCCTGCAATACGCGAAAAGGTGAAATTTGGGCCAATACAGCAGCGCAATGAATTGCTGTCACGACAACATGAATCAAGTACCCGATCAATTTTAGCTAGCTTTTCTTTACAATTCTTATCCACTGGTTTGTAGAAATTTCCATGACATGCAACGGTAACTTCCTGAGGCATGAAAAAGAATAATCAGGACCGGTTGCTGATAGACACAGAGGCAACGATTATGTTTTTGCTGATGTATTGGAGTCGTAGATGTATAAACATAGCTTAACATTTCTTTCGTAGAATCTTCTTTGGTGGATTAGAATTGATGATCACTATCTTCTGGCGATTTCATCTATGTTTGATAAACTTTCTCATATATACCTAAGCTAGTAAGCACTTGAAAGAATTAAACACGAAGAAGCAAATACCTCGTATAATTTATCTGAAATGAGGCCCATACCATGTTGAAATGGAACAAGAGCATTACCGTCTATTATTTCATCTGTCACGCCATTTCCCACCATGTAACCCTGTGCGATAGAACATAAAGAGCTAACAGCCCAGACAACTAGTTAACACGTGCAAATCTCGAAATGTATATACCTTAAAGTTGATAGCAGGCTTTACTCCAGCATCAATACCTAAAACAGAAGCAGCAGAAGGTTAATTTGTTTAGCCCACCATCAACCAATACATGTTCATTTAAGGTCCAGATTACCTTTTACTACTTCGTGAGACAGAGTTGGTATATAAATTCCAGCATAAGACTCTCCAGATATGTAAAATGGGTTCGTGAGGAACTCTGGATAGATCTCAAACCACTGGCCCGAGCATCATTTAGCAGAACCATGAATGAGTCAGGACATAGCTAGCTAAAAACTAGTAACTTTAACCATCAAACCAAGTTCATGTAATGTTACCTTGAGGAGAAACGAGTGGCTATCAGATGCAGTCTTTAAGTCTCCTGTTACATAGTCGGATTTATTTCCCGAGTAAGAAAATCCAACACCAGCAGGAGAGTCGAGATATATTACACTGGAAACCTGGAAGAATCAAATGTTGTCGTTATATTAATAATTCCTGATGAAGTCCAAACATATGATCAAGTAGAATTAACACAAATAATAACCTTGGACCAACTGTATGGATTGTTATGCAGAGAAGGCAGGCTATCATTTGTCTTTCCCAACTCAAAATTAAAAGGTCCTGCAATGTAAAGAAAATATATCTTCCTTATTATAAAAAAACAAGAAATATGAACTACATTTCCAACTAAAGGAATCAACTGTTACACGAATTGTTAACATTTTTCTTTAAAAGACACAGGCATCTTGGGTCCCTTTTTCTGGATCAAATCGTTATCTACAACTTCGCTGATAAAAAGCGCGGCCGCAAAAGTTAGAGGCGCCCTCATTGGCTTTAGCCAAAATTCGTATATGCAATGTAATTTTTTGTAAAGGGGTTTCGAATGAACCACATTCCGGCCCTAAGTAGAAGTAGAGTTGTTACCATTCTCAAAGACAAAGCCATCAAAGCCTGAACAGCCAGGTCCACCATTGAGCCAAAGAACAACTGGATCCTTTGATGGATTTCTTTCAGATTCAACAAAGTAGTAATACAATTTCTTGCCATGACTTTCATCTATGGTAACATACCTGAGAAACCATTTCAAGAAATATTCAGAAAAGTGCAAAAATCACAATAACAACCACACTAACATGCATAATTCTACCAGTGGGTTTGCGGAGAGTGGTGCATATATGCAGCCTTACCCTGTTCTGTAAGGATAGAGAGGCTGTCTCCGATAGACAAAACTCACCACCACCACAACATGGTATCTAGTGTCATCCCACAAGTGACGTCTGGGGAGGGTGGTGCATATACAGTCTTATCTCTAAGAGAGGCTGGTTATGATAGACAAAGATCTCCATAATTCAAGAAAAAATCAACTTTTTTTTTCTAATCACAAACAGAAAGGTTGAAAATGAAGAGAATAATACAAACCCTGCATAATGTTTCGACTGAAAATTGCCATTGAAGCCAGGGATTTGTGATACCAGGGCACTCTGAGGTGCCCCTTCTGTTACCAAAAACAAAAATGCCAAGAAATTAACTAACACTATATTATAGTGTAAAAAAATGTTTTCTCTTGCCATGTGTGATGATATATCAAAAATTATTTCTTTGATGTTCTCTCTAAAACAACACAAATGATGAGTTTTTATAGTCTGAGAGAATTAACTTTACCATCATATTAATAACTACTCCATCAATTTTGGCTAGACAACATTAATGCAATCTAATCCAGTCTTCAAAAACAGTTAAAAGTCAGTTTATGTAGTAAATTGACTATTATCTGATATACTTATATAGCTCAGAGTTCTTTAATACTACCTGATAAGTTGGTATTTAAGTCATTAAATTTTTGTAATGTTTGACTGTGAACGTGACAAAAAAGGTCCTTTGAACTTGCCACAAATTTCTTAGTATTTACTCCGTTTCCATTTGTTTGTCTGATTTTGACTTGGCACTGAGCTTAACAGAGTAAATAAGATAGATGAATACCGGAGAGAGATTGATATGAGCATGCATTAACAGTCATAAGATACAATATAAGTCTTCAATTACATGGTAAATATCCAATATCCTTCTCCCTTATTTTCTCTTTTATAAAATTCTCCTGCTAAGAGTCAATAGGGAAAAGAAAAATCTCTCTGAAATAATTGGACTTAATAATGTCTACTAATTCAGTCTTCATTATTCATATTATCATATGTTCTTGCCCTCTAGCCAGCGGCTGTAGAACGCCAATGCCTCTCGTGGTTTGTACTCAGGCACGGTGTGTCCAGCTCCCTGAAGATTCCGGAAATCAATCAATCAATCAAATCAAAGAAATAATAGAAAAATGAAAATATCTCTTGCTATGAACATACCTTAATAGTCATAAAAATGAGGTTGTTGGCATAACCCTGTATGTAACTGTACAAAAGATTTAAGCGTTTGAAATGGATTTTATAGAATTGCAACGGTATTAGAGAGGTGAAAAATGAATAGGACTTGGAAGATGAAGGACACGCAGACATACCCTGCAACTTGGCCATTCACATACCAAGGCCTCCATTCATCCACAATCGGATATCCAAGTGATCTTGTCCATGTTTCTGAACCGGTGTATGGTACACACATGTCGTGATCCCCACTGCAAGAAACAAAGGAAATTAATATAATTATTCCGATTATAGCATCTGTCAAAAAACATCTCGGTTGCATGTGTTCAGGCACATGGTCAATAACGACATTCATCTAGGCTGCCTACTACATGGGTTGAAAGTTAGTTTGATAGAGAAACATTACGTCAAAACTCGAACTTTGTAATGAAATTGGATTCTTGAAAGCTATAAAAGCAGTATATAGAAAACCACGTCAAACATGTTAAGACGTCACAAAATGAAAAGAGTGTCGTATAAGTTGGGATTGTAGGAGTAACTGTAACAGATCTGCTAGATGCATATGTAGGCACTCATATTTTCTTTGACGGCTTGCAGACCATTTGCTGGTCATTGAAAAGTCTTTACATTTACATAGCACATTTAAATTGGAGCCCATAGATGATATGTAAGATTTGTATCATTTGAAATGAGGGACATCCGGTAATTCAAAGGACACAAAAATGCATAAAGAGAAGTTAGAGACTTGGTAATCAACTGAACCTGTATATGAGTGCCCGATATCCCCCAGATGTGAGGTTTTTGTGATATTTTATCATGCTTCCAGAATCATGATTTAGACTTATTTTGTCTGTGCATAGCTCCCAGGGACCTGCGACAGTTGTCTGTTGTACCATAGCATTGAACCGTAAATCACCAACTCAATTTGTAAAGAATCAACGTTAAATCACCATCTTTAAAGCTAGTACGAGATGAGAAAATTGTATCTTACTCCGTCAGCGTGAATTGCTTTACGAACATCTTCATTGTTCAGCCACACAGTAGCAACACGTTCATCCTGCATATTTCATCTCAGATTATGTGACTGTCAAAATGAGACACGGAAATCTACTCCATATAAGTTATGAATTTCTCAAAGAGGGAATAAAATAAGCTTGAAATAACTAAAAATTACGGCATCAGAAAATCCAAGTTCATTCAATATTAACAGGATGATTATTTGTCCCGAGCTTACAGCCTCTTCTTGTTCACGTTGTTATTGGAAAAATAAAAAAAGTGAAACAGTTTGAACAAGAAAAGGCCAATATTCCCAATCATCAATTGATTGAGAACCACTTTTAACACAGCAAATATGCATAAAAAAAAGGTTATTGACACACATATAACACGATTCACTGAGTATAAAAGAAACTATCAGAAGACAGATTGTTAGTTTCCAGAGAGTGAAGAACATAAGATACCGATTTTACATGTTGATGAACAAGTGGAACATGAGTTTGATAAGTTTAATAGAGAGATATTGATGAAAGCAAAAACTACAGCTTTATTGCAGAATTAAAATTATTTATAGGTTACAATCCTAACTGAAAAAATAACCAACTCCTAAAGATAAAGGATAAGGATTAGAAACTAATTTTACTGCCGACTAATATTAACTTCTAACAGATAACATAAAAATTTAACTGCTGCAGCTCTTATGCATTTTTCTAACACTCCTCCTTGCTTTAAGAGCTGCAAACTCCAAGTTTTTTCCTGAGAAGTTGAAATTTGTTTCCCGGTAAAGGCTTGGTGAAGATATCAGCCAGCTGCTCCTCAGTTTTGCAATAGAGAAGAATCACATCACCAGTCTTTTGCACTTCCCTTAAGAAGAAAATCTTGATGTTGAAGTGTTTTGTTTTGGCATGAAATACAGGATTGTGAGAAATTGCAATCGCAGATTGGTTGTCCACAAATACTTCAGTTCCTTTTGCTTGATTCATATGCAAATCAGCAAATACTTTCCTCAACCACAGAGCTTGATTCGCTGCTGCTGTTGCAGCCACAAATTCTGCCTCTGCAGTGGATTGAGCCACAATATCCTGCTTCTTTGAGCACCAAGAAAATATTCCGGAGCCAAGACTAAAGCAATATCCAAATGTGCTCTTCATGTCATCCACTGATCCAGCCCAATCACTATCAGAATACCCAAGTAGTTTCAGATTTGGATTTTTCTGAAACTTGACACCATAATTAATGGTTCCTTTGATGTATCTGATTACTCTTTTTGCTGCTTTTAGATGCAGCTCACTAGCACAATGCATGAACCTCGATAAAATGCTTACAACATACAAAATATAGGGTCTTGTAGTTGTGAGATACATCAAACAACCGACTAAGCCTATGAAGTACGTTTCCTCCACTTTCTCTGCTCCATCATTCTTGCTTAGTTTCTCTTTTTGGTTCATAGGAGTACTCATCTCCTTGCAATCTTCCATGTTGAACTTCTTCAGAATTTCTTTAGCATATTTCTTCTGACAAATGAAAACTTCATTCTGTCCCTGTTTGATTTCCATTCCAAGAAAATAGGACATTAGACCAAGATCAGTCATCTCGAAGGCTTGCATCATTTCTTGCTTGAAATCTTCAATATTCTTTGTATTGCTTCCTGTAACTAGTACATCATCAACATATATAGACACAACAAGAATATTAATGCCATTATGTTTAACATAAAGTGTAGATTCTGATAGACTCTTTTCAAAGCCTAACCCAAGCAAATGATCATCTATTCGGCCATACCAGGCCCTTGGTGCCTGTTTAAGTCCGTAAAGCGCCTTCCTTAGCCTATAAACTTTCTTCTCTTTTCCTTTCGTCACAAAGCCTTCGGGTTGCTCAACATAAATTTCTTCCTGGAGAAAACCATTAAGAAATGCCGATTTGACATCCATCTGATACATTTTCCAGCCCAATTGTGCAGCAAGAGCAAGAAGTAACCTGATCGTGTCAAGCCTAGCCACTGGTGCGAATGTATCAAAGTAATCCACACCAAAAATTTGAGCATATCCCTTAACGACAAGCCTTGCTTCATGCTTGTTGACTGAACCATCAACATTTAACTTTGTTCTGAAGACCCATTTCAACCCAATTACTTTTCTGTCTTTAGGTTGATCAACAAACTCCCAAGTCATGTTCTTCTCAATCATAAACAACTCCTCTTTCATTGCAACCACCCAATTTTCATCATTCTTGGCTTCAATGTACCCAACAGGTTCACATACTGCCACATTACATCTCTGATATATATCAGTGAGTAGTCGAGTACCTTTAACCGGTGAATGATCCACCACTTCATCTTGCGATGAGAGTGATATTTGCTTTTCAGGAACTTTGGCAGGAAACTTTTCTGCTGAGTCCGAAGAGTTTAGGACAGGTTTCTTTGAGTCTTCCCAACACCATTCTTCATTCTCCATAAAATACACATCTCTACTGAAGATTATATTTTCAGTTAGCGGTTGGAAGACTTTATACGCCTTTGAAACTGCACTGTATCCAATAAAAAAAAAATCTTTGGTAAGTTCTTCTCGTGCAACATGCATCTGGTCATCTCCATTATGTACCAGTTTCTTCTTTCACTTACTCCATTTTGTTGAGGAGTATACGGAGTAGTAAGCTGATGATGAATCCCTGCTTCCTCACATAAAATGTTGAATTGTTGAGAAGTATATTCCTTTCCATTATCTGTTCGTATGGACTGAATTTTACAAGCAGCTTCATTTTCTACTTTTGCTTTGAACTTCCGAAAGACATTAGCAGCCTCTGACTTACGCTTGAGAAAGTAAATCCAACACATGCAAGTTAGATCATCAACAAAAATGATGTAGTAAAGACTACCTTTTAGTGAGGGAGTCCTTTGAGGTCCTGCTATATCGGTATGAATTAGTTGCAATTTCTTTGACGCTCTCCAAGTTGTTTTTGGAAATGGAAGTCTGCTTTGTTTCCCAATTTGACAAGCAAGGCAATTTGAAGAATTCACTTCTAAGACAGGTAAGTCCTCGACTATTTCTGTTTTTTGCATTTTAAGCAACCCTTCATAGTGATAATGTCCTAGTCTCTTGTGCCATACTTCTGCAACATTTTCTTTGGCTGAAAAAATCACATGCTCCTCCTCAAATGGATCTAATGAGAAACTTTTACCTCTCATTCTTACTTTAAACATTTCTTGATCTGATGCATCCTTGATTAAGCAATGTTTATCTTCAAAATTTAATTTGAAGCCGTTTTCCATCAATTGACCAACACTAAGCAAGTTCTGATTTATTTCAGGTACATAAAGCACTTCAGAAATTGTTTTTGTACCTGAGTGACTTGGAATAGCAACCGTTCCTTTTCCTTGTACAGGAATATATTCACCGTTATCTATTCTGACTTTAGTAATGGTCGTAGGCTTCAATTCCTTGAAGAGATCCTTGTCGTTTGTCATGTAATTAGTACATCCACTATCAATCAACCAACACTCACTTGACGATTTACTTGAAAAACATGTAGCAACAAAGAGTTGATCTTCCTCCTCTCCATCCACGATTTGAGCATCTGCTTCTTGTGGCTGATTTTTGTTCTTGCAAATGACCGCTTCATGCCCAAGTTGATTGCATTTACTACACTTAGCGCCAGGCCTACTCCAACACTTGTATGGTGGATGGCCTTTCTTGTTACAATGCTTACATGGAGGAAACTTTTCTTTTTGTTTCCAGTTTTTCCTGTTGCAGTACCTGCTGGAGCGCTTTCATCATTCTTCTTGTTCTTCTTCTTTTTATTTTTACCTCCATCTTGAGGCTTGGAAAACAATGCTCCCTCGTTATTTCCTTCATCTCTCATGACCTTTCGTTGTTCTTGAGCCTGCAAAGCATTCAACAACTCCGTCAAAGTGATCTTGGACAGATCCTTGGTGTTTTCCAAAGTAGTTATGGTTGCTTCAAATCTTTCCGGCACAGTTACCAGAATTTTTTCAACAATACGAGAATCATTAAACACAGAACCAAGCAATCTTACTCTATTTGCTATGTTCAGGAGCCTTTCAGAGTAATCTTTTATGGTTTCGGTTTCTTTCATCTTCTGCATCTCGAAATCTCTTATAAGATTCAAAACTTGCATACCTTTGATCCTCTCATCCCCTTCATATTCTGACTTAAGATAATCCCATATGTCTTTGGCTGACTTTAGAGACATAATTCGAGTGAAAATTAAAGAAGATACTGCTGAAAATAGACAGGCTTTTGCCTTTGATTTTCTGGTTTTCTTGTCTTTATGGTTCTTGATCTGGGCCATAGTTGGATTGTCAGGCAATGGAGGAATTTCATAATCCTCTTCAACTGCCTCCCACATATCCATGGCATCTAGAAAAGTTTCCATCCTTACAGCCCAAATCTGATAGTTTTCACCATTAAAAACAGGTGGTGCCATACTTGAAAAACTTGATTCTGCTTCCATGCTTCATAAACTTGCCTTGTTTCAGTTATTACTTAGATGGAAACACCCACAGATCCCTCAAGAAATAAGTGCTCTGATACCAATTGTTAGTTTCCAAAGAGTGAAGAACATAAGAAACTGATTTTACATGTTGATGAACAAGTGGAACATGAGTTTGATAAGTTTAACAGAGAGATATTGATGAAAGCAAAAACTACAGCTTTATTAGAGAATTAAAATTATTTATAGGTTACAATCCTAACTGAAAAAATAACCAACTCCTAAAGATAAGGATAAGGACTAGAAACTAATTTTACTGCTGACTAATATTAACTTCTAACAGATAACATAAAAATTTAACTGCTGCAGCTCTTATGCATTTTTCTAACACAGATAGACCCTTTGGCATATAGGCTTGCTGTGACTATATTAACACTGTGACATTACAATTTTTGATATTAAATTATCCTCTATATAGAATTATGTTGA
This sequence comes from Capsicum pubescens, assembly GCA_030864215.1. Classification (NCBI taxonomy): domain Eukaryota; kingdom Viridiplantae; phylum Streptophyta; class Magnoliopsida; order Solanales; family Solanaceae; genus Capsicum; species Capsicum pubescens. Next base: position 3,434,978 of record CM061543.1, on the reverse strand, counting down.
ATTAATGGATAGGACAGTACTTGTTGTCATGGAAAGATAGAATTCAACATTGGGAAGGCAACGGTTGGACAATAGAATACTTAAAAAGATAAACAAGTAACTTTCATGGAAACCAAAGGAGGAACCATAGCTAGAGCAATGAACTTGTTTTGATATGTAATAAGTTAAGTCGGGAATTCAATGGAGAGCCATTAGAGAACAAACAAAGGAAACAAAACATCAAGAGTGACTTACAGTGCAAGGGAGTTGCCCATTGAGAATCTCCGGCCAAGTTGGAACATGTCCCTCTCTTACTGGAGCTTTAAAAGGCCATGCACGACCAAACATTCTTTTCCTGACAGGAAGAGGCCTTTCTGTCTCACCTAGTTTGCGAAAGCTCATTGGCAGTTTTGAGTTACCAGTGGTAATTACACTAGGTTCTGTGCTGTGGTAACATGGTTTTAGAGTGTTGAACAAGTTTAGATCTCTAACTGCCTGCAATTGGCGGAAAGGTGAATTTTGGGTCAATATCGCAGAGCAATGAATTGCCGTCTCAACAAAACGTATCAAGTATGACAGAATAACACCTTACCAGATCAACTTCAGAAAGCTTGTCTGAACAGTTACTGCTCATTGGTTCGTAGAAATTTCCATGGCATGCAACACTAACTTCCTGAGCATGAAAAAGAATAATCAGGCCCAGTTGCTAATAGACAAAGAGGCAATGATTATGTTTTTGCGGATATATTGGAGCGGTAGATGTATAACATAGCAAAACATTTGTTTTGTAACGTCTATTTTGGAGGATTAAAACTGATCACTATCTTTTGGCAATTTCGTCCATGTTTGATAAACCTTCTCATATATACCTGAAGCTAGTAAGCCTCCAATATGTGTTATGTATGCTACAATGATTTGGAATATGTCCTAATTTAAAGCATTACAGGCTTCAAAGCATCATGTTTTGCCAGCTATGACTTCCAGAAATCTAAAAAAGTTCAGAAGTCAAATGACTCGAGCACTAAAAAATTAAACAAGAAGAAGCAAATACCTCGTACAATTTATCTGAAATGAGGCCCATACCATGTTGAAATGGAACAAGAGCATTACCATCTATTTTGTCATCTGTCACGCCATTTCCCACCATGTAACCCTGTACAATAGAACGTAAAGAGTTTACAGCCCAGACAACTAGTTAACAGGTGAAAATCTTGAAATGTATATACCTTAAAGTTGATAGCGGGCGTTACTCCAGCATCAATGCCTATAAGAATAAGCAGCAGAAGGTTAGTTTGTTTAGCCCCCAGCGCACCACCAACCAATACATGTTCATTGAAGATCTAGATTACCTTTTGCTACTTCGTAAGACAGAGTTGGCACATATATTCCAGCATAAGACTCTCCAGCTATGTAAAATGGGTTCGTGAGGAACTCCGGGTAGATCTCAAACCACTACAGAGAGCATCATTTAGCAGAACCATGAAGGAGTTATAAGGACATAGAAATAAATGAATTTTATTATCCGGAACAACTATCAAACTTAGAACTCCGCCTGTGTGAGCTGTTCAGATTGCTAGTGTATAACAAGCAAATTTGACTATCGAATTGAGTTTATATTTTGTTACCTTGAGGAGAAACGAGTGGCTATCAGATGCAGTCTTTAGGTCTCCTGTCACATAGTCGGATTCATTTCCTGAGTAAGATAATCCAACACCAACAGGAGAATCCAGATATATTACACTGGAAACCTGGAAGAATCAAATGCTGTCGTTATATTCATAATTCCTGATGAAATGCAAGCATATGATCAAGTAGAATCAACACAAATAATAACCTTGGACCAACTGTATGGATTGTTATGCAGAGACGGCAGGCTACCGCTTGGCTTTCCCAACTCAAAATTAAAAGGTCCTGAAATGAAAAGAATTATGTCAAAGAAATCCTTTGGTTATGATGAATAAGAATTAGCAACTGCATCTCTACTGACTACACTTCCAACTAACATCTTTTACTCGAGCTGGTTAAAAGAACTTTCAAATCTGTCGAGGAAGAAATCAACATTTTTATGTCAACGGCAGAGACTGTCAAATCAAAAACACAGTTTTGGTTGACCTATTACCTGTGTTTTAAAAAGCTTTCAGCTTTTGTACATTGAATGTGTAGAAAAAGCTATTACACTATCAGAAAGATTTTCACCACCAATGGTAGTTTAAAAAGTCAACCTCTCTCTCACACACACATAGTATTCTTACCATGCTCGTAGACAAAGCCATCAAAGCTTGAACAACCAGGCCCACCATTAAACCAAAGAACAACTGGATCCTTTGATGGATTTCTTTCAGATTCAACAAAGTAGTAATACATTTTCTTGCCATGACTTTCATCTGTATTAACATACCTGACAACCCATTTCAAGAAAATATTGATAAAAATACAAAAAAGTAATACAAAGTTTCATTTTTTTTTCTCAAAAAAACAAACACAAAATAATAATAACAACAATACAAACCCAGCATAATGCTTTGACTGAAAAGTGCCATTGAATCCAGGAAGTTCAGTTACCAGTGCACTTTGAGGTGCCCCTTCTGTTACCAAGAACACAAATACCAAGAAACTAATTAACACTATATTATAATGTAAAAATATGTTTTTTCTTGCCATGTTTGGTAAATCAAGATTCTTATGATGCTCTTATTAAAATAACAAATCTTATCTCTCTACTTTTTTTTGTTAGAGTTCAAATTGGAGAAAAATAACCAAACCATCTCATGAACGCTGTAGGACCAGCATGATGGGAGCCAAAAGGCAAAAAGAAAACAGAATTAATCACTTCACCAACCACTCTATCTAATATAGTACTACTTACCTTGATATCTAGGGACTCAACGGAAGAAAAAGAGTGAGCTCAAAATATCAGTCTTATTAGGTGAGGGAGGTTTTTTTTTTTTTTTCTCCATCAAGTGTTCGATATTCATATTGAAGGGCGACTTCATATTATCAGGACTCGGATCCATGATCTTTATTTAAAAATGAAAAAATTAGTAACAAGGAGCAATTAATTACTAAGGGTATAATAGGGAAAAAAATTATCTTATCTTAATTAATAAAAAAAGACAAGTAAAATCAAAAATCAAATTAGCAGTGCACTTTGAGGTGCCCCTTCTGTTACCAAAAACACAAATACAAAGAAACTAATTAACACTATATTATAATATAAAAAAATGTTTTTTCTTGCCATGTTTGGTAAATCAAGATTCTTATTAAAATACTCTGTTATTTAATCATTATTGTTGTTGTTGAGACTGTTATTAGTCGTGCACAAGTTACATGATTTTGTTGAATCGTAAATAAGTACATAAATAAGTACATTTTTATTCAAAAATAATTTTAACTTAAATTCATTTTAAACTTAATAACATGCTTTTACTGTCACAAAAAATCTCATGATATAAGAAATTTATAAAATATTACTCTCTCCGTTTAAAAAAAAATGACTTATTTTGACTTGACACAGAATTTAAGAAAATAAAGAAGACTTTTAAATCTTTTGGTGTTAAAATTAAAGATATTTCAAATGTACCAAAATGTCCTTCAATCTTGTAGTCTTAAACATGTCATGTGAAAAATTAAAATTTAAAAATTGTTAAAAAAAGAGAATAGATCATTCTTTTTTAAACGAAAGGAGTACTGCCTATTTGTTATATATTATGTTTATTAAATATTGTCACGTGAATCGTACTTGATGCTATATTTATTTGTGTTATAAAAGCACTTAAAAGCTCCCACGTACGATCTCTTTTTTTCTTTTTTTGTAAAAGCAAATAACTCATTTTGCTTTATAAATTAATTCAAAGTTGGGTGACTGTATATACCATATCGATGTATTTCTTATTATTTTTGTTACAATTCCGCTAATCAAATTTATCGAAAGTAGTTATGTCATGTATAATTCATTATTGTCAACTTGGTTAGGTCATTTTTTATGTGTCCAAAAAGATACTATGTCATAATTTCTTGGGTAGTCAAATAAATTGATAAATTATTGACTTGCTATAATAATTATTGAATTGAAATGAGCTAGAAAAACGGATCATAATTCAATTCATTTAATTATTACGAAATTTTACATGTAACGACCCTTCCGATCGTTTGTACATTTTTCTCATCTTCTCTATTTTAGCACTCTATGTAGTTGGTGTGCGTAAATTATGACTCATGAAATAAGTAGTCTCAATGCTTGAGGTGTTTGAAAGTTTTGGTTATTTTAAATAATTTGTTAATTAGTAAATATTAAAGGAATGTTATTGCTTATGCTTCGAGGCAATTGAAGCCCAATGAGAAGAATTATCCCACTCATGATTTGGAGTTGGCTGCGGTAGTTCTTGCTCTTAAGATATGGAGGCATTACCTGTATGGGGCTCGTTGTGAAGTGTTCACTGATCACCGCAGTTTACAGTATGTGTTCACACAGAGAGATTTGAATTTGAGACAACGTAGATGGATGGAATTGCTTAAAGATTATGATATCACCATTCTCTACCATCCGGGAAAGGCTAATGTAGTCGCTGATGCATTGAGCAGAAAGTCAGAAAGTATGGGTAGTTTGGCTTATTTGAATGTTAGCAGGCGTCCGTTGGCTAGAGAGATTCAGACTTTGACTAACAAGTTGGTTCGACTGGAGGTAACTGAGAGAGGATGGATTCTAGCCAGCATTGAGACAAGGTCTACATTTCTTGATCAAATCAAGGCTAAACAATTTGAGGGTGCTAGGTTGAGCAAAATTCGTGATAGGGTTTTGCAGGGTGAGGCCAAAGAGGCCCTTCTTGATGGCGATGGTGTGTTGCGGATTAAGGGGCGAGTTTGTGTACCTCGTGTTGATGACTTGATTCCTACTATTCTAGCTGAGGCTCATTGCTCGAAATATTCTATACATCCTGGTGCAACCAAGATGTACCGTGATTTGAGGCAGCATTACTGGTGGGGTTGGATGAAGCATGACATAGTTGATTTTGTTGCTAAATGCCAGAGTTGCCAGCAGATAAAGTATGAGCATCAGAAGCCTGGTGGTGCCTTTCAGAGGATGCCCATTCCTGAATGGAAATGGGAGAGGATAGCTATGGATTTTGTTGTTGGTCTTCCCAAGACTTTGGGGAAGTATGATTCTATATGGGTTATTGTGGATAGGTTGACGAAGTCTGCACATTTTATTCTAGTTCAGGTGACTTATAATGCAGAAAAGTTGGCCAAGATTTATCTTAAGGAGATTGTTCGGTTGCATGGGGTCCCACTTTTTATTATCTCGGATAGGGGTACTCAATTTACCTCGACCTTTTGGAAGAAGTTGCATGAGGAGTTGGGCACAAGGTTGGACCTTAGTACAACTTTTCACCCTCAAACCGATGGGTAGTCTGAGCGAACGATTCAGGTGTTGGAGGATATGCTCCGTGCATGTGTGATGGACTTTGGAGGTCATTGGGATCAGTTTCTACCTTTGGCCGAGTTTGCATATAATAACAGTTATCATTTGAGTATAGGTATGGCGCCGTTTGAGGCTTTGTATGGGAGAAGGTGTAGATCTCCCATTGGCTGGTTTGATGCGTTTGAGGTGAGACCATGTGGTACTGATCTGTTGAGGGACTCGTTAGAGAAAGTCAGGTTCATTCAGGAGAAACTTATAGCAACTCAAATCAGGCACAAGGAGTATGCAGATCGGAAAGTTAGAGATATGCACTTTATGGAGGGTGAGCAAGTATTGCTCAAGGTGTCACCTTTGAAAGGTGTCATGCGTTTTGGGAAGCGAGGTAAGCTCAGTCCTAGATATATTGGACCATTTGAGATTCTTCAGCGTGTGGGGCCGGTGGCCTATAGGTTAGCTTTGCCTCCGAGTTTGTCGGGAGTTCACCTTGTGTTTCATGTGTCTATGTTAAAGAAGTTTCATGGTGATGGAAACTGCATAATTCGTTGGGATTCGGTCTTGCTAGATGAAAACCTCTCTTATGAAGAGAAACCTGTTGTTATTCTTGATAGAGATGTCCGTAAGTTGAGGACAAAGGAGATTGCATCTGTGAAGGTCCAGTGGAAGAATCGTCCTGTTGAGGAGGCCACTTGGGAGACCGAGGCAAACATGCGTAGCAAGTATCCAAATCTTTTTGCTGATTTAGGTAATTCCTTGTTTTCCCTTCTTGTCTTTTCTTTGCCCGTTCGGGGACGAACGGTTGTTTAATTGGTATCTGATGTAACGACCCTCCTGGTCGTTTGTGCATTTTCCTCATCTTCTCTATTTTAGCACTCTATGTAGTTGGTGTGCGTAAATTATGACTCATGGAATAAGTAGTCTCAATGCTTGAGGTGTTTGAAAGTTTTGGTTATTTTAAATAATTTGTTAATTAGTAAATATTAATGGGTCGAAATTTTTATTTACTTATTTATGTGGTCAATATAAGAATAAATTTTAGTGAAAGGATTTATCATATATTAATAATAATAGCATGAGATAGTGAGGGTAAAGAGAACAGAACCGTGCGCCGTTATTTCCCCCCTTTTCTTTTCACGGCTGTGGAGGTATCTTCATCAGGTTAGCACAACATTTTTTTCTTTGTCAATTATTTACGTAGTTATGTGAAGTGAATAGGCAGGTGAGTGATGTTGAACAGTAGTCAACTGTAAAGGATTTCTATTCGTTGTTATATTATTACAATTAGGTTGAATTGATTTAATTAAAGTTAGTTATAATAATAACTTAATTGTTTCCTATGAGGCTATGACGTCCAGAATGGTAGGCTAAAGTAAGCCTTAATGATAAAGTGGTACTTTGTTGCATTGTTACAGTGCAATTAACGTGTAGTGCTAATATTGAATTTTCTTCTTGGTTTAGTTTGTGGTTTTAGAAAGTTATCAAGTGGCTATTGATTATAATATAATATTTACATCTTAGGGTAGAATTTTTAGATTACGAATTTATAAAATGAGTGTCTTTAAATTAGTAATCTTATGGGATTATATATTTGAACAGATTATTTTATTTTTTAAGTAAAAAATATATACGAACTCAACTTGCAAATTTTAAAAAACTCAAAATTTCATTTTTCAAATTTCAAATTTCAATTTCAAACTCTATAGTCAACTAAATCTTTTAAATTTATTTCTTTTCGTAAAGTATAATGACTTATAATAGGATGATCACATCATCTAATGTAATTCACTTGAGATTTGATGAACATATTGTTATTATTATTTATCGTTATTCGACTTGGCATAATCTAATAAAAAAAGGAAATTATTAAAATCTAGAGCATCAACTATTTCCTGATACTTATCCTTCCATTCAAAAAAATAAAATAAAAAAGAGAAGATATTTATGTCATTATTTTATCCAATTTTAAAAAAATGTATTTTTATTTTTAAATGGATAAATAAAAATAATTCATGTTAAATAAGGATAATAAAGGTAAATTAGAGTAAATATTGTATTATATGACTTATTTTCTCGATTTCACTTGATGAATTTATGTGAAATAATTTAATTTGACATGAAATTAAAAAAAAAGGAGAAAAACTCAAATAACTGTTCATCTAAGTTCTAAACTCAAAATAGACATATTTTATCTTGGCAAACCTCATTATAACCAACGTCTTGATTTTGTTATTTTTATTAGCGTCTACATAATTTAATTAATCGTAGGATTTTAATATTATTTACGTATTTGTAGAGATAAGGAGTACATGTAAAAAGAGTATTATATTTATGGCGTTTGAAATTTATAATTTTTTAATCAATATTAGATTTTTGTGTTGATTATTTTAATTCATTTTATGTAATCATGTAGAAGTATAACCATGAATCTTATTAACTTGATGCTTGCTGATGAGCTAAACTGGAGAGAAATTCATATGAGCATATATATGCATAAAAAGTAAGTAAGAAGATACAATATAGTAGTATATATCTTCAATTATATGGTAAAAATCTAATATCCTTCTCCCTTCATCACTCTGAAATAATTGGACATAATAATGTCTACTCAGTCTTCATTATTCATATTATCCTATGTTCTTGCCTTGTAGCCAGCGGGTGTAGAACGCGAACGCCTCTCGTGGTTTGTACTCCGGCACCGTGTGTCCAGATCCCTGAAGATTTTGTGTCGAAAAAAAGAAGAAGAAAGGGATATGAACATTACGAAAATGAAAGATATTTCTTGATATGAACATAGATAGATATACCTACCATAATAGTCAGAAAAGTGAGGTTGTTAGCATAACCTTGTATGTAACTGCACAAAAGATTTAGCCATGTAAATGGATTTTACAGATTGAATTGGAGCGCGTTAGAGAAGTTAAGCGCGAACAGGATTTAGAAGATGAGGCATACCCTGCAACTTGTTCATTCACATACCAAGGCCTCCATTCATCCACGATCGGATATCCAAGTGAACTTGTCCATTTTTCTGAACCAGTGTATGGCACACACATATCGTGATCCCCACTGCAAGAAACGAAAAAAGAAGAACATAATCGTTCCGATAGTTATATCAAGCATTTTAAGACGTCACAAAATGGAAAGAGTGTCATATAATTAACTGCTACAGATCTAGTCTACTAGAAGAGTATATGTAGAGACTTGTCTTCTTTTTTTTTGACGAGCGACTAGTGTACCATGCTAGCGCATTTAAATTGGAGCATGAGAAACCGCAAATGATTTCAGATTTGTGTCATAGTCAACAGAATATACATGAAATGCACAGGGACGACTAGTTTTCTTACATAACAATACACGAGTAATTCAAAAGGAGAGAGAAATGCATATCGAGAAGTTATAAAGAGACTTGGTAATCCATTGAACCTGTATATGAGTGCCCGAGATCCCCGAGCTGTGAGGTTTTTGTGATACGGAATCATGCTTCCAGAATCATGACTGAACTTTAAGTTGTTTGTGCATAGCATCCACGGACCTGTCACAGTTTTCTGTTGTACCATAGGATTGAACAGTGAATCACCAATTCTATTTTATATTTTGGAGTAAAGGCAAAATCATGATCATCTTTTAAAGCTAGTACAAGATCGATGAGAAAATTGTATCTGACTTGTTCAGCGTGAAGTGCTTTACGGACTTCTTCATTGTTTAGCCACACAGTTGCAACACGATCATCCTGCACATTTCGTATCAGATTGATTATGTGCCTGATAAAGAGAACAAAGAAAAGGAAACAAAAAAAAATCAGGAGTGACTTACTGTGCAAGCGACGTCTCCACCATTGAGAATCTCCGGCCAAGTTGGGACAAGTCCCTCTCTTACTGGAGCTTTAAAAGGCCATGCACGGCCAAACATTCTTTTTCTGACTGGAAGAGGCCTTTCTGTCTCACCTAGTTTACGAAAGCTCATTGGCAATTTTGAGTTATAGGAGGTAATTCCACTAGGTTCTTTGCTGTGGTAACACGGTTCTAGAATGTCATAAACGTTTAGATCCTTAACATCCTGCAATACGCGAAAAGGTGAAATTTGGGCCAATACAGCAGCGCAATGAATTGCTGTCACGACAACATGAATCAAGTACCCGATCAATTTTAGCTAGCTTTTCTTTACAATTCTTATCCACTGGTTTGTAGAAATTTCCATGACATGCAACGGTAACTTCCTGAGGCATGAAAAAGAATAATCAGGACCGGTTGCTGATAGACACAGAGGCAACGATTATGTTTTTGCTGATGTATTGGAGTCGTAGATGTATAAACATAGCTTAACATTTCTTTCGTAGAATCTTCTTTGGTGGATTAGAATTGATGATCACTATCTTCTGGCGATTTCATCTATGTTTGATAAACTTTCTCATATATACCTAAGCTAGTAAGCACTTGAAAGAATTAAACACGAAGAAGCAAATACCTCGTATAATTTATCTGAAATGAGGCCCATACCATGTTGAAATGGAACAAGAGCATTACCGTCTATTATTTCATCTGTCACGCCATTTCCCACCATGTAACCCTGTGCGATAGAACATAAAGAGCTAACAGCCCAGACAACTAGTTAACACGTGCAAATCTCGAAATGTATATACCTTAAAGTTGATAGCAGGCTTTACTCCAGCATCAATACCTAAAACAGAAGCAGCAGAAGGTTAATTTGTTTAGCCCACCATCAACCAATACATGTTCATTTAAGGTCCAGATTACCTTTTACTACTTCGTGAGACAGAGTTGGTATATAAATTCCAGCATAAGACTCTCCAGATATGTAAAATGGGTTCGTGAGGAACTCTGGATAGATCTCAAACCACTGGCCCGAGCATCATTTAGCAGAACCATGAATGAGTCAGGACATAGCTAGCTAAAAACTAGTAACTTTAACCATCAAACCAAGTTCATGTAATGTTACCTTGAGGAGAAACGAGTGGCTATCAGATGCAGTCTTTAAGTCTCCTGTTACATAGTCGGATTTATTTCCCGAGTAAGAAAATCCAACACCAGCAGGAGAGTCGAGATATATTACACTGGAAACCTGGAAGAATCAAATGTTGTCGTTATATTAATAATTCCTGATGAAGTGCAAACATATGATCAAGTAGAATTAACACAAATAATAACCTTGGACCAACTGTATGGATTGTTATGCACAGAAGGCAGGCTATCATTTGGCTTTCCCAACTCAAAATTAAAAGGTCCTGCAATGTAAAGAAAATATATCTTCCTTATTATAAAAAAACAAGAAATATGAACTACATTTCCAACTAAAGGAATCAACCGTTACATGAATTGTTAACATTTTTCTTTAAAAGACACAGGCATTTTGGGTCCCTTTTTCTGGATCAAATCGTTATCTACAACTTCACTGATAAAAAGCGCGGCCGCAAAAGTTAGAGGCGCCCTCATTGGCTTTAGCCAAAATCCGTATATGCAATGTAATTTTTTGTAAAGGGGTTTCGAATGAACCACATTCCGGCCCTAAGTAGAAGTAGAGTTGTTACCATTCTCAAAGACAAAGCCATCAAAGCCTGAACAGCCAGGTCCACCATTGAGCCAAAGAACAACTGGATCCTTTGATGGATTTCTTTCAGACTCAACAAAGTAGTAATACAATTTCTTGCCATGAATTTCATCTATGGTAACATACCTGAGAAACCATTTCAAGAAATATTCAGAAAAGTATAAAAATCACAATAACAACCACACTAACATGCATAATTCTACCAGTGGGTTTGCGGAGAGTGGTGCATATATGCAGCCTTACCCTATTCTGTAAAGATAGAGAGGCTGTCTCCGATAGACAAAACTCACCACCACCACAACATGGTATCTAGTGTCATCCCACAAGTGACGTCTGGAGAGGGTGGTGCATATACAGTCTTATCTCTAAGAGAGACTGGTTCTGAAAGACAAAAATCTCCATAATTCAAGAAAAAATCAACTTTTTTTTTCTAATCACAAACAGAAAGGTTGAAAATGAAGAGAATAATACAAACCCTGCATAATGTTTCGACTGAAAATTGCCATTGAAGCCAGGGATTTGTGATACCAGGGCACTCTGAGGTGCCCCTTCTGTTACCAAAAACAAAAATGCCAAGAAATTAACTAACACTATATTATAGTGTAAAAAAACGTTTTCTCTTGCCATGTGTGATGATATATCAAAAATTATTTCTTTGATGTTCTCTCTAAAACAACACAAATGATGAGTTTTTATAGTCTGAGAGAATTAACTTTACCATCATATTAATAACTACTCCATCAATTTTGGCTAGACAACATTAATGCAATCTAATCCAGTCTTCAAAAACAGTTAAAAGTCAGTTTATGTAGTAAATTGACTATTATCTGATATACTTATATAGCTCAGAGTTCTTTAATACTACCTGATAAGTTGGTATTTAAGTCATTAAATTTTTGTAATGTTTGACTGTGAACGTGACAAAAAAGGTCCTTTGAACTTGCCACAAATTTCTTAGTATTTACTCCGTTTCCATTTGTTTGTCTGATTTTGACTTGGCACTGAGCTTAACAGAGTAAATAAGATAGATGAATACCGGAGAGAGATTGATATGAGCATGCATTAACAGTCATAAGATACAATATAAGTCTTCAATTACATGGTAAATATCCAATATCCTTCTCCCTTATTTTCTCTTTTATAAAATTCTCCTGCTAAGAGTCAATAGGGAAAAGAAAAATCTCTCTGAAATAATTGGACTTAATAATGTCTACTAATTCAGTCTTCATTATTCATATTATCATATGTTCTTGCCCTCTAGCCAGCGGCTGTAGAACGCCAATGCCTCTCGTGGTTTGTACTCAGGCACGGTGTGTCCAGCTCCCTGAAGATTCCGGAAATCAATCAATCAATCAAATCAAAGAAATAATAGAAAAATGAAAATATCTCTTGCTATGAACATACCTTAATAGTCATAAAAATGAGGTTGTTGGCATAACCCTGTATGTAACTGTACAAAAGATTTAAGCGTTTGAAATGGATTTTATAGAATTGCAACGGTATTAGAGAGGTGAAAAATGAATAGGACTTGGAAGATGAAGGACACGCAGACATACCCTGCAACTTGGCCATTCACATACCAAGGCCTCCATTCATCCACAATCGGATATCCAAGTGATCTTGTCCATGTTTCTGAACCGGTGTATGGTACACACATGTCGTGATCCCCACTGCAAGAAACAAAGGAAATTAATATAATTATTCCGATTATAGCATCTGTCAAAAAACATCTCGGTTGCATGTGTTCAGGCACATGGTCAATAACGACATTCATCTAGGCTGCCTACTACATGGGTTGAAAGTTAGTTTGATAGAGAAACATTACGTCAAAACTCGAACTTTGTAATGAAATTGGATTCTTGAAAGCTATAAAAGCAGTATATAGAAAACCACGTCAAACATGTTAAGACGTCACAAAATGAAAAGAGTGTCGTATAAGTTGGGATTGTAGGAGTAACTGTAACAGATCTGCTAGATGCATATGTAGGCACTCATATTTTCTTTGACGGCTTGCAGACCATTTGCTGGTCATTGAAAAGTCTTTACATTTACATAGCACATTTAAATTGGAGCCCATAGATGATATGTAAGATTTGTATCATTTGAAATGAGGGACATCCGGTAATTCAAAGGACACAAAAATGCATAAAGAGAAGTTAGAGACTTGGTAATCAACTGAACCTGTATATGAGTGCCCGATATCCCCCAGATGTGAGGTTTTTGTGATATTTTATCATGCTTCCAGAATCATGATTTAGACTTATTTTGTCTGTGCATAGCTCCCAGGGACCTGCGACAGTTGTCTGTTGTACCATAGCATTGAACCGTAAATCACCAACTCAATTTGTAAAGAATCAACGTTAAATCACCATCTTTAAAGCTAGTACGAGATGAGAAAATTGTATCTTACTCCGTCAGCGTGAATTGCTTTACGAACATCTTCATTGTTCAGCCACACAGTAGCAACACGTTCATCCTGCATATTTCATCTCAGATTATGTGACTGTCAAAATGAGACACGGAAATCTACTCCATATAAGTTATGAATTTCTCAAAGAGGGAATAAAATAAGCTTGAAATAACTAAAAATTACGGCATCAGAAAATCCAAGTTCATTCAATATTAACAGGATGATTATTTGTCCCGAGCTTACAGCCTCTTCTTGTTCACGTTGTTATTGGAAAAATAAAAAAAGTGAAACAGTTTGAACAAGAAAAGGCCAATATTCCCAATCATCAATTGATTGAGAACCACTTTTAACACAGCAAATATGCATAAAAAAAAGGTTATTGACACACATATAACACGATTCACTGAGTATAAAAGAAACTATCAGAAGACAGATTGTTAGTTTCCAGAGAGTGAAGAACATAAGATACCGATTTTACATGTTGATGAACAAGTGGAACATGAGTTTGATAAGTTTAATAGAGAGATATTGATGAAAGCAAAAACTACAGCTTTATTGCAGAATTAAAATTATTTATAGGTTACAATCCTAACTGAAAAAATAACCAACTCCTAAAGATAAAGGATAAGGATTAGAAACTAATTTTACTGCCGACTAATATTAACTTCTAACAGATAACATAAAAATTTAACTGCTGCAGCTCTTATGCATTTTTCTAACACTCCTCCTTGCTTTAAGAGCTGCAAACTCCAAGTTTTTTCCTGAGAAGTTGAAATTTGTTTCCCGGTAAAGGCTTGGTGAAGATATCAGCCAGCTGCTCCTCAGTTTTGCAATAGAGAAGAATCACATCACCAGTCTTTTGCACTTCCCTTAAGAAGAAAATCTTGATGTTGAAGTGTTTTGTTTTGGCATGAAATACAGGATTGTGAGAAATTGCAATCGCAGATTGGTTGTCCACAAATACTTCAGTTCCTTTTGCTTGATTCATATGCAAATCAGCAAATACTTTCCTCAACCACAGAGCTTGATTCGCTGCTGCTGTTGCAGCCACAAATTCTGCCTCTGCAGTGGATTGAGCCACAATATCCTGCTTCTTTGAGCACCAAGAAAATATTCCGGAGCCAAGACTAAAGCAATATCCAAATGTGCTCTTCATGTCATCCACTGATCCAGCCCAATCACTATCAGAATACCCAAGTAGTTTCAGATTTGGATTTTTCTGAAACTTGACACCATAATTAATGGTTCCTTTGATGTATCTGATTACTCTTTTTGCTGCTTTTAGATGCAGCTCACTAGCACAATGCATGAACCTCGATAAAATGCTTACAACATACAAAATATAGGGTCTTGTAGTTGTGAGATACATCAAACAACCGACTAAGCCTATGAAGTACGTTTCCTCCACTTTCTCTGCTCCATCATTCTTGCTTAGTTTCTCTTTTTGGTTCATAGGAGTACTCATCTCCTTGCAATCTTCCATGTTGAACTTCTTCAGAATTTCTTTAGCATATTTCTTCTGACAAATGAAAACTTCATTCTGTCCCTGTTTGATTTCCATTCCAAGAAAATAGGACATTAGACCAAGATCAGTCATCTCGAAGGCTTGCATCATTTCTTGCTTGAAATCTTCAATATTCTTTGTATTGCTTCCTGTAACTAGTACATCATCAACATATATAGACACAACAAGAATATTAATGCCATTATGTTTAACATAAAGTGTAGATTCTGATAGACTCTTTTCAAAGCCTAACCCAAGCAAATGATCATCTATTCGGCCATACCAGGCCCTTGGTGCCTGTTTAAGTCCGTAAAGCGCCTTCCTTAGCCTATAAACTTTCTTCTCTTTTCCTTTCGTCACAAAGCCTTCGGGTTGCTCAACATAAATTTCTTCCTGGAGAAAACCATTAAGAAATGCCGATTTGACATCCATCTGATACATTTTCCAGCCCAATTGTGCAGCAAGAGCAAGAAGTAACCTGATCGTGTCAAGCCTAGCCACTGGTGCGAATGTATCAAAGTAATCCACACCAAAAATTTGAGCATATCCCTTAACGACAAGCCTTGCTTCATGCTTGTTGACTGAACCATCAACATTTAACTTTGTTCTGAAGACCCATTTCAACCCAATTACTTTTCTGTCTTTAGGTTGATCAACAAACTCCCAAGTCATGTTCTTCTCAATCATAAACAACTCCTCTTTCATTGCAACCACCCAATTTTCATCATTCTTGGCTTCAATGTACCCAACAGGTTCACATACTGCCACATTACATCTCTGATATATATCAGTGAGTAGTCGAGTACCTTTAACCGGTGAATGATCCACCACTTCATCTTGCGATGAGAGTGATATTTGCTTTTCAGGAACTTTGGCAGGAAACTTTTCTGCTGAGTCCGAAGAGTTTAGGACAGGTTTCTTTGAGTCTTCCCAACACCATTCTTCATTCTCCATAAAATACACATCTCTACTGAAGATTATATTTTCAGTTAGCGGTTGGAAGACTTTATACGCCTTTGAAACTGCACTGTATCCAATAAAAAAAAAATCTTTGGTAAGTTCTTCTCGTGCAACATGCATCTGGTCATCTCCATTATGTACCAGTTTCTTCTTTCACTTACTCCATTTTGTTGAGGAGTATACGGAGTAGTAAGCTGATGATGAATCCCTGCTTCCTCACATAAAATGTTGAATTGTTGAGAAGTATATTCCTTTCCATTATCTGTTCGTATGGACTGAATTTTACAAGCAGCTTCATTTTCTACTTTTGCTTTGAACTTCCGAAAGACATTAGCAGCCTCTGACTTACGCTTGAGAAAGTAAATCCAACACATGCAAGTTAGATCATCAACAAAAATGATGTAGTAAAGACTACCTTTTAGTGAGGGAGTCCTTTGAGGTCCTGCTATATCGGTATGAATTAGTTGCAATTTCTTTGACGCTCTCCAAGTTGTTTTTGGAAATGGAAGTCTGCTTTGTTTCCCAATTTGACAAGCAAGGCAATTTGAAGAATTCACTTCTAAGACAGGTAAGTCCTCGACTATTTCTGTTTTTTGCATTTTAAGCAACCCTTCATAGTGATAATGTCCTAGTCTCTTGTGCCATACTTCTGCAACATTTTCTTTGGCTGAAAAAATCACATGCTCCTCCTCAAATGGATCTAATGAGAAACTTTTACCTCTCATTCTTACTTTAAACATTTCTTGATCTGATGCATCCTTGATTAAGCAATGTTTATCTTCAAAATTTAATTTGAAGCCGTTTTCCATCAATTGACCAACACTAAGCAAGTTCTGATTTATTTCAGGTACATAAAGCACTTCAGAAATTGTTTTTGTACCTGAGTGACTTGGAATAGCAACCGTTCCTTTTCCTTGTACAGGAATATATTCACCGTTATCTATTCTGACTTTAGTAATGGTCGTAGGCTTCAATTCCTTGAAGAGATCCTTGTCGTTTGTCATGTAATTAGTACATCCACTATCAATCAACCAACACTCACTTGACGATTTACTTGAAAAACATGTAGCAACAAAGAGTTGATCTTCCTCCTCTCCATCCACGATTTGAGCATCTGCTTCTTGTGGCTGATTTTTGTTCTTGCAAATGACCGCTTCATGCCCAAGTTGATTGCATTTACTACACTTAGCGCCAGGCCTACTCCAACACTTGTATGGTGGATGGCCTTTCTTGTTACAATGCTTACATGGAGGAAACTTTTCTTTTTGTTTCCAGTTTTTCCTGTTGCAGTACCTGCTGGAGCGCTTTCATCATTCTTCTTGTTCTTCTTCTTTTTATTTTTACCTCCATCTTGAGGCTTGGAAAACAATGCTCCCTCGTTATTTCCTTCATCTCTCATGACCTTTCGTTGTTCTTGAGCCTGCAAAGCATTCAACAACTCCGTCAAAGTGATCTTGGACAGATCCTTGGTGTTTTCCAAAGTAGTTATGGTTGCTTCAAATCTTTCCGGCACAGTTACCAGAATTTTTTCAACCATACGAGAATCATTAAACACAGAACCAAGCAATCTTACTCTATTTGCTATGTTCAGGAGCCTTTCAGAGTAATCTTTTATGGTTTCGGTTTCTTTCATCTTCTGCATCTCGAAATCTCTTATAAGATTCAAAACTTGCATACCTTTGATCCTCTCATCCCCTTCATATTCTGACTTAAGATAATCCCATATGTCTTTGGCTGACTTTAGAGACATAATTCGAGTGAAAATTAAAGAAGATACTGCTGAAAATAGACAGGCTTTTGCCTTTGATTTTCTGGTTTTCTTGTCTTTATGGTTCTTGATCTGGGCCATAGTTGGATTGTCAGGCAATGGAGGAATTTCATAATCCTCTTCAACTGCCTCCCACATATCCATGGCATCTAGAAAAGTTTCCATCCTTACAGCCCAAATCTGATAGTTTTCACCATTAAAAACAGGTGGTGCCATACTTGAAAAACTTGATTCTGCTTCCATGCTTCATAAACTTGCCTTGTTTCAGTTATTACTTAGATGGAAACACCCACAGATCCCTCAAGAAATAAGTGCTCTGATACCAATTGTTAGTTTCCAAAGAGTGAAGAACATAAGAAACTGATTTTACATGTTGATGAACAAGTGGAACATGAGTTTGATAAGTTTAACAGAGAGATATTGATGAAAGCAAAAACTACAGCTTTATTAGAGAATTAAAATTATTTATAGGTTACAATCCTAACTGAAAAAATAACCAACTCCTAAAGATAAGGATAAGGACTAGAAACTAATTTTACTGCTGACTAATATTAACTTCTAACAGATAACATAAAAATTTAACTGCTGCAGCTCTTATGCATTTTTCTAACACAGATAGACCCTTTGGCATATAGGCTTGCTGTGACTATATTAACACTGTGACATTACAATTTTTGATATTAAATTATCCTCTATATAGAATTATGTTGAATTAATGGATAGGACAGTACTTGTTGTCATGGAAAGATAGAATTCAACATTGGGAAGGCAACGGTTGGACAATAGAATACTTAAAAAGATAAACAAGTAACTTTCATGGAAACCAAAGGAGGAAGCATAGCTAGAGCAATGAACTTGTTTTGATATGTAATAAAAGTCGGGAATTCAATGGAGAGCCATTAGAGAACAAACAAAGGAAACAAAACATCAAGAGTGACTTACAGTGCAAGGGAGTTGCCCATTGAGAATCTCCGGCCAAGTTGGAACATGTCCCTCTCTTACTGGAGCTTTAAAAGGCCATGCACGACCAAACATTCTTTTCCTGACAGGAAGAGGCCTTTCTGTCTCACCTAGTTTGCGAAAGCTCATTGGCAGTTTTGAGTTACCAGTGGTAATTACACTAGGTTCTGTGCTGTGGTAACATGGTTTTAGAGTGTTGAACAAGTTTAGATCTCTAACTGCCTGCAATTGGCGGAAAGGTGAATTTTGGGTCAATATCGCAGAGCAATGAATTGCCGTCTCAACAAAACGTATCAAGTATGACAGAATAACACCTTACCAGATCAACTTCAGAAAGCTTGTCTGAACAGTTACTGCTCATTGGTTCGTAGAAATTTCCATGGCATGCAACACTAACTTCCTGAGCATGAAAAAGAATAATCAGGCCCAGTTGCTAATAGACAAAGAGGCAATGATTATGTTTTTGCGGATATATTGGAGCGGTAGATGTATAACATAGCAAAACATTTGTTTTGTAACGTCTATTTTGGAGGATTAAAACTGATCACTATCTTTTGGCAATTTCGTCCATGTTTGATAAACCTTCTCATATATACCTGAAGCTAGTAAGCCTCCAATATGTGTTATGTATGCTACAATGATTTGGAATATGTCCTAATTTAAAGCATTACAGGCTTCAAAGCATCATGTTTTGCCAGCTATGACTTCCAGAAATCTAAAAAAGTTCAGAAGTCAAATGACTCGAGCACTAAAAAATTAAACAAGAAGAAGCAAATACCTCGTACAATTTATCTGAAATGAGGCCCATACCATGTTGAAATGGAACAAGAGCATTACCATCTATTTTGTCATCTGTCACGCCATTTCCCACCATGTAACCCTGTACAATAGAACGTAAAGAGTTTACAGCCCAGACAACTAGTTAACAGGTGAAAATCTTGAAATGTATATACCTTAAAGTTGATAGCGGGCGTTACTCCAGCATCAATGCCTATAAGAATAAGCAGCAGAAGGTTAGTTTGTTTAGCCCCCAGCGCACCACCAACCAATACATGTTCATTGAAGATCTAGATTACCTTTTGCTACTTCGTAAGACAGAGTTGGCACATATATTCCAGCATAAGACTCTCCAGCTATGTAAAATGGGTTCGTGAGGAACTCCGGGTAGATCTCAAACCACTACAGAGAGCATCATTTAGCAGAACCATGAAGGAGTTATAAGGACATAGAAATAAATGAATTTTATTATCCGGAACAACTATCAAACTTAG
Organism: Capsicum pubescens; assembly: GCA_030864215.1. Taxonomy (NCBI): domain Eukaryota; kingdom Viridiplantae; phylum Streptophyta; class Magnoliopsida; order Solanales; family Solanaceae; genus Capsicum; species Capsicum pubescens. The sequence goes on along the minus strand of CM061543.1, from coordinate 3,415,145 downwards.
AACTCCGCCTGTGTGAGCTGTTCAGATTGCTAGTGTATAACAAGCAAATTTGACTATCGAATTGAGTTTATATTTTGTTACCTTGAGGAGAAACGAGTGGCTATCAGATGCAGTCTTTAGGTCTCCTGTCACATAGTCGGATTCATTTCCTGAGTAAGATAATCCAACACCAACAGGAGAATCCAGATATATTACACTGGAAACCTGGAAGAATCAAATGCTGTCGTTATATTCATAATTCCTGATGAAATGCAAGCATATGATCAAGTAGAATCAACACAAATAATAACCTTGGACCAACTGTATGGATTGTTATGCAGAGACGGCAGGCTACCGCTTGGCTTTCCCAACTCAAAATTAAAAGGTCCTGAAATGAAAAGAATTATGTCAAAGAAATCCTTTGGTTATGATGAATAAGAATTAGCAACTGCATCTCTACTGACTACACTTCCAACTAACATCTTTTACTCGAGCTGGTTAAAAGAACTTTCAAATCTGTCGAGGAAGAAATCAACATTTTTATGTCAACGGCAGAGACTGTCAAATCAAAAACACAGTTTTGGTTGACCTATTACCTGTGTTTTAAAAAGCTTTCAGCTTTTGTACATTGAATGTGTAGAAAAAGCTATTACACTATCAGAAAGATTTTCACCACCAATGGTAGTTTAAAAAGTCAACCTCTCTCTCACACACACATAGTATTCTTACCATGCTCGTAGACAAAGCCATCAAAGCTTGAACAACCAGGCCCACCATTAAACCAAAGAACAACTGGATCCTTTGATGGATTTCTTTCAGATTCAACAAAGTAGTAATACATTTTCTTGCCATGACTTTCATCTGTATTAACATACCTGACAACCCATTTCAAGAAAATATTGATAAAAATACAAAAAAGTAATACAAAGTTTCATTTTTTTTTCTCAAAAAAACAAACACAAAATAATAATAACAACAATACAAACCCAGCATAATGCTTTGACTGAAAAGTGCCATTGAATCCAGGAAGTTCAGTTACCAGTGCACTTTGAGGTGCCCCTTCTGTTACCAAGAACACAAATACCAAGAAACTAATTAACACTATATTATAATGTAAAAATATGTTTTTTCTTGCCATGTTTGGTAAATCAAGATTCTTATGATGCTCTTATTAAAATAACAAATCTTATCTCTCTACTTTTTTTTGTTAGAGTTCAAATTGGAGAAAAATAACCAAACCATCTCATGAACGCTGTAGGACCAGCATGATGGGAGCCAAAAGGCAAAAAGAAAACAGAATTAATCACTTCACCAACCACTCTATCTAATATAGTACTACTTACCTTGATATCTAGGGACTCAACGGAAGAAAAAGAGTGAGCTCAAAATATCAGTCTTATTAGGTGAGGGAGGTTTTTTTTTTTTTTTCTCCATCAAGTGTTCGATATTCATATTGAAGGGCGACTTCATATTATCAGGACTCGGATCCATGATCTTTATTTAAAAATGAAAAAATTAGTAACAAGGAGCAATTAATTACTAAGGGTATAATAGGGAAAAAAATTATCTTATCTTAATTAATAAAAAAAGACAAGTAAAATCAAAAATCAAATTAGCAGTGCACTTTGAGGTGCCCCTTCTGTTACCAAAAACACAAATACAAAGAAACTAATTAACACTATATTATAATATAAAAAAATGTTTTTTCTTGCCATGTTTGGTAAATCAAGATTCTTATTAAAATACTCTGTTATTTAATCATTATTGTTGTTGTTGAGACTGTTATTAGTCGTGCACAAGTTACATGATTTTGTTGAATCGTAAATAAGTACATAAATAAGTACATTTTTATTCAAAAATAATTTTAACTTAAATTCATTTTAAACTTAATAACATGCTTTTACTGTCACAAAAAATCTCATGATATAAGAAATTTATAAAATATTACTCTCTCCGTTTAAAAAAAAATGACTTATTTTGACTTGACACAGAATTTAAGAAAATAAAGAAGACTTTTAAATCTTTTGGTGTTAAAATTAAAGATATTTCAAATGTACCAAAATGTCCTTCAATCTTGTAGTCTTAAACATGTCATGTGAAAAATTAAAATTTAAAAATTGTTAAAAAAAGAGAATAGATCATTCTTTTTTAAACGAAAGGAGTACTGCCTATTTGTTATATATTATGTTTATTAAATATTGTCACGTGAATCGTACTTGATGCTATATTTATTTGTGTTATAAAAGCACTTAAAAGCTCCCACGTACGATCTCTTTTTTTCTTTTTTTGTAAAAGCAAATAACTCATTTTGCTTTATAAATTAATTCAAAGTTGGGTGACTGTATATACCATATCGATGTATTTCTTATTATTTTTGTTACAATTCCGCTAATCAAATTTATCGAAAGTAGTTATGTCATGTATAATTCATTATTGTCAACTTGGTTAGGTCATTTTTTATGTGTCCAAAAAGATACTATGTCATAATTTCTTGGGTAGTCAAATAAATTGATAAATTATTGACTTGCTATAATAATTATTGAATTGAAATGAGCTAGAAAAACGGATCATAATTCAATTCATTTAATTATTACGAAATTTTACATGTAACGACCCTTCCGATCGTTTGTACATTTTTCTCATCTTCTCTATTTTAGCACTCTATGTAGTTGGTGTGCGTAAATTATGACTCATGAAATAAGTAGTCTCAATGCTTGAGGTGTTTGAAAGTTTTGGTTATTTTAAATAATTTGTTAATTAGTAAATATTAAAGGAATGTTATTGCTTATGCTTCGAGGCAATTGAAGCCCAATGAGAAGAATTATCCCACTCATGATTTGGAGTTGGCTGCGGTAGTTCTTGCTCTTAAGATATGGAGGCATTACCTGTATGGGGCTCGTTGTGAAGTGTTCACTGATCACCGCAGTTTACAGTATGTGTTCACACAGAGAGATTTGAATTTGAGACAACGTAGATGGATGGAATTGCTTAAAGATTATGATATCACCATTCTCTACCATCCGGGAAAGGCTAATGTAGTCGCTGATGCATTGAGCAGAAAGTCAGAAAGTATGGGTAGTTTGGCTTATTTGAATGTTAGCAGGCGTCCGTTGGCTAGAGAGATTCAGACTTTGACTAACAAGTTGGTTCGACTGGAGGTAACTGAGAGAGGATGGATTCTAGCCAGCATTGAGACAAGGTCTACATTTCTTGATCAAATCAAGGCTAAACAATTTGAGGGTGCTAGGTTGAGCAAAATTCGTGATAGGGTTTTGCAGGGTGAGGCCAAAGAGGCCCTTCTTGATGGCGATGGTGTGTTGCGGATTAAGGGGCGAGTTTGTGTACCTCGTGTTGATGACTTGATTCCTACTATTCTAGCTGAGGCTCATTGCTCGAAATATTCTATACATCCTGGTGCAACCAAGATGTACCGTGATTTGAGGCAGCATTACTGGTGGGGTTGGATGAAGCATGACATAGTTGATTTTGTTGCTAAATGCCAGAGTTGCCAGCAGATAAAGTATGAGCATCAGAAGCCTGGTGGTGCCTTTCAGAGGATGCCCATTCCTGAATGGAAATGGGAGAGGATAGCTATGGATTTTGTTGTTGGTCTTCCCAAGACTTTGGGGAAGTATGATTCTATATGGGTTATTGTGGATAGGTTGACGAAGTCTGCACATTTTATTCTAGTTCAGGTGACTTATAATGCAGAAAAGTTGGCCAAGATTTATCTTAAGGAGATTGTTCGGTTGCATGGGGTCCCACTTTTTATTATCTCGGATAGGGGTACTCAATTTACCTCGACCTTTTGGAAGAAGTTGCATGAGGAGTTGGGCACAAGGTTGGACCTTAGTACAACTTTTCACCCTCAAACCGATGGGTAGTCTGAGCGAACGATTCAGGTGTTGGAGGATATGCTCCGTGCATGTGTGATGGACTTTGGAGGTCATTGGGATCAGTTTCTACCTTTGGCCGAGTTTGCATATAATAACAGTTATCATTTGAGTATAGGTATGGCGCCGTTTGAGGCTTTGTATGGGAGAAGGTGTAGATCTCCCATTGGCTGGTTTGATGCGTTTGAGGTGAGACCATGTGGTACTGATCTGTTGAGGGACTCGTTAGAGAAAGTCAGGTTCATTCAGGAGAAACTTATAGCAACTCAAATCAGGCACAAGGAGTATGCAGATCGGAAAGTTAGAGATATGCACTTTATGGAGGGTGAGCAAGTATTGCTCAAGGTGTCACCTTTGAAAGGTGTCATGCATTTTGGGAAGCGAGGTAAGCTCAGTCCTAGATATATTGGACCATTTGAGATTCTTCAGCGTGTGGGGCCGGTGGCCTATAGGTTAGCTTTGCCTCCGAGTTTGTCGGGAGTTCACCTTGTGTTTCATGTGTCTATGTTAAAGAAGTTTCATGGTGATGGAAACTACATAATTCGTTGGGATTCGGTCTTGCTAGATGAAAACCTCTCTTATGAAGAGAAACCTGTTGTTATTCTTGATAGAGATGTCCGTAAGTTGAGGACAAAGGAGATTGCATCTGTGAAGGTCTAGTGGAAGAATCGTCCTGTTGAGGAGGCCACTTGGGAGACCGAGGCAAACATGCGTAGCAAGTATCCAAATCTTTTTGCTGATTTAGGTAATTCCTTGTTTTCCCTTCTTGTCTTTTCTTTGCCCGTTCGGGGACGAACGGTTGTTTAATTGGTATCTGATGTAACGACCCTCCTGGTCGTTTGTGCATTTTCCTCATCTTCTCTATTTTAGCACTCTATGTAGTTGGTGTGCGTAAATTATGACTCATGGAATAAGTAGTCTCAATGCTTGAGGTGTTTGAAAGTTTTGGTTATTTTAAATAATTTGTTAATTAGTAAATATTAATGGGTCGAAATTTTTATTTACTTATTTATGTGGTCAATATAAGAATAAATTTTAGTGAAAGGATTTATCATATATTAATAATAATAGCATGAGATAGTGAGGGTAAAGAGAACAGAACCGTGCGCCGTTATTTTCCCCCCTTTTCTTTTCACGGCTGTGGAGGTATCTTCATCAGGTTAGCACAACATTTTTTTCTTTGTCAATTATTTACGTAGTTATGTGAAGTGAATAGGCAGGTGAGTGATGTTGAACAGTAGTCAACTGTAAAGGATTTCTATTCGTTGTTATATTATTACAATTAGGTTGAATTGATTTAATTAAAGTTAGTTATAATAATAACTCAATTGTTTCCTATGAGGCTATGACGTCCAGAATGGTAGGCTAAAGTAAGCCTTAATGATAAAGGGGTACTTTGTTGCATTGTTACAGTGCAATTAACGTGTAGTGCTAATATTGAATTTTCTTCTTGGTTTAGTTTGTGGTTTTAGAAAGTTATCAAGTGGCTATTGATTATAATATAATATTTACATCTTAGGGTAGAATTTTTAGATTACGAATTTATAAAATGAGTGTCTTTAAATTAGTAATCTTATGGGATTATATATTTGAACAGATTTGAACCATTCAGAACCTTTACGAAAGGGCAAGGCCCTTGCAAGATAGCTTGTATTCGGATCCTTTGGTTGAGGTAGGTTACGGTTTAATTGAAGTTTAGACTCGACTTAATTGTGTGTATGCTCCTAAATTGGATACTTGTGGATTGGTATTCGTACATGTTTGAAATTGTTGAAGTGTGGATTGTTGATTCGTATATAAATGTTTATTGAAAATTGACTTGATGGAATTGTCTTTTGACTTTAAGTGTACTTGTAAACTTGGTACATTGTGTTGTACGCTGTGAGGTTGTGTAAATTGATATTAGTAATACTTGTTTATACTTATGTTGGATCGGGTACCACGCCAGTACGTTTATATTTATGTTGGATCGGGTACCACGCCGGTACGTTTACATTTATGTTGGATCGGGTACCACGCCGGTACGGTACATGAACAGAGACTGTTCCCTGTAGGTCATGACTATTTGGGCAAAAATAAGTCCCATAGCATGTGTGTACATACTTATGTTGATTCTGTGGATGTTTACCATATGATTGATACTCTTGCTAGTTATGTGGTTTGTTTGTGAGCATTGTTGACATGTTCTTGCTGTGTTGTTGGTCCAATGAGAATTTGTTATTTGATGATGCCTGTCTACTTGTTTGTCTAAATTATGTTGTGTACATCTTATTAAGTTGAGTTGGCCTATGATGCCTACCAGTACATAGTGGTTTGTATTGATACTACCCTGTACTCTTCTTTTGTTGAGTGCATAAAGTGTTCCAGAGGCTCAGACACGACCTCACCTCTAGAGTTGATAGCAGATCTTGATCCGAAGGGTGAGCACTCCATCTTCAGGCTGCCACGGGTCATCTTAATTGTTATTGTCCATCTTTCGGGCAATGAAACACTCCGAATTTACTTTATTTGGGAATCTCTTTGGACATGATTTTATTAGTAGTTCTTGTACGATGACTTTCGAATCTTGGGTATTTTAATAAGTATTTTATTTGACTTCCGTATTAATAATGATTAATCCTGAACTATTATTATTATGTTGATTTTATGATATAATTATCTTAACATCGACTAAGTGATTGGGTAAATGTTCGATTTAGATGGTTCTTCCACAGGAAGATTAGAGTGGGCGCCACTCATGGCCCTCTGGGTCGTGACACTTTCTTTCTTTGTTTTTTTTTTAAAATATATACTTAATAAATTTTATCATGACTATATTATTAACAAATAAAAAAATATTTTCATGGATCTGTTTGGACTTCAATATCAACTCAATTTTTAATAAGCCGAAGTGAATTGAGCTGAGCTAATAAATAATGATTTAATGAACAATTCAAACTTAAACGAATCATATTTTCATGATCTAATCTTTTAATTAATCAGAATAACAAATCTTATCTCTACTTTTTCTGTTGAGTTCAAAATTGGAGAAAAGTGCTTTAGGGCCAGCATGATGGGAGCCAAAAGGCAAAAAGAAAACAGAATTAATCACTTCACCAACCACTCTATCTAATATAGTACTACTTACCTTGATATCAAGGACTCAACGGAAGAAAAAGAGTGAGCTCAAAATATCAATCTTATTAGGTGAGGGAGGTTTTTTTTTTTTTTTCTCCATCAAGTGTTGATATCCATATTGAAGGGCGACTTCATATTATCAGCACTCGGATTCATGATCTTTAATTAAAAATGAAAAAATACTTTTCACTTCGCCACAATCTTCAGTGATAGGTGGGAGAACTATTCAACCTTTTCTATTTAGTGAAACTCTTTCCGATCGAGATATAATTCAATTGCTCAAAATTAATACTGTACAAACAAATCGTCGGTGCTAACTTAAAAAAAACAAAATATCTCTTCCAAAAGCAGTAGTTTACGTGAACTCAATAATAATTTCAATGTAAATCACTATAATTTTACAAGTAGAAATTCACAAAAATTATATAATGAAATATTACATATAACTCAATAATATTAAAAATATTATGAATGAATATGAAAGATATTAAAAATTAAGTCCTAAAATTTTTGAAATTATGAATATGAGTGGGAGTCTCTCGTGAAAAACGTGTATATGAATGAGGTTGATGAATCTTAGTATGTGAATCATCAATCATCATGTGGACAAAATTCAAATTGGTCCCAAAAAAAGATGATGTAGATGCCATGCCACAAATTGGGACATCCAATAGCTTAGAGTTCTTTAATACTCCCTCCGTCCCAAATTGAGATGGCACAGCTATTCATAAAATAATGATCAGTAATATAACTTTATCATTTTGCCACTGTTAATTGTGTCATTCTGTTAGTTCCAATATTGATGGAGTTATTATATGAATGATAACAAAACATTTTTTGCATGGATAATTAGGATTACCAAAATCTTTGCAACATTTTCCAAGATTTGATAATTCAATGTTTAGTAACAAGGAGTAATCAATTACTAAGGATATAATGGGGAAAAAAATTGTATTGTCTTGATTAATGAAAAAAGACAAGTAAAATCAGAAATCACATTTGGTACGGGTAATTTACCTGATAAGTTGGTATTTACGTCGTTAGATTTTTGTAATGTTTGACTGTGATATAAGCTTGTATTTAAACTTGCCACAAATTAACAAAAATGAAGAGATCGTCATTTTTACGCATAAGATCAAGTGATCTCATATCATTTCCTCGTTATATTTTGGGTCTAATTCAATTAAGTTACGTAAATTGCATTTATGTTATGCTTGTTTTATGGTATCAAAGCAGTAAAAAGCCCTTTTTTTGTGAATCAAAAGCTCATTTTGCTGTGAATATTATGAGTAGTAACTTTTATTCAAACTTTGCAGGTAATTATAACATATCCAACTCCACAACAATCCACCAATTCATGAATATTATAAAGGGGTGACTGTACATACCACATCAATAAATTTCTTATTATTTACTCCGTTTCGATTTATTTGTCTAATTTTGACTTAACACGGAGCTTCGATACTGGAGAGAGATTGATATGAGCATGCCTCAACAATCAGAAAATACAATATATATATATATATATATATATATATATATATATATATATATATGTCTTCAATTACATGGTAAAAATCCAATATCCTTCTCCCTTATTTTCTCTTTTATAAAATTCTCCTGCTAAATCTCTGAAATAATTGGACTTAATTCAGTCTTTATTAACATTTTTATGTCAACGACAGAGACTGTCAAATCAAAAACACAGTTTTGGTTGACCTATTACCTGTGTATAAGATTAAAAAGTGTCACACCCTTTTTTCGACTCCAAAAATTAATGTATTGTAAGTTTCGAAAGGGTTTTTATTATTAAAGTGACAAAGATGAAAATTTATTTTGAAAATGAATTATTTACATTTTTTATTCAGAGTCGCCACTTGGCATAATCTGGTGTGCCAAGTCACCATTGAAAAATCCTTTTCAAAACCATTTGACTCGTTAAACTGGTTTGCGAACGGAGACTCCGGCTAAGGAATTCTGTTGACCGAGGGGAAGGTGTTAGGCACCTCTCGATCCCGTGGTTCAACCACGGTCGCTTGGTAGAGTGTATCAACTATTTTGGCATTACGAAATGTATAAACCACACAAGAGGCACGCAAAAATAATCAAACAAAACAAAACAATCCAAAAATGTAAAGTCCAGTCCAATTATACAGTCCAAAAATAGAAAGATACAAAAATATAAATCCTAGTCTAAACTAATTCTAGATTAAGCTCCAATGCCTTACCCGACGTCGCGGGCCTTCATCACGATCATTTTTCGCCAACATGATACGTCGGGGCATTCCCCGGTGAATAAATACAAGTGATCTCGGGGCATTCCCCGGCTAAATAAATACATTTTTTCAATACGAGAAAACCAAATCATTCACCCAAATTTCAATCATTCAAACAATATTTCAAACGTTCAATAAAATCACAAATTATAAACTTTGCCTTCCCAAACTACGTTTGCCTAAACCAATCGGCGCATCATGATACTACCCAATCAAACACTCGTATTTGCTTCAAAATAACCAACGACAATAAATCAAAACAATATTCATTCTTTATCAATTCCTACCATCCAACCCTACATTCCATTTTTTATACCAAATTCCAACGATTCAAGACAGTCATCTCAACAATCCACAACCATCTATTCAATGAAATCGAACTCCAAATTAATGTCACCAAAATTCAACCACACATTAGGCAAATCAAACACGTATAGTAAAGTAAAATTAGAAGAGATAGAGTTGGACCTTAAATTTGAAACTTTCAAACTCAATGTTATTCGAATAAAGAGAGTCCGCACCCGGAAACCTCGAGCCGAACCTTAACACCAACAATCCAACTCGACAAATAATGATCCGTTTACCGTCACTTTTCACGGCGTCACTGTTCACCGGTACTGTTCACCGATTACTGTTCACTGGTTACTTTTTTTTTTTTTTCGTTGTTGCTCTTGTTCTTGTGAGGAAAGATTATTTGGTGATTCTTGTTATTGTGGAAAAAATGATGATCAAAGAATGAACCTCTTTTCCTCTTAGAATTTTTCTTTTAGAATGGGCATGGATTTGTTATGATGTGGGAATTTTGGTGGGTCCCCATATATTCTTTCTTTGTGGACAAGATAAAGGAGGGGGGATCATATGGGTAGTTAGGGTAGGTGGAAGCTTTTGATTGGGTAGGTTGTTAGAATAAGATAAATTAGTTAGAGGTATTTTTTTTTGTTTATTTTTGTATTTTTGTGGGATATAATTACATGGGGTTGGACACATGGTAAGGTGAACTAAAAATGAATAAAATTAGACTTCGGGAGGGACAAAATTAGGTGTCTACATCATGCCCCCTTTGAATGTAAACACGAAGTATTTTCAGACAAAGAAGTAGACAGCGAGACCATATTTTGACTCGACCATTATTCAAAGAAAGAAACAGAAGGAAGAAGGACAATCGGGTCTTGACTTAGGACATCCTTCCTACCCAAGTTATGAAAGAATTAAGTCACGGATATTTCAAAGGATTGGAAGAGAAGTGGGCTATACCAAGTTGGAGAGTTGAGTGAGGCTCCGTCGAGGTTCCGGTCAACGGCTCTGTCATTACATCAAAAATGAAAATTACAAGTTAAAATATAAACGAAATTACAAAATCCTATCTAACAGCTTCTGCTGGCTCTTGACTCGACTTTTATCACCCTATTCTTCAGGCGGGCTCCTGACTTTCCATTGCTTCGCTTTGTTGCTTGACTTTCCATTGCTTCGCTTTGTTGCTTGACTTTTCGTTTCTTCACCCCATTCTCCAGGCGGGCTCCTGACTTGCTATTTCATCACCCTGTTCTTCAGGCGGGCTCCTGACTTGCTATTTCATCACCCTGTTCTTCAGGCGGGCTCCTGAAACCCAACATTAAAACTAGAACAGAAATTATCCCAAACAAAAATTATAGTAAAATAGTATTTCACTTTTGAAAGCGTTGTCGCATTTTTCAGGAGGGTCCTGAGCAGAAAGTAAAATCCCATTTTCAGGAGGGTCCTACATATAAAGTAAAATCTCATTTTTCAGGAGGGTCCTAAACATAAAGTAAAATTCCATTTTTCAGGAGGGTCCTGAACATAAAGTAACATCCCATTTTTCAGGAGGGTCCAGAACATAAAATAAAATCTCATTTTTCAGGAGGGTCCTGAACAGAAAGTAAAGTTCCATTTTTCAGGAGGGTCCTGAACATAAAGTAAAGTTCCATTCTTCAGGAGGGTCCTGAACAGAAACTAACATCCCATTTTTCAGGAGGGTCCTGAACATAAAGTAAAATCCCATTTTTCAGGAGGATCCTGAATAGAAAGTAAAGTCCCATTATTCAGGAGGGTCCTGAACATAAAGTAAAGTCCCATTTTTCAGGAGGGTCCTGAATATAAAGTAAATTCCCATTTTTTCAGGAGGGTCCTGAATTGAAAGTAAATTTCCATTTTCCATGAGGGTCCTGAACATGAAAGTAAATTCTCATTTTCTAGGAGGGTCCTGAACTGAAAGTAAAATCCCATTTTTCAGGAGGGTCCTGAATTGAAAGTAAATTCCCATTTTCCAGGAAGGTCCTGAATTGAAAGTAAATTCCAATTTTCCAGGAGGGTCCTGAACATGAAGTAAAATCCCATTTTTCAGGAGGGTCCTGAACATAAAGTAAATTCCCATTTTTCAGGAGGGTCCTGAATTGAAAGTAAATTCTCATTTCCAGGAGGGTTCTGAACTGAAAGTAAAATCTCATTTTTCAAGAGGGTCCTGAATTGAAAGTAAAATCCCATTTTTCAGGAGGGTCCTGAATATGAAAGTAAATTCCCATTTTCCAGGAGGGTCCTGAACATGAAGTAAAATCCCATTTTTCAGGAGGGTCCTGAACATGAAGTAAAATCCCATTTTTCAGGAGGGTCCTGAATATAAAGTAAATTCCCATTTTTCAGGAGGGTCCTGAATTGAAAGTAAATTCCCATTTTCCAGGAGGGTCCTGAACTGAAAGTAAAATCCCATTTTTCAAGAGGGTCCTGAATTGAAAGTAAAATCCCATTTTTCATGAGGGTCCTGAATTGAAAGTAAATTCCCATTTTCCAGGAGGATCCTGAACATGAAGTAAAATCCCATTTTTCAGGAGGGTCCTGAACATAAAGTAAAATCCCATTTTTCAGGAGGGTCCTGAACATAAAGTAAATTTCCATTTTCCAGGAGGGTCCTGAACTGAAAGTAAATTCCCATTTTTTAGGAGGGTCCTGAACATAAAGTAAAATCCCATTTTTTAGGAGGGTCCTGAACAAAAGTAAAATCCCATTTTTCAGGAGAGTCCTGAACAGAAAGTAAAATCCCATTTTTCAGGAGAGTCCTGAACTGAAAGTAAATTCCCATTTTTCAGGAGGGTCCTGGGCATAAAGTAAAAATCTCATTTTTCAGGAGGTTCCTGAACAAAAGTAAAATTCCATTCTTCAGGAGGGTCCTGAACATAAGGTAAATTTCTATTTTTCAGGAGGGTCCTGGACATAAAGTAAAATCCCATTTTTCAGGAGGGTCCTGAACAAATGTAAAATCCCATTTTTCAGGAGGGTCTTGAACATAAAGTAAAATCTCATTTTTTCAGGAGGGTCCTGAACTGAAAGTAAATTCCCATTTTTCAGGAGGGTCCTGGACATAAAGTAAAATCCCATTTTTCAGGAGGGTCCTGAACAAAAGTAAAATCCCATTCTTCAGGAGGGTCCTGAACATAAGGTAAAATCTCATTTTTCAGGAGGGTCCTGAACATAAAGTAAAATCTCATTTTTTAGGAGGGTCCTGAACAAAAGTAAAATCCCATTCTTCAGGAGGGTCCTGAACATAAGGTAAAATCTCATTTTTCAGGAGGGTCCTGGACATAAAGTAAAATCCTATTTTTCAGGAGGGTCCTGAACAAAAGTAAAATCCCATTTTTCAGGAGGGTCCTGAACATAAAATAAAATCCCATTTTTTTCAGGAGGGTCCTGAACTGAAAGTAAATTCCCATTTTTCAGGAGGGTCCTGGACATAAAGTAATATCCCATTTTTCAGGAGGGTCCTGAACAAAAGTAAAATCCCATTCTTCAGGAGGGTCCTGAACATAAGGTAAAATCCCATTTTCAGGAGGGTCCTGGACATAAAGTAAAATCCCATTTTTCAGGAGGGTCCTGAACAAAAGTAAAATCCCATTCTTCAGGAGGGTCCTGAACATAAGGTAAAATCCCATTTTTCAGGAGGGTCCTGGACATAAAGTAAAATCTCATTTTTCAGGAGGGTCCTGAACAGAAAGTAAAATCTCATTTTTCTGGAGGGTCCTGAACTGAAAGTAAATTCCCATTTTTCAGGAGGGTCCTGGACATAAAGTAAAAATCTCATTTTTCAGGAGGTTCCTGAACAAAAGTAAAATCCCATTCTTCAGGGGGGTCCTGAACATAAGGTAAAATCCCATTTTTCAGGATGGTCCTGAACAGAAAGTAAAATCCCATTTTTCAGGAGGGTCCTGAACTGAAAGTAAATTCCCATTTTTCAGGAGGGTCCTGAACAGAAAGTAAAATCCCATTTTTCAGGAGGGTCCTGAACAGAAAGTAAATTCCCATTTTTCAGGAGGGTCCTGGACATATAGTAAAATCCCATTTTTCAGGAGGGTCCTGAACAAAAGTAAAATCCCATTTTTCAGGAGGGTCCTGAACAGGAAGTAAAATCCCATTTTTCAGGAGGGTTCTGAACTGAAAGTAAATTTCCATTTTTCAGGAGGGTCCTGGACATAAAGTAAAATCCCATTTTTCAGGAGGGTCCTGAACAAAAGTAAAATCCCATTCTTCAGGAGGGTCCTAAACATAAGGTAAATTCCCATTTTTCAGAAGGGTCCTGGACATAAAGTAAAATCCCATTTTTCAGGAGGGTCCTGAACAAAAGTAAAATCCCATTCTTCAGGAGGGTCCTGAACATATGGTAAAATCCTATTTTTCAGGAGGGTCCTGAACATAAGGTAAAATCCCATTTTTCAGGAGGGTCCTGAACATAAAGTAAAATCCCATTTTTCAGGAGGGTCCTGAACAAAAGTAAAATCCCATTCTTCAGGAGGGTCCTGAACATAAGGTAAAATCCCACGGATGTGCATTTCCAATGGTAGATGAATTAAATGAAACTAATTTCCCCTGCTTCATCAAAGAAAATTTGTCAGTTAAAAACTTAGTGATGGCTTGCGGCACTTGGCTGTCCCGACACCTGCTCCAGTGTTCCTTCCCTTCATTTTGTTTCAGATTATTGGCACTTGCCCCTGCTTTGTCGTTTCATTGACCCAAACTCGGATTATTAAGAGTGACTTTGAAATAAACACAGCCTCTCTGCTTTGCCATGCTTCATGAATAAACCCTTTAAACCTTGGTATTTTCATGAGTTTTCAGACTTGTCTATTGGCAAAACTTTCTGCACATCCCCCCTTTTTTTTGGCTCACAATCATGTCTCTTTCATGCGTTGGCCTTTTTGTTTTTCTTTGTGCAATTGAAGAAGTTGGTAGCTAGTTTTGAAATCTTTTCTCGTTTGTTTTGACATGAACTTGACTTTAAAACAAGAGAAAAATGACAACAAATTTTGTTTTATTTGGATAACTGACTTAAGAAAATAAAAATAAAGATAAAGAGAAGAAAGAAAAAACAATGAATGTCCCCATTTGAAATAAAGAAATGAAAAATTTATCTTAAATGATAATCAACTCTAATGATTATGCCATGCATTTTGGATTAAGCCGCCTGATCTTTCCATCCAAACTCTCACCAATTATTGTTGAGTTAATGGCCTTGAAACTGAGTTGTTTCCTTAGGTCAATTGCATTTAAGACCTCGTTCGGCTAGTGGCGCCTTGGAGGTTTCTTGCCAACAAGCCTCTCTCATTTTTTCTCGGTTCACCATTGCCTTATGGTGTCTGTGAGGGTTTTTCACCATTGAGACTCTCTTATTTTCATCTCTCTCAACTCACAGTCGTCTTATGGTGCCCGTGAGGGTTTTCACTGATAAGATTCTCATTTTTATCTCTCTCAACTTACCATCGCCTTATGGTGCCCGTGAGGGTTTTCACCAATAAGACTCTCTCATTTATTTCTCTCCTAATTTCTTATGCTGAGGATGACGAGTAGTTCCCAAAATGTGTCATCGCCACCATTGCATGTTTAGCCTTAACATTCTCAAAGATTGATCTGAAGGTCTTTCTTTGGTTGTAACTTGGCTTTTGGATAAGGTTTGAAAGAAAGGATGGCATGGGGCCCAAACGACACTTGAAGTGGGGTAGGACTTATAACTTTTGGAATCGACTCAAACAATGAGGATTAACTCATGCCCCAGTTTCTTTTGACTGGGTGACACTAAATTGTTTAGTTCGTTGTACCGAGCCCTGAGTGGGGCAGCCTACGTATCTCACCCTTGAGAGAGGAGAATCAGGTCATGCGTAGTTCTGGCATCTTGTTCTTTCACTTGATTCTATTTTTTTCTTTTGTTTTTTTTTTCGATCTTTTCACTTTGCGATTCTTTTTTTCTAACTCTATTTTTCTTGACACTCTTTTTTTTAGAAATATTTTTGTCTCTTTTTTGTAACTTTTGACTTTATCTTTTTACTCGACACTATTCTTTGAACTTTGCTTACTCTATCTTGATTCCAAAAGAGGGGTATGAAAGAAAATAACACTGAGGCTCAAATGGGGTAAACAAAGGATGACACAATGTTTGGATGGCAGAATGAAATGCCTTCATCATATCAATCCTTGAGAATGCAAGTACATAACATGCAATTGGAAGTGAGAGATGAAGATCATTTGCGACATCTTTTTAAGCAGATTGAGACTGTGCGTCACTACTTCTTCTGTAAACTCCACCTTTGTTGTACATTCCTCACATCAAATGACTTATGCTTTCGTGGAGCTGCTTATCTTCTTGTTTCTCTTGATATATGGATCACACGTCCGCTATTTAACCTAATTGGGACTTGTCTTTCGATCAATGACCAAGGTGCTCTTGTGATTCTCAAAATAATTGCTTTAATTTTCAAAGAAGGCCTCATTTGATCACCAAATGCCCCAGCACTCTATCTATTTCCTCAGACGCTCTCTTTTCTAACTTTAACCCTCTGATTCAATGTTCATGCTTAAACTGGACTTTAAAATCTGGCTAAAAATTCCGCAAGCATGCCATATCACTAGAGTCAACATAAAATATACTATGTAAAGAAAACAAACAAACAACACAAATTTAAAACATAAATGAAAAGGGGGCACTCCATTTAATAAAAATGAAAGATAAAAGGGTTTGAACATAAACGACAAAGGGACAAAACAAGATAGATCCCGAACTACAACCCTGAAATAATTCAGAAAACAACAAAGAAGACTAAACAAACTACCAGACCTCTTCCTAGTGGGAGAGGGGTGAATTCTCAATTGCACAGCTTGACATCTTAGCCACTAGTTTGCATATCAGCATGACTAGAGCTTTCCTCACTGTCAATGTTTTGTACCATGATTGATTTATCTTGAATCATCTTTTCAATTTCTCTTTTCAAAGCTCGACAATCTTCAATACTATGACCCTGAGTGTCACGCCCCAAAATCCCATCGGGCCGGACTGGCACCCGAAGCCGAGAAGGCCCGGGAGAACCCGTTCAAATACCTGTACTTTCCCTTACATTCACCAAAAATTTGGGCAGCACTTCGTTACATACAGAAGGGTCTAATTCCCTGTATCAGCACAACACGCACAAATATATATATATAATATAATACTTGGCCGTCGGGGCCACCACATATACAAATATAACATCACTATATAAACTCCCATGACTTGACCCTTCCTTATGTCTACAAAGCCTCTAGGATATACATGACATAACTAGGGTCGGGACAAACCCCCGCCCACACATGACTCCTGTACAATAACAAAACATAAGGAACCGACTCGGAAAGCTCCGAAGCAAACTGGAGCTCACCAACAATAGTTGTATGATCTGGCTCTTATCTATGCTGCGAATGACCTGAAGCACCTGTGCCTGCAGCATGAAATGCAGGTCCCCCGTGAGGGACGTCAGTACGAAATATGTACTGAGTATGTAAAGCTGTAAATAATCATATGTAATATAGGGGATCAGGAAAATCAGACGCAAGTGAATAAATCATAATAGAAGTGAACCACACTTCATAAACACTTTTAGGATCATGTACATTATCATTAATCTGAATTGGGTTCGTGAATTCGAACACATTTGTGGAACGGTATACATTCGTTCATTTCATTCTTTACAATTATCATTCGCCATTACCTCCTCCTCCCGAACCTCCAACCACCTAACAATAATCAATATTGTACCGTACTGTGACCATTAGGCTGCCTCCAGTACATATCAACTGGGATCGACCCATGCTAGGCTTATGCCCCTGGGATACCACCCATAAACACATAAATAGGGATCGACCCATGCTAGGCTTATGCCCCTGGGATACCACCCACACGTATATCAAGTAACACCCATAAGAGATCTTTCCAACAACTTAGTTCAAAAGCTTTTGAGATTATTACATTAGTGTTCATGCCAATATAGTACCTTTGGAACAATGATACATCAATAGGAATCAAGTAATAGACCTTCTATACAATAATGATGTTATAAAGACTCATTGGTACATCAACAATGTGTTTCAGAATCATCAATATCACAACAATGAAATAGGAGCCTTTTGGTATATCAATGAAACATTTTTACACTTTATAGAATGGAAACAACTTCGTTGGTAATGTAGAACAATACATGTTTTTGGACAACCTTGGAATCTTACTTGATGGAACATTGGTGTTTTCATGCCAAAGAACATTGTTAGAGTATGCTTTACATACATCGTTGTAGATTCGGATACCAATTCAATACAACTTCCCGCCTTTACAAATCACTTATCTACAATGAAATATTTGGCATCTAGTATTAGCAACCCAACACCACAATTCTCTTCCATAATTCCATACAACCACTATTTGCAAAACATTCCAAAAACCAACTTGAACAATAGGTTTATGTGTATATATATATATATATATAATCATCATTTCAATACCACATCATCCCTTCACAATTCAACATAATCCAACATCATTTCCCAATCATCTTTCAACAACAATCAAATAGCATACTTCTTATGCTCACATGCATATATATATATATATATATATATATATATATATATACATATTCATATAAATAACACCAACATAATTTACATTCTTACCATAAAATGACCCTTTTGATTTCGAAGTCCTGTTGGAACAAATAAGGGATGCTTCTCGAAGCCCTCGAGACGATGAACACAACTACGGAATCAATTTGGACTTTCCACGGTTGAATCACAAGATAATTGGAGTTGAAATTAGGCTAGGGTTTCCTTATTCTCAATAATATGATGATAATTGATGGATATAAGACCAATTATATCTATATAATGACCAATTTTCGTCCAAGAGATGATGGAAAATGACCATATTGCCCTTAAAAATTTAAGTAAATCCGAATCTGTCCATGGTGGACTGTTTTGACAGGCTAAAGTAAATCGGCCATAACTCTTTGCTCCGATATCGGATTTGGGTGAAATTGGTATCTTTGGATAGATAATTAAAAGGGCTTTCATTTCATATAAAGTAGGCCACCCAGTTCATCCTTTACAAGGAGTTATGATCGTTTGAAGTTGACCCTAAAAAACTGTTTTGAGAGGCTGAAGTAAAATGAGTATAACTCCTTACTCAGATGTTGGATTTGGATGAAACCAATTGCATTGGAAAGAAGACTCAAAGATATTTCTTTTGATAGGTCGCAGACCTCCCAGTTCATTATATTGAGAGAGTTACGATCATTCAAAGTCGACCCAAAAAACTGGCAGGCCTCAGTAGTTTGAATTTCCTGCACATTTACTGTTCACAATTATCCCGGCCGCCGTTTTATAGTTTCGAACGTGCTCGATTATATCCGAAACTTATCCGTTTTTGGAAATCTTTATATCGTTGGAAAGCTTATTCAATAAACTTCGTATGGAAACATCGACGGGCAAATTCCGATATAAATACAGTCGATTCCTATACACATATAATCAAACTATACACTTAAAACCATCTCAAAATAATCAATACTCATACTTAAACTCATATATACCTTAGGATCAATACTTATACTCCAACACATATAACCATGGCTAATGCACGTAATTAAGTATGGGGTGTTACACTGAGCCTCAGAATGATTCGCACATCGTGCGCTAGGATCAAAATTTCTTGAACGCCGATTAAGGGTGTGCCCAAGGAGAGGAGTGATCATTCCCTCCTGTACCAATCTCTGAAATAAACTGGCATATGACTCTCCAATTGGTGTGAAGCTATCTCTCGACTTCTGCCTCATTTTATCGTTTGGCTTGGATCGAAAATCAGGCTTAGAAGGGTTTTGGTATGTTTGTGGAGTTAGAGAACGACTTTGAGGAGTGATTATGTGGAGCTTGGGCATAAACTTGAGCTTGCGCCTGAGACCGACGATGACATGGTCTTCTTGACCTTTCCTGCTATCCAACTACAATAGCAAATGCATCTTTCTCATTCTTCTTCCCTCCAGGTTCCCTTAATTGATTGCAATATTGTCCCAAAGGTTTCACGGATTCCTCATACCCATCTTGCTCCTCAAATTTCGACATCACAAAGATTGGAGAAAGATTAGCATTTGAAGGCATGCCCCAGTCTTTGTATGAAACATTTTCTTTACCCGCAGGTCCTAGAAAATTTTTCATAGCATTTTCTGTACTCTTCATTTTTCCAACCATTTTCTCCGACTCTTCTGGCACACTGGACTTCGTGTTCAGAAACTTTGGTGTTCCAGTTAACTTAAAAGCAGGCTCAAGAGTATAACAATGATCACTAAGAGTATTGAATATAGGTTCACTAACAGCATGGGGACGCACAACCGTTGGATGAGACGGTGTGAAAGTCCCAGTAAAGGATCGAGCAATAAGATCACAGACAACATATGGTGTTGTGAATGTAGCAGGCTTATGCTGAGGAACTAGAGGCAAAATGGTGGAAGTATTGAGATGCTTTTGGCTTAGAATGAATTCTGAGTCATGTTGCGGT
The DNA here is from genome assembly GCA_030864215.1 of Capsicum pubescens. Taxonomy (NCBI): domain Eukaryota; kingdom Viridiplantae; phylum Streptophyta; class Magnoliopsida; order Solanales; family Solanaceae; genus Capsicum; species Capsicum pubescens. The sequence continues at coordinate 3,395,028 of CM061543.1, read as the reverse complement.
GCATCAACAACAGTAGAAAACCGACTTTGAGATTTTGGTGGAAAACACGAGGTATTTGTAGGATCAATAAAGGAAAATAGAGGAGGAGGCAACCCACTGGCCCAAGCTCGATGCATTTCTATCATTTGTTGTCTTAGCCTCCTGACCTCTTGCTTTAAACTCTCATTTTCCTGATTCTTTGTTTGATCCATGATGTCACTCTCTATATCTTTGTTGAACACAACTAACCCTTTGGATTTGGTGTGATGTGAAGGACCAGCCAGAATGCCACAAACCAACCACCTTAAACTGACTCAATATAAAACAACAAATGTGTTAGAGTTCAACTTTTTTTTCAAAATCTTTTTATTTTTTTTATTTTTTGATGATCACCGAACCCAAGAAGGGCGCCTACGTATCTCACTCCCGAGAGAGGAGAATTAGGTGTGCGTAGTTCGTGAAGTTTTGTCAAAATGGTCAATTAAAATCTTCTTTCTTTTTTCTTTTTCTTGAAACTTTAAAAAGAAAAGAAAATAACAAATTATCAAAAGAATTGACGAAAATCTTTTTTGCATTTTTTTAGGTTTAAACTCCCTATACAAAAATGGAATCTATGATTACCAAATAAGAATCTTTTTGGGTTTTCGATTTAGAATTTCATAGGAAAATGAAACTTGAAACTATTAAAAAAAATCTTTTTGTAGTTTTCTTTTAGAGATGTATATGAAACACCTACTCTAAGTGAAGAGTGAAGAAAATCTTTTTGAATTTTTTAGATTCCTGTACAACATGAAATCTATGGTTACCGAAGAAAATATTTTTGGATTTTCGATTTTAAATTTCATACGAAAATGAAACTTGAACCTATTAAAGGAAAATATATTTTTTTGCTTTCTTTTAAAGATGTACATGAGACACCTACTCTAAATGAAGAGTGAAGAATTTTTTTTTTGAATTTTTGAAATAAGATCCCCGAACCTAAAATAGGTTGCCTACGTATCTCACTCCCGAGAGAGGAGAATCAGGGGTGCGTAGTTCGTTCAGTTTGGACAATTAATGATTAAATAACAGATGACACCCTGACTTGAGACACGACCCAAAGACACATGATGAACAACATAACAAAGTCTTTTTTTTTTGAGTTTTTAATTCGACACTTTACATAAAAAATGACACCAACAACTATGAAAGAAAAAATCTTTTGGGTATTTTCGTTAAATGAAATGTACAAAACTTCTACCACCTTTTTTTGAATTTTTCTTTTATAAAAAGCCCCTAAAAAAAAATCTTTTTTGGAGTTTTCGAATTGTGAAAGCTTGCTAAAGGAAGCAAAAGGAAAATCTTTTTGATATTTTCGTTTTTGAGAAATGAGTGCAAAAGGTAAAAATCTTTTTTTTTTTTTAATTTTTTGATTGTGAAGAACAAAAGCCATAAAGAACACTAAAAGCTACGACACTTTTTTTTTTCTTCTTTTCGACTCACTTCACTTTTTTTCTCTATTTTTTTTCAAAAGTTTTTGCCTACGCACCTTACTTCTAACACATGTTTTCCCCAAATCGGTCCGTCAAATGATCACGTTACTCTCAAAGATGCAACATTTAACACGTAGAGATGTTTTAAAGGTGAGTCTCCTACAAAGGACCGTGTGGGCCCCGCTAGGTCTCAATATGATGCACATAAGAATGAACTAAAGGCTGACCTACGTTGTGGTTTACTAACAAGGCCGTTCGGGGGAGCATATGGTCGATAGTGGCTGCTTTGCTTTCCACCTACTCCATACATCCAACGGCTCCCCCCCTAAAATAAAGGTGACTCAACTAGATTTCGTGCGCACGACGTGCGCTCCGAGACTTGTTGCAGAAAGAAGGCCGAGGGGATGGACTCATGATGACAGATATAAAGCGGTAACACATAGGATAAATACTATAAACAAAGAGCACGAAAACGCACAAAAGTGAAAACAATAACAAAACAATAATCACAGACAATGCTTATACACTCGTAATGCCAAACAAAGTCAATACGACTCAAAAATAAGCTCGAATTCTGAAAAGTCCCCAGCAGAGTCGCCAGAGCTGTCACACCCTTTTTTCGACTCCAAAAATTAATGTATTGTAAGTTTCGAACGGGTTTTTATTATTAAAGTGACAAAGATGAAAATTTGTTTTGAAAATGGATTATTTACATTTTTTATTCAGAGTCGCCACTTGGCATAATCTGGTGTGCCAAGTCACCATTGGAAAATCCTTTTCAAAACCATTTGACTCTTTAAACTGGTTTGCGAACGGAGACTCCGGCTAAGGAATTCTGTTGACCGAGGGGAAGGTGTTAGGCACCTCTCGATCCCGTGGTTCAACCACGGTCGCTTGGTAGAGTGTATCAACTATTTTGGCATTACGAAATGTATAAACCACACAAGAGGCACGCAAAAATAATCAAACAAAACAAAACAATCCAAAAATGTAAAGTCCAGTCCAATTATACAATCCAAAAATAGAAAGATACAAAAATATAAATCCTAGTCTAAACTAATTCTAGATTAAGCTCCAATGCCTTACCCGACGCCGCGGGCCTTCATCACGATCATTTTTCGCCAACATGATACGTCGGGGCATTCCCCGGTGAATAAATACAAGTGATCTCGGGGCATTCCCCGGTGAATAAATACAAGTGATCTCGGGGCATTCCCCGGCTAAATAAATACATTTTTTCAATACGAGAAAACCAAATCATTCACCCAAATTTCAATCATTCAAACAATATTTCAAACGTTCAATAAAATCACAAATTATAAACTTTGCCTACCCAAACTACGTTTGCCTAAACCAATCGGCGCATCATGATACTACCCAATCAAACACTCGTATTTGCTTCAAAATAACGAACGACAATAAATAAAAACAATATTCATTCTTTATCAATTACTACCATCCAACCCCACATTCCATTTTTTATACCAAATTCCAACGATTCAAGACAGTCATCTCAACAATCCACAACCATCTATTCAATGAAATTGAACACCAAATTAATGTCACCAAAATTCAACCACACATCAGGCAAATCAAACACGTATAGTAAAGTAAAATTAGAAGAGATAGAGTTGGACCTTAAATTTGAAGCTTTCAAACTCAATGTTATTCGAATAAAGAGAGTCCGCACCCGGAAACCTCGAGCCGAACCTTAACCCCAACAATCCAACTCGACAAATAATGACCCGTTTATCGTCACTGTTCACCGGTTACTTTTTTTTTTTTTTCGTTGTTGCTCTTGTTCTTGTGAGGAAAGATTATTTGGTGATTCTTGTTATTGTGGAGAAAATGATGATCAAAGAATGAGCCTCTTTTCCTCTTAGAATTTTTCTTTTATAATGGACATGAATTTGTTATGATGTGGGAATTTTGATGGGTCCCCCACATATTTTTTCTTTGTGGACAAGAAAAAGGAGGGGGGATCATATGGGTAGTTAGGGTAGGTGGAAACTTTTGATTGAGTAGGTTGTTAGGATAAAATAAATTAGTTAGAGGTATTTTTTTTTGTTTACTTTTGTATTTTTGTGGGATATAATTACATGGGGTTGGACACATGGTAAAGTGAACTAAAAATGAATAAAATTAGACTTCGAAAGAGACAAAATTAGGTGTCTACAAAAAGCATTCAGCTTTTGTACATTGAATGTATAAAAAAAGCTTTTACACTATCATATCCTCTAAAAGATAACTACAAGTAACCACACGTCATAAAAGGATAACTATATATCAAATGACATAACCATCTATAAAAAGTGGGACTTCTAACATGACGAATAAGGGAGGTTATCTACTACAACGTGATTAAGCAAACACACTATATATTAGTTCTTCATTCTAAGTTTGCAGCAACAGTAAAAACAGTAGCGGAGACAGAATTTTCACCACCGATGATAGTTTAAAAAGTCAACCTCTCACACACATAGTATTCTTACCATGCTCATAGACAAAGCCATCAAAACTTGAACAACCAGGCCCACCATTGAGCCAAAGAACAACTGGATCCTTTGATGGATTTCTTTCAGATTCAACAAAGTAATAATACATTTTCTTGCCATGACTTTCATCTATATTAACATACCTGACAACCCATTTCAAGAAAATATTGATAAAAATACAAAAAAGTAATACAAAGTTTCAATTTTTTTCTCAAAAAAAAAACACAAAATAATAATAATAACAATACAAACCCAGCATAATGCTTTGACTGAAAAGTGCCATTGAATCCAGGAAGTTCAGTTACCAGTGCACTTTGAAGTGCCCCTTCTGTTACCAAAAACTCAAATACCAAGAAACTAATTAACACTATATTATAATGTAAAATAATGTTTTTTCTTGCCAGGTTTGGTAAATCAAGATTCTTATTAAAATACTCTGTTGTTGAATCGTTATTAGTATTTATTAGCTCATTTCAAAATAAAATAGTACATAAATAAGTAAATTTTTATTCAAAAATAATTTTAACTTAAATTCATTTTAAACATAATAACATGCTTTTACTGTCACAAAAAATCTCATGATATAAGAAATTTATAAAATATTACTTTCTCCGTTTAAAAAAGAATAATCTATTTTGACTTAACACAAAATTTAAAAAAATAAAGAAAACTTATAAATCTTTTGATGTTAAAATTAAAGATATGTCAAATGTACTAAAATGTCCTTCAATCTTGTGGTCTTAAACATGTCACATGAAAAGTTAAAATTTAAAAGCTACTAAAAAAAAAGAAAGTTGGTAATTCTTTTTTAAACGGAGGAAGTACTGCCTATTTGTTATATATTATGTTTATTAAATATTGTCACGTGAATCGTACTTGATGCTATATTTATTTGCGGTATAAAAGCACTTAAAAGCTCCGACGTACGATCTCTTTTTTTCTTTTTCTTTTTTTGTTAAAGCAAAAAACTCATTTTGCTTTATAAATTAATTCAAAGTTGGGTGACTGTATATACCATATCGATGTATTTCTTATTATTTTTGTAACAATTCCACTAATCAAATTTATCGAAAGTAGTTATGTCATGTATAATTCATTATTGTCAACTTGGTTAGGTCATTTTTTATGTGTCCAAAAAGATACTATGTCATAATTTCTTGGGTAGTCAAATAAATTGATAAATTATTGACTTGCTAAAATAATTATTGAATTGAAATGAGCTAGAAAAACGGATCATAATTCAATCCATTTAATTATTACGAAATTTTACATGTAACGATCCTTCCGGTCGTTTGTACATTTTTCTCATCTTCTCTATTTTAGCACTCTATGTAGTTGGTGTGCGTAAATTATGACTCATGGAATAAGTAGTCTCAATGCTTGAGGTGTTTGAAAGTTTTGGTTATTTTAAATAATTTTTTAATTAGTAAATATTAAAGGAATGTTATTGCTTATGCTTCGAGGCAATTGAAGCCCAATGAGAAGAATTATCCCACTCATGATTTGGAGTTGGTTGCGGTAGTTCTTGCTCTTAAGATAAGGAGGCATTACCTGTATGGGGCTCGTTGTGAAGTGTTCACTGATCACCGCAGTTTACAGTATGTGTTCACGCAGAGAGATTTGAATTTGAGACAACGTAGATGGATGGAATTGCTTAAAGATTATGATATCACCATTCTCTACCATCCGGGAAAGGCTAATTTAGTCGCTGATGCATTGAGCAGAAAGTCAGAAAGTATGGGTAGTTTGGCTTATTTGAATGTTAGCAGGCGTCCGTTGGCTAAAGAGATTCAGACTTTGACTAACAAGTTGGTTCGACTGGAGGTAACTGAGAGAGGATGGATTCTAGCCAGCATTGAGACAAGGTCTACATTTCTTGATGAAATCAAGGCTAAACAATTTGAGGATGCTAGGTTGAGCAAAATTCGTGATAGGGTTTTTGCAGGGTGAGGCCAAAGAGGCCCTTCTTGATGGCGATGGTGTGTTGCGGATTAAGGGGTGAGTTTGTGTCACGCCCCAAAATCCCATCGGGCCGGACTGCCACCCGAAGTCGAGAAGGCCCGGGAGAACCCGTTCAAATACCTGTACTTTCCCTTACATTCACCAAAAATTTGGGCAGCACTTCGTTACATACAGAAGGGTCTAATTCCCTGTATCAGCACAACACGCACAAATATATATATATAATATAATACTTGGCCGTCGGGGCCACCACATATACAAATATAACATCACTATATAAACTCCCATGACTTGACCCTTCCTTATGTCTACAAAACCTCTAGGATATACATGACATAACTAGGGTCGGGACAAACCCCCGCCCACACATGACTCCTGTACAATAACAAAACATAAGGAACCGACTCGGAAAGCTCCGAAGCAAACTGGAGCTCACCAACAATAGCTGTATGATCCGGCTCCTATCTATGCTGCGAATGACCTGAAGCACCTGTGCCTGCAGCATGAAATGCAGGTCCCCCGTGAGGGACGTCAGTACGAAATATGTACTGAGTATGTAAAGCTGTAAATAATCATATGTAATATAGGGGATCAGGAAAATCAGACACAAGTGAATAAATCATAATAGAAGTGAACCACACTTCATAAACACTTTTAGGATCATGTACATTATCATTAATCTGAATTGGGTTCGTGAATCCGAACACATTTGTGGAACGGTATACATTCGTTCATTTCATTCTTTACAATTATCATTCGCCATTACCTCCTCCTCCCGAACCTCCAACCACCTAACAATAATCAATATTGTACCGTACCGTGACCATTAGGCTGCCTCCAGTACATATCAATTGGGATCGACCCATGCTAGGCTTATGCCCCTGGGATACCACCCATAAACACATAAATAGGGATCGACCCATGCTAGGCTTATGCCCCTGGGATACCACCCACACGTATATCAAGTAACACACATAAGAGATCTTTCCAACAACTTAGTTCAAAAGCTTTTGAGATTATTACATTAGTGTTCATGCCAATATAGTACCTTTGGAACAATGATACATCAATAGGAATCAAGTAATAGACCTTCTATACAATAACGATGTTATAAAGACTCATTGGTACATCGACAATGTGTTTCAGAATCATCAATATCACAACAATGAAATAGGAGCCTTTTGGTATATCAATGAAACATTTTTACACTTTATAGAATGGAAACAACTTCGTTGGTAATGTAGAACAATACATGTTTTTGGACAACCTTGGAATCTTACTTGATGGAACATTGGTGTTTTCATGCCAAAGAACATTGTTAGAGTATGCTTTACATACATCGTTGTAGATTCGGATACCAATTCAATACAACTTCCCGCCTTTACAAATCACTTATCTACAATGAAATATTTGGCATCTAGTATTAGCAACCCAACACCACAATTCTCTTCCATAATTCCATACAACCACTATTTGCAAAACATTCCAAAAATCAACTTGAACAATAGGTTTATGTGTATATATATATATATACGATCATCATTTCAATACCACATCATCCCTTCACAATTCAACATAATCCAACATCATTTCCCAATCATCTTTCAACAACAATCAAATAGCATACTTCTTATGCTCACATGCATATATATATATATATATATATATATATATACATATTAATATAAATAACACCAACATAATTTACATTCTTACCATAAAATGGCCCTTTTGATTTCGAAGTCCTGTTGGAACAAATAAGGGATGCTTCTCGAAGCCCTCGAGACGATGAACACAACTACGGAATCAATTTGGACTTTCCACGGTTGAATCACAAGATAATTGGAGTTGAAATTAGGCTAGGGTTTCCTTATTCTCAATAATATGATGATAATTGATGGATATAAGACCAATTATATCTATATAATGACCAATTTTCGTCCAAGAGATGATGGAAAATGACCATATTGCCCTTAAAAATTTAAGTAAATCCGAATCTGTCCATGGTGGACTGTTTTGACAGGCTAAAGTAAATCGGCCATAACTCTTTGCTCCGATATCGGATTTGGGTGAAATTGGTATATTTGGATAGATAATTCAAAGGGCTTTCATTTCATATAAAGTAGGCCACCCAGTTCATCCTTTACAAGGAGTTATGATCGTTTGAAGTTGACCCTAAAAAACTGTTTTGAGAGGCTGAAGTAAAATGAGTATAACTCTTTACTCAGATGTTTCATTTGGATGAAACCAATTGCATTGGAAAGAAGACTCAAAGATCTTTCTTTTGATAGGTCGCAGACCTCCCAGTTCATTATATTGAGAGAGTTACGATCGTTCAAAGTCGACCCAAAAAACTGGCAGGCCTCAGTAGTTTGAATTTCCTGCACATTTACTGTTCACAATTATCCCGGCCGCCGTTTTATAGTTTCGAACGTGCTCGATTATATCCGAAACTTATCCGTTTTTGGAAATCTTTATATCGTTGGAAAGCTTATTCAATAAACTTCGTATGAAAACATCGACGGGCAAATTCCGATATAAATACAGTCGATTCCTATACACATATAATCAAACTATACACTTGAAACCATCTCAAAATAATCAATACTCGTACTTAAACTCATATATACCTTAGGATCAATACTTATACTCCAACACATATAACCATGGCTAATGCACGTAATTAAGTATGGGGTGTTACAGTTTGTGTACCTCGTGTTGATGACTTGATTCCTACTATTCTAGCTGAGGCTCATTGCTCGAAATATTCTATACATCCTTGTGCAACCAAGATGTACCGTGATTTGAGGCAACATTACTGGTGGGGTTGGATGAAGCATGACATAGTTGATTTTGTTGCTAAATGCCAGAGTTGCCAACAGATAAAGTATGAGCATCAGAAGCCTGGTGGTGCCTTTCAGAGGATGCCCATTCCTGAATGGAAATGGGAGAGGATAACTATGGATTTTGTTGTTGTTCTTCCCAAGACTTTGGGGAAGTATGATTCTATATGGGTTATTGTGGATAGGTTGACGAAGTCTGCACATTTTATTCTAGTTCAGGTGACTTATAATGCAGAAAAGTTGGCCAAGATTTATCTTAAGGAGATTGTTCGGTTGCATGGGGTCCCACTTTTTATTATCTCGGATAGGGGTACTCAATTTACCTCGACCTTTTGGAAGAAGTTGCATGAGGAGTTGGGCACAAGGTTGGACCTTAGTACAACTTTTCACCCTCAAACCGATGGGCAGTCTGAGCGAACGATTCAGGTGTTGGAGGATATGCTCCGTGCATGTGTGATGGACTTTGGAGGTCATTGGGATCAGTTTGTACCTTTGGTCGAGTTTGCATATAATAACAGTTATCATTCGAGTATAGGTATGGCGCCCTTTGGGGCTTTGTATGGGAGGAGGTGTAGATCTCCCATTGGCGGGTTTGATGCGTTTGAGGTGAGACCATGGGGTACTGATCTGTTGAGGGACTCGTTAGAGAAAGTCAGGTTCATTCAGGAGAAACTTATAGCAGCTCAAATCAGGCACAAGGAGTATGCAGATCGGAAAGTTAGAGCTATGCACTTTATGGAGGGTGAGCAAGTATTGCTCAAGGTGTCACCTATGAAAGGTGTCATGCGTTTTGATGCGAGGTAAGCTCAGTCCTAGATATATTGGACCATTTGAGATTCTTCAGCGTGTGGGGCCGGTGGCCTATAGGTTAGTTTTGCCTCCGAGTTTGTCGGGAGTTCACCCTATGTTTCATGTGTCTATGTTAAAGAAGTTTCATGGTGATGGTAACTACATAATTCGTTGGGATTCGGTCTTGCTAGATGAAAACCTCTCTTATGAAGAGAAACCTGTTGTTATTCTTGATAGAGATGTCCGTAAGTTGAGGACAAAAGAGATTGCATCTGTGAAGGTCCAGTGGAAGAATCGTCCTGTTGAGGAGGCCACTTGGGAGACCGAGGCAAACATGCGTAGCAAGTATCCAAATCTTTTTGCTGATTTAGGTAATTCCTTGTTTTCCCTTCTTTTCTTTTCTTTGCCCGTTCGGGGACGAACGGTTGTTTAATTGGTATCTGATGTAACGACCCTCCTGGTCGTTTGTGCATTTTCCTCATCTTCTCTATTTTAGCACTCTATGTAGTTGGTGTGCGTAAATTATGACTCATGGAATAAGTAGTCTCAATGCTTGAGGTGTTTGAAAGTTTTGGTTATTTTAAATAATTTGTTAATTAGTAAATATTAATGGGTCGAAATTTTAATTTACTTATTTATGTGGTCAATAATAAGAATAAATTTTAGTGAAAGGATTTATCATATATTAATAATAATAGCATGAGATAGTGAGGGTAAAGAGAACAGAACCGTGCGCCGTTATTTCCCCCCCTTTTCTTTTCACGGCTGTGGAGGTATCTTCATCAGGTTAGCACAACATTTTTTTCTTTGTCAATTATTTATGTGGTTATGTGAAGTAAATAGGCAGGTGAGTGATGTTGAACAGTAGTCAACTGTAAAGGATTTCTATTCATTGTTATATTATTACAATTAGGTTGAATTGATTTAATCGTGAGAGATGTACAGGTGATTAATTAAAGTTAGTTATAATAATAACTTAATTGTTTCCTATGAGGCTATGACGTCCAGAATGGTAGGCTAAAGTAAGCCTTAATGATAAAGTGGTACTTTGTTGCATTGTTATAGTGCAATTAACGTGTAGTGCTAATATTGAATTTTCTTCTTGGTTTAGTTTGTGGTTTAAGAAAGTTATCAAGTGGCTATTGATTATAATATAATATTTACATCTTAGGGTAGAATTTTTAGATTACGAATTTATAAAATGAGTTTCTTTAAATTAGTAATCTTATGGGATTATATATTTGAACAGATTTGAACCATTCAGAATCTTTACGAAAGGGCAAGGCCCTTGCAAGATAGCTTGTATTCGGATCCTTTGGTTGAGGTAGGTTACGGTTTAATTGGAGTTTAGACTCGACTTAATTGTGTGTATGCTCCTAAATTGGATACTTGTGGATTGGTATTCGTACATGTTTGAAATTGTTGAAGTGTGGATTGTTGATTCGTATATAAATGTTTATTGAAAATTGACTTGATGGAATTGTCTTTTGACTTTAAGTGTACTTGTAAACTTGGTACATTGTGTTGTACGCTGTGAGGTTGTGTAAATTGATATTAGTAATACTTGTTTATACTTATGTTGAATCGGGTACCGCGCCGGTACGTTTATATTTATGTTGGATCGGGTACCACGCCGGTACGTTTACATTTTTGTTGGATCGGGTACCACGCCGGTACGTTTATATTTAAGTTGGATCGGGTGTTACGCCGGTACGGTACATGAACAGAGACTGTTCCCTGCAGGTCATGACTATTTGGGCAAAAATAAGTCCCATAGCATGTGTGTACATACTTATGTTGATTCTGTGGATGTTTACCATATGATTGATACTCTTGCTAGTTATGTGGTTTGTTTGTGAGCACTGTTGACCTGTTATTGCTGTGTTGTTGGCCCAATGAGAATTTGTTATTTGATGATGCCTGTCTACTTGTTTGTCTAAATTATGTTGTGTACATCCTATTAAGTTGGGTTGGCCTATGATGCCTACCAGTACATAGTGGTTTGTAGTGATACTACCCTGTACTCTTCTTTTGTTGAGTGCAGAAAGTGTTCCAGAGGCTCAGACACGACCTCACCTCTAGAGTTGATAGCAGATCTGGATCCGAAGGGTGAGCACTCCATCTTTAGGCTGCCACGGGTCATCTTAATTGTTATTGTCCATCTTTCGGGCAATGAAACACTCCGAATTTACTTTATTTGGGAATCTCTTTGGACATGATTTTATTAGTAGTTCTTGTACGATGACTTTCGGATCTTGGTTATTTTAATAAGTATTTTATTTGACTTACGTATTAATAATGATTAATCCTTAACTATTATTATTATGTTGATTTTATGATATAATTATCTTAACATCGACTAAGTGATTGGGTAAATGTTCGATTTAGATGGTTCTCCCACAGGAAGATTAGAGTGGGTTCCACTCATGGCCCTTTGGATCGTGACACTTTCTTTCTTTGTTTTTTTTTAAAAATATGTACTTAATAAATTTTATCATGACTATATTATTAACAAATAAAAAAATATTTTTCATGGATCTATTTGGACTTCAATATCAACTCAATTTTTAATGAGCCAAAGTGAATTGAGCTGAGCTAATAAATGATGATTTAATGAACAATTCAAACTTAAACGAATCATATTTTCATGATCTAATCTATTAATTAATCAGAATAACAAATCTTATCAATCCACTTTATCTAATTTTTTTATTAATAATTACATAAATTATGTGTCATTTATAACAATAATATAGTACTACTTACCAGGGTTTTTGGAGCCTAAAATAATTATTTCATTTGATACCTTGATATCAAGGGACTCAACGGAAGAAAAAGAGTGAGCTCAAAATATCAATCTTATTAGGTGAGGGACTTTTTTTTTCTCCATCAAGTGTTCGATATCCATATTGAAGCTCGATTAATTTGAATCGCATCGCAATCCGGTGTTTGATAAAGCTTGACTAGTTCAAATCGCGTTGGAATCCGGTGTCCGATATCCATATTAAAGCTCGACTAATTCGAATCGCATCGAATGTCCGACTATGGGGAATAAAGCGCTCTCTACCAAAGCCGACTTCATATTACCAGGACTCGGATCCATGACCTTTAGTTTAAAATGAAAAAATACTTATCACTTCGCCACAATCTTCAGTGATAGGTGGGAGAATTATTCAGCCTTTGCTATTTAGTGAGACTCATTCCGATCAAGCAATAATTCAATTGCTCAATATTAATACTGTACAAACAAATCGTCGGTGCTAACGGAAAAAAACAAAATATCTCCGAAAGCAGTAATTTACGTGAACTCAATAATAGTTTCAATGTAAATCACTATAATTTTACATGTAGAAATTCACAAAAATTATATAATGAAATATTACATATAACTCAATAATATGAGTGGTAGTCTCTCGTGAAAAACATGTATATGAATGAGGTTGATGAATCTTAGTATTAATTGACTTGGTCCCAAAAAGAAGATGATGTGTAGATGCCATGCCACAAATTGGGACATCCAATAGCTTAGAGTTCTTTAATACTTCCTCCGTCTCAAATTGAGATGGCACAGCTATTCATAAAACAATGATCGATAATGTAACTTTACCATTTTTTCCCTGTTAATTGTGTCATTCTGTTAGTTCCAATATTGATGGAGTTATTATATGACTGATAACAAAACACTTTTTGCATGGATAATTAGGATTACCAAAATCTTTGCAACATTTTTCTAGATTTGATAATTCAATGCTTAGTAACAAGGAGCAATCAATTACTAAGGGTATAATGGGGAAAAAAAATTCTTGTCTTGATTAATGAAAAAAGACAAGTAAAATCAGAAATCAAATTTGGTACGGATAATTTACCTGATACGTTGGTATTTATGTCGTTAGATTTTTGTAATGTTTGACTGTGATATAAGCTTGTATTTAAACTTGCCACAAATTAACAAAAATGAAGAGATCGTCATTTTTACGCATAAGATCAAGTGATCTCATATCATTTCCTCGTTATATTTTGGGTCTAATTCAATTAAGTTACGTAAATTGCATTTATGTTATGCTTGTTTTATGGTATCAAAGCAGTAAAAAGCCCTTTTTTTTGTGAAGCAAAAGCTCATTTTGCTGTGAATATTATGAGTAGTAACTTTTATTCAAACTTTGCAGGTAATTATAACATATCCAACTCCACAACAATCCACCAATTCATGAATATTATAAAGGGGTGACTGTACATACCACATCAATAAATTTCTTATTATTTACTCCGTTTCGATTTATTTGTCTGATTTTGACTTGACACGGAGCTTCGATACTGGAGAGATTGATATGAGCATGCCTCAACAGTCAGAAGATACAATATATATATATATATGTCTTCAGTTACATGGTAAAAATCCAATATCCTTCTCCCTTATTTTCTCTTTTATAAAATTCTCCTGCTAAATCTCTGAATTAATTGGATTTAATTCAGTCTTCATTACTCATATTATCATATGTTCTTGCCCTCTAGCCAGCGGCTGTAGAACGCCAATGCCTCTCGTGGTTTGTACTCTGGCACGGCGTGTCCAGCCCCCTGAAGATTTCGGAAATCAATCAATCAAATCAAAGAAAAATGAAAAATTTCTTGATTCGTCCATCTTTTTGATATATATATATATATATCAGGCATTGCATTCTCCGGATAATTTAAGTCGAAGCAATTGGACGTCCAACTCGGCTATATGACAATACCGATCATTAGATCCACTTTTGTCACATATTCCATCCATCACACAAGATAAATATCATATTCATGGAACATGATTCACTTTCAAGATGTTTTGGTGGTGAAATAGTAGACATGCGAGACGCAAAATATCTTGCTAACGAGCGTGGACTATGAACATACCTTAATAGTCAGAAAAACGAGGTTGTTGGCATAACCTTGTATGTAACTGCACAAAAGATGTCGGCGTTTGAAATGGATTTTACAGAATTGCAACAGTACGAGAGAGGCTGAAAATGAATAGGACTTGGAAGATGAAAGACACGCAGACATACCCTGCAACTTGGCCATTCACGTACCAAGGCCTCCATTCATCCACAATCGGATATCCAAGTGATCTTGTCCAGGTTTCTGAACCGGTGTATGGTACACACATATCGTGATCCCCACTGCAAGAAACAAAAAAATGAACATAATCATTCAGATTATATCATCAAAAAGGACCTCGGATAATTTCACGTGATCTTGTACCTGGTCGGTCACTAACAACATTTACCTTAGGCAGACTACAACATGAATATAGTGGAAGAACATGTTATAGTAATGGTTGAGAATTCGTTTGATAGAGAAAGCACTACATCAAAACTCAAATCTTGTAACGACATTGGTTTCTTGAAAGCCATAAGACTAGTTTATACAAAATCATGTCAAACATGTTACGACATCAGAAAAATGGAAAGAGATGTCATATAAGTTGGGACTTGGAACGTAGGAATAACTGTTACAAATCTAGTAGATGTGCATATGTAGGCACTCGTGTTTTCTTTGACGACTTGTAGACCATTTGCTAGTCATTGACTAGTCTTTACATTTACATAGCACAATTAAATTGGAGAGAAAGAAACCATAGATGATATCAGATTTGTATCATCTGAAATGAGGGATCGTCAGCAATTCAGAAGGACAGAAAAATGCATAGAGAATTTAGAAACGTTGTAATCAATTGGACCTGTATATGATTGCCCGGTATCCCCGAGTTGTGAGGTTTTTATGATACTTAATCATGCTTCCAGAATCATGACTTAGAATTATTTTGCCTGTGCATAGCTCCCAGGGACCTGTGGCGGTTGTCTGTTGTACCATAACATTGAACCGTGAATCACCAACTCTAATTTTTTATGAATAAAGGTAAATCACCACTTTTAAAGCTAGTACAAGATGAGAAAATCGTATCTTACTTGTTCAGCATGAATTGCTTTACGAACATCTTCATTGTTTAGCCAAGCAGTAGCAACACGATCATCCTGCATATTTCATCTTAGGTTATGCTGACTATTAAAAGTAAACCAGTTATCGATACGGAACTTACTTCATTAAAGAGGTCACTATAGGATAAAGCGAGGGTTCTAAAACAAGCAAGTCCTTGCAAAACTTAAGAATTCAAGTCATTCAAGATTAACAGGATGGTTAATTGTCCCGAGCTTAAAGCGTTTTCTTGCTCACGCTTTTTATTGACAAGATACAAGAAAAAACAAAACAGCTTGAACAAGTAAAGGCCCATAAAGCTCTACTTCCCCACTCATCAATTGATTGAGAACCACTTTTATTGCAGCAAATATGCATAAGAAAGCTTATTGACACCCATATAACGTTAGCTGAGTATAAAGGAAACTATCAGAAGACAGATGACCCTTTGGCAAATAGGGTCGCTGCGACTTTTTTAGGTGTGACATCACAATTTTTTAAATAAAGTTATCCTCCATATAGAATGGTGTTGAATCTTTGGATAGGAGAGTATTAGTTGTCTAGGAGAGATAGAATTTCAAAATTAGGAAGACAACAGTTAGACAATAGAGAAACTGGATAAGTATACTTTAAGAGATAAACAAGTACTCGCAACTTTCATGGAAACCAAAAGAGGAAGCATAGCTAGAGCAATGGATTTGTTTTGATATGTAATAAGTTAAGTTGGGAATTCAATGGAGAACAGTCAGAGAACAAACAAAAGGAACAAAAAAATCAAGAGTGACTTACAGTGCAAGGGACTTCTAAACCGTTGAGAATCTCCGGCCAAGTTGGAACACGTCCCTCTCTTACTGGAGCTTTAAAAGGCCATGCACGGCCAAACATTCTTTTTCTGACAGGAAGAGGCCTTTCTGTTTCACCTAGTTTACGAAAGCTCATTGGCAGTTTTGAATTACCAGTGGTAATTACACTAGGTTCTTTGCTGTGGTAACATGGTTCTAGAGTGTCGTACAAGTTTAGATCTTTAACTGCCTGCAATAGGCGAAAAGGTGAATTTGGATCAATAAAGCAGATCAATGAATTGCTGTCTCAACAAAATAACACCTTACCAGATCAACTTCAGAAAGCTTGTCTGAACAGTTACTGCTCATTGGTTCGTAGAAATTTCCATGGCATGCAACAGTAACTTCCTGAGCATGTAAAAGAATAATCAGGGCCCAGTTGCTAATAGACAAAGAGGCCATGATTATGTGTTTGCTGATATATTGGAGCGGTAGATGTATAAACATAGCAAAACATTTGTTTTGTAACGTCTATTTTGGAGGATTAAAACTGATCACTATCTTTTGGCAATTTCGTCTATGTTTGATAAACCTTCTCATATATACCTGAAGCTAGTAAGCCTCCAATATGTGTTATGTATGCTACAATGATTTGAAACATGTCCTAATTTAAAGCATTACAGGCTTCAAAGCATCATGTTTTGCCAGCTATGACTTCCAGAATCTAAAAAAGTTCAGAAGTCAAATGACTCGAGCACTAAAAAATTAAACAAGAAGAAGCAAATACCTCGTACAATTTATCTGAAATGAGGCCCATACCATGTTGAAATGGAACAAGAGCATTACCATCTATTTTGTCATCTGTCACGCCATTTCCCACCATGTAACCCTGTACAATAGAACGTAAAGAGTTTACAGCCCAGACAACTAGTTAACAGGTGAAAATCTTGAAATGTATATACCTTAAAGTTGATAGCGGGCGTTACTCCAGCATCAATGCCTATAAGAATAAGCAGCAGAAGGTTAGTTTGTTTAGCCCCCAGCGCACCACCAACCAATACATGTTCATTGAAGATCTAGATTACCTTTTGCTACTTCGTAAGACAGAGTTGGCACATATATTCCAGCATAAGACTCTCCAGCTATGTAAAATGGGTTCGTGAGGAACTCCGGATACATCTCAAACCACTACAGAGAGCATCATTTAGCAGAACCACGAATGAGCTATAAGGACATAGAAATAAATGAATTTTATTATCCGGAACAACTACCAAACGTAGAACTCCGCCTGTGTGAGCTGCTCAGATTGCTAGTGTAAAACTAGCAAAGATGACTATCGAATTGAGTTTATATTTTGTTACCTTGAGGAGAAACGAGTGGCTATCGGATGCAGTCTTTAAGTCTCCTGTCACATAGTCGGATTCATTTCCCGAGTAAGATAATCCAACACCAACAGGAGAATCCAGATATATTACACTGGAAACCTGGAAGAATCAAATGCTGTCGTTATATTCATAATTCCTGATGAAATGCAAGCATATGATCAAGTAGAATCAACACAAATAATAACCTTGGACCAACTGTATGGATTGTTATGCAGAGACGGCAGGCTACCGCTTGGCTTACCCAACTCAAAATTAAATGGTCCTGCAATGAAAAGAAATATCCTTCCTTATTATTAAAAAACAAAGAAATATGTCAAAGAAATCCTTTGGTTATGATGAATAAGAATTAGCAACTGCATCTCTACGGACTACACTTCCAACTAACATCTTTTACTTGAGCTGGTTAAAAGAACTTTCAAATCTGTCGAGGGAGAAATCAACATTTTTATGTCAATGGCAGAGACTGTTAAATCCAAAACACAGTTTTGGTTGACCTATTACCTGTGTATAAGATTAAAAAGCTTTCAGCTTTTGTACATTGAACAGAAAGATAACTACAGGTAACCACACGTCCATAAAAGGATAACTATATATCAAATGACATAACCGTCAATAAAAATGGGAATACTAACATGAAGAATAAGGGAGGTTATCTACTACAACATGTGAAAATAGACTAATAACTCGATACATCTTATTTGTTAGAATGAATTCCTTATTGCTCTAAACGAGCTACATGACACAGGTAGCTTGTCTCCAGAACCTCCACTTCCCACATCGAGCTTAGAAACCCGGTCTTTTTCATTAAAAAAGAAAGATTTTAGCAATCCTCATCAAGGAAGGTGTCCCATCACACATCCGATTCATGAACAGAGGATTCGTAAACAGACAGGCTTGACATTCCTTAGAAAGCGGAAAAGAGAGGATTTGCAAGATCAAGAAAAGTCGAATAGCGAATAGAATGACCTAAGAGCAAAAGTCTTGGAAGAGTGAGCGCAGGGACGGTTTATCCAAAAGATTAGACAAATGCGCTATTAGTCCCTCATTCTAAGTTTGCAACAATAGTAAAAGCAGTAGTGGAGACAGAATTTTCACCAAGGTAACTATCAAATGACATAACCTTCCATATAAAGTGGGACTTCTAACATGATGAATAAGGGAGGTTATCGACTACAACGTGTGAAAATACACTAATACTGTAAAGATTCTTCAATCTAAACACTAAACAAATGCGCTATTAGTCCCTCATTCTAAGTTTGCAACAACAGTAAAAACAATAGCGGAGACAGGATTTTCACCAAGGAAACTATCAAATGACATAACTGTCCATATAAAATGGGAATACTAACATGAAGAGTAAGGGAGATTATCGACTGCAACATGTGAAAATACACTAATACTGTAAAGATTCTTCAATCTAAAGACTAAACAAATCCGCTATTAGTCCCTCATTCTAAGTTTGCAACAACAGTAAAAACAGTATCGGAGACAAGATTTTCACCGAGGTAACTATCAAATGACATAACTGTCCATATAAAATGGGAATACTAACATGAAGAGTAAGGGAGATTATTGACTACAACATGTGAAAATACACTAATACTGTAAAGATTCTTCAATCTAAAAACTAAACAAATGCGCTATTAGTCCCTCATTCTAAGTTTGCAACAACAGTAAAAACAGTATCGGAGACAAGATTTTCACCAAGGTAACTATCAAATGACATAACCGTTCACATAAAATGGGACTACTAACATGAAGAATAAGGGAGATTATCAACTGCAACATGTTAAAAGCACTCTGATAATGTAAAGATTCTTTAACCTAAAGATTAAACAAACGCGCTATTAGTCCCTCATTCTACGCTTGCCAACAACAGCAAAAGCAGTGACGGAGACAGGATTTTCACCGCATATATAAAAGGTATTCTTACCATGCTCATAGACAAAGCCATCAAAGCTTGAACAACCAGGCCCACCATTGAGCCAAAGAACAACTGGATCCTTTGATGGATTTCTTTCAGATTCAACAAAGTAGTAATACATTTTCTTGCCATGACTTTCATCTATATTAACATACCTGACAACCCATTTCAAGAAAATATTGATAAAAATACAAAAAAGCAATACAAAGTTTCAATTTTTTTCTCAAAAAAAAAAATAAAACACAAAATAATAATAATAATAACAATACAAACCCAGCATAATGCTTTGACTGAAAAGTGCCATTGAATCCAGGAAGTTCAGTTACCAGTGCACTTTGAGGTGCCCCTTCTGTTACCAAAAACACAAATACCAAGAAACTAATTAACACTATATTATAATGTAAAAATATGTTTTTTCTTGCCATGTTTGGTAAATCAAGATTCTTATGATGTTTCCTAAAACTATAAAAATGATGGGGTTTTATAGTTTGAAAAAAAATAAAGTGTAGCATCATAGTAATTATGTAGTGGATCAATATGATCTTTTCATTGCTTATAAGGAAAGGTTGGGAGAAAATGACATATGATAAGATTTTCAAAACACAGTAAATTGGTTATTATATGTTTTTTAATACAAAATTAGTATACAGAAAATAATTAAACTCTCTCACCAAAAAAAGAAATAATTAATAATGATAATTGAGCTCTTATTAAAATACTCTGCTATTTAATCATTGTTGAGACTTTTATGCTATTTGTTATTGTAGCACTTTCTATATATTTTTTCTTTCAAGATCGGGGTTAGAGTTTTTAGTTTATACGTATTGGATTTTAGACAAATATTGTTAGTTGTGCAGCAAAGTTACTTGATTTTGTTGAATCCGTTAGCAGACTTTTTCTATCTCTATAATATTATGCCCTCCTCAGATCCCGCTTTTCTATATAGTGTAATCATTTCATTTACGTAACATTATTACTGAATAGCTCATTTCAAAATAATAATAATAATAATAATTAAATGCGTGCATTTTTATTCAAAAACAATTTTTAACTTAAATTCATTTTAAACTTAATAACATGCTTTTATTGTCTCAAAGATCTCATGGCATGTTTAATACAAAAAAAATATGAAATATTGTTTGTTTACAGTATATATTATGTTTATTAAATATTGTCACATGAATTGCATTTGATGTTATATTTGTTTACGGTATAAAAGCGCTTAAAAGCTCCCGCGTACGATCCCTTTTTTTTTTTTGGTAAAGCAAAAGGCTTATTTTGCTTTATAAATTTATTCAAAATTTAATAAAGGGGTGACTGTACATACCATATCAATATATTTATTATTTTTGTAACAATTCCACTAATCAAATTTATCGATAATAGTTATGTCATGTATATGATGCATTATTGTCAACTTGGTTAGATCATTTTTTATGTCCCAACAAGGCACTATGTCATAATTTCTTGGAAAAAGACATCGTTTTCATCCCAAACTATAGTCGAAAAGTTGAATCCACACCTAAACTATATAAGTGACTTATTACACACTTTAACTATAAAAAAAGTGATATTTTTTATACCCTGTCAGGTATTACACCACTTGCATGTGGTGTGGTGTTTTACACGCGCTTCCACGTCAGCATAATTCGAAAAAATAATAAATTTATTATCTTCATAAATTTTTCTTTTTAATTTTTAATTTTTAATTTTTTTTTCCCTTCTTCTTCAATTTCTAAAACCTCCATTGTTGTCAATGTCCAAAACCTCCATTACACCATATTCATCACCATAAACTTTATCCCACCAACAAAATTATCATAACAATTAATTTCTTCTAACAATGTTCTTCATCCGTAATCCATCGTCTTTTCTTAAAATAAAAAATAAAAAAATTCTCAGCTATAATGGTCATTATTGTTTCAAAAAATGGTTACTCGACTGTTGGCCTCTGTGTTTTAAATGGTAATGACCAATACATCTCTGTACTTTTTCTATTTGTTTTTCAGCTATAATTTTTTTTTTTTTTAAAAAGAACTAATATGGTAGCAAGCTCCATTTTTTAATGGATTAATAATTAACAGACAGAGAGGAGAAAGTCGACGATGAATCCGATTTTTCTAACGAGAATTCACCGGAAAACACCCTTGCTACAAAATTTATATATTTTTTTTATAAATTTTGATTTTGCCCTTTTAAACATCAAATACAATTTGATTTTGTATCATTGTGAATTTGACATTGATTCGATGAAAGTAGAGGATGAATTGTGTTATTTGGGGATGGGGTTAGAATTTGGAGGTGGGGTGATGAAGAAACTGTGTTGGTTGGGGTGGGGGTGATGAAGAAAAAGATGGTTTGAGGTTGAGGTTGGAGTTTGGGGGTGGGGGTGATGAAGAAGATGATTGTTTGGGGTGGGGGGTGGGGAGATGGATGATGGGGGGTGGGGAGGAGTATTTTAATTTTTTATTTTTATTTTTGCATTAATTTTTAATTTAAACGCGTCATTTTTTATTTAAATAATTATGTATTTTCCACGTCAGATCTAGGGAGTAAAAAATATCACTTTTTTATAGCTAAGGTGTGTAATAGGTTACTTATATAATTTAGGTGTGAATTCGACTTTTCTTGATACATATGAATAAAACTCCACCCTATTTTTTCTCTACAATTAATGCATCCAATCTATTTTTCTTTGAAGATTTATTTTTCTTCAAATATTTCATTCCCTAAAATCTCTCCCAAATTATCATCAATTCATGTAACTTCCATCTCCTTTACTGCAACTTCTTCACCCATTTCATTGTCTTTTTTTATTAACTTTTCTTTTATCAATTTTGAATTCTTTTTCAACTTTTAAGTCGGTACCCATTAAGAAAAGAGAAGGAATTGAACAATGTGATAGTGATTTATATTTTTAATTTATTTATAAATGTTTGGTACATTTAACATATGTTTGACAAATGTAAATTATTTATTTTGGTGTGAGATTGAATTTTTAATGGTTAGTGAGAATTTTAGGAAATGTATCATTGTGATACATTTGGAACATTTCCACGATTTGTGCCTAATTTTACTCCCCGTAATAATTGAAAATTAATTACTTCCTTATTTAACTAACCACTAAATTACAAATGTATATCACAATGCATATGTATCAAGGCTAAAAATATGTATCACAAATTTAAAAATTCAGGATATGATGTAATTTAACAAATTATTGGAATAAAGTATTATAACCCTTAAACATTCCGGTATTTATGTAAGCTGAGAAACAGAGGATAATCCAATCCATTCAATTATTACGAAATTTTAATTCTTTATTTTTTAAAAAATATGTACTTAATAAATTATATTATGATTATAAATAATACAACAAATTAAAAAATATTTTTTATGGGTCTATTTGGACTTCAATATCAATTCAATTTTTAATGAACTCAAATAAAGTACGTATCATTTCGCCACAATCTTTAGTGTTAGAGGTGGAAGAATTATTCAACCTTTGCTATTTACTGAGACTCTTTCCAACCAAGGAATAATTCGATTGGTTAATATTAATACAAACGAAAAACAAACTGTCATATGGTCCAAATCGGCAGTGCTAACAGAAAAAACAAAATATCTCCAAAAGCAATAGTCCGGCAGATCTAACAGACTTTACGTGAACTCAATAATAATTTCAATGTATATCACTATAGATTTACATGTAGAAATTCACCAAAATTATAAAATAAAAATATTAAAAATTAAAATTTTGAAATTATGAATATGAGTGGGAGTCTCTCGTGAATAACGTGTATATGAATGAGGTTGATGAATCTTAAAAAAAAGTACACCGACAATGCACCAAACTTAAATTCAATCTTATTAAGCATAATACATAAATATGACCTTAAACTTGACACCAAATTATAACATTAACCTTAAACTTTGATAGTGCACAAGTAGACCCTTTAACTATACAAAATCTGAACAAAAAGACACTCCGATTTTGCAACTACATGCGTGTACCTCACTTGCTCTGACGTGGATTACTAATCCACTCATATGATGCCACCTAATAAAAAAAACACATTATAAGTATGACCTTTAACTTTGTCGGTGCACAAATAGGCCCTTTAACTATACAAAAGCTGAACAAAAAAAATCCTTCAATTCCAACTCGGACGCGCGCCGTTTTGCGTGTAAAACACGCGTTTTGCCACATAGGATCGGGGTGTTTATTTGTTCAGGTTTTGAATAGTTAAAGGTCCTATTTGTGCACTGTCAAAGTGATATTATTATATAAGTGACCTATTACACACCTTAATTATATAAAAGTGATATTGTTACCTCCCCGCGACCCCCATTCTAAGGCGCGTGTGTTACACTTATTTTAGGCGCGTCCAGCCTATTAAATAATAAAAGTAAACGACTAAAAACATTAAGGGAAAAGACATCGTTTCCACCCCAAACTATAGTCGAAAAGTCGAATCCACACCTAAACTATATAAGTGACCTATTACACACCTTAACTATAAAAAAATGATACTTTTTACTGACGTGATGCTGACGTGGCAAGTGATGGTATCCTGACAGGGTGCAAATAGTTTCACTTTTTTATCGTTTAGGTGTGTAATAGGTCAGTAGTATAGTTTAGGTGTGACTTCGACTTTTCGAGTATAGTTTGGGATGAAAACGATGTCTCTTTCCTATTTATGTATTATGCCATCTTATTAATTGACTTAACTTGCACATCAATCATCCATCATCAATAATCATGTGGCCAAAATTCAAATTGGTCCCAAAAAGATAGAGAGAGAGTGGACGTAGCCAATAGGAATGGCACAAGAGAAAGTTGATGATGTAGATGCCATGCCACAAATTGGGACATCCAATAAAACCAGAATAACAATAAAGATGAATTAACTCCACCACTATACAAACCAAACATTAAAAGAAGAGAGTGGAATAAAAAAGTTTTTTCTCGTGTACTCAAGTGTCTATTATATTGATAAATTAATCACTTATAATATGTTATATTTTTTAACTATACGCATCAGTCTTAATTGAAATAAATTCAAAGTTTTACCGCTTATTAAAGTGTATGTATATAATTAAAGGAGTTGACCTAAAATGAGCGCTTGATAATGTTGAGTACCACATCGGTGGGAGCTTAGAGAAATTTTATCTCCTTGTATATAAATTATTTTCATAAAACTTATTGGTTATGAACAACTGTCCAAAGAAAAAAACCGTACGTCAATTCGAGATCCTATAAAAGAAAAAGGTATTTGGATAACTAAAAATATATTTTGAAACTGAATACAACAAAGAAGGTAATGGGAATGATAAAGGGGAGTTTTAACTTATGGAACTAAATCCAAAAATTAATTGCAAATAACAAGATGTAAATCATCATTTCATTTTCCTAACTTTAGGAATCAAACAAACCAGATAACATTTGATATGGTCAATATTCTTTAATAGAGTTTGCCCATCGAGTGAATACTAATATCGTTATAAGGAATATATACGTATCATTTCATTAATGGTATGAGCATATGAATACTCAAAGTATTACAGAGGATATATACGTATCATTTCATTAATGGTATGAGCATATGAATACTCAAAGTATTACAGAGGATATATACGTATCATTTATCATAATTCGAAGGTATATATATCTCTTTTCTGTTAATTATATTATTATTTTTTTGTCCATAATTACTAGCCTTCAATAACTTTTCCTTTATCAGTTTCTTATTTGGCTAAAGGAGCGATTCAGTAGTATGGAAACTGATTAATCTACTTGTGAAGCAAGCTCTGAAAGAAATTTGGTGAATTACTCTTATTTTAATTTTTTAGTTTTTGATTATAAAACTCTTCTCAAAGAGTTACCTTTTTTTCTCTTTATAGGCCGTTAAGAAATTAACGAATCAGGTTACTCATCGTCTTGCTAGAGCATCTGCTTCCATATATGTTCTGATGGAGTAGGATACTAACCTTCCCTCTCTCATTACCGATGTACTCGTACTTGATTTGAATAATACGTAACGAAGAAACCATTTTTAAAAAAAAATACAAATCAAGGCATTGATTAAATTAATTAATAGCCTTAATGATCATTTCCTTTTAAAGTATTGTGGACTTGGTAAACGTTTTTTTTGCCACTAATCATGCAAGTTCTATTCTAATCAAAATCCAAGTCCTGAGTCACCCAGTATTCTTACAGGCTAAAAATATTGAATATGATGATATAAATCTTGCATTTATCTCTTTACAAAGATGCAACCTATTTTATGTCCACCATTACATAGTGATTTCACAGTCTCACTAAATAACAACCTTATTAGTATAATAAATTAAATACTAAAACCAATGAAAAGCTATTAAAAAACAACCACAACAAGATAATACAATTGACACCTTTTGATGAAAGTTTTTTCAAGTTGTATCTCCATAAACTGAACAAGAACTTTCCAAACTTCCTCATTCAAGAGATGGAGCAAGGCATTCGTCTACCATGTCGATGAGGTTAGGATTTTCCAGTGCTGCAGCTACTCGTTCTTTATCATTCAACTGCTTATTTACTGCAAGCACAGAACAATTGATCAGTTGCTGGAGTAGAACAATTGCGAGTACTCTTAAAAAGCTCTCATGTGGTACTGCTTGAAGCTTGTCTGCTTTTCTTTTTCTCTCTTTATGAGTGAGAATACTAGGAGACATAAGATTAGGAATGAAGATATCCGGGACAAGATGGGAGTGGCCCCCGTGGTGGACAAGATAGGGGAAGCGGGTTTGAGATGGTTTGGGGATGTGAAGAGAAGCACGGATAACCCAGTGAGGAGGTGGGAGAGGTTGGTAGTGGTGGGTGTTCGGAGAGGTAGAGGTACACCAAAGAATTACTGGGAGGAGGTGATTAGACAGGAGATGGTGCATCTTGAACTTACCGAGGACACGACCTTAGGTAGGAGGTTTGGAGGTACCTTTGCAGGGTAGGATATGTGGTTGTATCTGTTAGAGTTGTGACCCGAATTTTGTTGATGGACCTTTATGTTCTTGGGTCTAGGACCTATTTGTACGCACGTAATATATAAGTGCGATTTAGTGGGTTATTTTATTATTCAAAAAATTCAACCTTCTCCACATTGTACTCTCTTTCCATTATAGTGAAACCTCCTCTGCCCGTGGTTTTTCCCGCAAGGGTTCCCACGTAAATCTGTGTGGTGTTCTTGTTTTCTTTTACTTGTGGTTTACTTATTTTGTCCGAATCATAACAAACTGGTATCAAAGCTTGGTTGATTGTTTTCTCGGGGATGGCAACCATGAAGTATGATATTCCGTTTTTGGATTGCAACACCAGATTGTTGTTATGGTAGGTTAAGATACGGGTTGTGCTCGCGCAGATGGATTTGGACGATGCTCTATTAGGGTTTGATAAGATGCCCTCATTGTGGAAGGCCGAGGACAAACGGCGTAAGGATCGGGAGGCTCTATCTCAGATCCACTTTCATTTATCCAATCAGATTCTACAGGTTTTGAAGGAGATCACTGCCGTTGCGTTGTGGTTGAAACTAAAATCTTTATGCATGACGAAGAGCCTAACAAGTAAGTTGCATCTCAAACAACGACTTTATTCCCATCGTATGTCTGAGGGTGCGTCTTTGGAAGATCACCTATCTGTCTTTAAAGAAACCATCTCTGATTTAGAGACTTTGGAGGTTAAGTACGAAGAGGAAGATTTAGGGTTGATTTTGTTGTGTTCGTTGCCTGCATCATACACAACCTTTAGAGATACGATTTTATATAGTCATGATACTCTGACCATAGATGAAGTCTATGATGTGTTGTTCTCTAAGGAGAAGATGAAGCATCTTGTGAATGGGTCGGAGACTCAAGGAGATGGTCTCATTGTTCGAGGAGGAAGGACTCGTGAGAGGAATTCTGGGGGTGATGACAGGAATAGGTCGAAATCCAGAAACAGAAACAAAACCTGTAATTACTGCAAGAAGAAGGGTCATATCAAATTTGAGTGTTGGAAGCTACAAAATAGAGAGAAAAGATAAGCTCCAAAACCGAAGGGAAACCAATCAGAGAAGTCCGGTGAATCCAGTTTTGTGGAAGATGGCGGTAGTGATAGAGAACTTTTGGTAGTTTCTGATGGTAACTCCAAATCCTGTGAGGATTGGATTCTTGATTCAGCTTGCACATTTCATATGTGTCGTAATCGGGATTGGTTTACAACATATGAAACAGTCTCTAAAAGTACTGTGTTGAGGAAAATAACACACCTTGTAAGATAGCTGGTATTGGAACAATCAGGATCAAGATGTTTGATGGGATTGTGAGGACACTTGGTGATGTGCGGTATGTCTCAGACCTGAAGAGAAATCTTATTTCCTTGAGTACCCTTGATTCGAACGGTTATAGGTACACTGGTGAAGGTGGAGTCCTGAAGGTTACTAAAGGTGCTCTTGTTGTGATGAAGGGACATAAAAAGTCTGCAAATTTGTATGTCTTGCAAGGCTTTACTGTTACAGGTGATGCAACTGTTTCTACCTCCTCTCTATTAGAAAGTGACGTTGCTAAACTTTGGCATATGCGCTTGGGGCATATGAGTGAAAACGGGATGGCTGAACTAAGCAGAAAAGGACTTCTTGATGGGCAGAGTATTACCAAATTGGAGTTTTGTGAGCACTGCGTATTCGGGAAGCAGAAGAGAGTCGAATTCACTAAAGGCATCCACTCAACTAAGGGCACACTTGATTACATTCATTCTGATCTCTGGGGTCCAGCTAGAGTACCTTCTAGAGGAGGCGCTAATTACTTGTTGACTATTATTGATGACTATTCCTGAAAAGTTTTGGTGTTCTTTCTGAAGCAAAAGAATGATGTGTTGCCTACTTTCAAGGAGTGGAAGACTATGATTGAAAAGCATACAGGAAAGCAAGTAAAACGCCTTCGGACCGATAATGGTTTAGAGTTCTGTTCTAATGAATTTAATGCTTTGTGCAAGTCAGAAGGAATTGTGAGGCATTTGACAGTTCGTCATACTCCGCAGCAAAATGGTGTGGCTGAACGAATGAATAGGACTATAATGGAGAAGGTGCGTTGTATGCTCTCTAATGTTGGTTTACCCAAGTCTCTTTGGGCCGAAGCTACTTCCACGGCTTGTCTTTTTATTAACCGCTCTCCCTCAGTCGCGATTGATCAAAAGACTCCACAAGAGGTATGGTCTGATACTTCTGCTAGTTATTCTGATTTGAGGATATTTGGATGTCCTGCGTACGCTCATGTTGATAATGGAAAGTTGGAACCTAGATCTGTCAAGTGTTTATTTATGGGTTATAAGCCTGGTGTTAAAGGTTATAAGTTGGTTATAAGCTTTGGTGTCCAGAAAGCAGAAAGGTTATAATTAGCAGGGATGTTGTGTTTGATGAAACTGCCATATGCTTCGACCTCCCTCCGAATCTAGTGCTTCGCCTCCAAATGAGCTTAGTGACATAAATCAGCAGCAGTCAAGCACCTACGTTGAATTGCAAATTGGAGTAGAGACTACACCAGTGCCTACTTCTCAGTCTAGCCCGGAGATACAGAGTGGTACTATTTCTTCTTCACCACCAGTGACGCCACAATATTCTATTGCTAAAGACAGGCCTAGAAGAGATATTAGACCTTCTCAGAAGTATGTTGAAGCTGACTTGGTTGCTTATGCATTGAATATAGTAGAAGGTATTGATTCCAGTGAAGAACCTTCTTCTTACTCAGAGGTAGTTGGTTGTGATGATTATGGCCGATGGATGATTATTATGCAGGAGGAGATGAAATCACTTCATAAGAATGACACATGGGATTTGGTGAGATTGCCTAAAGATAAGAAAGTTGTCCGTTGCAAGTGGGTATTTAAAAAGAAAGAAGAACATCAGGAGTTGAAGATGCTAGGTACAAAGCAAGACTAGTTGCTAAAGGATATACAGTCAGGTTCCGGGTGTTGACTTCACAGATGTGTTTTCTCCAGTTGTAAAGCATAGTTCGATTCGAGCCTTGCTTGGTATTGTGGCCATGCATGATCTTGAGCAATTGGACGTCAAAACTACATTCTTACATGGAGATCTTGAGGAGGACATCTATATGCAGCAACCAGAGGGTTTTGTAGTCTCAGGAAAGGACTATGTATGCTTGTTGAAAAAGTCTCTTTATGGCTTAAAACAATCGCCCAGGCAGTGGTATAAGAGGTTTGACTCTTTTATGACCTCTCATATGTTTCAGAGGAGCAACTATGATAGTTGTGTCTACTTCAAGGAGGTAAGTGATGGTTCATTCGTGTATCTTCTCTTGCATGTTGATGATATGTTGATTGCAACAAAGGATATGAGAGAGATAATAAAAGTCAAAGCCCAGCTCAGTAAGGAGTTTGAGATGAAGGATCTAGGAGCAACAAAGAAGATCGTTGGCATAGAAATTATGCGGGATAGAGAAAAGTGTAAGTTATATTTGAGTCAGAAAAGGTATATTGAGAAAGTGCTTCACAGGTTCAATATGCAAAATGCCAAACCTGTAAGTACTCCATTGGCAGCTCACTTCAAACTCTCGGCCACTTTATCTCCAAAAACAGATGATGAGCGTGACTACATGTCTCGAGTTCCATACTCTAGTGCCGTCGGGTCTCTTATGTATGCGATGGTGTGTTCCCGACCAGATTTATCTTATGTCGTCAGTGCAGTTAGCAGATACATGGCAAATCCTGGCAAAGAACATTGGAAAGCATTTCAGTGGATTTTCAGATACTTGCATGGATCTGCTGATGTTTGTTTGCAGTTTGGGCGAAATAGAGATGGAGTAATCGGGTATGTTGATTCTGATTTTGCAGGAGATCGTGATAAAAGGAGGTCCCTTACAGGCTATGTTTTCACCATTGGTGGTTGTACTATTAGTTGGAAAGCTACCTTACAGACTACGGTTGCTTTGTCAATTACTGAGGCAGAGTACATGACTATTACAAAGGTTTTTCAAGGAAGCTATTTGGTTGAAGGGTCTGTTTGGTGAACTTAGCAAAGACTTACAGATTACTACGGTCTTTTGCGATAGTCAGAGTGCTATCTTCCTTACGAAAGATTAGATGTTTCACGAGAGGACAAAGCACATCGATGTTCGATATCATTTTGTGCCTGAAATTATTGCTCGTGGTGATATTGTGGTGAGCAAGATTAATACTCATGATAATCCCGCTGATATGATGACCAAGACACTACCAAGTGCCAAGTTTGAACATTGCTTGGACTTGGTTAGTGTTAGTTGTTAAGATGTGCCCTTAGGGGCTTTTGTGGAAGAGGTGGAGAGTTTGTCTTGAAATGGATTTGAGTTCTGAATTAGAATTCGTGTCAAGGTGGAGATTGTTAGAGTTGTGACCCGAATTTTGTTGATGGACCTTTATGTTCTTGGGCCTAGGACCTATTTGTATGCACGTGATATATAAGTGTGATTTAGTGGGTTATTTTATTATTTAGAAAATTCAGCCTTCTCCACATTGTACTCTCTTTCCATTATAGTGAAACCTCCTCTGCCTCTGCCCGTGTTTTTTTCCATAAGGGTTTCCACATAAATCTGTGTGTTGTTCTTGTTTTCTTTTACTTGTGGTTTGCTTATTATGTCTGAATCATAACAGTATCGATACCTACTCTTACGAATAGTATTAGCACCATTCTCGTAGTTTCTTGTTCATCGATTGTTGTTATCATCTAAGTTTCCTGTGATTCAATTGACGCACTAGTTCATTGTTGCTATTGTTCTTTCTCTGTATGCTATGTACGCTATGTACTGATGCTTTCCTTAGTGCTCTATTTCGTGGTTGTTACTCCATTCGTTTCCTATTCTCTTTTCCAAACTGCTTTGAGATGCTTTATTGCCGATGGTCTAGCGGAAATAGAACCTCTATTTTTACAAAGGGTTAGGTCTGCTTACACTCTTACCCTTCCCAGAGCCCACTTGTGGGATTACACCAGGCATGTTGTTGTTGCTCTTACATTAAATAAAAGCATGAACAATATATACAGAAACAAATGCATATCAGTTCTATGCCAATGTGGTATGCTAAGAGCAGCGAATACAATTTATGATTCATGAGCTTTGCTCGAAAAAGGAAGACACTTATGTCAAAGAAAATAGGCTAAGTTGCGCGGACTCTTCACTTTCAATGTAGCACCTGTGTCGGATTCTCCAAAAATACACTACTTTTGGAGAATTTGACACGCACTATGTTGACATTCTTGAAGAGTCCGAGAAACATAACAAATAGGAATGGACAAATGCTGGCTTGGCTAGGTTCAAATGGGAGAAGCCCAGCTGAGTGACAGCTAAAGAATTGGAGCTTACTGGTTAGTGGTTAGAGGGTAATACTGACTAAACATTGGATGTTGTATGACAGATACAGAGAGAGAGAGAGAGAGAGACAAATACCTGAAGCTTCCGTAGCATGAGTCCCAGGTGCTACTCTAATATCCACCTGCAAGACAACAAGGATAAAAAAAGTGCATAATATCCCAACAAAGTAAATGATTTCCAATAGAAGTCATTGAATCTTGTAGTTTAAAAATGCAGCTAGAATGTTGAAACAACATCGAGAGGCGGGTTTCACGTCTGATATAGGTTATCCATATCATACAAGATCACCTCAAAAGTATTTAAAACACAAAAAGAAGAAAAAAATTTCAAAGTCCAAGGAAACAACTTTGAGGTTAAAGTCATCGACAATTCTAAGGAAACACAGAGAGAGAGAGATAGCAGCATGTGACATAATGCTTGATCCACCTTAACAGGTATGAATGTCTTCTCCAGTACTCGGTGATTTTGGGAATTGCTGACTTCTATAAAATCATAACAGAATATCACCTAAAGCATAATATTCTATCAACTGTAAACAGGGAAAGATGTGTAACACATATGAGTCTGTTATCTAAATAGAACGGTGATAAAGCATACCTTATAACGTGAAGGTAAACACCGCATAAGTTTCACACGCAAGCATAATCCAATAAGGGTCGCCATGCTGCAATGTTCCACAGTAGGCGTGAATGTGACCCTAAATCGAAGAACTTCCTCTTCTTAGACAACACAAAAATGCCAATTACGAGGAATCAAAACAGAAACATATGAAACGGATTTAGTTCTCACCTTATATAGCTTTGCTCGTCATCTACCTCAATGCTATCTTCTGTTAAAACTTTTAGATCTTCCAGAGAATAGGGATGCTCTGGATCTTTTATATCTCTAAGATAGTGTAAGAATGTTAAGGAATGGTTAGCTTTTCATAGCTATGAAGTTACCCCCACGAAATCGAACTTCATACTTGCTTGGTTCCCCTCGAAATGACATGATGACCCAAACAGGCAGAAAAAGATTTAGAAGGAATCCTATCAAAACAGAAAATCAAATGGATTGTACTCGCGTTACTCGTTAAAGAGGACACTGACATTTGTGAAGCAAAAGGAGAAGTAATGTAAAAGTTCATCAAGCAGTAAAGTGAAGATTGCAATCATGTGTAAACAGTTGGTTACACTGACCATACTTTAATCGAATAGAAGTATACAAAGACAATCAATCCCTGATTGAACAATATCACCTCAAATCAGAACTGGAGGCAGCATGACCCTGAAAATTTTCATGACATGTGATCCTATATTATACTATTTTCTACGAATAGCAAACCAATATGCACTTCGATTTGCGATGGAAAAAAGACCAAAAGATGTAGAAGTACAAATGTTGAAGGTGCAAACAGTGCATGCCCTCAACACCCTCCTCCTACTCTGCTCCCCTACGCACCCCTCCCCCCTAAAATATCGAAGAAAAGGCAAATAAAGGCAAGAAAACCATATGCCAATGACTTCCAGAAAAATCAAACCAAATAAAGGCAAGAAAACCATATGTCAATGACTTCCAGAAAAATCAAACCAAAGCTAGCTACTGTCACGTCTCTACAGAAAATGGAGCGTAGAGACTGACATATAATTTTATCCTCCTACATCTTCCCTATTTCTGTAAAGCAAGATTAGCATTTGGGGGCACATGTTATGTGGAGGGTATAAGTTGAGGCTTTCCTTTATGAACATTTATATAACCAGAGAGAACTGACAAATCCAACTAATTTGGATAAAACATGAAGGGGAAGTTCATTGGAATTTGAAATTTAGGAGGAATCCCTAGATTAGGAGAAAGTGGAATCTAAAAACCTGGCTGATAAGAAGTACAGACAGAGTACCATATGCTTCAGCGGATCTGACGACATGAGGAGTAGGGACGACTTGTTCACGGTTAGTGCAAGAGGAATCGCCCTTATATCTTTCTATTTGGGTCTCTAGGACATCCAAGGAGTGTTCCATTGAGTGGTTGACAACAAGGGAAATTATACTTACAGCGGAGAACCCGAGGAAGAGGAGGATCACCTATATTATGTTGTGCTTATGTACTGAGTTTGGGTTAAGACATAGAGCATCTACTGCTTCACTTTCCCATGGCTACTCGTTTGTGGTCAGTAACTCCAAATTGGTTTGGAATAAAACTGACGACGTCTGAAGAACGCGTAGCACAGTTGAGCCTCCAGAACGAAGAAGATAATACTGAGGGCATGACATTTGATATGCCTACTTCACTCCAACCTCATTTTTTAGGCAAAATAATAGGTGAAAAAGAATGATAAAATGATCTTATTATACTAGAGAAGAGAAAGCTAGCAAACATATTGCATGCACCAAGACGCAAAAGTTTTTCTCCATTCATCGTTTTCATTGAACGACTCAACGACATGTCCCATCAATAAATATGCGGAAAAAAAATACGACGAAAAGGAGCAAAAGGTTCATTCTCCGACTTCATCTTTCACATTGAACTACAGGGTACAAAATTACATATCAGAAACAACCACAATGAAATTAAATCTACTTTGCAAATTCAAAGTCTCCTCTAGGTATTCTGCAGTGTAATATGTTATCGCCACTCAAAAACTTAGCATGCTAGTAAAGCTCCATTCGGAATCTTAATGATTGAGAAGAAAACTCTCACAGGTTCTGAAGTGGATGAGTTTTAGCCGAAAAGATATTCCCTTATCATAGAAAGATTAAATTCAAGTCAAACATAACAGATAGTTGATTTCAGCCATCATTAACTCAAGGATGATACTATAAGATTATTCAGAAGGATATCATAAATTTCTAGCTGGTCGATAATTTCAGCTGCATTTTCATCCACACTTGGAGGAGCAATCCTAGGTTGACGCTCCTTCTTCTCATACACAATGGGGTTGGCATTTATCAATTCAGAAACCATTTTCAAGTCCGACCTCGGCAAGATTCACCTGTCAGTTAAGACGCCTATCAAGATCATACAAAAGCCTACGTCTAAGCTAAAGAACTTCCTTAGCAATAAAAATAAATAAACTTACAAACTCCAAAATTGTCTTTCTAAGCCATTACCTAAAATGACTGCTTTCAGAAAAATTAACCTAAATAGCCGTCCGCCCAACTGATTAAACTCAAAATAGCCAGCAGATGTACAATCTTTGTATACCATCTAGAAAATGTAAAATACTCGTAAATATGCCCGGTTTAAAACCTCTCCTTGCATCAAATAAAAGATACAAATCTCCGCAGAAAAACACTCGCCAAACAGAAAATAATTTTATTTTATTTTTTTCAGCAAACAAAGTATTTACAAGCATCCAGCTGCAAAAATAAAAGTAGAAAAAAATAGGATTCAAGTTATATACATAAATAAATCACCTAATAAGTGACCTGAATGCCTAATATTTTTTTTTTTTCTATTTAGGAAGAAATTGGGGCGGAAAAATGGCAGATGGAAAATCGAACCTTCACCAATAAGCTAAAAAGTTCAGCAAGCTAACCAACTGAGCTACTGCAATTCCCCGTTATCGTCACATTAAAATTAACGATAAAAAATATAACAAATTGAAAAAGAAAACAACAATAAGTATATATTTTATTTATTAAATAAATTATACTTACAAGTTGGATTTTGATTGGGAAGGGGAAACAAAGGACAGGTTGCGATGAAGAGAAATGGTGGGAGAATCGGATGTTGGCAGGGGGAAGAACAACTCCTAAATTTTGGGAACCTTTTACGTCTATTTTTTTTTTTTTGATATAATTATCATCTTTATTTTTCAACGATCTTCATTTATTAAATAATCCCTCCATTCCTTTTTAATTATCCAATTTAATTAAGTTTCAAGGTTAAATTATATTAATTTAATTTTCTTAAATTAAATTTAAAAACTACATGAAAAATACTATAAAGTGGACAAGCAATCATCCCTATCATTTATACTTCCTAATTCTAACCACAAGGGTTGCTTGGTGTGGTGGTTAGCACCTCACCCCTTAAGCAAAAAATTGGGGGTTCGCTCACTCCTTAAGCAAGAGGTTGGGGTTCGATTTCCATATTTGGTGAATGAAAAAAAATTCTGTGGCCAGTTTTCTACCGCCTAGTGCGCTAACAGTAGGAACGGAGGATCAGTCTCACGGCTGTCGGCTGTGGGAATGCCTTAGGAAACCAAAAAATAAAATACTATTTTTTAATTCTTAATTTTGTGTTAATAGAAAAATGAACAAGTAAAAATGTACGAAACAGAGTAATTTTAAGAAAAATTCTCCCCTCACCCATTTAACAACAAACTTTAGATGTGTGCACGAATTTCAAGTAAATATATGAATTTCAGACATATGCACATAAACTCTAAGCGAAATTGATTGAGTTTCAATCATATGTATCTCAACTTCGACTAAGTAACATTTTATCAAAAATAAAGCTTTGTCACGCTTAACATCAAACACATGTTTGAAGTTACTTCGAAGTGGATAAACTTGTAATCTTTTACTTAAGGACGGATCTACACAAAATTACATTGTATATACAAGGTAGAAAATCTAAGATTGTAAATAGCTGATATTATCTATCCTTATAGGGTCGCTTACTTTACCCACTTCACGGGTTCGATCCCCGCTAGGGGTGGCCAGGCTGTTTTTTCTTTAGTAAAAATCTATTTTATGGCTGTACAGCTTTATAAAAAACTATATACTAGTATTGCGTTCCTTGAAATTATATTTTATCGACTTATTCACACATTTATATTTTCATTTTTCGAATCCCTGAAAGAAATTTCTGACTGCTTTTACCGTGCCAATAGAACTAACAAGACGATCCCAAAATCGTTGAATATTAAAAAAGATTATTTAGGTCTTTTACATACAAATTCACTTCTGAACATATAAAACCCAAGGTATACTACACAAGATCTCTTGCACAATACCAAAATAACCTCTTCTATATTCACAATATAATTTTCTTAAAAAAAGGAAAACTGCAATAGACCCTACAAAGCCATACACCCTAAATGTTTCAAAATTTCAAACAAAACAAAGAACTTTGGGAAAGCAAAATCCAGCACACATGAAATTTTTTCCCAATTATCTGTTGCTGTTGTCATCCATTGAACACTCAGAAGCAGTATCATCCAAAGTTGAGGTTGAGATTGTGTCCATTGTGCTGCTCTCACTATCTGAAGATGTAATTTGGTCCTCTATTGGTTGTTTCAAGTGCCAATACATTATACTTGCTGTGAGTGTAAGCATCATCTTTTGATTTACCTGATTAAACATACACACTCCGTTATATTATGACTTTGCAGTAGTAACAATAGTCAATAGAGAGCACAATGCAAGCTTCAAATGGGTTAATTTCACAAATGGTCACTAATCACTATTACCATGTCTCTCATTAATTTGTTTCCATATTTGCAAAAGATTGTAGTAACTGTCGTGATACTTAGGCAGATGCAAAATTTAGTTGGTTTCGCGTTACAGAAAATAGTTAAGTGACTTTTGATTGATGCAATAAAATAAAAATTGAGTGGCCC
This sequence comes from Capsicum pubescens, assembly GCA_030864215.1. NCBI lineage: Eukaryota > Viridiplantae > Streptophyta > Magnoliopsida > Solanales > Solanaceae > Capsicum > Capsicum pubescens. The sequence goes on along the minus strand of CM061543.1, from coordinate 3,357,531 downwards.
GTGAGATTACGCTGCATGTAATTTGACTTGTTTTAGTACTAGGAGGCAGCAAATTCAATTGCCTGAAAGTAAAAGGCACGACAGGTACTTAAGACTCCTCAAAGATGGAATGCATCAATCATCCATTCACGTCGAGTGGGAATTAGGGAATGCAAGTGACAAATACATAGCTAAACAAATGAATGATTACCTCAATCAGATCTTCGGGTAACAAAAATATTGAACATCCAAGTTTCCTTGCAATACTGATAATGTAGGTTGCGTTCATCTTCTTCTGCTCCTCTGCATCAACCAAAATTTGGCATTACTAAGAAGTCTAATGTACTGACAACCATGACTGAATAGAGAAACACAACATAAGTAACTTAAAAATGTACTATTGTCTATTGATGATACTAGGTTAATAATGTGGACTTCTATTAGCTCTATCGTATTCAGACAAGGAGGAGGAAAAGTTTCGCTTTGGACAGCTCGAATTGAACCTCCTTATTTGGTGAGCAAACATACTAAGTTACTTTTAACTACATTGAATGATCTCAACTGGTAAGGACTATCCCAGGTTATGGATGCCTGTGTTCCTCTTTCTCAATTTGACAGCCATTTCTTGAGAATGTTCTTATGACTGACTAAAATCACTCTTCACTAATGCATGTATCAATCCTCCAGAATATGGATGTCGCTGGGAAAAATCAGAGAAAAGATTTCATAGGCAAAATGCAAATAGAAATTAGTGAAGACATAGCATGCTGGAACTAAGCCCTTTCTTGTAAGACCACGGTACCTCCTTTAATCAAGTATCATCTGACAGTGATTCTGAAGTTCCTTAATCCATAAGTAAGTTAGACATGCTTCATAGTGCCCCGACTGGGGTTCTCAATAATTAGAGGATGAAAAATCTTAGTACATGTTTACAAAGATCACTGTATTCAATCATATAATAATTTCCCTTCACATCTCAGTATCCCGAAGGCCATCACACAAATTCCCATCCAATAGTATTTTGATAGATTAACTATTAGAAAAAAGAGAATAATAGCAAGAAAGAACAACTTCTCTTGTTGATACTGACAAACAACTAAATCAAATCAGAGCAACTGAAAGACAGAGCCTATTTGAAGTCTGAAATAAGATTACCAGTTTCTCCTTTTGTAACAAGACTCCAGTTAACAGCTCGAGGGTGTACAGCACTAAGAAGCTCAAGGAAAAAGATTCCATCTGACAAACTCTTATCCTGTAAATTAAACAGACTCAGTTCACTGTCTCACGATAACGAGAGGTAAGAGGTGAATGCTAGCCCAACTTTTGGGGGGCATTACTCAACTAGCAATGCCTCATCCAACAACTATACAGAATATTTTATCTGACTTCGAGGAAAAAGAAGATGCACAAGAAGCATCCAATTTTATCAAAAACAGTTGTCCAATTGAAAACCAGAGACTGTATAGAAGTTACAACTTTCTTTGCAGAGCATATCAGGTAATTTTCCGCCAGAAAAAAAAAATTGATTGTATCGTTTAGTCGTCCCACTGAAAGTTGGATAGTTGGGGCCTTTAGAGGTGTATTTATTATATGAATGCATGTTTTTATCAAAATAATCAATTGAAGGCCAACTCAACTCTATTGTTCTGAATCTGAAAATGACTGATCTTTAGAAATTATACCTTAAAACTAGCCATGCGACTCTTGCTTCCTGAATTTCTTACTTTACTGTTGGACCACTCTAAGATATCTGCATCAGTGATTTCCTTCCCATTGGAATGAAATCTCAAATTCTTCAAGAGCTGAAGCATGTTACATCGCATTAACTGCCACAAGTAAGCTGAAAAAGGGAACAAAGAATGTTGGTCAAAAGAGTTTGAGTTAAACAACCCCTACCCCTTCCCGCCAAAAAAGCATGTAGATATTACAGATGTGAATATATCTAAAGAGAAAAAGGAAGAAGAACAAAGGACGACAACACTTACCCAGTATTAATTTCTTATTTCCCTGTACAATGTCATTTCCAGCAATATTTACAAGGGAAAACTTCAGTTGCTTCCCGATCTTCACAACTTGGTTGCAGTTTTCTACTTTTCTGAATGGCATCTTAATTGGAGGCTTGGTGGCAATTTTCCAATTAACAATTCCAGGAGACACCTTGTCAAGTGTCTCTAAAAGCAACCATCTGGAAAGACAAACATTCATCAGATTGAAATAAATGCACCTGCCTGTGCACAGACCCACTTTGTATGAATACTTAACACTTTCATGAGATCAGATAGATATATAAATGTCATTGCATGAGCAAAATTAGATCACAACAGAGTTCAAATTCTTTACTTCAACTTAGTCAGGAAATTTTGTAGTAACACGAATTAAGCCTGCTGCCATGGAGAAAGTTTGCAAGGCTAGGTAATCGAGGTAACACTCACCCATTTCTGAGATCTTCAAAAACATTGTCTATGTAAGATGAATTTCCAAGACTATTGATCCAAAAGCGGAAAGCTCTCTCTTCCCTGGACATTTGAGCTTCATCTGGTGAAATCTCCAGAAAGGATATTTGCTTTGTTTGAGTTGATAGCCCATTCCTACGGATTAGATAATTATGGTCAATTCAAGATTGAGACAAGTAATCAAATAACTAAATTTTACAGTTAATTATCTGTATATCACTTATTGTACCATACTTGCTATGAAGTTATAACCTGTCAAACTTGACTTGCTGAATTTGCTAATCATACAACTGGTTAGTCTATTACAGAAGTGTGGCAAAGGAACAAAATTGCTTATTTAAGTCTCTGCTAAAATTCAGTATGCAAAGAAAGAAACATGGTAAAGCACCAAGAACCGCTGTTTTAAAAGAACAAAGAGATAAAATGCAAATTTACATGGCCCATAAGTCGCACATATTCTGTCTATATTGCAAATCGAAGACAATTTAGTACCAAAATCTTGTCCTACAACAACTGAAATTCTTCAAGAACACAAAGATTTAACCAGCAAATTCTTCTCATGAATGTGTCATACACAAGAAAACTTAAAACGGAAATAGTCAGAAAGTTCATACATAGGACTCAAAGAAACACTAGCTTTTACCTGTGCTGAAAGATATGTGCCACAAATGCAAGGTTAAGATTCGGAGAGCCTTCCACAATATCTTTTGCTGTTAAGTATCTTTTGCAACCCATCCTATCCGCATGTTCTAAAACCAGCTTTGCTCTTTCTAAATGGTCTTTCACAGTGAGTGTGGTAGGATTAGTGTACTCCGGGGCAAGAATGTTTAAGAGGTGAGCATAAGCTTCTGCATCCTACAAAAGCAAATGGATGGCTTAAGAATCAGCACTATATAATCCAAATGGAATAAAGAAACCACACGAAAAGGATGAAGAGGAAAGCTCTTCTCTTTATTTCTGGGTAGAAGGACAAGAAAGTCTTCCACCACTCATTCTACAAACATAAATAGCTTTTTTAAGAATTCTCAATGACTAGGTGTCTTTAATTATGTGAACTATCTGATCCTTTTTATTGTTTCCATGGAAACTTATTTAGAACTTCTGGCATTGGAGAAAAAAAAAAAGCACCGCAGCCTCCCTCATTATCTTTAAAAGACCAAGTAAAATGTGGCAGATACTAAAAATTTGCATAGTCACACCTGACTGATGCAAAGTCCATCTCATTCTTATCTACCTTTATGTCCGATGAGAAGTTTGTCACAATTTTCTCGTATTTAGCTTTTTTCAGTTGAAAATTCATCCATCTAAGCAAGATTTTTTCTGGGGGTAAACTCATCAGCTCCTCTGCATCCTGAGATCACAGATTTGAGATTATTAAGTACATAACACAATTTTTTCTGCAAGCTGTCACCTAATGAAGCGTTAATGATTGTGTGTCTTTTACCTTGTTATCATCAACTAACTCCAACAACTGAGGTGTTTTCTTCAAGTTGAGGTCCGCCAATAGTTGAATCTGAAACAGCATGAAAGAAAATCATTGTCCTTACAAAATTCTGCTAATGATTTTATGCCCTGCGAGCTAAAATGTATGTGGTAATTTTTAATATCTTAATGCTGATTCCTTCATCTTGTAAGGCAATCTATTCGTACTATAGTTACTTCAGTATTTCAAAGTTTTAAAATTCACTAAATGATTTAGTAAGGACACATTTGGATTACCTTAATGATTTGAGATATCACTCCTAGAACCAGATGCCTCTGAAACCGATGAAAAGGATAAAGTATTAGACAAGTACGAAACACTGCAGAAACTGAAGTTAGATAAAACATGCAAGCCATAAAACCTCACAGACCAAAAAATCACAATGATAAAGGTTAAACTCGTGAATGTATCTTGGGGATACCAAAAGCATCGAACACTTCTTTGAATAACAATTAGACCATGATATTGCACAGAAGAAGCATAGGGTGGATGACTAAAATCAAAATAATCCAGGCACAGGACCAGGTGAACAAGAGAATGCCATGGTAGCAAGGATAAAGACATATGATTGAATCATATCACTGAACATGCAAAAAGAAATTTGACGTCACCCCACAACCATAAGTTTCAAGGTTACATTTGCACTCAAATCAAAAAAGAAAGGCAATTCAGCTGATAAGCCTGATATTACATAATGCTACTCAAAGCCAAGGAATGCTGTTGATAGAGCTATTCAGACAGCGACAGGGTTTAATGGTTAAGACATGCCAGAAACAAAGTTTACGGAAGGGATACACATACCCTTCCTTCAATAAAGTCCTGAGTGCCAATATTCACTAGAGTACATCCAATTGCCTTAGCAGAGTTAAGGCACAAGGTATGATTTTCATTCCTTTCCCATGGATTTAGCATTCTCTTCATGTTTATTGCCCGTTCATCAATTGTTCCAGGTACAGCCACATTGATAAGCTTGCTGCAGCAAAAGAACAATATTTTTAACAGTCTAGCCAAAGAAGTTTTACAGCATACTTGAGGCATATTAATGTACAAAGTGAAAGATTTAACGCTCACCAAATAAGAACTCCATCCTTGGAAACCTCAAAGAGATCATTAGTTAAAGGATCAATAGGAAGGTATTTCTTCAAAAATTCATCATCCGCAAGATAGCTGTTAATGTGTGCAACATATGATGCCTTCTCAGATTCACTAATAGTGTGGAGCAATGTAGAAGTTGCTGACTTGACAAAAGCTGATGAACTCTTTGCAGTATTTCCCGTTCTTGCTGCAGCATGTGCTTGGATTTTCAAATAAACCTGTCATGAGCTCAACAATTCTTGTGTTCTTAGACAAATCAAACCAACAAATTCTTGACGAGTACGTTCCAAAAAGTTTTTAGATAGAATAGAACTACGAAACCAAATGCTTGTAGGATACTACGAATGCATTTGTAGGCAAAATTGCAAGGTAAGAAGGAGTATACTTGTAGGAGATTAAAGGTACTCTTTAATCTAGTTATTCACTTCTTTTTTCATCTTCCTCTTCCTAGTTGCTAAAACAAAATGTCTAAATTTACAAGGTGTATCATCTGAATTGATCCGTTTATGTTCAGAGCATAGACACACAAAATCATTTGGAACTAATGAACGCTCAAAATTCTCTTTCTGTGCAAAGAAAAGTATAAGAAACGTCAAAAAAAAAACTTAAATGACAAAATATCTAGCCAAAAAACTCCGCATCCATCCAATTTTCCATTGTCCTTTGTTTTGATAGTTTGGAAGTGAAAGAAGCTCTTTCTGGAGGTATAATAGAAGGTTCGATAAACAAGGTAATTCCAAATAAGAAAATTTTTAAATCAAGTTCGCATTTGAATTCAACTTTCTAGCAGTTCCAGACCGTCTCTATAGCTTCTGAACAGGAAAAAGGATCTAGTATCTTCTTCAAATTTGAGAATGCAGAGTATCAGACTAACAACATTTTACTAAATGCCATCATGTGTTACCTGAAGAAATAGCTCAAAATCAACATCTTCCTCCAAGTTTTTATAGGAATCTCTCAGAAATGACTCTCTTTCTTGCTCTGTAAGATTCTCCCCACCGTGTTTAATTCTCGCCATTTTGGAAGGCAAGTCAGCCAGCGTCAGACCTCCATTTTCTCTCTTCATAGCATTGAACTGCAAATTACAAAAATCTGCTTAGCAATCAATACATTAAATCAATCAAATCCGCATTGATCCGAATTTTGTTGAAATCCCTATGTAAATCCTCAAAACATTTCATTCTGCTTAATGAAACTCAAATGCTAGAGTTATTAGTCAATACACTAAATCAATCAACTACGTTTTCAATCCAAACTTTGTTTAAATCCCTATGTAAATCCACAGTAATTTCATTCCGCTTATTGAAACTCACATACTAGAGTTAATAATCAAATAGATTAACTCAATCAACTACGTTTTCAATCCAAATTTTGTTGAAATCGATATAGAAATCCTCAAAAAAGTCATTCCGCTTAGCTGAGCTCACATACTAGAGTCACTAATCAACACATAAATCAGTCAACTCCGCATCCATCCAATTTTTTTTAATCGCTACATAAATACTCAAAAGACTCATTCCGCTTAGCGAAACTCACACCCTAGAGTTATTAACTAATACATTAAATCAATCAACTAAGCATCCATCCAAATTTTGTTGAAATCGCTGTAAATCCTCAAAAAAATTTACCGCTTAACAAAATTCACATACTAGAGTTATGAATCAATTCATTAAATCAATCAACTAAGCATCTATCCCATTCTTTTTGAAATCTCTATATAAATCCTCAAAAAATTCATTCAGCTTAGCTAAGCTCACATACTAGAGTTGCTAATCAATACATTAAATCATCTATCCAAATTTTATTTGAAATCACTATGTTAATCTTAAAAAAAAAATCATTCCACTTAGTGAAACTCACATATACTAGAGTTACTTATCAACACATTAAATCAAAGGATTTCTCCATTCCAATGGTTAAACACTGAGAAGCACCACATCCTTTGTTATCATCTACACGTCGATCCAATTTTTGCTAAAATCACTATACAAAATCCTCAAAAAAATCATTCCGTTGCTAATCAATACATTCAATCATCTATCCAAATTTTGTTTGAAATCTCCAGGTTAATCCTCAAAAAATTCATTCCGCTTAGTGAAACTCACATACTAGAGTTACTTATCATTACATTAAATCAAAGGATTTCTCCATTCCCAATGGTTAAACACAGAGTAGCCTCATCCACATCCTTTCATATCAACTATGCATCGATCCAATTTTTTCTAAAATCGCTACACAAAATCCTCAAAAAAAAATCATTCCGCTTAGCAAAACTCACATGAACAACACTTGTTAATCAAACAACCGAGAACCGAAAAATCGAAAAAAACTTACGTGAGATTTCAACCGCCGAAGCTCAACCTGAGTAAACTGACTCTGAAGCCACGGATCAGATACAAATACACCTACATATCCAGCCATTTTTTTTTTGCTCTTCTCTTAATCAAAAAAACTCCGATAGACACAGTTACCGGATATTTGTTACCGGCTCCGATAGCGAGAAAGTGGAAAATGAGAATTGCGTGAAGTTTTTCTCTCACTAAGCAAGAGAGAGTGAGAGAAGCATGTGATTTGTGAGAAGGAAAATGGGAGAGGCTTAATAGTACAGTGTAGGAATGGGGACAGTGAAGAGCTGTCAGTATTTCAAAAGTTGTTCTAACCAAAAATTCAAATTATGACGGTACTATCCCTTTTTAACCGTTGCCCTTATTTTAACATTTATTAATTTATCAGTTACAGTAATTGACATAATTAAGCTTTCACTTAAATTAAATTAACACTCAGTAATGATATATAACACAGGTGCGGCTGTTATTAAAGTTTGTTTTGACCAAATTTTGAAAATTTAAGAAAAATGCAATTTCCAGTTACAACTTTATTAGGCCATGAAAATAACATCATGGATTAAAATTTCAAATTCTATTAGGCCCGTTTGGCTATGAAAATTACTTTTTTTTTTTGAATTTGGAGTTGGAGTTGGAGTTGGAGTTGGAGTTGGCCATGAATATAAATTAATGTTGTTTTTGAAATTATGTGAAAGAAGTATTTACTTGTTTTCACTTTTTTCAAATAATTTTCAGGAATTGGAGTTGGAAAATTCATGGCCAAACGGAGCGTGTTTTTACTTTTTCACTAAATTTCTATGGCCAAACGGCTACTAAGTTTCAACTTCAAAATTTATGATGAGACGAAACTTAATTGGAGCTCTTGGGTTTGGATTTTAGTTTCGAGTATAGGGTCATCTAAGTGAAACTTTTTACTCCCTTCGTCTATTTTTATTTGTCCACTTTCTTATTGACACGGAATTAAAAAGCCCTAAATGATAGCAGTAATTTTATTATATTTACCTTTTAAATATAATAAATTTAATGATTTAAAAAATACATTAAATAAATAAATTATCCATTGATTTTATAAACTGGATAAATACGAATTCGAATTAATAAAACCATGTATCCTTTAAAAATTTTGAGAAGTATGAATCTTAGTCTCACACCACGTCAACACATACAAATGAAGAATGATCATGTAGCTTGGGTTAATTCTTGCACAAGAATCTTGTTACGTTTCGTTCTACGAGAGTTAAATCTGACTTATCTTTAAAGCTAAGTTGAATTAGATTAATTTAGTATTCAAAATTAAACTTTAGATATTCGAAAATTATAGAAAAAATACCATAAATTGCAATAAAAAAAAACATCTTATAATGTTGGTCAAGTGCCTACAGTTTGACGTTCGAAAAGCAAAAACCTGATAAGTAAAAATGATCGGAAGGAGCAATAAATTTCTTATGCTTCAAACCAAACAACCCCTCAAAACTTTTGCTCCATTGACAGGGGACACTATTTTCACTTAATTCCTTTTCACCTTGCTTCACTTTGATAGTTAGATATGCCTTGCTTGCTGTGAATATCAAGGTTTGTAATGTACTATTATCAAACCAATGGTGGACCTACTTACCTACTTGACATTTTCTTCATGGTTACATCTCTTTGTAATGAACTATTCGAATTTTCCTAAGAGTACTCTATCTCTAATTTATTAGAAATGAGATTAAGATTAGAGGTGAAAGATTTGGTAGTGGCGCATATTGTGGTTGTTTCGATACTTATGTTAGTCTTGCACCACTATAATGCATGAGTTGCAACATCAAGATTTGAGTCAAATTAAACAAGGGCAGTCATGCTCTTCTTATGCTTTTTTTTTTTTTTTTCACCGGACCCGGACCATTTCTTCCAAACAATTTCAATATATATAATGCAAAATGATTCCTCATATCGAGATTGGAATCAGTGGCGAAGCTACCTTTGCTCGACAGGTTCATCTCCTTCGACGAAAAATTATGGAGTACTATTTTTATATGATTAAAAATATTTTTATGCATATATAGTAGATGTTGAACCCCTCTTGATTAGTTCATATATTTACTTCTCAACCCCTCAATAAAAGTTCTAGCTCTGCCACCGATCGAAATGACATGGGGTGTTTTCAGGTATTACCGTAAGCCTTGTCGTGTTATTAAAGTGCAAGCAAATCCTTGTATTTCAAACTTTATGGTATGGATTAATTTGTCGTGATTTTTGAAAAGGATTAGTTCACTTTTCAAATTGTGAGGTCCACAAACAGATGTATTGCTTTGTTTATTATTATTTTTTGAAATAAGTAAACATAACGGATCTTTGTGAAACTTTCACCCTACGTGAAAATTGAGATCAAGCAATGATCAAATAGAATGGTCAAAATTCGAACAAAAGAGATTTACAAAAAGAGTCTTGGATTTATGTCTACATAGGTCACTGTTGGACTAAACCGAGCTTAAATAGAGTGATATAAGTGTATGTGTTAGGATACTGAAGTTTTGATGATTGACATGTGAATGAAACATATTGTGCAAGTTGGTCCATACAAGTGTAGAAAGAATAGTCACAGGCAAGGCTACTGATAAGATAATATTGCGTAAAAATATGAATGGATAAGCAAGAACATCAGACATGCTTGCAACACTTATCACATAAGCAAAGTGGATGAAAAGGAGAAGATAAATGCAACATCTAGAAGTTGAGTTGATCAAGGAGTTCTGCAAGACTAGGGGATAAAGGAGAAGAGTCTTATTCAGTCAAGTAGAGAGAAACGGAAGAAACAAAGAGTGAAATTACTTGTGAGTCCTATTGAAGATAGAAGAGTACATCAACTAAAGGACTCAATCAGGAGTTGGCTTAAATACAACAAACGACATTCAAGTGTTTTACTCATGCACTAAGAAGATAGTCAACAATCGGCAAAACAGTTCACTTACTTGAAGGAGAACCTGGTGCCATACTTAGCAAGTCGTAGACTTTGTAATAGGTAGGTTCTTTGAGTTGTAATGAGTTTTTTGTTCTAGTCTCAGTGAAGTATAAACTGAGTTAGGAGTTATGTCTTCAAGTTAGGCAACTCGAAGACTTGGGAACACTTATCTTGAAAAGATTTGTGTTTTTGTAGAAATGGGATTTAGAAGTTTTAATTCCTAGTTTACAAGAAGTCTTGTAATTTGTTAATTGTTGAGGCTCAAGAGAAATAGTGAAGTTGGGGTTAAATCTTGTAGAGGTACAGGTCGTGATTTTTTACACCTTTCTTGAGCTGGGTGTTTTCCACGTAAAAATACTGTGTTCAACTTTTACTTCTGTGAACTACGTTAACTTACTTGTTCCACAGATAGGCAACTAGTAGAGTATAATATTAAAATCAGTAGGACACGTACTCTAACAAGTGGTATCAGAGAAAGGTTGTCTTAAATAAGGCTAGCACCTAAGAAAAGATCACAATGATGAATTCCGCACCTCCTACTCGTCACAGTAAAGGTCAGTCAACTACTAGACCTCCACTCTTTGATGGTTCTACTTTATTTGGTGGAAAGCCAGGATGGAGATGTTCATTCAAGGTGAAGACTATGAATTATGGGATAGGATTACTGATGGTTCTACTATTCCAATGAAGTTGGTTGATGGTAAACCAGTCAAGAAAGTAAGGAGTGAATTTATTGCTGATAACTTAGTGGCATTAAAGAAAAATGCTAAAGCTAAGAATATCTTAGTCTGTGGATTAGGACCTGCTGAATACAACAGGGTGTCAACCTGCACCACTGCTAAGCAAATTTGGGATGCACTGGTAAATGCACATGAGGGTACCTCTCAGTTAAGGAAATTCAAGATTTCTCTCCTTTTTACTGAGTATGAGGCATTTAAGATGAAGGAAAATGAATCCTTGCATGAGATGATGACAAGGTTTCTTCCTTAACAAATGAGCTGACTTCCTTGGGAAAAGTCATCACTGAGGAGAAACAAGTTGAAAAGGTATTGAAGGTACTGCCAAAATCAAAATAGAATGTTAAGGTAACTGCAATTAGGGAGACAAATTAGGATCTCACAGGTATGACCCTGGATGAACTGGTAGGGAACTTGAGGACTTATGAAATGGAAGTTGATGGAACCAAAGAACAAGCAACTCCTGAGAAAATTTTGGCATTTAAGGCTTCTGATAGTGATGAAGAATTTGAACTTGATAAGGAATAAATTGTTTTCATAACTAAGAACTTTAGCAAATTCCTAAAAAAAAAATGGAACAGGTAGCAAGAAACGTTCAAATGACAATCCAAATGGATGCTACAAATGTGGTAAGACTGATCATCAGATCAGAGATTGTCCTGTCTGGGAAATAGAATGGAAAAAGGAAAGGGCTAAAAAGGAACTGAAAGAAAAGGCCAAAAGGAAGGAGGAACGTGCAATGATAGCAGCATGGGGATCTGACTCAGATGATGATGAAGCTGATGAAACTGCATTCATGGCACTTGGAGACTTAGACTTAGAGGAACAAGATGATACTTCTGAGGTAAGTATACTTGAACTTAAAGAAAAAATGCATTTGTTTTCTAAATCAAAACTTGTTTCTTTGATGAGTGCACTAATTGATGATTTTCAAGAATTAACTTCTGATAGGGATGAGTTGTTCAACAGTCTTGCAAGCCTTAAATTTGATCTCATTGATTTAAAAGCTTGCAAAGATACAGTTGACAAGGAAAACTGCACTCTCGAGAAACAGGTTGCATAACTGAATTCTTCAAATAATGATCTTAAGTTTGAAATCCTAAAATTGACACTCACTGAAAATGGGAAAATGCCATGAGTAAAGAACAAGAAAGTGCTGAACTTGAATTAGAGGAGTACAAACAAGAGTGTAGTAATGCAGCAGACATGATAAACAAACTGAGTCAAGGAGTCTCTAAACCGAAACTTGATCTTGAAAGAGCTAATAGGTGGACAAATTCCTCAAGAATTGTTCACAAGTTGAGTAAAAGAAATCATAATGAAAAAACTGGTTTGGGATTCCACAAAGATTTTGATGATCCTAAAGATTTATGTTATATCTGTGGAAACCTAGGGCATCCAACCACTGAATGTCCGGTGGCTGCTAAAAGCAGATCAAACAATCAAAACCTGGCAAATAGATTTTCTCAGACCGAAAAAAAATGAACTGGTTCAGGTCAGAGAAATAGGTTGCACTACATATTGCCAGCATGGACTAGAAGAAATTTAATTCATTCATTTACTCATAAAATAGGACCCAAGCTTGTCTGGGTTCCTAAGTCTAACCATTGATTTCTTGCAGGAGAAGGTGAAAGAAAGCAAAAGGCATTGGTACTTAGACAGTGCTTGCTCAAGACACATGACTGGTGATAAAAAAAAGTTCCTTTCACTTTCCAAAATAAATGAAGGAGGAGTTTCTTTTGGTGATGGAAAAAAGGGAATCATTAATGGAGTTGGAAAAATTGGCTCATCTGAGTTAAGAGCATTAGAAGATGTCTATCTTGTAGAAGGATTGAAGCACAACTTGTTGAGCAATTCACAACTATGTGATAAAGGTAATAAAGTTATTTTTACTTCTGCAGAAGTCAAAGTCAAGAGGATGGACACCAAAGAGATTGTGCTCACTGCAAGGAGATACAAAAATGTATACAAAGCTGACATAATGGAAATACCAGGACCATAATTAACTTTTCTAAGTGCAATAGAAAATGATCTCTTCCTTTGGAACAAGAGACTTGGACTTACAAGTTTGAAACAACTAAACATACTTTCTTCCAAAGATATGGTATTGGAATTGCCCAAGATCAAGTTTAAGAAAGAAAAGTTATGCAGTGCCTGTGTAAGGGGGAAACAGGTAAGATCTTCTTTTAAGTCAAAGAACCATATTAGCACTACCAAGTGTCTTGACCTGGTTCACATGGACTTGTGTAGACCAATGAGACTTCAAAGCAGAGATGGAAAAAGGTATGTTTTTGTAATTGTTGATGATTATTCCAGGTTCACCTGGACATTGTTTCTAGCCTCTAAAAAAGATGCTTTTGATGTCTTTACATTTTTACCAAGAAAATTAAAAAGAAACTGGGAAGTTCATCAGTTTTCATAAGATCTGACCATGGTACAGAATTTGAGAATGTCAAGTTCTTGGAATTCTGTTCAGCAAATGGTATAGATCATAACTTATCTGCTCCCAGAACACCAAAATAGAGTGGTGGAAAGGAAGAATAGAACCTGGGAAGATATGGCTAGAACAATGATTCTTGTAATAAATATTGCTAAAAACCTTTAGGCCGAGGCAATAAGTACTGCAGCATATATCATAAATAGATGCATAATCATACCGATTTTAGAAAATACTCCCTATGAATTATTAAAAGGAAGAAAGCCAAACATTTCTTACTTTAGAACCTTTGGTTGTAAATGTTTTATACATAATAATGGAAAGGATAATCTCAAAAATTTTGATGCTAAAAGTGATGAGGAAAGCCTCTTAGGTTATTCAATTCATAGTAAGGCTTATAGGGCTCTAAACAATAGAACTAATTGTGTTGAAGAAAGCATGTATGTAGTTTTTGTTGAATCCTGTGTTAAGACAAACTTGCAGAAAGAAAGTGACTCTGAGGAACACGTTACACAACCTGGTTCATCAACTGGAGCTACCAAACATGGATGTACCTTAACAGGGGGTACTGAATCTGGAGGCACAGTGACAGGGGGAACTGATCCCCCAACTACCCCAACTCAAAAATTAGCAGTGGTCCTAATAGCTTACTAGGCTTGGTCTCAAAAGTTTACAAGTATCAAGGATCACATCCTATTGAGAATGTTCTCACTGATCTCACTTCTGGGATCACTACAAGGTCTAAATTAAGAAGTATGTGTGCTTTCAAGGCATTCCTGTCAGAAATTGAGCCAACGAAGGTAACTAAAGCACTCCTTGATGCTGATTGGATCATAGCCATGCAGGAAGAGTTAAATCAGTTTGAGAGAAGCAAAGTATAACACATAGTTCCTCTCCCAAAAGATAAAACAATAATTGGGACTAAGTGGGTGTATAGAAATAAAGTTGATGATCATGGAACAGTTACAAGGAACAAGGCAAGATTGGTGGTCCAAGAATACAATCAAGAAGAAGGCATAGATTTTGATGAGACTTTTGCTTCTGTAGCCAAAATTGAAACTATTAGATTACTTGTTGCCTTTGCTGCCTATATGGAGTTCATTCTTTATCAAATGGATATTAAGAGTGCATTCTTAAATGGCATTCTCAAAGAGAAGGTATATATTAAACAACCTCCAGGATTTGAAAGCAAGGAGTTTCATGATCATGTGTATAAACTAGATAAGGATTTATATGGATTGAAACAAGCTCCAAGAGCTTGGTATGAGAGATTATCAAAGTTTCTACTGGAGCATGGCCATACTAGAAGTAAAATAACATCACTCTCTTCTTGAAAACTAATGGAAAAGATATGTTAGTTGTGCAGGTATATGTAGATGACATCATTTTTGGCTCCACAAACATGAACATGACTCATGATTTTGCCAAACTCACGAGTTGTGAATTTGAGATGAGCATGATGGGGGATATAAATTATTTCTTGGGATTGTAAATCAAACAAACAGCATCTGGAACAATGATACATCAACGGAAGTATGTAAAAGAACTCCTCAAAAGATTCTCCATGGAAGAGGCAAAAGAGATCAACACTCTAATAGCCACTGATACAAAACTTGATTTGGATGAAACAGGTCCTGATGTGGAGCAAAAGATGTACAAAGGGATGATAGGGTCATTGTTATATCTTACAGCAAGTAGGCCTGATATTGTGTTCAGTGTAGGACTATGTGCTAGATTTCAAGCAAATCCTAAAGAGTCTCATCTAAAATCTGTAAAAAGGATCTTTAGATATCTCAAGGGAACCAGTGATCTTGGGCTACGGTATCTAAAAGGTAGTAACTTAACTTGGTAGGATACTCTGATGCTGATTATGCAAGATATTTGGTGGACAGGAAGAACATCACAGGTATGTCACACTTCCTTGGATCATGTTTGATCACCTGGTCCATAAAGAAGTAAAACTTAGTAGCTCTATCTACTGCTGAAGCTGAATATATTGTTGTTGGGTTTTGCTGTGCTCAATTATTGTGGATTAAACAACAACTCCTGGATTTTGGGGTAGATATAGGTTGTGTTCCCATTTTTTATGATAACACAAGTGATATAAATATTGCCAAAAATCCTGTCCAACATAAGAGAACTAAGTATATTGATATTCGACATCACTTTCTTAGAGATAATGTTGAAAAAGGGTTGATATCAATCATGTTTTGCTCCACCAAAGAACAAATTGCTAACATTTTCACTGATGTTTTAAGTAGAGAACAGTTTGAAAAAAATAGGTTAGCCTTGGTAATGATTAAAATTGTGTAAGTATCCCTCAATGCTTGATTAGAATAAGTTGCTCTTAAGTGATTATTGAACAATTCAGTCTTACACATTTAGTTGTGTATCCTAATTCCAAGATTTTGGAGTAAATTGAGTCATTCATGTGTTAATTTTGCAGAGATAATGGAACACTCAGGCAACTATTTCCATCTTGTTCTAAAAAGTCAAGATATGATTATATTTTGCCAAATAATTGCATAAGAGAAACAGGTATGTCACACGGTTCTTTGTTACTCCCAAAACCGCCAAAAACTTAAGAGTCCTTCTTATTTCAAAAAGCTGCTCTTTGCTTTCCCATCAACACTGAACCACTCATCATTATGTTTCCTGTCAGATACAGTCCATCATCTATTTCATCTTCTCTTTTTCCTCCTTAAATACGTTTCTCTTCTTTTCTTTATTATTCATTCCTTCTTCAACCTCTTCACAACCAAGATCAACTTTTTGTTTCTTCTTCACAAATAGCATCTTCCTCATCCTCCCCATCCTCAAAATCTGTTACCAGTCTTTCCTCTAATATTATTCTTCATCCTAATATCACCTTACCACCTGTATTCCCTCCTCCAATCTCCATAAAATTATCAGACTTTGCAGCCTTCAGAAACTTCCCAAACCCTTTTGCCCAATTTTCTTCAAATTCTTCATTCTTTTTAAAAACCCCACTTCCACCTTTGTCACTGCTCTAAATTATCAACACCAATGATGAACCCATTGTCAATTTGATTCTAGGAAAGTCCAGATCTTAATAAAAGCCTTCTTTCCTCCCCATTATTATTGATGACCAAGATTTGGGTGAATCCACTCCTCTTCGAACCACTTCTCGAACTCCTCATACTCGACAAAAGAAAAAATAGGAAAAAGCTTCCCTTGCAAAAGCTCTTCAAGCAAGCAAGAGTAAACGAGTTGATAAATCAGCTCTTCCTCCTCCTACTACTTCCTCTTCTCTTGATATACTTCTTCGTTCTATACAAAAAGGGAAAACGATCAAAGCCAAGGTCCCAAAACCCTCTTCCAAATCTAAAACTGCAACTACTCCCAAGTCTTTGTCTTCTTCTAAGTCTACTGTTAAGAGGGCTGCTTCTAAGTCGAAGAAATGGGTTAAGGCACCTGTTCCTTCCAAATCCTCTGACTCTGAATCTCTCTCAGATGCACCCTATACACACTCTATTGAGTTTGATCCTAATTTTGATTTCGATTTTGATATGGATACGTCTGCCGACAAAGCCTCTCAGTCATCTCATAATCTCTACTTTAAAAAATGAAAGTTGGCTAGAGGACGTGTCATTACTAGTTTTGGAGGCCCTAAAATAGATATATTGGTTTCAAAATTGAGAGCTCAGGGGTGGTCCCACTTGTTTCTTCAAGGTGACCATCAATGTAGGTTTGTAAAGGATGAAGTCTATGAGTTTTATACTAATGGGGTTGCCATTGGGGAAATGGTTTTGACCACTGTTCATGGGATTACCATGAATATTTATGTTGTTGATCTTGCTCGAAACTTGAGCATCCCTACTGGGGGCTAGGGTCATTATGTCAAGGTTACCCGGTCTCCTCTTGATAATCTTCCTTCTGCTCTTGATATATCTAGAAAATTCTCTGGAAATCCTTATCTTGTTACTCATCGTAGGGTCTTAAAGCATGAGATGTCCCCACTTTATCAGTTTTACTTTGATGTGGTTCACAAAATGATCCTTCCTAGATAAGAAAGAAGAATTGTTGCCAATTTCCTTGATCTTACCCCGATGGAACTTCTAGATATTGAAATACAGATAAACCTTTCTCGACTCATGATTAAGCACATGCAGAGGGTCTTACTTCAAGATGCAAATGGCCATGCTTTGCCTTATAAATTTTGGCTTGCTTCTGTTTTTGAGGATTTCAATGTACCAGTCAAAGTGTGGTCTCTGGAAACCACCAAGGAAGTCATAGGGTCAGTGAACCATACAATATTACTTGTTTCCATGAGGAGTATTGATAACGCAGTGTAGAGGTTAAGGAATGCACTTACAGCAAAGATTGTTGAGTTGGAGGTTGCTCAAGCTGCACTAGAAGCTGCTCAAGCTGCCCGTGATGATGAGAAAGGGCTCTTCAGGCTCAGATTGCTACACTCACTGCTTCTTTAGAGCGTGAATGATCAGAGAATGCTGATATTGTTAGGAAATTCACCTCACTTATCCCCTCCTCCTCCTCTACTTAGCTCCTTTCTTAGTGCCCTAGGACTGTCTCTTTTTTGTTCCCTTCCATAGTTCCTTGTTATCTCTTATGCTGCTTTTGGTAATTTTGGTTGTAACCTGATAATGAATGAAATGGGCTTATTTGCTTAGAAGTGTTCTGCTCTTGTTTTATCATAATGCATTAATGTTATTTTACTCTAAATTTTGATTGTCTTAGTAATAGCCCCAGTGGCCATGAATTATTAAATGTTTCTCATTTTTTGGGCCCAGCTTTTTGATGATGTCAAAAGGGAGAAGAATAGATTATGCAATGCTTATAACTCAATTGACTAACCTGTTTCATTCTGTGTTCTTTTGTCTAATTCCTTATTAAGAATGTCAGGATTTTGTGTTGGATGTTGTGTTTGTCATTGTAAGACCCCACAAAATGTTTAGCTTAATTAAGTCTTTTAAGCTTGTTAAGGGGGTCCCAGACTTAGAATATATTAGTTAAGTATTCAGACTTAGTGCCATTTTAGTCTTCAAAAGTTGGAAATCTTAGTTCATGACCTTTACGTCCTTTAAGAGTCGATATTTAAGTTAATTCATGATCAGGAATGTCAGTAAAGGTTCCCGGATAAGTTTTGAATTTTTGGGACCTCGTTTAGACCATGTTTGAGTGCCCAAAATAGTGGATCAACGCGATCTCAATGCGTCGCATCGATAAGATAGTTTTTCCCCAGCTTCAGTGCAAATTCCAGTGAACCGACGCAGAATCAATGCGGCACGTTGGCTATTGCGTCGATGCCAACGACGCGGCGTGTCGGCCTGCGTGTCGATAACACAGTTTTCAGGCATTAAAAGGCTGCATCTTCAGGGCTAATTAGGTCTTTTTTCCACGCCCTTCAGGCCCTAAAACACGAAATTAAACCCTTTGGAGAGCAATTATATTCATTATTTCACAAATTTCTCAAAAACAAGAAGCCTTGGTGTTCAAATTTCAAATCAAGAACTCACCATTAACTTTCAGAAATTCCTCAACTAAGGTATGTGAAGTTTTCATCCAAGGGTCTCTTCTACCCTTGGAGTCCAAGAAACCTTTTTAAACTTCTAGTATGATTGATTTCATGATTTCCTGGATTGGAAATAAAGTGTATTCATGACTATTGTTGTAATTGGATTTATGTCCCATGAATTGACACATATTTTATGTGAAATCAATTATCATGTGTATAGTGTCATGTCAATCCATGTTAAAGCTCTTGGATTATGAAATTTCTAATGGAAAGTGTGTTGCTCACATGTTGTTTAATGTTGTGTGCATAGATTATGCCTTCCAAGTGTTTGATGAATTATTCATGTGAGTTAGATAGTGGAATATCATCATGTTAGCATGTATACAAGTCCATGCCATGCAAGTGTTTGATAAAATGACTCTATAGATGCATTATAAATAAGTGTGCACTTTTATGTTATGCAAAGTCATGTGATGCTTTACTTTTATGCTATCGAGTCCTGGGGGTATTTAATACCCGACAATTTAGCTATTTACTTAGAGTCAGTGTTAGTTACGAAGTAATCTCAACAGTGACTCAATCAGTAGAACTCAGCCAGTTACAGAAACCCAAGAAATCTCAGTAGTGTTCGTAATTCAGTCACAGTACTCAGTTTAGACCTTAGTAGCACTCAGTGCTCAGTCAGTTAACAGAATTCAGTAGCATTCCGTCAGTCCAAGGAACTCAGTGAACTCAGTTCATTTCAGTCAAACAGTAATATCAGTAACAATTCAGTCTAGCCTAGTACAAACTAGAAATCAGTTCAGTATCCATTCAGTTGGGAGTAGGATTCAGCACCGAGCGAACCCAGGGATGAGGGCATTCCTGTAAATAGAGGGTTTGACCCTTAGTAGCAATCCCTGTGTTACAGAACTACGTAGCCAGCATAGGTTGAGATATCTTCCTGCCAGATACTATGAGGGTTAATACATCTTATTTGAGTTTTTCTATCAGTGAGGGTTGATGGAAGAGCTTTCTGTCAGAGAGGGTTAACTCACAGTTTTTTCTAACTCGTGGCACGGTATTGACACCCTTCCAACTGGGGTTATAGTTTGGACCCCAAATCAGTTAGAGAAAGGGCATGTCAGTTAGATTATTACCTCTCACAGTCTCCATCTTAGAATAGAACTCAGTTTAGTTCTACAGATTCAGGACTATCAGATGTAGTCACTCAGCATAGTACGAAACTCAGTATAGTTCAACAGAATCAGGACTGTCAGATACAGTCATTCAGTTATCAGTAATTCAGTATCAGCATACTTAGATAACAGTTAATTAATATTCAGACTCTGTATTCAGTATTACCATGATCTCAGTTACAGTAGACGTATTCATGCATGTACTCTTACTCAGTCATACTCATGTTATTCAGTTATTATTGTTCATGCATTTGAACCCATGCATTTCAGCCTACCTCACTGAGCATACCAGTACATTCAAAGTACTAACACATGTTTTTCTTTTGCGCTATGATGTCTTATATCATAGGTTAAGACGCACGGACTCCAGAGCACCCTTAGCAGTTTAGATTCTCATCATTCAGAGTAGTGCTGAGTCCTCATAGTTCGAGGACATGCTAATTATTTTTCAGTATTTTAATTTATTTCTGTAGTTGGGGGCTTGTCTCATCAACTCCCAAGTTGAGACAGTTTAGAGGCTTTTCAGACTAGAGTATTTTCAGTCAGTTTTTCAGTTTTCTTTCAGTATTGATTTTCAGTTTTGGGTATTGTGATACCATATTCAACATTATTCAGTAGTATTCAATATTGAACCTTATGGCAAGTTTTCGCCTATTTTCGCATAATTACAGTAGTATTACTCAGTTTTTACAGCACCGTCTAGCGTTCGGGGTACAGACTCGGAGCGTTACAATCATCATAAAAAAGGGGGAATTTATTAGGATACTGAAGTTTTGATGATTGACATGTGAATGAAACATGTTGTGCAAGCTAGTCCACACAAGTGTAGAAAGAATAGTCACAGGCAAGGCTACTGATATGATAATATTGCGTAAAAACAGGAATGGATAAGCAAGAACATTCAGACAGGCTTGCAATACTTATCACATCAGCAAAGTGGATGAAAAGAAGAAGATAAATACAACATCTAGAAGTTGAGTTGATCAAGGAGTTCTGTAAGACTAGGGGATAAAGGAGAAGAGTCTTATTCAGTCAAGTAGAGAGAAACGGCAAAAACAAAGAGTGAAACTACCTAGGAGTCCTATTGAAGATAGAAGAGTATATCAACTAAAGAACTCAATCATGAGTTGGCTTAAATACAACAAACGACATTCAAGTGTTTTACTCATGCACAAGAAGATAGTCAACAATCAGCAAAACAGTTCACTTACTTGAAGAAGAACCTGGTGTCATACTTAGCAAGTCGTAGACTTTGTAATAGGTAGGGTCTTTGAGTTGTAATGAGTTTTTTGTTCTAGTCTCAGTGAAGTATAAACTGAGTTAGGAGTTGTGTCTTCAAGTTCGGGAACTCGAAGACTTGGGAACACTTATCTTGGGAAGATTTGTGTTTTTGTAGAAACAGGAGTTAGAAGTTTTAATTCCTAGTTTACAAGAAGTCTTGTAATTTGTTGATTGTTGAGGCTCAAGTGAAATGGTGAAGTTGGGGTTAAATCCTGTAGAGGTACAGGTTGTGGTTTTTTTTACACCTTTCTTGAGCCGGGTGTTTTCCACGTAAAAGTACTGTGTTCAGCTTTTACTTTTGTGAACCATGTTAGCTTACTTGTTCCACAGCTAGGCAACCAGTAGAATATAATATTAAAATCAGTAGGGCACGCACTCTAACAATGTGTTTTGCACGTATGTCTCGTGTTGATAAATATATGTATATAGAAGAAAATAAAATTATTAAAAAATAGCAATTGAATTGAAATAAATGTTGTATCTATTTAAAAGATATAATTTGACACTATAAGTGTTTCATCTTAATCAATAAAATTATATATAAAATGAAAAATTTAATGAATTTAAAATTTTTTCTCATCAAAGAAAAAGATGTAGAGGAAAATTAAGCCGTAAAGGGGCATTTGTTGTACATATACGTCATATTAAATTAAAACATAAATATTATTAGTACTCTCTGATCCAATTTAGGGTTGAGAGTTGAGACTAATATTCATAACATAAAATAATAGAAAGGGAGAAAAAAAGCCAGAAAATTAAGAAAGCACAAATAAGAAAACACTTTCTAAGAATATATTATTATCTTTTGATCTTATCCAACATCACTTCTTTACCTTGCTACAACTAATGATCGTAAATGGACAGACTTTTTATTTTCTTCAATTACTCAAAATTAATATTGTTCAATTACTCAAAATTAATATTGTATGTATCTTTAATCAAAAAATGTATATAATTAGATGTAAATATTTAATGATACACTTACGACAATATCATGTTACATATTAAAAGCGTTAACCTCAATTTCCTTGTGACTAATCAACTGGCCCACATGTAATTGATCAAAAACACACTAATCACTAAAAATAATAAATCTTATGTTAATTAAATCGGTAGGAGTTATACCTCAATTATTCGTGTTCTTTTGAAACTTAGAATTTGAATTGAATTTTTCATCCTTACCATATTCTTCCGGGTGAGGTCACAACCTATCAAACATAAATTATGATAGAATCTCAAAAATTAAGAATAAAATCTCAAAATACCACAAAACACATGTAAAAAGTCACATAATTAAGCAACCAAACCAATATTTAAAAGCAACGAATAACCAATAACTGATAAAAAGAATTTCAAAATGCAACGAAAATACAAATATAAATTAAATAGAAAAATAAAGAGATAAAAGATTCATACAATTACTTGGATGCTAACATTAAAAAGGAGAGTTTACTTAATTTATTTTTTATTTTAAGTAAAATTCTTGCCAAAATAACCTACCTATTTTTGTTTAATTATTGTTAAAAAATGACTGACAAATTCGGTAAAATGGTATTTTGTTAATATTAAAGTTCATATTTGGTTAGTTTTGGTTTCGTCTTTTTAGGTAAAAGATTAATTTATTATTAATTCCTCAAATATAAATTAATAATTAAAATTTAATAATATTTTTAATTATGTTTAAATAAAAAAAATTAATAATCAAATTTTGATGGGACACCTAAAATATTATAAAATAATTTAGTAAAATGATAAATGACAGTTTTGTCAATTGTGAAGTATTTTAATGAAGGACAAAAAGTTCAAATCACTTTTCTAACACTTTTAATATATTATAAATATAAATTATAAATTATAGATATAAATATAGATATAGATAGATTATATATATATATATATAGGATTATACTTAGGGAATAAATTCATAAAATTATACACTTCTTTTTTCCTAACGGAATGTTCTTTCTATTCCTGCCTTGAAGATTAGGCTTAGCTAAACCTCATTAAATCTTTATGGTATTTTTTTTACTCTATTTGTTTTGTGTGTAATTATAGGCTAATCAACTCATAATCTTTTCACAACAAACTATATAGCCTATAGAACATCACATTAATTATCCATCCATCTGTAAGATTAATTAAGGAGGGGGGGCTCATATTGGCTCCTTGTACTAAAGTTGGGAAATCTTCTTCTCCTAACAACATATTAGAGTAGAATAAAAAAGCAAAATGAAAGGCTTGGATCTGATAGACAAATGTGATCTTCAATGACAAAGCAAAGCAAAGCCACACATGATTAGTGGAACCATCATACTTTTTAACATGTCCAAATCACTAGTAATAATGATGATAATTGGTACTGTGCTCAATATCAATTGATAGAATAACAAACTTTAGAAGTTTTGGGATGGCAAACCCCATGTGTGGATTGGCCCTACTTGTCCTTCAACTTCACTTGTGGTCCATTGAACCAGTTCTATACTCCAATAACCAAAAAAAATACTAGGTGATTATCGGGATCTTTGCACAAATAGCCGACTCAATTCACTATTTACTTCTATTAGCCGATATACATAAATTTTACTTACTACATACATATTATACATATTCATCAATTGTTTTTAGGTGTGCATGCCTTGTTCGAGAATTTGATACTCTATTTACTTGATCATTGAATATGATTTAGGTTGAACTGTTTGTACCTTAGAGATTATGGAGGAACAAATTAGGATAGAAAGGTAATAACCAGTTGAATGTAATTTCGCTTATTTTTTTTATACTTCGATTTCTGTTACTATTCGTAATTCGTTTTAGTTTGTTGTTACTGTTTCTTTTTCAGTATGTTCTGTTTTCTTGAGTAAAGGATCTATCGGAAACAATCTCCACCTTCATGGTAGAGTTAAAGTTTGTACATACACTAACCTTCCTAAATCCTATTTATGGTAGGACTTAGGAGTAATTAGGTCTACTTACACATTAATCTCCCTAAATCTTACTTATAATAAAACTAGAATGTGTATATTAGTTGTTGTTTGTTTGCAACTTTGCTTATTCTCTTGAACTATACGCGAAAAGGCTGAGACACACCCGAACTTTAGAAGGGTCCTATTACCCCCTGGACTAATTAAAATCGTATTTTTGACAACCTTAGTGCCTATGTGGCACATACGTGGACCCTTCAGTGTGTTGTGCCATGTAGGCACTAAGGTTGTCAAAAATACGATTTTAATTAGTCCAGGGGTAGTAGGACCCTCCTAAAATTCGGGTGTGTCTCAGCTTTTTCGCGTATAGTTCAAGGTGGAAATAAAGCATTTTTTCAATAATATATAAAAAAGACTAATTTATGTTGCATAATTGTAAAGCATGTGATGCTACTTAAAAGTTGTAAGACAATTTGCAAATGTTGCAGTGCTTATTTTGGGTAAGTAGATGTAATACAAAATTAAATTGATCTTCTATAGCCTAGCTAGTTGGTCCAGGGCCAACTTAATTAGACTACCCATATATGGGTAGTGTTGTTCCCCATCTTTTGTGTGTGTCACATATTGACATTATTTTATCCTTTAAAATAGAAATCAATTAATTGGAATGGGTCACGTTCAGTGAAATGCTTTATTATATTGTGGTGACAAATGCTTCACAGCTATACTATACCCCAAAAAAAAGGTGCATGGGACACTATAAAGCAAGAAGGATGGGTGAGAGATCATTATGATCTTGCTTAATCCAGTATCTTCTGATCATATCAAAGGTTGCAGTCCAATAATAAATGTGATCTTCTCTTTAATCAGAGATTTTAAAACCGAGTTTTGATAATTAGGAAGCCATTTATCTTTATCGTGAAATTTTCGATGAAAATTCAAATTTAATTAGTTAGATTCTTCTAATAGTTCACCGTCTTGATTATTTAGTGTTTTAACAGACATATGCTTGGAACATGCATTTATTCTGTACAGTCAAAATTTAATGATTTTTGTGTTGGAAGACATAGTTAAGTGATATTTGGCAAAAGGGTGAGAGTTATGTAACCATCTATGAAGTTTTCCCATGAAATATCCTACAGGCTATGTTAGGGGTGGGCGTTCGGTATTCAGTTTGGTATATTCAAAGTTTGGGTTCGTTAATTCGGTAATCAGTATTTGAACATAGATACCACATACCATACTTAAAAACATCGGTTCGATAATTCGGTAATCAGTAAATTAAACTTCGGTTCGATACGGTATTTGATTTTACCATATTTAAGTTGGAGATGTGCAAATGTACGTTTAAACTTCAAAAAGTGTATTTAATAGAAACCTATTTAGTATTCTTTTTGTTGCTTTTTACGAATATATTACTGGGTTCCAAGAGATTCTTTGAATGACTAATACAATTGTCTATTGGATTGGTTACACACACACATATATAATTCGATATTCGGTAAATACTGAATACCAAACGGTATTAATATCTTGTACCAACCCAATTCCGAATACCAAAATTTTGAAATTTTACTCTCAAATACCATACCAAACTACCGAATACCAATTACCAAATTTTTCGATTCGTTAATTCAGTTTTTGATATTTTATGCCCAGCCCTAGGCTATATAGTTTGCAGGATTCAGGAATGAAGCTGACATAGGACCAGATTCGATTATAAAAGATGCATTTGCTATATATATATATATATTAGTTTAGGATACGTGCGTTGCATGTGTATTCAATGCAAAAAAAGAAAGTTGCATCTATTCAAATCAGTGAGTAGACGACTTTATAAATATATTTAAATACATTAAAACAATATATTTATATTAAAAGTAAACATGAAAGAAAAAAATATAAACTCTTGAAAAATTTAATATATCTGAAGGTTTAAAATTAAAACTTTAATAATTACACTTTTCTAATACCTCGATCCCTAGGAGATTCCACCTTTTTGCTCATTTAGTTACTCGAAATAGTCATTTAATTATTTTTGTATAATTAGGAGTTTGACATGAAACAATCATACTATTTGGTTACATTTAGATTTAGGAGTATATTTGAGTTTTACTGAATTTTTAACATGTAAACAGTCGTATGGGTAGAAACAAAGAAGATTGAGAGAAATTTGTCCACGCACACAATTATAAATGAGAAATCATATTATATACAAAAAGTTTTCAAAAGTGACGAAGTCAAAATTTTCGTTAATGAGGTTCAAGATATAAAGAATTAAACACGTGCAAGGTATTCAACATCAATTATATAAATGTAAAAAATAATTTTAACCTTAAATATATAGTGTAATTTTTTATTCAAAGGAGTTAGGATGAAAAATATGAACCTTGATACGGAGTTAATGAAAAATTTGGAGAATAACTTCGGCAGGTTATTAAGCTTGCGATTGTCAGAAGTGAAGTGATCGATCAACAAGCCAAGGATCATCTAAACATTCTTTCACCCTCAACTATCCTGTTTCTAGGCTAATTGATATTCATCAAACGCAAAATAGGAGATGAGGATAACAAAAAAGAGAGAAGAGAAGTTTAATTAGAGAAACAAAAGAAAGCTGTCATTAAGTGGCTTGTTGAACTAAACAAACCTGAGATTCCATATTTGTTACTTATCTTTGGCTATAATCATACATGATTTGGTTTTTCTATTATTTGGACTCTTACTGTTGACATCAAATTAAAATATTTTGTTATTCATCACATAAGCTGCAAAATGTATCAAGATTCTAGACACTCGTGTAGTTTGGTCTTGGTGTGATAACTTTGCTAGTTGTACATTTTCAGAACTATTTATTTGGAGTTTCAGGAAAAAAATTAATCGAGAGGATTCGTTCGACATTTTAAAAAGTAGTCCATAAAGAAATGTGCAATGACATGGTTACCAAACTATACTCCTAATTACCCTTGTTTCATCTCGCTTTGTATGATCATTAACACTAAATATAAATATATAGTCTGTAGACACCTAATTTTGTCCCTACCGAAGTCCAATTTTATCTATTTTTAGCTCACCTTATCACGTACCCTACCCTGTGTAATTATTCCTCCACAAAATGACAAAATAACAAATCCAACAACCCTTAACAAATTTTGTCTTCTTTAATAACAAACTAATAACCCTCCCTATTAAAAGTTGACAACACATCACCTACCCTACCTCATACCCCCTCCTCCTCACCTTTCTTGGGCACAAAGCAAGAAAGGAATAAGCATACACTAAGAAAAATGGGGCCCATGGATCACACACATAGAGAAGGGAATTTTTCAAGTATTTTTCTTTTCCATAACAATTCAATAAAGACAAAAAAAAGGAGGGGGCCCACGTAGATAAGTCACCAACCCATGGCCATTTTCTCTTTTCTCTCCAAAAATCATCACATATAGGCCATGAACACATAGAAACAGAGAATGCTCCCAGATTTCTCCATTGGAGCAAAGACAATACGCACACACACAATACCATACATACATACGCTTACACAGAAGAAGATTAGCACACGACACACTGATATACATCTTTGATCGGAGAGAATGGGAGGGGTTTTGGAGAGAGATTGAGAAAAGAAGAGAGGTCGAGAGAGGAGAAGAGTAACGGGGGTTAACTGCTCTGGCGAGGTTCTCTTTGGAAAGTGCCATTATCATCAAAATTTCATCCGTCCTCCCTTTTCCGTCATCGTCTAAGCTCGCCAGAGCTCCGGCGAGACGAAAACGATACCTCAGTCCAAAGACATTCCTTTCCCGACCCCAAAGCCACCAGAAAGAACCATCCACGAGATACCAGTAGCCTCGTCACCTCTCAGTTGAGAAACTAACTCAAAATTGTGGTCTACGTTCGGAATTGTGGTCGGATTTAATTTCGGTTTTGCTTGAATTTTTCGTTTGTTCTAAGTTTCCAATCAGCTTTTGGGGAATTGTGTAAAAATTGGAGTTCGAGACTTGGAGGTTGATATCTGAGGTCGGGTTGTTACCGAGGTTTCAGATCGAGGTTCTTGGGCACGCGGATTCGTCTTCTTAATTGACTGATATTCGGAGTAAAATCATCATTGAGGTCCATTTCTACTCCTTTCCTCTTTTTATTTCATTATTGATGGAATATGGTGCATTGAATGGAATCTGTGTGTTGTTTGATCTTGATTTTGATTAGTGATAAATTGCTACTTTGACATTGACTTGTTGCTTAATTTCATTGAAATGGAAATCGTGAATTGAGGAAAATTAGCGTTAAAAGGGAATTTAGGGGTGAAAATTGAAAACTTGATATAATTGGTGAATTTTGGTTAGCTTGATTCGTAGGTTGTTTGATTTGAAATGAACGTTAATTGAACTTGATAGTATCATGATACGTCGATTGGTTTAGGCAAACATAGGTTGGGTAGGCAAAGTTTAGAATTTGTGGCTTTGGTTGAATGTTGGAAATTTCGTGGAATGTTTGAAATTTTGTTGAATAGTTTGATTTTCTCGCACTAAAAATGTATTCATTTGGCCGGGGAATGCCTCGAGGAATTTGTATTGATTTATCCAGGGAATGCCCCGAAGTATCTTGTACTTGGAGGACGTTCGTGATGAAGGCTCGAGGCATCAGGTGAGGCATTGGAGCTTAGTCTAGGATTAGTTTAGAATAGGATTTGCATTTTCGTATTTTTCTATTTCGGGATTGTATAACTCGGACTGGACACCATATTTTTTATTCATTTTGTTTTGTTTGTTTGTTTGATTTTTTACGTGTTTTTGTGTGGTTTGTACATCGTAGTGCCAAATTAGCTGATTCACTCTACCAAGCGACCTTGGTCAAACCACGGGATCGAGGGGTGCCTAACACCTTCCCCTCGATCAATAGAATTCCTTAACCGGAATCTCTGTTCGCTAACCAATTTCAAGAGTTAAATCATTTTGAAAAGGATTTTCCAAAGGTGACTTGACACAACGGTTTATGCCAAGTGGCGACTCTGAGTTTAAATGTAAATAATCCTTTTTTGAAACAAATTTTCATCTTTTGTCACTCAATAATAAAAACCCTTTCAAAACTTAAAATGAAATCTTTTCTTTGGAGTAAAAAAAAAAAAGGGGGTGTGACAGCTCTGGCGACTTCGCTGGGGATTTTTCAGAATTCAAGCTTATTTTGGAGTTGTATCGGCTTAGTTTGGCACTATAGGTGTATGGACATTTTGTTTGTGTTGTTTTGTGTTATTGTATTATCATTGTTGAGTGCCTACGTGCTCTTTGTTTACATTTTTTATCTTATGTGTTACCGTTTTATATCTGGCATCATGTGCATAACCCCAGTCATTTTTTCTGCAACAAGTCCGTAGTACACGTGTTGTACATGACCTCTAGTTGAGTCACCCTTATTTTAGGGGGGAGCCGTCCGTGTTATGGAGTAGGTGGAAAGCAAAGCAGTCACTATCGACCATACGCTCCCCCGAAAAGCCTTGATAGTGAACCCCAACGTAGGTCAGCCTTTAGGTCATGCTTATGTGCATCATATTGAAGACCTAGCAGGGCCCACTTAGCCCTTTGTAGGAGACTCGCCTCTAAAGCATCCATACGTGCTAAATGTTGCATCTTTGAAGGTAACGTAGTCATTTGACGGACTGATTTGGGGAAGACATGTGTTAAAAGTAAAGTATTTAGACAAAAAACTGTTTGAGGACAAAAAGTTTCGTAGCTTTTAGTGTTCTTTATGGCTTTTGTTTTTCACAATTCAAAAATTCAAAAAGATTTCTTTATTTTATGCACTCATTTGTTCAAAAATCAAAACATTAAAAATATTTCTCACTTAGTCTCCTTTAGCATGCATTCATAATTTCAAATTTAAAAAAAATAAAAAAATTAGCAGTTTTTATAAAAGAAAATGAAAAATGATAGAAGTTTTGTACATTTCATATAGCGAAAATGCCAAAAAGATTTTTTTTTCTCTTTCATAGTTGGTGGTGTCAGTTTTGTGTGAAGTGTTTAGTTGAAAACCCAAAAAGATTTTATTTCTCATCGTCCGTCTGTAATTCCGTCTCTCAAGTCAAGTCTTAGTTCGTTTTAATCCTTAATTGTCCAATCTAGACGAACTACGCACCCCTGATTCTCCTTTCTCGGGAGTGAGATGCGTAGGCAGCCTATTGTTGGTTCGGGGATCTTATTTACAAAATCGAAAAAAAGATTTTCTTCTCCTCATTTAGAGTAGGTGTTTCATAAATGCCTTGAAAAGAAAAATACAAAAAGATTTTTCTTAATAATCGTAGGTTTTATTTTTGGTGGATCTTATTTGAAAAATTAAAAAAAAAAAAAGATTTTCTTCACTCTTTATTAGAGTAGGTGTTTCATATACATCTTTAAAAGAAAACTACAAAAAAAGATTTTTCTTTAATAGGTTCAAGTTTCATTTTCGTATGAAATTCAAAATCGAAAACCCAAAAAGAGTTTCTTTGGTAATCATAGGTTTTATTTTTTATAGGTTATTAAAGCTAAAAAATTCAAAAAAATATTTTCGTCTATTCTTTTGACAATTTGTCATTTTTCTTTTCTTCTTAAAATTTCAAGAAAAAGAAAAAGAAAAAGAGTTTAATTGACCATTTTGGCAAGACTTCACGAACTACGCACACCTGATTCTCCTCTTTCGGGAGTGAGATACGTAGGCGCCCTTCTTGGGTTCAGTGATCTTTTAAAAAAAAAAAATAGAATGGAGAGATTTTGAGAAAGTGTTGAACTCTAACGCATTTGCTTCTCTTGTTCAGTTAGTTTGAGGTGGTTGGTTTGTGGCATTTTAGCTGGTCCTCCATATTGTACCAAGTCACAGAGAAGGTTATGACCAAAAAGGATACCGAGTTTGTTGTCACTAATCAGATAGGGAGTTCGGGAAATGAGAATTTAGGAGATAATGAAGAGATTCAAAAATTAAGGCAGCAAATAATAGAAATGCATCGAGCTTGGGCTAATGGGTTGACGCCTCCTCCCGTTCCCACTGATAATTTGAAATATCTTTCTAGCTTGCCTCTCGTGTCATATGCACAATTTCTCATTTTTATTGATATGCCACAACATGCATCAGGATCTACTCCGGGGCAACAATATCCAACCACTTCCAATGTTCATTTTCTCACTCCCCAATCCAAGACTACCATATACTCGGCTCCACCTATTGTTCATGTTTTTTCGGCGCCACCCCCACCTGAGCTCCTACTTTTGATGTTCATCCACAAGTTGTGTCTCCCTACTCTATAAGAGAGTCTGCATTGAATATTACTGGTGATCAGCGTTACACTTTCGAGCCTACATTCAAGTTGACTGGTCTTTATGGTGACACTCACCCGCCTGAATTTCCTCCTAACACTGAGAAGCCTGTTATGACATAAGAACAAGAGGAAATGACCAACAAATTGAGAAGTTTGGAACTGGCTATGAAGAACTTGCAAGGACTTGGGGGTTACAAAAGTGTCTCATATAAGGACTTATGCATGTTTCAAGGTGTCAACCTTCCTCCTGGTTTAACATACCAATGTTTGAGAAGTTAGACGAACATGGGGACCCAGTGGCACATTTGAGGCGCTATTGTAACCAATTAAGAGACACTGGAGGGAAGGAAGAACTACTCATGGCTTATTTCGGGGAGAGTCTTTCAGGCCTAGCTTCGGAATGGTTTGTTGACCAAGACATCGACAAGTGGATTAGTTGGGATGACCTAGATAATGAATTTGTACAACAATTTCAATACAATGTGGAGTTGATCCCTAATGAAAAATCCCTAACTAGTATGAAGAAGAAGAATACTGAGAGCTTCAGGGAGTATGCAATCAGATGGGGCGAACAAGCTGCTAGAGTGAAACCGCCAATGAAAGAAAGCAAAATAATGGAGGTGTTTATTCAAGCGCAGGATGAAACATATTATCAATACTTGTTACCTGCATTGGACAAGTCATTTATTGAGGTCCTTAAAATGGGGGAGATGATAGAAGAGGGAATTAAGACGGGTCGCATTGTGAGTTTTGCAACATTGAAAGAGACAACTCAAGCAATTTAAGAGGGAACCCGCCTGAAAAATAGGGTGATGAAACTCAAGTCAAGAGTCCAACAGAAGCTGTATAGATAGGATTTTTGTAATTTCAATTATGTTTTAACTTGTAATTTTTCATTTTTGATGTAATGACAGAGCCGCGGACCGGAACCTCGACAGGACCTCACTAGACCCTCCAACTTGGTAGTCCTTCTTCCTTCTATTTCTTTCTTTGAATAATGGTCGGGTCAAAATTTGGTCTCGTTGTCTACTTTTTGTCTAAAAACACTCTGTGTTTACACCCAAAAAGGGGCATGATGTAGACACCTAATTTTGTCCCTCCCGAAGTCCAATTTTATCTATTTTTAGCTCACCTTATCACGTGCCCTACCTCGTGTAATTATTCCTCCATAAATTGATAAAATAACAAATCCAACAACCCTTAACAAATTTTATCTTCTTTAATAACAAACTAATAACCCTCCCTGTTAAAAGTTGACAACACATCACCTACCCTACCTCATACCCCCTCCTCCTCACCTTTCTTGGGCACAAAGCAAAAAAGGGATAAGCATACACTAAGAAAAATGGGGGCCATGGATCACACACATAGAGAAGGGAATTTTTCAAGTATTTTTCTTTTCCATAACAATTCAACAAAGATAAAAAAAAAGGAGGGGGACCACGTAGATAAGTCACCAACCCATGGACATTTTCACTTTTCTCTCCAGAAATCATCACATATAGGCCATGAACACATAGAAACAGAGGATGCTTCCAGATTTCTCCATTGGATCAAAGACAATACGCACACACACACAATACCATACATACATACATACATACACTTACACAGAAGAAGATAAGCACACGACACACTGATATATATCTTTGATCGGAGAGAATGAGAGGGGTTTTGGAGAGAGATTGAGAAAAGAAGAGAGGTCGAGAGAGGAGAAGAGTGACAGGGGTTAACTGCTATGGCGAGGTTCTCTTCGAAAAGTGTCATTATCATCGAAATTTCATCCGTCCTCTCTTTCCCGTCATCTTCTAAGCTCGTCGGAGCTCCGGCGAGACAAAAACGACACCTCAGTCCAAAGACATTCCTTCCCCGACCCCAAATCCACCAGAAAGCAACATCCATAAGCTACCAGTATCCTTGTCACCTCTCAGTTAAGAAACTGACTCAAAATTATGGTCGACTATAACACCCGATATTAAAGTACATGTATTGGCGTATTCAAGTACGTGTATTGGTCTTATTTATATGGAATTAATTTTTTTATTTTATTTATACCGGAATTTGCCCGTCGATGGTTCCATGCGAAGGTTATTGAATAAGCTTTCCAACGATATAAAGATTTCCAAAAATGGATAGGTTTCGGATATAATCGAGCACGTTCGAAACTATAAAACGGTGGCCGGGATATTTGGGAATAGTAAATGTGCAGGAAAATTTCCTGCACACAAACTACTGAGGCTAGCCAAAATTTTGGGTCAACTTCAAATGATCATAACTCCCTTAATATAATGAACTGGGAGATCTTCGACCTATGAAAAGAAATATCTTTGAGTCTTATTTCCAATGCAATTGATTTCATCCAAATCCAACGTCTGAGTAAGGAGTTATACTCATTTTACTTCAGCCTATCAAAACAGATTTTTAGGGTCAACTTCAAACGACCATAACTCCTTGTACAGGACGAACTGGGTGGCCTACTTTATATGAACTGAAAGCCCTTTGAGTTATCTTTCCAACTATACCAATTTCACCCAAATACGATATCGTATCAAAGAGTTATGGTCGATCTACATTAGCTTAGCAAAACAGTCCACCAAAGGACAGATTTGACATTATTTAAATTTTAAAGGCATTTTGGTCATTCCATATTATATTATGGACGGGAATATGTGTATATATACATGTATATGAGTTGAAAAACTCATTTTCATCATCAATCATTGAGAAATAACAAACCCTAGCCAAATTTGACCATTAAACTACTTTTGATTCAACCGTAGAAATTCCAAAGTAATCCGATAACTGCGTTTGTCATCTTGAGAGCTTCGAACGGCACCTATTATTTGTGCAAACAGGATTGCATAATCAAGAGGTGAATTCTAAGATATGAATATTATTTGCCTTTGTTCTCTTCCATATGTATATGTGTGATAGAGGATTATATGTATTGGTTGTTATTGAAAGGTGATCAAAATAGGGTTATGAACTATTTTGCATGGTTTGGTTGTATTGAATTGTGGAAGGTGGATATGGTAATTGAGTTATGGAAGGTGGATATGGTGATATACTATTGAATTGATGATTATTTATGTCTATGGCTCAATTTGGTTTAATGGATTGGTTGGAAGGATAAATGAATCCAAACTTGATATTGGAGGATGTTGTATGAATATGCATGGCATGCGAATGTAATTGGAGTATAAGAGGGTTAAAGTGACACCCTTTATGGTGTAATTAAGGTTTACTACTTAACCACTAGTTTGGTGAATTCAAATAATTGAATTGTGACGTTTGGTCGCTAATACTAGATTGCTATATATGTTCATTGTAGATAAGTAATCCGAAAAGACGAGAAGTCCATTTGGGACTAGTATTGAAGGTTGACAGTCAGGTATGTAAAGCATACTCTATACCATATCTTTGGCATGAAAGTGAACAATTGTTCTATTAAGAAAGTTTCCAAAGTTAATCAGTAACATGTGATCCATAATGGTTTTGTATGATGTCCTACGTTACCAATGAACTTGTTTCCACCCTACAAGATGTCAAGACATTCCAATACTTACTTGTATTCCAAATCTTACATGTTTATTGCACTAATGTATGTCAGAAGGTATCCGGTTACTCAAACAAGATCCATGTGTTATTAATGACTTAAAAACGTTTCATTGATATACCAATAAGTTCCTACTTCATTGTTATGGCATTGATGACTCCAAAACACTTTATTGATGTGCCAATGAGTTCTTACTTCATTGTTATTGCATTGATGGTCTATTTATATGTCTCTTATTGATGTATCATTGTTTCAATGTATCCAAAATGCGATGGCAACCGAAATAACAATCTCAAAGATTAATTGAACTAAGTGATGGAAGTTCTCTCTTATCGGGTGGTATCCCAGGGCATAAGTCTATCATGGGTCGATCCCTATTTATGTGTTTATGGGTGGTATCCCAGGGGCATAAGCCTATCATGGGTCAATCCCAGTTGATATGTACTGGAGGCAGCCTAATGGTCACAGTACAGTACAGTAATGATTACAAAGATGATAAGAACGAAGGTAAAGTGATTAAATAAATACAATGTACAGGTTGTCACAAGTTCTAGTAAGTGTGGTCCACTCCTATTACGATTTATTCACTTGTTTTTGATTTCTATTGAGCTCCTATATCATATGTTATTATCTACAGCTTTACATACTCAGTACATATTTCGTACTGACGTCCCTCACGGGGGACCTGCATTTCATGCTGCAGGCACAGGTACCTTAGCCCATATACCGTACAAGTAGGAGTCAGGATATCCAGCTACTTTTGGTGAGCTCCAGTTTGCTTCAGGGCTTTTCGTGTCATATCCAGTCACTTCTGGTATTGTATAGAATTTAGTTATATGGCGGGGTGTGTCCCGACCTTAGTTAAACTTTGTGTATTGTTTAGAGGCTTTGTAGACCTAATGTACAGTCAAGGTGGTGTTTTGTTAGTAGACGTGATGGCTCCAACGAAAAAGTATTGTATATACATATATATATGTGCTCGAGCTTATACAGGTGGTTATTTCCTATTATATGCGACATGATGTTCGAATTTTGGGTTGTCATAGAGGTATGCATGGGAAGTATTAGGTTATGAGTTGTTTCTCCCGGGCCTCCTCGGTTACGGGTGCCAGTCCGCCCCATTAGGATTTGAGGCGTGACAAAAGTGGTATCAGAGAAGTTCGTCCTTGTGAGTCTACAAAGCCGTGTCTACGTAGAGTCTTGTTAATCGGTGTGTCGTGCACCGCATCTATAAACAGGAGGCTATGGACATTTAGGAATTGTTTCTTTTCTTCATGTCTTAGATCGTGCGATAAAGCCTATATTGTATATGAAGTCATAGTTGACCACTGAATCCGTTTGTTTCTCTTATTATAGAAATGATGCCGGTTACCAGAAGCAAGAATACCGGTAAGCAAGTAGATGTGGCTGCCGGAGAGGGGACTAGTAAGTCACTCACTATACCAGCTAATCAAAGTGAGGCTCCAGCTGAGCATGCATCAGAAACTTTTTCCACTCCGGAAGAAATAAGGGGGAGGAGAACTATATCCCCAGAGCCACCTATTAATGTTGTTGATCAAGATCTTAGAAATGCAGTGCAACTTTTGACTCGTATAGTTGTTAGGCAAGCCATTCCTACCACGGGTCCTAGTGGTACAGATAGGGCGGCTAGCCTTCGAACATAGGATTTTCTTAAGATGGATCCTCCTACTTTTACTGGATCAGATCTTAACGAGGACCCACAGGACTTTATTGATCAAATTCAAAGGGCCTTAGATGTTATGCATGTAACGGGTAGAGAAACAGTGGATTTAGCGGCGTATAGATTTAAAGGGGAGGCTATATATTGGTACAAGGACTGAAAACGATCTAGGGGTATTGATGCACCCCCAGCTACTTGGAAGGAGTTCAAAGAGGCATTTCTTGATCATTATCTTCCATTTGAGATTCGTCAGGCACGTGCAGATCAGTTTTTAAATCTTCGTCAGGGGAATATGAGCGTGAGGGAGTACAGTCGCCGATTTAATTCCTTGTCGAGATATGCTCCTAATGTATTAGCTACTATGGATGACAGAGTTCATCAATATGTGGATAGGTTGGATCCATATCTGGTTAAAGATTGTACTATTGCCGCTTTGAACAAAGATATGGACATAGCGAGGATCCAAGCTTTTGCACAGAAAATGAAAGATCAGAGGCAGAGGAGTAGAACGCAGGAATTAGAAAGAGGATATTCCAAGAGGGCCAGATCTACAGGGCAGTTCATGGCATCCCAAGGAAGGTTCTGACCACAGTTTTCTGCTAGACCACCTAGGTCATTATCTTCTTATTCTGCAGCTAGTGCCCCACCACAGTTCCAAGGGTCCAGAGGAAATCAATTTGAGCACAAAAGTGAGAGTCAGAGTTCGCGGACAGTGGGGTACCAAGGGCAAGGGAATATGAGCCAATCGAGACCTCCTCGAGAGCCATGCAATAAATGTGGAAGTTATCACTTGGGCGCATGTCGGCTGGGGACCAATGTTTTCTTTTGGTGCGGTATGTCGGGGCATATGATGAGAGAATGCCCACGAAGGGGCACAGGGGGTATGGCACGACCTACGGGGTTATTTGTTGCATCATTATCATCAATGCCTTATTCAGGAAGGGGTGCACAACCAATGGGTCATGTTAAAGGTGATAGAGGAGCCACGAGTTCTAGCGGGGCTCAAAATCGTACTTATGCTCTAGCGGATCGACAGAATTTAGAGGCTTCCCCAGATGTGGTTACGGGTACGTTGTCTATCTTTTCATTCATTTAATATTCCCTAATTGATCCCGGTTCTACATTATCTTATGTTACTCCATTGGTTACTGGAAAGTTTGAAAGAATACCCAAACTGTTAGTTAAGCCATTTGAAGTGTCCACACCGGTTGGGGAATCTATTATAGCTAGAAGGGTTTATCGAAACTGCATAGTAACTGTTTGTGGTCGTGATACGATGGCTGATCTTGTGGAGTTAGAAATGGTAGATTTTGATGTTATAATGGGTATGGACTGGTTGGCGTCTTGTTATGCCACAATTGATTAGTGCACGAAAAAGGTATATTTCTATTTTCCAAATGAATCAGTCCTTGAATGGAAAGGTGAAATTAGCGCGCCAAGAGGTAGATTTATTTCTTATTTTAAGGAGAGAAGAATGATTTCCAAGGGATACATATATCATTTAGTTAGAGTAAGGGATACAGAAGCGAAGCCACCAACTCTTCACGCTGTTCCGGTGGTAAATGAATTTTCTGATGTATTTCCTGAAGATCTTCCAGGTTTGCCTCCTGAATGAGAAGTAGAGTTTGGTATTGATGTAATACCAGGAACCCAACCAATCTCCATTCCTCCGTATAGAATGGCCCCAGCAAAATTACGAGAATTGAAAAAGCAATTGAATGATTTGCTAGAGAAGGGATTCATAAGGCCTAGTATGTCCCCCCGGGGAGCACCAGTGTTATTTGTGCGCAAAAAGGATGGCTTGCTGAGGATGTGTATTGATTATTGGCAATTGAATAAGGTGACTATTAAGAATAAATATCCTCTCCCAAGAATTGATGATTTATTTGATCAGTTACAGGGCGCCAAGCGTTTTTCTAAGATTGATTTGAGGTCAGGTTACCACCAAGTGAGGGTCAAAGAGAAGGATATACCCAAGACAGCTTTCCAAACACGGTATGGTCATTATGAGTTTCTAGTTATGTCATTTGGGCTAACAAATGCACCCACAGCTTTTATTGATTTGATGAATAAGGTGTTTAAGTCATTCCTGGATGTATTTGTGATAGTTTTTATAGATGATATTCTAGTTTATTCTAGATCAGAAGAGGACCATGCCAATCATTTACGACAGGCATTGCAGACTCTTCGTGATTGTAAGCTTTATGCAAAGTTCTCTAAATGTGAGTTTTGGTTAAAATCGATGGCATTTTTGGGTCATATTGTATCTAGTGAAGGGATAAAGGTTGGTGCTCAAAAGATAGAAGTTGTGAAGAACTGGCCAAGGCCCACAATGCCTACGGAGATTCGTAGTTTTCTCGGGTTGGCCGGTTATTATAGAAGGTTTGTTAAAGGCTTTTCTTCTATTTCAGCACCCTTAACCAAGCTAACCCATAAGGCTTCCAAATTCCAATGGAATGATGCCTGTGAGAAGAGTTATCAAGATTTAAAGAACAAGTTGATTTCTACACCCGTGTTGGTACTTCCAGAAGGCACCGAAGGGTATATAATGTATTGTGATGCTTCCAAAATTGGTTTAGGATGTGTATTGATGCAGTATGGTAAGGTAATAGCATATGCTTCTAGACAATTGCGGCCACATGAGAAAAATTATCCTACACACGATCTTGAGCTGGCAGCTGTTATTTTTGCTTTAAAGATATGGCGCCACTACTTATATGGGGTTCATGTTGATATATACACTGACCATAAGAGCTTGCAATATATTTTTAATCAGAAGGATCTAAATTTAAGGCAGCGGAGATGTCTTGAACTATTAAAGGACTACGATGTTGATATCTTGTACCATCCAGGGAAAGCAAATGTGGTAGCTGATGCGTTAAGTCGTAAGGATATGATGACGCCTATAGAAAGGCAAGGGATGATTAAAGATCTTCACCAGTTAGCTAGTTTGGGAGTTCGCCTTCTTGAAACTCCGAATAAAGAGCTTATCGTACATAATGTTGCGGAATCTTCATTAGTAGCTGAAGTGAAAGAGAAGCAATATGCAGATCCTATTTTATTACATCTTAAGGAGAACGTTCCGACTGGTGCGACCAAGGCATTTGAGCTTACACGAGACGGAGTACTTCAGTGCCCAAAACCGATTGTGTGTGTCGGATGTAGACGTGCTAAGAAAGAAGATTATGACAGAGGCACATTTTTCAAGGTATTCCATTCATCCAGGATCAACCAAAATGTATCAAGATTTGAAAGATATGTATTGGTGGAATGACATGAAGAAGAGCATTGCAGAATCTGTAGCTGAATGTCCAAATTGTCAAAGAGTTAAAGTTTAGCACCAAAAACCCGGAGGTTATATGCAATGCACTGATCTTCCAAGCTGGAAGTGGGACATGATCAACATGGATTTCGTTATTGGTTTGCCTCGTACATCCCGGAAGTTTGATTCTATATGGGTGATTGTTGATAGGCTTACCAAATCCGCACATTTCCTACCAGTTAGGACCACTTACACAATTGAAGAGTATGTGAAGCTGTACATTAAAGAGATAGTCCGATTACATGGAGTGCCAATCTCTATTACATCAGATCGGGGAACCCAATTTACCGCAAACTTTTGGAAGTCTTTTCAGAGGTGTTTGGGAACACAAATGAACTTGAGTACAGTTTTTCGCCCTCAAAAAGATGGAAAAGCAGAACGTACCATCCAAATACTTGAAGATATGCTACGAGCTTGTGTAATAGATTTTAAGGGCAACTGGGATGATCATTTACCTCTTATTGAGTTTTCCTACAATAATAGCTATCATTCAAGTATCAAAATGGCATCATATGAACCTTTATATGGAAGGAAGTGTAGATCATCAATAGGATGGTTCGAAGTGGGTGAAACTTTTTTGTTCGTACCGGATCTTGTTTATCAAGCCATAGATAAGGTTAAAGTAATTCAGCAACAACTGAAAACAGCCCAAAGTCGACACAAGTCATATGCGGATAGTAGAAGGAGAGGACTAGAGTTTTCTATAGGTGATTGGTTATTTTTGAAGGTATCACCAATAAAAGGGGTAATGAGATTTGGCAAGAAAGGGAAGTTGAGTCCACGTTATATAGGCCCGTATAAGATCACTCGAAGGTTTGGACAAGTTGCATATGAATTGGAGCTACCCCAAGAGCTCTCATCAGTACATCCGGTATTTCATGTGTCAATGCTTCGAAAGTGCATCGGAGATCCATCACATATCCTTTCTTCTGAGGATGTGCAAGTTGCGGCAGATCTTACCTATGAGGAAGTGACTATTGCTATTCTAGATCGCCAAGTTAAGAAGATGAGAAATAAAGAGATAGCATCGGTGAAAGTACGTTGGAGAAATCGTCAAAGGGAAGAGATTACATGGGAAGCTAAGGAAGCAATGAAATCTAAGTACCCTCATTTGTTCAAAGATGAAGAGGAAGAACAAGAAACGGAGTTAGAACATTAACAAGTAAGTTTTTTTTTTATATATGCATAGTATTTATGTGATGATGTGAATGTTAATGATGGACTTGAACTTGTTTCGGTTGAATAACTACGCTAACATTCGAGGACGAATGTCCTAAAGAGGGAAAGGATGTAACACCCCATATTAAAGTACATGTATTGGCGTATTCAATTACGTGTATTGGTCTTATTTATATGGAATTATTTTTTTTATTTTATTTATACCGGAATTTGCCCATTGATGGTTCCATGCGAAGGTTATTGAATAAGCTTTCCAACGATATAAAGATTTCCAAAAATGGATAGGTTTCGGATATAATCGAGCACGTTCGAAACTATAAAACGGTGGCCGGGATATTTGGGAATAGTAAATGTGCAGTAAAATTTCCTGCACACAAACTACTGAGGCTAGCCAAATTTTTGGGTCAACTTCAAATGATCATAACTCCCTTAATATAATGAACTAGGAGATCTATGACCTATGAAAAGAAATATCTTTGAGTCTTCTTTCCAATGCAATTGATTTCATCCAAATTCAACGTCTGAGTAAGGAGTTATACTCGTTTTACTTCAGCCTATCAAAACAGATTTTTAGGGTCAACTTCAAATGACCATAACTCATTGTACAGGACGAACTGGGTGGCCTACTTTATATGAAATGAAAGCCCTTTAAGTTATATTTCCAACGGTATCAATTTCACCCAAATACGATATCGGAGAAAAGAATTATAGTCGATCTACTTTAGCTTATTAAAACAGTCCACCAAAGGACAGATTTGACATTATTTAAATTTTAAAGGCATTTTGGTCATTCCCTATTATATTATGGACGGGAATATGTGTATATATACATGTATATGAGTTGAAAAACTCATTTTCATCATCAATCATTGAGAAATAACAAACCCTAGCCAAATTTGACCTTTAAATTACTTTTGATTCAACCGTAGAAATTCCAAAGTAATCTGATAACTGCGTTTGTCATCTCGAGAGCTTCGAACGGCACCTATTATTTGTGCAAACAAGATTGCATAATCAAGAGGTGAATTCTAAGGTATGAATATTGTTTGCCTTTGTTCTCTTCCATATGTATATGTGTGATAGAGGATTATATGTATTGGTTGTTATTGAAAGGTGATGAAAATAGGGTTATGGACTATTTTGCATGGTTTGGTTGTATTGAATTGTGGAAGGTGGATATGGTAATTGAGTTATGGAAGGTGGATATGGTGATATACTATTGAATTGATGATTATTTATGTCTATGGCTCAATTTGGTTTAATGGATTGGCTGGAAGGATAAATGAATCCAAACTTAATATTGGAGGATGTTGTATGAATATGCATGGCATGTGAATGTAATTGAAGTATAAAAGGGTTAAAGTGACACCCTTTATGGTGTAATTAAGGCTTACTACTTAACCACTAGTTTGGTGAATTCAAATAATTGAATTGTGACGTTTGGTCGCTAATACTAGATTGCTATATATGTTCATTGTAGATAAGTAATCCGAAAAAACGAGAAGTCCATTTGAGACTAGTATTGAAGGTTGACAGTCAGGTAAGTAAAGCATACTCTATACCATATCTTTGGCATGAAAGTGAACAACTGTTCTATTAAGAAAGTTTCCAAAGTTATTCAGTAACATGTGATCCATAATGGTTTTGTATGATGTCCTACGTTACCAATGAACTTGTTTCCACCCTACAAGATGTCAAGACATTCCAATACTTACTTGTATTCCAAATCTTACATGTTTATTGCACTAATGTATGTCAGAAGGTATCCGGTTACTCAAACAAGATCCATGTGCTATTAATGACTCCAAAACGTTTCATTGATATACCAATAAGTTCCTACTTCATTGTTATGGCATTGATGACTCCAAAACACTTTATTGATGTGCCAATGAGTTCTTACTTCATTGTTATTGCATTGATGGTCTATTTATATGTCTCTTATTGATGTATCATTGTTTCAAAGTATCAAAAATACGGTGGCAACCGAAATAATAATCTCAAAGATTAATTGAACTAAGTGATGGAAGTTCTCTCTTATCGGGTGGTATCCCAGGGGCAT
The DNA here is from genome assembly GCA_030864215.1 of Capsicum pubescens. Taxonomy (NCBI): domain Eukaryota; kingdom Viridiplantae; phylum Streptophyta; class Magnoliopsida; order Solanales; family Solanaceae; genus Capsicum; species Capsicum pubescens. The sequence goes on along the minus strand of CM061543.1, from coordinate 3,314,105 downwards.
AAGCCTATCATGGGTCGATCCCTATTTATGTGTTTATGGGTGGTATCCCAGGGGCATAAGCCTATCATGGGTCGATCCCAGTTGATATGTAGTGGAGGCAGCCTAATGGTCACAGTACAGTACATTAATGATTACAAAGATGATAAGAACGAAGGTAAAGTGATTGAATAAATACAATGTACAGGTTGTCACAAGTTCTAGTAAGTGTGGTCCACCCCTATTACGATTTATTCACTTGTTTCTGATTTCTATTGAGCTCATATATCATATGTGATTATCTACAGCTTTACATACTCTGTACATATTTTGTACTGACGTCCCCCACGGGGGACCTGCATTTCATGCTGCAGGCACAGGTACCTCAGCTCATACACCACACAAGTAGGAGCCTGGATATCCAGCTGCTTTTGGTGAGCTCCAGTTTGCTTCGGGGCTTTCCGTGTCATATCCAGTCACTTTTGGTATTGTATAGAAGTTAGTTATATGGCGGGGTGTGTCCCGACCTTAGTTAAACTCTGTGCATTATTTAGAGGCTTTGTAGACCTAATGTACAGTCAAGGTGGTGTTTTGTTAGTAGACGTGATGGCTCCAACGACCAAGTATTGTATATACATATATATGTGTGCTCGAGCTTATACAGGTGATTATTTCCTTTTATATGCGACATGATGCTGTCCGAATTTCGGGTTGTCATAGAGGTATTCATGGGAAGTATAAGGTTATGAGTTGGTTCTCCCGGGCCTCCTCGGTTACGGGTGCCAGTCCGCCCCAATAGGATTTGAGGAGTGACATCGACATTCGGAGTTGTGGTCGTATTTAATTCTGGTTTTGCTTGAATTTCTCATTTGTTCTAAGTTTCCAATCAGCTTTTGGGGAATTGTGTAAAAATTGGGGTTCGAGACTTGGAGATTGATATCTAAGGTTGGGTTGTTACCGAGGTTTCGGATCGAGGTTCTTGGGAATGCGGATTCGTCTTCTCAATTGACTGCTATTCGGAGTAAAATCATCATTGAGATCCATTTCTACTCCTTTCCTCTTTTTATTTCATTGTTAATGGAATATGGTGCATTGAATGGAATATGTGTGTTGTTTGATCTTGATTTTGATTGGTGATAAATTGCTACTTTGACATTGACTTGTTGCTTAATTTCATTGAAATGGAAATCGTGAATTGAGGAAAATTAGCGTTAAAAGGGAATTTGGAGGTGAAAATTGAAAACCTGATATAATTGGTGAATTTTGGTTAGCTTGATTCATAGGTTGTTTGACTTAAAATGAACGTTAATTGAACTTGATAGTATCATGATACGTCGATTGGTTTAGGCAAACATAGGTTGGGTAGGCAAAGTTTAGAATTTGTGGCTTTGGTTGAATGTTAGAAATTCCATGGAATGTTTGAAATTTTATTGCATAGTTTGATTTTCTCGCACTAAAAATGTATTCATTTGGCCGGGGAATGCCTCGAGGAATTTGTATTGATTTATCCAGGGAATGCCCCGAAGTATCTTGTACTTGGAGGACGTTCGTGATGAAGGCTCGAGGCATCAGGTGAGGCAATGGAGCTTAGTCTAGGATTAGTTTAGAATAGGATTTGCATTTTCGTATTTTTCTATTTCGGGATTGTATAACTCGGACTGGACACCATATTTTTTATTCATTTTGTTTTGTTTGTTTGTTTGATTTTTTACGTGTTTTTGTGAGGTTTGTACATCGTAGTGCCAAATTAGCCGATTCACTGTACCAAGCGACCGTGGTCAAACCACGGGATCGAGGGGTGCCTAACACCTTCCCCTCGGTCAATAGAATTCCTTAACCGGAATCTTTGTTCGCAAACCAGTTTCAAGAGTCAAATCTTTTTGAAAAGAATTTTTCAAAGGTGACTTGGCACACCGGTTTATGCCAAGTGGCGACTCCAAGTTTAAATGTAAATAATCCTTTTTCGAAAAAAAAATCATCTTTTGTCACTCAATAATAAAAACCCTTTCAAAACTTAAAATGAAATCTTTTCTTTAGAGTAAAAAAAAAGGGAGGTGTGACATAGTCTTTAAGAAATTCTAACGGACTTTAAAGTTTGAAGATAGATATGCAATTCGTGAGATTAATAATTGGTCTTATTATGCACCAAAATCGAGTGATTGTATTTAAATAGAACTTCTATAAAATTAATTTTTTTTAGAAGAAAACAAAAGAAGCGGTTCCTATAAAATTTTGGATCTTAACTTTTTCATTTGATTCTTTTGTAGACAAAGGTTTTCGAGAAACCTCTACTCATATATTTTTAGGGGTAAATATAATGTACTTAAAAAGGATTCTGTACTTAAAAAAAAAGTAAAATTTCTTAAATTGCCTTTACACGAATTATACTTTTAAAAGGATTGTGCATCTAAATACCCTCACATGAATTATATTTGTAAAAGAATTGTGCATCTAAAAGAATAATTAGCTTACACGGATTTTTATTTTTACTAGATTAGGGTACGTTCTTTGCACATGTGTCTCGCGTCAATCAATAAAATTATATAGAAGAAAATAAAATTATTTAAAAAATACAAATTAGCATTAACATAAATGTTATATCTATTTAATAGATACGAATAAATATTATATAAAGAAAATAAATTATATGAAATTAAATAGTAAGTGACATTAAAATAAATATAAAAATCATTTAAATGGTAAAAATAAATCTTAACTACCCAATGCGATAAATGCTACAACATATTTCTTCAGAAACGAAATTCTTGATGTGCGTATCTTTGTCCCTTTGATTGTTCCATCATTATCAAAACATCTCACATAATATCTCTTCATATATAAATTTGTTAGTGTAGGCACCTTTTCTAGCTTTGGTTGCACTATCATAATCAATCTCTTGTTGTTGATATTGATATTGTACATAGTACTACAACTACTGTTTGAAAAATCATTCAAGAAAAACAAAAATAATTGACAAACTTACAAAAATTATAATTCAATAGTTATGTCTTCAATATCAAGATAATTTTCAACATAATCTCACATGTGAAATCTGTGGAGGATAGAATGCATACCTTATCAGTACCTTTATAGGGTAAAGAGACTATTTTCGATAGACACTCAGCTAACTTACAAAAATTATGATTCAAAAGTTATGCCTTCAATCTCAAGATAATTTTTAATATAATCTCATATGTAGAGTTTGTGAAGGATCGATTATATACCTTGTCACTATCTTTGTAGGATAGTGAGATTGTTCTCGATAGATCATCAACTCAAAGCTTGGTAACACTGCGATTTTTCAACATCTGATACCAGTGAAGAAAAATAAAAATATATGACAAACTTACAAAAATTATGATTCAATAATTATGCCTTTAATCAAAAGATAATTTTTAATATAATATCATATATGTAGTTTGTTGAGGATAATACCCTGTCACTATCTTTGTAGATACAAATATTATTCTCGGTAGACCCTCGATTAACTTACAAAAATTATGATTCAATAGTTATGCCTTCAATCTGAAGATAATTTTCAATATAGTATCATATATGTAGTTTGTGGAGGATAATACCTTGTCATTATCATTGTAGGATAGAGAGATTGTTTTCGATAGACTCGACTAACTTATCAAAATTATGTTTTGATAGTTATGCCTTCAATCTCAAGATAATTTTTAATATAATCTCATATTTGGAGTTTGTGGAGCAGAGAATACATATGTTATCACTATCTTTGTAGGGTAAAGAGATTGTTTTCAATATACTCTCGACTAACGTATAAAAATTATGATTCGATAATACTTATGTCTTCAATCTCAAGATAACTTTCATTGTACTCTCATATGTGGAATTTGTGGAGGATAGAGTACATAGTTCATCACTATCTTTGTAAGATACAAAGATTATTTTCGATAGACCCTCGACTCAAAGCTTGACAACTTCATTCACAAAACAATCGAAAAAGTAATAATCAAAAAATATATCCCAATTTTCAATAATAAAACTTTTTATATGAACAAAATTTAAACAATAGCCTATATTATACCAAGTTTGATGATCCAAAATAGAGGAAAAAAAGAATCTTAATATTTTTAGCCAGTAATCTGAAAGAATTTCTCCTGCCTAGCCGTAATAGTTTGTAGTTTTTGTTGGTGTATACTCAATAATAATATCTACACATTGATTATATATTGATTATATACACTAATATTGGATAAAATTTATAAAAAATAAAGACTCGTGCTACTTTTTATTGTGGGTGCATATAAGTTAAACCAACAATGTGTATATTTGTACCTTTCTTTCATCAGTATTGTTGATAGAAAGACATTGTCTTCCTCAATATAGTGTTCAAAGAGGGAATGTAAGTTATTCTTACTCCCAAAGGTTGTTCAGAAGTTCTAGAGGCAGTCGGCAGAAGTCTCAATAATAATACGAAGTTGAGGTAAGTGAGCTTCTTTCATCAATGCCTCTTTGAATAGTCTAGCATCTCTCTCCCATGGATGCATTGTGTCTGCCACCACTGCATCCTACAGTATAAAATATGCAAACATATTTAGTACATAAATATACATTGCTTAAGAATAGCAACAATAAATTAATATAAATTCAAATTAATCGGGCTAGCTTCAATTAAGAGATTTAATACTCTAATGTATCTAATGCGCTATTAGGATGTTCAAAGAAATTAATCTTTCGACCAAGATTAAACAATCCAATCATGATAATTTCAGCTTTATGGAGAGAATAATTGCCAAATATGTTGGAGCTGCAACCATGTATGTATTTTGTTTCGAAGAAATCGAAGAGGAAATATAATATTATAGATAAGTTGTGCAGCCCTTTTATGAAACTGCAGAAACAAGGGTTGATGCTCGTGTATGATAGAATTCAAGATTGAGTGACATCTATCGATCAACAGGAAAATCACAAGCAAAACAGTTTTCAGTAACGAAGTACCAGAAATAAAGTAGAAATTAATCAATGTCATGCTATGAGGAGCCATATTCATCCCGGAGGCCTTGCAACTCTACTTTCAACGTTAATTTCAGACCCCAAATTCTATGGCTCGTCAACTTCTAATAGAATTTATAGAAGTCCTTTTTTTAACATATAAGGTAATTTAATTGTAAACAAAACTCTTTTTATTTTTTGATTAAAAACAGGACTGGGGATACAAAAGTGTGAAGAAAAAAAATGACAAAATATTATTACCATTTTATTAAAGTTTTATTTAAGATACAATTGTTAATTGATTTAAAATTCCTAAATTTTAGGTACATAATTTAAATAAGGAAAAGTTTAAGAACTAAATTTTAATGAATGATACAATTTTTAATTGATTTAAAATTTCTAAATTTTTAGTACATAATTTAAATAAGGAAAGGTTTAAGAACTAAATTTTAATGAATTTTTTAGCTTTATTTTTTTTTTAAAATAGTAAAAAGACGTTTTTGTCTATTGCAGAATTTTTTAATGAAGGGCAAAAAGTTCAAATCACTTTTTTAAGGGTCTTCCCTCTTTTAATATATTATAGATTATAGATATAGATTTTCCACATATTTAGGACTCAACAAAATTTTTCATAAATTAGGAATCTTTTATTTAATTTTTTTCCACATAATTATTATAGTCAACATTTTATATTATAAAAATAATAATATTATAATTGAAGAAAAAGGATAAAAAGACTATTTTATCTATTGCGAAGACTTTTAATGAAGGAAAAAAAATTCAAACAATATTTTTAAAGTTTTCACACTATTAATATAGTAACTTTATAAATATATGTAAATACATTAAACAATATATTTAAATTAAAAATAAACATGAACAAAAAAGATTTAAGCTTTTGAACATTTAATTATTTCTGTAATAATTAGAATTTTGATATGGAAAATTTATTATTTAGTTTTTCCATTAAGATTTAAGAGTATATTTAAGGTTTACTGAATTTTAATCTGACAAAAATAATAATAGTTTAAAAAAAAAAAGCACAGAAAATAATGTTAGAATTGAAGCTACCTTTCATGTACATAAACCTCGACCACCTAAACCCACCTTATTCCATATTTGATCTACTTTTTTGGCCCAAAACAAATACACCAAAGCTCATTTGTTGAGTTTTTAAAGGTAAAAATCTAAATGGTACAATTATGTATACTGTATGTGTATGTATATTATGTCAATTAAAAATTATATAGTTGAATTATGTAAAATAAAATGACACTAAATAGATGCAACTTTATTTATTTGAGGGAAGAAATTATGTCATTCAAAAATCCTCCTAAGTTATAATACAAGCATTAGTAGAATAAAATCATAAAATAAAATCTTGCAAAGAACAAAAATCCAAATAACATACATTTTTAATTTCAATTATAGTGATCAGCTCATAGCTTCTTCCCACACATCTTCACAAAAGTGTTACAATCCAATACTAATATATATATAGACCACTGATAATTAATCAAACTGTAAATAGACACGATTCTAGTTGAAATCTAAAAGTTCACTATGAATTAAATTTTGAACATTAGTATAATTCATATAAGTATGTGTAACCTTAATTATTTTCCTCGTCTAATAATTATAGCAAATTTTTTAAAGACTCTTTTATTAATTGTGTTCATAAAAAGAACTATTAAATCAAAGTTGTTCATTACTGATGTGCATGAAGGCTACATTAAAGTGGTAGTAAGATTTTTGTATCAAAAATATTATTCAATCACATGTATAGGTAGGAGGAGGGCATTAAGAAAATTATGATGGTTTGAACTTGAGGAACATACTGCTGACACAATGGCATTCATTTGTTGGGTTGTGAAATCCTTCACCTTTAAAAACATGACCAATATGGCCTCCACGAGCTGCACAACGGTCTGGATTTGGCAGATAATCATGCAAATCAAGTGTTAGAAATGTTCGAAAAAGAAAAAATACTTGCACTCTGTAATTTTAGCAACTCTAGCATTAGAAAGGAGGTCGATGGAGCACCCAGGATCGTTTGGTTGGGAATGTAGTTATACTGGAATTAGTTATGTTGGGATAAGTTATGATGTGATAAGTTATACTAGAATTATTTTTTATTGAGTGTTTGGTTTGTTGTATTCAAAGTAATATGCATGGTATAAATTCTAAGAATAAATGAATTGATTACCAAAATATCCTCCATCTTATCTTATTTAACTTATATATATATATATATATATATATATATATATATATATATATTTCTTTTCAAGCTTTAAATATTTATTTTCAAAAATAAAACTTTTATCTTATTTAGGTTAATTTTGTTGTGTGTGTGCATTTCCATAATTATATCGTGTGTATTTTAAAAGTAAAACTTTCATATTATTTAACTTTAATTTTTTTGCGTGTGTCTTCCCATGATTATGCCGTGTGTGTTTAATTTTAGTTTGAAATAAAATCTTTCAACTTAAGTTTGTTAAAGTAAAAGAGGATTTGTTGTTTATGTCACTTCATTTAAACACATATCACTCATATAATATAGAATATTAAAATTAATTTAATTGATATATACAATATCAATTTTTAAGTGATTAAAAAACTATTTAATTTAAAATATGCAATTCAACAATGGAGTCGATATTTTTATTATTTTTAAGAGAAATTAAAAGATATAAATAAACATAATAATTATTCAAATAAATTTAACTTATCGTATATTCATAAATAAAATATTTCTTAAATGTGTATGAATCTCTAATATTTCATGTTATATTACTTATTTTGTTCTAAATTTCATAAAATATTGATAATCTCATTTTTTGTTAAAATAATTCATCATCAAAAAATGTGAAAAAGAATTACTCTCATTTTTCATTATTTAGTATCACTAATATTTGGAGAGTCAAATTATATTTTAAAAAAATAAAAATAAAAAATATTTTTAGCTAAATATAAAAAAAATATATATATCTAATAATCAAGCATGTATTAAATTAGAAAGGGAATGTCAACATACTTTAATAACTTGTCCATGATTTTATAAAAATACCTTATATTTTATATAAGAAAAATAAAGTAATATATATATATATATATATATATATAAGAAAAATAAAGTGATAATCTAAGAATTTGGAGGGCAATTGTGTCCTTTTCTAATTTTATCCCAAGGATAAATAATGATGGGATTGTTATCTCACCAAATGGGTGGATAACTTATCCCGATACTATTTATTAGTCCCAGAATAAGTTATTCCGAATATTGCCAGCCAAACATGCATTAAATTTTTTATCCCGGGATTATTATTTTATCCCGGAATTATTTATTTTTGTGCCTTAAACCAAACGGCCCCTCAGTTTCTAACATATTGAGGTTGGGAGTCTGAGTCATCAAAAGCGCAAATTGAAAAAGAGTTATGAGAAAATGATTTATAAATAGTTAGAAAGTAAAAAGACACATACTGATCTAGCTAGAATATATTGAGAAGCTCATATTGCGATTTATGACACCGGGAAGACCCGCATAAAAAGAAGGCCGATAGTAACCGATCATAAAATACAATCAGAATCTATGATTTACACAAAAAATTCCTCAAATCCGGACGATGACATTCATTTACCACCTGTAAACTACAACAAAACAATACGATAATAGAAATATAAAAATAACACAATTAAATGTAACTTTTATAATTAAAAAAAAAAAAAAAAAAACCTCAAAGCTAGATCAAACATTCATCTACCGACTGTCTTAATAAAAACAATAAATACTCACACAAGGAAATAAGCATAAAACAACATTCGACACAATCGTTGAACTCAAAAGTGGAAGAAATCGCGACACCATTCTCCCACAACACCTAATGCTTCATCATCATTATTAAATGTTCCTATTACCCATGCCTTTGCCCCAACAACTGTCAGACTATCCGGCAGGAAGCAAAAGAAGACAAAGTTAGATAACTTAGTAGCATCAGTTTTTCCAGATGTAGATTTGTTGTTATCATATTTCATCAAGCATGAGCTTGATATGCCAGCCTCAAAGCAAGCCGATCGACATTCATCTGCCGCATGTAAACTACAACAAAACAATATTATAATAGAGATATCAAAACAATATAATTAGACCTAACCACAATGAATTTACATTAACTTGAAAAGAAACGAATTTACATAAACTATAACGAAACAATACGATATGTGAGATATTATGTTAACCTTTACACATGATTATCGAGATACCAACCCTTAAACCAAAATTTTACATAAACTACAACTAAATAATACAATATTTGAGATAAGATATTATGTTAACCTTTATACACGATAATCGAGATATCAACCTTCACACAATTTTTTTTTTTAAAGTCGACCAACATTTTTCTACCACCTGTAAACTACAATAAAATAATACGATAATTAAATTTATTCATAACGAATTCTGCAAAAATCTAAGGAAAAGAAACAAAAAAAAAATTCAGAGGGAGAATATAACCCTAAAATTGATGGTTGAGCAGTTACAACCTATCATCTAAATATATATATACACATATGATGGCGGCCGTATCTCTTATTACAAGAGAGTTGTGTATTTATATTACAATTCTAGTTATGGTTATGGTTCTAAATATTAGAATTGTAATTAAATAATAATTAGTTGAAGAAAATAGTAAAAAGACAGTTTAGTCTATTGCGTAGACTTTTAATGATGGGCAAAAAGTTCGAATCACTTTTCTAACGATCTTCACATTTTTAATATATATATATATATATTCACACCCTACAAGTGCCAACAAGATAGTACTATATGGGAAGCAACATTTGTTGATGAATGATTGTAATAGTTTCGAAACTACATAGAGAGAATATGTTAATGGATACACACAATATCATCCTCACAGATTAAATTCGAGTAGTCTCTCTCTCTATATTATATTATAATAAGAACTCTTAACTTTTCATGTCACTCTATTTAAGCTCGTCTCAATCCAATTTGGACGTACCACGACTAGGAAATGGAGCTCAGAAGATACCCATATTACAACATATTCACTATGATTGGCCATATTAGAATTTACAATATACCACTAATGAAAATCCAAGTGTGGACTGGTCTCCTTAGACCTTTTGGCCCAAAATGGAGTCCACAGTAGACAATAGGCATTGCGATGTGAAGAGCTTTACTCGAAAAACAAAAATAGAAAGAATATGTGTCACAGATGTAAAATTTGAGAAAGTTCCACATGAATATTTTACTAGGGAAAAGGCATTAATTTCACTTCATACTATATAAGAAAAGTCTAAGTCACATCTAAATTATATAAGCGACCTATTACACACCTTAATTATATAAAAGTGATATTATTACCTCCCCGCGACCCCTATTCTAAGGCGCGTGTGTTACACTTATTTTAGGCGCGTCCAGCCTATTAAATAACAAAAGAAAACGGCTAAAAATATTAAGGAAAAAGGCATCGTTTCCACCCCAAACTATAGTCGAAAAGTCGAATCCACACCTAAACTATACAAGTGACCTATTACACACCTTAACTATAAAAAAGTGATACTTTTTACTGACGTGGTTCTGACGTGGAAGCGCGTGTAAAACACCACACCACATGCAAGTGGTGGTAGCCTGACAGGGTGTAAATAGTTTCACTTTTTTATAGTTTAGGTGTGTAATAGGTCACTAGTATAGTTTAGGTGTGACTTCGACTTTTCGAATATAATTTGGAATGAAAACGATGTTTTTTCCCTATTTTACTATGGCAATCATACACGAATCAATACATGAAATTTTAATCATGAATTTAAAAGAAATTATACTGACAAATAGTCTATATGGAAAAACTTATGACGTGTCTATTAAGCATCCAAGATTAACTGGTCAAGATATTATCTTGCATACTCATAAGATTATACTTTCGCCGTCTAATATTAATTGTCATGTATTTTGTTGGAAAAAATTGTCTCAGAATACATAGCATGTTTAAAGAATCAAGCTATAATTATTGGACACAATTTTTTCAACTTTACCCTCAATAATTTAATGAAAGAGTGATTAACTCTAATAGGTAATTACAATATTAATGTAAGTTTAATAGGATCATATTAGTCAATATATACTTATTAATTTTTCCTTAAAAGTTGTGCAAAAGGCAAACAGGTTAGTAATATGAGCCGAAGGGTATACCATTAACTTCAAATAAAAAATGATACTAGCTATAAACTTTGTCCGTAATTCATCGCTATTTTGTTACTAAATTGCTCATACCTAAATAAAATCAGAAACGACTTTTGCTATTTAACTATATAATTTGTTCATATATCTCTAATTCCAGTTTTCTTTAAATTAATTTTGCACTAATTACTTAGTATTTTTGTTATGAACTATTCTTTCGAGGATGACAAATATTAGATCCAATGATCTCGAAAAAGAACTTGTATGATGTGAGATGAGAGGACAAAATTCTGGTAACTTTGTCCCCCATTATGCTTAAATAAAGTTACCACGACATTATCATTAAATTTTGCACTAGATCCACTTGTCTAATTGAAATGGTATGAAGAATTGAGGTCCCAAAGACTGTCATTTTATCTTTTTATTTTTATTTTTATTTTTTTAAAAAAGTAACACGAATATCGATAAGTGTTAATCACCTAAAATATGTCATCTCGTTTAATATTATAATCACTTAAAATATATTATTTCTTTTAATTATATACATCAATCTCAGATCTCAATAAGTCATAAAACCTTATTTCATCAATTGACACACATAAAACTTTGTAAAATTATGAATTACAAGTGTCTAAAAAACGCTTTGTTATGTATTCATGTATTCAATTAAAACCAAATCGTAGTAGTTTGAGTGTATAAGAGCCCTCGTTATATTTGCAGGGGCGGAGCTACACTTTGGATAGGGGGGTTCATCCGAACCTTCTTTGACGGAAAATTATACTATATATACATGATTAAAATTATTTTTACCTATTACGGGTAAAAAGATGGAGATCTAAAGAAATAACTCTCGGGATCCAGAATTTAAAAAAAAAATGAATTCGTCGGGGCATTAAATAGCTTGTATCCATAGAACATCTGACATGACATAGATAATGAATAAATAGGAGTTAATATCATTCCAATTGCCATTACAAAAGTAATTAGTAGTTTTGGAATTAAAAGATATTTTTGGCCTGTAATTATTTCATGTATATATAGTAGATATTGAATTTCTTTCGGTTAATTCATATGTTCACTTGTGAACTCCTTGATGAAAATCCTGGCTCCGCCATTATGTATTTGACCTTTTTATTTCCCTTTCATGCACTCCTAAATAAAGAATCTACCAATGGGTGAATTATTATATTCTAATTTGTTGAGGGACAATAATCAAACTTGAATAAATGAAACTTCCCAAAAATCACAATGTGGGGTTACTCAAAAGTATCCAACCTTAAGATCTTTTTTGTCCATTAATTAAAGCTTTGCTCTCTACCAAACATCATAGGCAGACTATGACTTCTCTATGTCAAATTCACTCTTTTTACAGCTTTGACTCGTTGCCTTCACCCAAAATATAGTACATTGGGGTAAATTTGGATATACCATTCATGTTTTAGATTGTTTTTTTTTTTTTCGGTTTCAATCTAGTGATTCAAAATTTGAAGTTTATGAATTTCATGCGTTGTCAAATTCTTTAGACAGCTCATCAAAGACTACTACGTTAATGAGTTCCCAACAAATATTTTTTTATATATTTAATAGATTTTTCAATATAAATACAGAATATGCAAGAAAAAGATGAGTCCTAAATCGGTGGGGGACCCAAGATTTAAGGATGATGGGTGTTTAAAAATCTAAAAAGCTGAAAATAAATAAAAAATTGCCTCAACGAGGTTCAAATCCGAGTCACCCCTTCCAAGGAAGAACTTTAAGATCAACCTTAATGTCAGTGCATCCAACCAACTTTTTATTTTTGTGGGTGCTTTTATTTATATGTTTTATACCTATTTTTCTATATTTTTTTTATGTAATTATACCTATACATCGAGTTTAATGAGTGTCTAAGCACCCAAAAATCAACGTAGGTCCGGTATCGTCCTAAATTCACCCCAAACGTAGCCCTTCTCCTATGTAATTTTTGAAGGTTAATTTACACAAGCCATGGGCCGAGACCAAATACCCCCTAAACGCGGACAAGTATAGTATATTACTCCCCCGTCTCATATTATATGTCTCAAATTGAGATAACACATTAATTTTAAAAAATAATTAATAATATGTCTAATTTATCATAATACCTCTATTAAATGATATTTACATTTTAATTTGAAGAAAAAAATAATTAATGCAAAGAGTAAAACATGAAAAAAGAATTTATCTCTTTTTTATTAATAAAAAAAGATAAATAAAATGAGAAATCAAATTAGAAAATTTAGGACAGATAATTTGAGATTGAGGGAATATTACTCAATAGAAATATAAAATACGCTCGAAAGTTATAACCAATCCCGCCACGCCCCTCGGCCTAGCCCATCTCCAATTTTTAAAGGTTACTTCCTCCATTTCATAATAATTATTAGATTATTGAATTTTGACACACATGTTAATAAAATATAATAAAGACATAAATTTATTATTTTTTTTTATTTTTACCCTTTTCAAATTTCAAAATCTTAATAATGATACATCACTCCCAATGCACATTTAATGGAGGGTAAATTTGAAAAAAAAAAATTCAACATCTACCTGAATTAGGAACCATTCACTTATTTTGAACACTAAAAAATACTTCAACAATTCATTTATTATGAAACGGAGGAAGTAATACACAAGCAGTGGCGGATCCACCTTGTAATCAGGAGGGGTCATCCGAACCCCTTCGACGAAAAATTATACTATTTTAACACAAATAAAAATATTTTTATGTATATATATAGTAAATGTTGAAACCCCTAGACTAGTCCATATGTTTACTTCTGAACCTCCTCAATGAAAATCCTGACTTCGCCACCGTACACAAGGCATGAATCGAATATCGATGGAGGCCAAATCCCCCCATAAACAGGATGGGCTAAGTATAGTACATATGTGGAATTTATTATGAGAATGTAGGTGTGTATCCAACCCCTAGATCTGTTGTGCTACATTTTAAAGCTTTGCTTGCAATCTGCCAAATATCATTATAGATTATAGACAGACTATGACTTATCTCTGCCAAATAAATTCCTATTTTTACAGCTTTGACTCGTTGCTTTCGCACCTACTAATAGACTTTTTGCAGCGTAGTACTAACTTTTACTACCTCTCTGCGCCGAAGCAAACAGTTGAATACCTTACCATTTTGCTCTGTAATTACATACTGCTACTGTTTTACACCTATTACCTCTCCTTCAATAGACCTCTATGTCCTATTTACATTCCCTTCACGTTTTCTTCATCAATGTTCATGGCCATGCCGTTTGACTATGAATGTTTGTTTCCTTCAATGTGATTTTAAGGGGTCGTTTGGTAGGAGGGATACAGATAACTAATCTCGAGATTAATTTAGAAGAGGAGTTTATTTCATATTTGATTGAGACAAAATGCACGGAATAACTCATTCCGAGATTAGTTATCTCGAGATTATAGTGTTCTTCTTATTCCTCTTTGAGGGTGAGATAACTAACCCGACATAACTAATCGCGAAATTAATCGTCCGGGACTTCATGTCACTTGGCACTTCATGGGAGTATTAAATAAGAAATGTAGTACTTACTGGCCATGAGAGGGATAATAACAACACTTCGTAATTTAATTTAAACTAAAAAGGAATCATGTGGATAGTTGGAGTGTTATGCTTCTGTTTGTTTTCAGAGGTGTTTGGAAAAAAATAAAAAATGCTTTGAAGTACTTTTATTTACATTGGAAAAATATAAAAATAAGTTAAAAATTAAAAGTTAGATACTACTGATTTTTAGTTTTTAGCTTGTAAGATGTCTTTTTCATTTTTAATAATTGACTCTATTGACTTGAAACTCTTCTTAAAAGAAAATTTATTAGGAGATTATTTTATCAAATTAATTTTATTTAGTGGCAGAGTCAGAATTTTCATTAAGAGATTCGGAAGTAAACATATGAATTAGTCGAAAGGGGTTCAATATCTACTATATATACATAAAAATATTTTGACCGTGTAAAAATAGTGGAACCGCCACTGGTTTTATTAATAATGTTTTTTAAATATAAATTTGAATATATAAATTTTATGTAGGGATTTAATAGTAGGAGTAATGTTGGAAGAGTAAAATAAATTTCTAGTGATTTCATTAATGAGACTTTAGACATTGAAATTGTATAGACTCTACAAAAAGAGTTCAATTTTGGTTGGAGTTTTTGGGAGTTACTTTACTCTAAATCTAGCTTGATGTTTACTCAACCTAAACTCTAAATTATGTCTATATAAAGGGGGCAAATATCCCTTTAAAAAGACATCTCCAGTATCCCATAAATTCACAGGATATTCACAAAGAGATCAAAGATCTGAAAAGTCCCAATAAATTCACGGGATATTCATAAAGATCAAAACTCTCTCTTCTTGATAATCAAATACATCAAGAAGATCCACACAACCTCCTTTCATGGAGATCAAATCCAAATACTCCTACGTTCGAGAAATACGCCACTAACGGTCTTCAAATTACGGAGAAATTCGTATCAAATCCTATGTTCGAGAAATATATGTCACTGACAATCCTCGAATTATGAAGAAAATCATGAGAGAAGAATCAAGGGAGGAACAGATTTGTGCCCTCATCATTTATCAATAAAAAATATTGTTTCTTGGTATTTTTATTTGTGGTTGAAGTTTGTTTTTCATGAATTAAATTATGTTGGAAACAGAGACAAATAAATAGAAACAAATACTTTTAGCGTCAACTAAAATGAAACAGAGGATTAATTAAAAATGGTCAATCCAAACAAGCCCTAACGCAAAAGCAAATGAAATGTGCACGGAGCACGAAGCATTTTATAGTGACGCGTGTGGGGTTAAAAAGTCTATTTTCAAACTTTTGAAAGTTTCCTTAAATTTGAGCTACATTTGTTGCTTTTGCATTTTTGTAATTCAGAAAAAGCAACTACATTGTACAGTGTTATACTGTCAGGTTTATATATTATATTTAATTAATGAAATAAATTTATTTAATACTCCTACAAAATATATACTTAATCCAAATTAAATTTTAAATTATCTTATTACATTTTTTAAATAGAATAAATTAATCTACAAAAACATAACATGCTCATATGTTTGAAATGTAAAAGAGATTATTTTCAATAAACCCAGCTCAAGATAAATCGACTAGTAAAAAATATTATGAACGTATAAGAGATAGTAGCCGGTAAACGAAAAGAACCTAACAGTCCCTAAGCAATACTACAGTAAGATATAACACTATAAATGTGTAATCTCAACGAGGCAGACCTACGTCCTGTCTTGTGGTGCTCTAGCACACGCTAAATTCGATGTTAATTATGTATAATTATATAAAAAGTATATATATTCTCTTTGTTTTAAAATAGTTGACCTTTTTTTGTTTTGATACTCCTTTAAGAAAATATTTATTAGGGGTGTTTTCTTACCAAATTAACCTTATTGATTATGTTTCTTGAGGGTAGTATTGGAAGAGACCAATTAAATTGAAACAAATATTTTTAGAAAGAGGGTCAACTAAAACGAAACAGAGGGAGTATATAAATTGATATAAGATTTAGACAAGCACCGAAAAAAGCAAGAAGATGGTTGAGTATTTTGATTTTCAAGTAAAACTTTAGCATCAATACGTGCGTTCGAAGCTCCAGACATGTACAACCCCTAAATTTTGAATCTGAAAGCCTTACTTTGTGGAGATATATTAATTTAAAATAACATAATCTCGAGATAATTTAATCCGGAACTAAAAAAGACCCTCATTGATTCATTGGTATATACACTATCTCAACACATTGGAGGAAAAAGGTAATAAATACTATATACATTCTCATTCCCCACCAATTGATAATAAAGCAAATAGAGTAAAGCTGTTTTTTTTGCTGCTTTACCTCTCTTGGGTCTTGTCTGCCTCTTCCATTTTTGATATCTGGGATTTGTTTTTTTTTCTCTGTTCCTTTGCTTTATTCTACTGTATATATACCAATTTACTAATAAGTACTAGTACTGTATCTATTTGAATAACATAAAAGGTTGTACTGCCTTATATTTGGATAGATTCAAAATGATCCTCTTAAGTATATTTTGACCACTTCTAGTCCTTCAAATTTATTGAAAATAAACACTGATTTCATCAAAAAAAATATTCAATGAATTCTGGCTGTTTGATAAAGAAAAAGTTTTAACTAAAAATATTCAGTGTTGATACAGATTTAATAATTAATTGATTTCATTAATATTGAAGGGGTTACAGCTGTATATATAGAGAACTGAAGAATAACTAATTACAGAATAACCCAGATGTATTTAATAATTATATATGTAGTCTATTATCCCCCCGCAAGCTGATCAGCGGTAACGAGGGGCAGCTTGGAGCAGAGAGACTGAAAAGGCTGTAACGGAAGAGGCTTGGTGAGAATATCAGCAAGCTGGTCAGTAGATGGGACATAGTGCGTGGCCATCGCTCCTGCAAGTACCTCATCGCGAACAAAGTGACAGTCAGACCCAACATGCTTCATACGATCATGAAGGACTGGATTTTTGGTAACACAAATAGTGGACTGATTGTCACAATAAATCTGTGGTTTCGTCGGGGGAATGCCAAGTGCATCCGTAAGGTATCGTAACCACATGGCTTCAGCAACACCCGCAGCCATGGCACGATATTCTGCTTCTGTGGAGGAACGGGACACTCGCGTTTGCTTCTTGGTGCACCAGGAAATCAGATTCGGTCCCATCATAACAATATATCCAGTAGTGGACTTTCGATCATCTTTGTCGTTAGCCCAATCCGAATCAGAAAAAACAGATATATCAAACGAGCCCTTTTGAAATAAAATTCCACAGTGAAGAGTACCTTGAAGATAGCGCAGAATGCGTTTCAAGGCCTGAAAGTGTTGTTCTGTGGGAGCATGCATTGATTGGGAGACTCGATTGACTGCATATTGGATGTCCGGACGAGTAACAGCAAGATAATGAAGTCCACCGACGAGGCTCCGATATAGTGTAGGATCGGCAAAGGGAGTATTCGGCCCTGGGGATTGGCGGACTGCCATGGGAGTGACCGCGGGTTTGCAGTCTGTCATTCCAGCCCGATTTAGAAGTTCAAGGGTATATTTTGTCTGATGCATCAATATGGTTCCCGATTTGCGGATGAGTTCGAGGCCAAGAAAGAACTCCAGAGGACCGAGGTCCTTAAGTTTGAAGTCACGATGCATAGCTTCAGTAATTTCAGTGATGAGTGATGACGAGCTGCCTGTAATAACAATATCATCCACATAGATAAGAATGATGACTGTCCCTCGAGAACAGTGAAGGGTGAAGAGGCTGTTGTCATGATGGTAGGTGCGAAAACCAAGACCCTGCAGAAAAGTAGAGAGACGTGTGTACCAGGCACGAGGGGCCTGTTTCAGGCCATACAGTGATTTGCGAAGCTTGCAAACATAGTGAGGACGGTTGGGATTAACATATCCCGGTGGCTGAACCATATAGATTTCTTCTTCAAGATGACCATGAAGAAAGGCATTGCTGACGTCTAGCTGATGAAGCGGCCAATCATAGTGAAGAGCAAGAGACAAGACCAGACGAATAGTCTGTTGCTTAACAACAGGGCTGAAGGTCTCCTTATAATCCACACCATACTCCTGATGATACCCTTTTGCAACCAGACGCGCTTTATAGCGAGAAAGAGATCCATCTGAATTTCGTTTGATGCGAAACACCCATTTGCACCCAATAGACTTTCGGTTACTAGGCAGAGGTACCAAATCCCATGTACGTTGTTCATTCAGAGCCTGAAATTCCTCATCCATAGCTTGGCACCAGAAACTATTTTTGGAGGCTTGGTTGTAGGTAGTAGGCTCAGTTGTGGGATGTGCATCAAAGGGTATTTGAGTGTGGTAGGCTTTGGGTTTGAAGGTACCGGCCTTGGCTCGGGTTGTCATAGGATGAGTGTTGAGTGGAGGGTGATTAGGAAGGGGTGGTGGAGTTGTATGATGCGTGGGCGGGGGTTGGGTGGGGCTGCCGTGGGAGCTGGGATGTGCAGCGGTGGATGGGGTGGCTGTATGTGTGTTAGGAGTATGATGTAGGGAAGTGGTGGGTTGTGTGGCAGTCGGCTGGGTGTTCGGGTGGGAGGTTTGGGGTTTCGGGTGGGTAGTGGTGTAGTGGGGTACCGGGTTAGGTGCCGAGTGAGCCGGAGCATGAGCGTGAGAAAAGGACGGAAATAATGGCACAACGCCAAGTGGATTGGGGGAGTATGGAGTAGAGGAAAGACTGGTGTAAGGAAATTGTTCCTCCACAAAACGAACATGACGGGAAACATATGTTTTCTGAGATACAGGATCGAAACATTTGTAACCTTTGATAGTGGGATGATAGCCTAGAAAGACACAAGGGGTGGACCGAGGTTGAAGTTTATGTTGAGTGTGCGGACGCAACCAGGGATAAACTAGACACCCAAACGGGCGGAGATGGATATAGTCGGGTGGATGATTGTAGAGACGGGCATATGGAGTGGAGTTGGAGAGAGTGTGAGTGGGCATGCGATTTATGAGGTAGTTGGCAGTAGCAAGGGCATCAACCCAAAAGGAAACAGGTAAGGTGGAATCATGGAGGAGCGCAACAACTGTTTCTATTAGGTGACGGTGTTTGCGCTCAGCAACGCCATTTTGTTCAGGGGTATATGGACATGAAGTGTGATGAAGAGCCCCTAGATTTTGAAGAAAAACACCAAATGCATTGTTGACAAATTCTTTGCCATTGTCACTTCGAAAAATTTTGATTTTGGCATTAAATTGATTTTGAACCATTCGGTCAAAGTTTACAAAAATAGTATAAGCTTCGGATTTAAATTTCAGAGGATAAAGCCAAGTGAATTTACTGTAATCATCAACAAAACAGATATAATAACGAAAACCTTGAACAGAAGGAACTGAGGTTGGACCCCAAACATCAGAATGAATTAATTGAAATGGCGCAGTGGCCTTGTGTTCAGACAGTGAAAAAGGTAAACGACAAGATTTAGACACTGAACAGGACTCGCAATGTAATTTTTCTGAAAAATTAAAACCTAAGGAAGATAAAATGGATTTGGTGATGGAGGATGATGGGTGCCCAAGCCGGCGATGCCAGGTTGACGAGAGAATGGCTTGACTCACAACAGACGGAGACCTGGATGGAAGAGTGTATAGCCCATGCTCACAGCGGCCCGTGTACCGCACCCGGTTCGTGGTATTGTCCACTATCTGGAAATTGGTGTCATTAAAAATGAGGGTGCAGTTATTTTCTTTAGTAAAGCGATAAACAGATAAAAGATTGGATGTGAGGGAAGGGACGTGGTGAAGGGTTGAGAGATGAAATTTACCATTTGGGGTATAGACATACCCAGAGCCGGTGTTTGTGATGGGAAGGGATTGACCATTGCCTACTGTAATAGTTTCTGAGCCATGATACGGATGAGGAGCTTGAAGTTGTGAATAATCCGACGTCACATGGGTGTTAGCACCTGTGTCTAGATACCAATCGTCAGATTGAGCGTTTGTGGACGCATGCATCGCCCTTGATCCTCCGGACTGGCTATTTACATTCTGCGAGTCATCATAACGATACCAGCAATTAGCCGCAGAATGGCCCCGTTTAGCACAAATTTGGCACGTCGGAAGATCTCGTGTGGGCATCCGCTGGTTTCCTCGTCCCTGTCCGCGGCCTGACTGGAAGCCGTCCCTCGGTGGAGGCCCGTCTCTGCCTTGCTGCCCGGTGTTTCGACGGTCACCGCCGCCGCTGCCTCGCCCTTGGTTACGGCGATCGTCACCGCGACCCCTGGCCGAGCCTCCGCTGCCAGCCGAGTAAAGAGCCGTGACGCCAGGGGTGGAACTGGCTTCTCCGAGCAGTAATTTGTGTTCCATGTCTAGATTCAATTCTTCTGCATTAAGCCATCCAGACAGTTGATTCAGAGTGATTTCGACAGGCGAGAGGCGAATATGCTGTTTGAGAGAGGAATAGCCAGCCGGAAGACCACGTATCACGGCATTCACCACGTCTCGTTCAGGAATAATCTCGTTCACAGCATCTAGGTCAGACAGAATAGAGGCCACATCATCAAGGTATTGAGTCATCGTCTTCGTTCCCTTCCGAAGAGTATGCAATTTGTCACGCAACTGAAAAATATGAGCCGTGGACACAGAGTTGTACCTTGTGGCTAGTGCGTCCCAAAGTGAAGCCGATGTGAGAAAACCCCGGGCGTGTTTGTGCACAGAGGGGCTAATAACTGCGAGAAGACAGGCTCGGATCTGAGTGTCTACGATCATCCACGGAAGGTAGTCGGGATTTGGGAGCTTGACGCCGTCCTTCTCGGCTGTCTCGGGCTGCGGCTTCTCCGCACCGTCAATCCATCCGAGCAGCAAGTTGGCTGCGAGGGCGGTGCGGACGTTAAGTGCCCAGGCCGGGTAGTTGTTGTCAGATAATTTTTCGGGGATGAGATTGTGGAGATTCCTGAGCAGTAATTTTACTCCAGACGGTAATTTTGACAGAGGATCAATAACCTTGTCCATGGCGCCGACCTACGGCGGAGGAGGGAGGCCGTGCGGCGTGGTGTAGACGGTGGCGGCGGCGCACACACGTCGGAAAAGAGGAGAGATTAGGGTTTGGGCGGAAGAAGAAACCCTAGCTTTGATACCATGATACAGATTTAATAATTAATTGATCTCATTAATATTGAAGGGGTTACAGCTGTATATATAGAGAACTGAAGAATAAGTAATTACAGAATAACCCAGATGTATTTAATAATTATATATGTAGTCTATTAAGTGTATTTTCATCAAGTGGGGGTCTGAAGAGGGTTAAGTGTACGTAAGCCATAACTATTTTGGATGACATCAATGGTGGAGCCAGAATTTTCATTAAGGGAGGGTCAGAAATATATATACGAACTAATCGAAGGGGTTCAACATTTACTGTATATACATAAAAAAATATTTTTAATCATGCAAAAATAATATAAAAACAATATAATTCTTCGTCGAAGGAGGGTTTGGATGAACCCTTGGAGCAAAGGTGGCTCCTCCGCTGAATAAGATAGAAAAACTGTTTCTGAGTGACCCTGACTTAACATACAAAACATTAAAAAGACACAAAAATAAATAAATTAAAACACAACTATAAATATATGACTTCATGTTTATATTACAGTAATTTTTTTCACAATTGTTAACTGAAGAAGAATATACATTTAAGGGACCACTTTATACCTATCCCAAAACATAATGGACCATTTTTGTTATTTTGTTGTCAATGTCCTCTCTTCTCTTTCTTTTTTTTTTACTTTTAAATACCCACCAAAAACAAAAACTTACACAGCACACACACACACAAAAAAAACCCTTTTCACCTGGTCCTTTAAATATACCCTCCTCACATTTCTCTGCATCCATAGAATCCAATTGATAACAAAAAAAAAAAAATTGAACTCTTTGGAGTTTCCAAAATGGAGGTAATTTCTTACTAGAAAAAAATAATTAATTGATTATTATTATTACTACGTTCTAAATTATTATTATTATTATTTTTGTGTGTATGAAGCAGGAGAACAGGCATTACTGGAAGAGAAGTGAAGTACCAGCATTTGGTAGCTGGGATTGTAACAATGATGATGATTTTCCAATTCCATTTACAGAGTGTTTTGAATCAGCTAGACAAGCTGGTTTGTTTCACTATGGTTACTCACAAGATTCAGATTTGTATGTAACTGGAGATCTTTACCAGAACCATACTGTTACTCCTACGATGATCGTTGTTCCTCGTCGTAAGGTAATATTATTAGTAATTGCTTTTCGTTCTAATCTATGTGACATAGTTTGAATTGGTACGAGTTTTAAGTTAAAAATAAACATGTTTCAAGCTGTGTTCAAGAATTTGTGTCTTAAGTTAATAATGTGGTTGATTAGTAGGACTAAGAAAGTGCATTATTGTTCATTACTGTCAAATTAATTTGTATTTAAGCTAGTAATGTGGTTGACTGGTAGGACTAACAACTGCATTATTGCTCATTGTTAATATTAAGTAGTCCGTTTCAATTTGTTTGTTTGGTTTAACTTGAAATGGAGTTTAACAAAGTGAAAGAACACTTTTAAATCCTGTGATTGTAATGTACCAAAATGTTCTTTAGTTTGTAATCTTAAACATGTCATGACATACTTTTTTAAACGGACTAAAAAGGACAGACCGGTGCACATAGTGGTGTCCGGAGAAGGGCCCATCACAAGCCGTTTTCAAAGCTTAAACCCGTGACCAACTACTTTTTTAAATGGATTAAAAAGAAAAATAATCAAACAACTGTAACACATGGATTTTTTTTTTTTTTGGTAAATTGTGTATATGAGTGCTAAAGTGTTTGCAGAAAAGAGGAAGTTACAAGGAGGGGAAAAAAGAGGCATGGGTGATGTGTGATAATTGTGAGAAAGAGTCATCAAGTCCTGTTAATGTTCCTCTATCTCCAGTTCCAACAACTAGGCATGTGCCCAAAAAGCCTGTTGATGAAGATCTCTACAAGATTTCTCCTGAGTTGCTCTACACCAAATCTAAAATGGTAACTCAATTTCTTGCCTTTTCCGGTCGATATACATAGATTATACATTAACTATACACTTATTGAGTATGCATTATACATGTAATATACATCTACTGCTTATATTAGTTGAAGCGGTTGGAAGATTCCCGCCTGTCACGCGGGTGACCCGGGTTCAATCCTAGACAACGGTTGCACTTGGTTGTAAAAAATCTAAGACGAACACTAGGCTTGTGACTATTTAGGTTAGAGTTATAGCTCTACTGACTAGAAAGAATTCAAAATTTTGACTTAGTGTATGGATGAATAATTTGTCTAGGACTTAGGTAGCCTAATTTATTACTCCTAACTTGCAATCTCAAAATTCTGAATTGAAGATATAAATGTCAACTGTCAAAGGCAGTACAAAATTTGGTAAAAGTAGTACATCAATTTCTCTTCTTTACTTCCCTACTTATTCATGTACCAGAAAAGATGTGGACCAATAAAAGGCAAAATGATCACCTTTCTTTTCTGGTGTCATGTCTGAAGGGACAATACTTGATTAAAGTGGTAAACTTTTTGATAAAGGAAAAAAAAGGAGACTGATCAGTTCTGATGGTAGTTAAAGTTAATCACTTTTTGGTGATTTTTTTTAAAGATTTTAATTGCACTACAAGTTAAAGCTCAATTATTAATAAGATAATCTCATCCCTTTTATATGGTTACAATATGTAACATTATCTAATAGCGCGCAGCTAGTGGCGCTACGGGTTCATTTGAGTCCTTTTCGCTGAAAATTACATGTGGACTCTTCAAAAATGTCAATGAGTGCGTTTTGGATTCTCTAAAATAGTGTATTTTTGGAGAATCCGATAAAGCTGAAGAGTTTATGCAACTTAGATTTTTACTTATTTGTATATTTATTTTTTATATTTTTAATCATTTTAGTGAAAGCTTAACTTTTTCTTTTTTTAACTCATTGCAGAAAGGCATCCGAAGATTCTTTTCAAGCTGCTTGCTACCAACTTGTGCTAGTTGAATTTAAAGCAATGCATATAAGAGAAGATGTGTGCTAGTTTATATTCCAAGTATTATATATAAAAGTGTTTTGAAGTGCTTTTGTGGGGTAAATTGGCCAAAAAAAAATGATATTAGAATGTTGGCCACATCTCAAGAAGGATAAATATATCATCATATGTTATTACAATAGAGAAGTCTTTCTTTTTACTTTTCTGTTGCTCTAACAGTATGTTTCTTCTTGGAAGTATTTTGATGTCCTAGTATAATGCCTAGTGGTGTTGGTTTTTGTAATTTATATAAAGTAGAAAATGTATGGGAAGTTGGGATTAAAAGCTTGTAATGTTACTTTATGAGAAAATCAAGAAAGCTTCCCTCGTGCTTTATATGGAGTTTTTGTTCTTTGTTAGTATTTTGTTTGATCTGAATTCTTTTTATCGTTTTGATTATTGCACTATTTTTGTTGTTACTGTTTATTTTATGAATGTTTTGTACTGCTTTTTATTATTGTTTCTTTTACTGTTTTTTTTTTCATAAGTATTTTGATTTGCCTCACTTGAGGTGAGGGAATTTAAAAAATAATGTTTTTGCTTCCATGAATGATTGGAGATAAGGTCTGCATTCATATTATATTCTTAGACTCTACTTATAATGTTGGAGTGACATTGATGGGTTAGGTCTCCTTATATGGTCTTGAATAATCCTCTCTTTATGAGTTTGCTTTTGAGGTTGAGTTAGATTCAAAGTTTATTTCTTTATCATGGTATCAGAGTCAGTTTCATTCCGTTCATTGTTTTCGATGTTGGGTCTCCCGTCTTATATTGTCCACGCTCCAAATGTTCAGTCTTGGGCGTGCGGGGGTGTTGGAGTTCCACATCGGTGGGTTAGAGGGTCCTCAGTCTCCTTATATGGTCTTGGACAATTCTTTCCTTATTAGCTAGCTCAATCCTCCCCTCATTAGCTAGCTTTTGAGGTTGAGTTAGGCTCAAAGTTATTTCTTTATTAGATTTCACATATGCTATTATTGTTGAATTGCTTAACACAAAATATTTTGGATTTGTTCATGATGATCAAATTTATATTTGGTCTTGTTTTCACCTTTTCAGTCATTCTTGATACAATTTGTAAATATTGGATTTTTCATTATATAAATTATCTCTCTCCATCACTTATAGTTATTTATCATTCAATAAATAACTGATAAAGGATTCATTAATATTAATCTAATCCAATTAGAATGTTTGGTACTTTGTAGTTGTACATAAGCATCTTGATTGAATTTATGCAAATTTTTAAATATTAGATTTTTCATTATTTAAATTATTTCTCTCCGTCACTTATAGTTATTTATCATTCAATGAATACCTGATAAAGGATCCATTGATATTAATCTAATCCAATTAGAATGCTTGCTACTTTGTAGTTATACATAAACATCTTGATTGAATTTATGTTTTATACGGATGGCAAGTCTTATTTTTATTTGCACTATAAGTTAATGTTTCTCAATGAGCATAGATGTGAAGTTTAGTGTCATGTAAATGTATTATGGCAAATATATTTTGGAGCTTATTTTATTATCGGTATATTGAACTTTCTAGAATTATCGTTTCACCCATTTATTTAAGATTTGATTAATTCTATCTATCCTTTACCCTCATTAAACACGTTATTTATCTAAAAATGCATGCTTGTTATAAAGAGATTGTTTATAGATAATGAAACATTATATTAAAGAATAATCAGTTATTATCATTATTATGATTTAATTTTTCGTATCAATAAATCTTCGTACAACAAATTATGTTACTAGTACTTAGTTTTTATTAAAATATCTTCTCATAATTTTTAGATAATGTGGGTGTAGAATGGTTTGGGTTTGGAGGGGAAGAGGAGGGGGGGGTGGGGTTGTAATATCGTATGCCACATTTTAATGTGCAATGGCATTATGTTTCTTCTTGGAAGTAAATCATAAAGTAAAATCACAAAGCTTTTAATCCCAACTTCCATATAAGGCACAAAGGAAGCTTTCTTGATTTTCTCATAAAGTAACATTACAAGCTTTTAAAGTTTTAATCCCAACTTCCCATACAATTTCTATTTTATAACAGCTATTTAGTATTTTCTCCGTTTCATATTTACTTGATTTGCATATTAAAGTAGTTATTTCAATTTACTTGTCTCATTGGTGAAATCAAAATTTTCTTATTTTATTTGTATTGTACGTAAAAGGTCATGATATATTATTTCATTTAACAAAATGGTATGTTGCCTATTATAGTCTATAATAATACATCCAATAAGAAAAATAATCTTGAAATACAATATAAGATTAACTTCACCTCATATTTAGTATGAGGTATTAACAAATTTTGAGACTATTATATCCCATCATTTATACTAAAGTAATGAAATTATTATCTCATATGATGCGTGAGATAATAGTCCTATAAATATCCCTATTTATCCTATCTCGTCATCCAAACTACCTCTAGTGTAAAAGAAGATATTCACCGTATATTATACTAGCTTAAGCCTCAAATGAGACCAATCATCGATGTTTAAACAGAAAGTGAATTTAGGATTTTATTGGGAACATCTTTATATCGGCCCTTGCCTTGTTTTCTCTTTTACTTTATTTTGATCATACCAGGAAGACTAGCATAAATTTTAAGATCGGATCAAAGCTCCAAATAGGAGTTTAATACCTTTATTAATCAATCATAGATATTTCACTTTTCGTACAGCCTGAAGACTACTTTGTTGCTTTTGTATCTCTAATGGATTATTAACACTGTAATTAAAGGTGAATTTAAAAGGCTATGATTCAACAAAAAGAAGCAACAAAAACATCTTTAGTTAACTAAAGAGGAAGTAAAGGTATAAATCATGGGTATATTGCACTCTAGTCAAGTAGCAAAATGGATCTAACTCGACAGACAATACATAATAATCTACTTTGCCTCTCTTTATCAATGCAAAGAATATTTCCTCAAAAACATAAGCAAGTCAGAACTCAAAACTATTAGCTTAGAAGGTATGAAGGAGTTAACCCGGGCCACACATTTTTGTTTGAGAAAATTGTTCACAACTTGTGGCTAATGCATCCATGAATATAATTGACGCATATCTTGTTTGTCCTCGATAACTACGTTTAGCAATAATCTAGTATATCCAGTTTCGTTTGTCACATCTACGGTCTACCCATGAATGTTTGAGTGATGGAACCATCCTTGTTCAAGGGGTGTCAATACGCTGAAAAATTAGTGTCAATATTCCTTCTGATCTCTTTGGAACTCACTTTCATGACATGCATACAGGATAATTAGTGCACGGCACACGTTTAGTATGATGCATTACATTCTGAAAAATGTTGAACTGAAGGCAGGAAAGAAGAAACAGGGCTACATACATGCACAAAATAAATCAGAAATGAAGAAACTGAGTATGTATAAAGCACAATACACAAAGAAGAGCAACTATGAAGATTGCAAAGCTCCAACACTTGCAGCAAGTTCCATGACATTGTTTCTTAAGCGCTCAGGGTGACAGAAGAAATCAACAAAAACTCGCCTCTCCATAGTCTTCTCTGCTTTTTGATGTCTGTAAATCTGTTTTATCACGAGGATATCATTTATTAGATTCTAGCTTCTATTTCTCAAACCATATCAAATACACAGGAACCAGCTGAGAAATAGAAAGCACCAGAAAATAGCGATGGTGTCTATTTAGGGGAAGAAATAGAAGACTTGAGCTGAAAGCTTACTTCATTCTTCTTCAGATGCTCACTGGTCACGTCTTCAATGGCACGAGATAGGTTTTTATTGTAGTCTTCCAATGTTGCTAGCTGCTTCATTAGTGTCTATAGAAGGAAGGACATAAATTAGAAGAGTTAAAATCCTCATGGTCGAACAGAAAACGAAACTGATGTGCTGAACGAGTAACCATCCAAAAGTTATGCACCAAAAAAGAACATTATCTGTCTAATTTCAGAGCAACCTCAGATGTAGCTAAGTAGGAATTGTAGTGGAGAACCGTCTATATGACTATTCATATAACTTAAACGAGTGTTGGTACCTTATGCAATAAAGAACATATTTTTTTTTTTCAAGAAGCAAAAGATAGTGGTATACCAGAGTCCACGAAAAGAAAAAGGGCGCTCAATTACGACAAGTACATTATGGAATGGCAGAGTGAAAGAACTTCTTCACTAAGCAAACAGATACTCCTATTCAAAAGGAAGATGTGTTGTTCTACATGTATTACTTCCAAGAAAAAAGAATCTAAAATTCCAATTTGGATGCAGTGCTTAGTTAAGCAGTGGAAGAAAACTAAACCTCGAAAGCCCATGAGCAGACAGAAAGAAGGGGAAAAGAGAGAGAAACCAGATTTACAGAAAGCAAAAGGGCATTACAGCAAAATATCTACCTGAGGAGTTAAAATTGGTTGAGCAGTTGTTGATGAAGCAAACAATAGCTGCTGCAAACTTTGAACAAGAGTGCACCTAATATATAACGTAAGAAAGGTATAAGATGTTTTCACACCATGACATGTTTACATCTCAAAATCACCATCAATATTGATTAATTATTGAAATCCAAGTATGATGGAGTACAAGTCCGTGCAGACTGTAAAAGAAAAAGCAAACTCATAGAATTAAGATAACATATACTTGTTTGAAGTATTCATTAAACAGGGAGGCCTCAACCTACAAACAGATCATGAAAGGTTAAAAAAATGGTTTGTGCAAAATAGAGTTTCCAGTGGATAACCAGCCCTAAAGGTTTCAACAGACTTCTTATATACATTATCGGTCCTAAAACTCCCATCTTCCATGAACAATAATACAAACACAACCACATGGATCTTTCTAGACACTTCACTACTACATCCTAGGAAACTCACATATGTTTATTAGAACCAAGTTAAGAGGCCCTTGTAGTTCCAGCAAGTCATTACTTGTAAATGAAGACATGTCCGACCACTTGTCTACAAACTTAACAATTTTGAAAGTGCGCGTTCCATGCATACGTTATACAATTATAATGAGGTAGAAACAGACCGATAGGCGGAAAGAGCTGTATTTGACGGATTTCTTTTCCCCTCTCAGACTGATTCATCAGGACTACACATGGTGATAATTTGGTGTTCAATGAGGATCAAAAACAATATAAAATGTGGATATACAAGAGCATGTTGTGCACACCTCAATCTAATGTTTCAAACATGTCCCAAAGACGATTAGCATTTTCAGAATATTGTAGAGGAATTTAGAGACAGGTATAATTCGACATAATTGAGAACTTACAGTTTATTTATACACTGATCTCTATCCTGAGGAAGGGTGTGTTCAAGGTCATATTGTAAGGACATCAAATCTGAACGAAGGCTTGATATTTGTTGAACAATGCCCGGTGCCGACACATATGTTGATGGACCAGCTTGGATATCTGAAGAAATGAATTAGTGTGAATAATAAACCAAAAATGGTGAAGTAATATTTCAATGTCCAAATCCATTACTTGAATATAAGCGTAAAAGGTCCCTGATGCCATGAAGAAATGTATCGCGATCATCCACTGCCCCTTGTTCTTGAACATCAGATGCAGCTTGAATCAGTGCCATGCACCGACCCTAAAACAAAAAAGTTGCATGAGTGGCAAGCTAAGAATAGCGAACTCCTATGCCCAATTAAATATGAAAATTTTCTTTTATGAGGGATCAAAGGTATAACCATCCTGTGTCCATATTTCAATCGGTCTCCTACATTGCCCTCTTAAACATGCATCAACTGGTAACACCACATTGCCATTCCAAGTTTCTTACTAAAACTTGAGTACTTCAATCAACCAATCAATCAACTACCCCCGATCCAAAATTAGTTGGGGCCATCTATATGAATCCTTTGTATCCATTCAATTCCATTCAGCATTTCAGCCACATTTTAAATAGTTCCATAAAGTTCACATATTAAGTTTCACAAACATGCAATTTTTGTTGTAAAGAAATTTCATATCAAAATTCCAGCTTCACCCTTTTTATCTTTCAGTTTATGAAAGTAAAAAGACGTTTGGATGGCTACAAACATTAAGTTTTGAAAGTTGACATACGTGCTTAAAGAAAGGGTGAAGCGAAGAATAAGAACAAAATCAAACTGGTGAAGGTTCAAGTTCAATTCAAGTCTTGTGATATGACGCATAATATGCATATACTAACCAATTTAATCCAAGTCTTGTTACATGACTCATTCTTCCCATATACTTACCACTCTGCCTTTTGTTGCTGACACATATCCATGCAGCTCAGACTCAATAACTTTAAGCAATGAAAATGCCCCTAGCATTGTCTTCTTTTCCAACTGACATGCTACTTTTAGAAATTGATGCCTTGCAACATGATTTATTAAATGATTTATGAACTGCAGAGAAACCATAATCAAGTAAGAATCAACAACAACATGGTACAGAAAATGCTGCATACCAAATTAGCAAAAGTGAGGCATTAATATCTGCTCCTTAAGATGGTTGTTAGTTGAAGAAATAAAGAAAATAACTGTATAGGAAACACATCACTGTGTCTTACACATACCGCTTTTTGCCGGTTAATGTACAATTCTTGGCGCATGACCTTTAGATCATAGTCTCCTACATATTATTGAAGATATAGCATTCATCAGAAAATATACACAAACTTAAATTTGACGATCACAAGGTCAGACGACAATATTATTACCTTCCAAGATGTATGTGTCTTGTAGCTGAGCCAGCTCCCAGCAAAGATCAGGAATAGTCTAAAAGAAGAACTCTAGTAGGTAATATGCCCAACTATAACATCAAAATTAAAGGCATAAAAGAATTCTAGAAGCTGTCCTGAAATTTAGAATAAGTCTGTTCATTCTGAATCAATCACCTCAGCTCATATTAAAGCATCACCTAATCAACAATCTGATAATTCTATCTCTTAGGGTACTACCTGACAACTTCTCTTGTTTCAAGTCTAAGGAACAAATAGCTGGAATAAGACTGAAAAAGAAAATCCACTAGTGCTAGACAAACCTCTGATAATAACTTCTCTTCTTTGCGATGTAAAATTGAGATTTCTCCAACTAGTTCAGCATGTTTTCTCCTGTAAAGAGATGAAGAATTCTATGATAAAGTAGCCCATGAGCAAATCAGAGAAAAGAAAGTGAGGACGTTCATTTTTTTGAACTACCATGTCTACTAAAACATATCACTGAATAAAAATATACCAACAACTACAAAGTTTATCAACAGGATGCAGATAAATACATACCACAATATCTCAAATTAAAACTATTTGGGGATGTCACAAAAGAAAAGGAACTAGCTTTCAATGAATATTTCCAATTGCAGTTTTTTCTATCTATTACTTGTTATTATGATTTTCTTTGGTTCATTGAATTATCATGATCATTTTTATATACGATGGCTTCCTCTCGGAAAGCTCAAAATTCTGAACAATAAGGAATTGTAATACAACTATGATAGATACTGCAACAGGTCTCTCACTCACTTCCCCTAAGGTAGAAGCTAGTATTTCTCCTGCACAGATGTGATAGTTGATGTATAGAAAAATAAAATGCCACACAATGACAATTTAAAGTCAGAAATTTATTCGGGATTGTCCAAGCGATGTAAAAAAAGCAAATAACTAAATATGCAACATCTGTAGAACAAAATGGAGCTTCTTAACCCTCTTAAGTACATCCACCTCCAGTTTCAAAGTTTTTAAGGATTTTCTTCCTTTTATTTTATTTTTTTGGAGAGGGATGGATTTGGGGGTTACAATTAAGTTTAATTGAAATGTCACCTATCATTTTGTAGAAGTGAAACACGAAAAATTTCCATATATTGCTTTGACATGATCGAAGTCATTGACACTCCATTCCCGTTTATGGTTACAACAACAACATATCCAGTGCAGTCCCACAAGTGGGGTCTAGGAAGAGTGGGGTGCATGCAGACCTTACCCCTACCTTTGCGGGGTAGAGAGGTTGTTTCGGAAAGACCCTCAACTTAATCAAAAAATGAGTTTCAGAGCATGTTGCAAGAAATATGCACCAGTAAAAATCTATGTTTATGTGAAAAAATTTCACTCTTCGTCCGTTCTGAAAAGAATGACACATTTCTAAGATGTGATGTCACACTGTTACTACTTAGAGATACAAAACCTTCAAATGACAAAAGCAACATAGCCTCATAGAACGGCCATATGCCACTTACTCACTAACATCAAAATGCAATAATCCAAATAGAGCGATACACTGTAAACACGAGCAGCAAGAAAAAATAACAGCTTTAGGTGCAGACAATATCTACCGGAGAGAATGAAGGTCCAGATGAATGTGAGCCTCATCTGATGTCACTTGACCCTTGAGCGCAGTTAGAATAGCTTGTTGTTTAGCATTCTCAACTTGAGCTTCTATCCATTGCCGCTCACTTGGACCAAATCTGTCACGAAAAAAGGCAACTATGAAGCTGGGTTGACAATTTCTCAGAGATGATTCATGATTGACATACAGGGGTGGTACTTTCAAGTGGTTTAAACTCTAGTATTCTATATTTGTATATTATAGGAACCACAAAAGTAAATTCTCTTCCACTTCTAATGTTATATGACAATTAATATAGATGGCCAAACATCCTGTTTCAGGAATGTCACAAAATATTAGGATACATCCGATAAAAGCCAAAACATTCAAAAGGAAAGAGGTAATATAAAAAGATAAGAAAGATGAAAACAGAAAGAAAGACATCTTTGCACTTCCAATTTGACACATAAATTGCTTAGATTAAAGCAAAAGGAAAATGGTGCATACATGGAGCGAAGACGTTGCAGTTCAGAAACACGCTGGTGGTGAGATTTTTCCAGATCTGCCATGTCACAATGAAAAATATTTCAAAATCGACCTAACAACCACACACAATAGCCAGAAGCTTCTCCAATTCTTAGGAGAAGAAGTCTCTCCGACAATAAGTACACGGGCAAATCCAAACACAAACATATGCTCAACTTGCAGAACAAACTGATGTGAATGAGGTGTACGTAAATACCTCGTAGTAACACGTTTGATATGTCATTAAGGCTAACCCATGAACATTTTGACTTTCCCTCCTCTGCAACTAATCTGTAGGGACCCTAAACCACAATAAACCAATAATGGCAAAGTCAAGACACTGAAATAGTATAAAATAAATCTGCAAAGAGCATATTAGATGGGAAGGGCCAAAGTTTTCAGCTATGCAGACGAACATTGTAATAGTTGGCTGGATAACACGTGCTAGCTAATCCTAAGGCTAAGCCCAGCAAAAGGAATAACCGCTACGTGTGCAAAAAGCATAGGACTCAAGTAAAATATCTGACATGTCATTTAGGTAAAAACTCGACTTGGCATCCTTAGCAACCAATCATCTGGACTCTAAAATCAAGTTGTACCATAAATGCACAACACTTATAGTCATTGAGATCCTAGAAAATCTAGAAGATCAGCTTATATGGGACGGGTCAGGGCTTTGGCCAGGCAAAGGGACATTTTCAAGGTTGGCTAAGGTCATCCTAAACCCATTTCATTTACGGTGCATATGCATAGCCACTATAAAATTCAGCATCTAAAAGAAAGATTGTATACCATGTACTATAAAGAAAGAAACACAAGTCCCACAGTAAGCCTTCCTATATTTGTAGCACTGAAGAGAATAAAATCAGCACTAGAGATATAACTCAAAACAAGAACATTTATTGGCTCGTTTTAAGAATTCTATCTTAAAAGTAAGAGAAGTTCCAAGGAAGTGATAACTTAGAGGTTAACATTTCAATGATCAGATAACAACGACCTTTTGAGTGTTACGAAAGTCAGACCTAAAAGAATTGATATCTCAATGGACAGGTAAAAAGCAACACGTATTCATGGTCAACACTAAGCAAAATCAGTTCACAGCTACGCATACCAAAATTGTGTGCAAGCTCTACGTTTTATATTGCTTCCACAAACCAAGTCCTATGTCAAAGGTTTGATGAGTTTCCAAATATACATGATATTACTTGATTTGAAGCTAGAAACACTTCGTGAAACATCTTGTAATATATTACGATACCCTGCTGTACCAGGGTTAAGAAGATAAAAAATGCTCACAAGGGAAAGAACCAAGTAAAATAATAATATTCCAAACGTACTGTATCTAGATGCTTGGTAAACCACTGATTTAACTCCTTTAAGCAAGATGCATCCACCAGGAGATATTCTTGGAAGTCCGAGTAAGAAAGGTATATTCCATCTTCTAGAATAGAAAAGAATTTGAAATATCAAAGAGATAGTAACGATAGTAAAACGAAATAGATTACCACAATATTTTACCCAGTATAGTCCCACAAACCAGGTTTGGAGAGGGTACCCTATCTTTACGGGTAGAGAAATTGTTTATGGTTAGAAAAAACAGAAGATGAATCATAACTCCCTCAAATAGATTCTTAAGTCTTAACTCCCTCATTTTAATTATGTTGAGTTACTAATTGTCTCACGTGGATTGTGTAAGGAAATCCAAAACATTTTTAAGGTCTTGGGCAACCCCACCAATTAAATTTTAGTCGAATATGAATCATAGTTCACGGAGTATAGCACCGAGGGGAAAACAGAGTTTGTCAATTCAGATTCTTGTTTGACCTGCTAATCTTAATCAAGTTGGAACCTCGATGTCCAAGTGAATTAAGTAATAGACTCTTACAGCTAATTAAAATATGCAGCATATTTATAGAGTATACACAAGACATGTGCACATCAATTTTAAAAGCAAAGCAGTAACCAGCACTCTTCTTGAAAAAGCATAATCCCGTCTTTATTGGAGAATCCTTAGTAGTCACTACAACGTAAGCATTAGAGCTTACAAAGACATCTTGTAAGTTTTGACATTTAAACCGAAGCAATAAGATATCTTCTAGGTGATATATAATCACTACACAACCCCTTTAATCAATAAGAGAAATTTTCTGAACAGTCATAAGAAGAAAATTGGCGTACCATCTCCTGAATGATAGTGTGCCAACTCTTGTGCAGTAGAAGCCATCCTTCCAAGAACTGCATTCATCTATGTATAGTGAAGTATTTTAGGAACCATATAAAATTCTAACAAATATCGATATATGTAAATTGCCCAACAGAAGTAGATAAATGCTCACTGGCAAACCAGAATTATGGAAACAAGAAATATAGGATGTCTCCAACTTGGAGAGTGGGCCTTGGGCAACAAGTTTCTTTACTGGACGCATTTGCTAAAGATATGGAATATGGATAGGCAATAAAAATTTCAGAGTGCCTTTAAAATGACTGAACTTTTGGCAATGTTTATCTTCTTTGCTCAAAAAAGCTACATAACACTCCTGCTGCCAAAACCAGCCCAAGGTATACTCTAATAACAGACAGGCTAATATGTAAGGAGGTAATCAGAAGAAGACATAAATAATGTGCTAACAATCCAAAAATGGAAAGAGCAAAAAATTATAGGAAAAGGGGCAAATCTGATGCAGACATTTAATGTGCCAAAAGTTACAAAAATGGAAAATAGCACAGTATAATGAATTCCTAAAGGCAACTACACTGATGCAAAACATAAATTTAGTCATTATGGCCATAAACATAGCACATCTAGTAAATCAATACCTTAAGATATGATGTAAAGACAAACTTAAATAAAAAATCCAAGAGCAATGAGTTAAAAAATCCAAGAGCAATGAGTTTAGATAACTCAACGGCACACACTTGTTACGGAAGAATGTTGTTTATATGACTTTGCTCAATAATTCAATGGCATAATTTTGGGTAACCTACTTTATCAATGTCATTTATTTTTGTTAATGCACAAGAAAAGTGCCAAATGGAATTGCTACAGTGCTATACACGGCCCAAGCCCTCTAATTATTAGATCAAAGCACCGATAATTGGGAAAGATTTATATGTAATAGAAAAGAACTCTTAATCTTCTCAACATACTTCCACATCCTTCAAGTGCATCCTTTCTTTCCCTTCATATGTCAACCCGCTTATCCGCTTCCAGATTTTCCTAAAAACACTTGAAGGTTTGGTCGAGTTGCAGGTAAAGCAAAAGAAGAGTTTACTGTGAACCTACCTACATAATTGCCAGTGCTCATTGTCTTCATAAAAATCCTCACATTAACTGATTTTTACCATCAATGGAAACCTTACATAGGCAGCCACAATAGGAGATAACATTCTTTAAATAGAGTAATAGACTGCATGTAAATTATGCAAATAAGACAAAATAAGTTGCATCTAACTGGCATACTTCTAAATTCCTTGCTGAAAGGCTATCATCTGTAGTAGCCTGTTGTCCATTAAGAATAGAAGTTGCTGCAACTCGAGCCCTTCTTCCCTGAATCAATGTAGAAGCCTGCCCAGTGAGCATATCATATTGAGACTGCAATCGTCTCAGCTGTTTCTGCAACTCCAATTCTTCAGCTTTTAACGCTAAAGTTGCATCTCTGATGATTAAGCAAACCATCAATATCAGAGAAAGACATGGCATATGTAAAAACAAAATACTCTGAGACCAATTCATTTTAATATATGAAGAAGCAAACATGAGGTTCTGAGAATGTTATATTTCACTTATTTCCAAAAAAGAAGTGAGAGAGAGATACCAGCTTGTGCAAACTAAATTCCGTTTATCAACTTTCTGGTATCTAAGTTTCCTCTTCATATGTGGTTTCTAATTGAGGAATAAAGATAATCCGGAACTGAAGATTGATCAGATCAATGGGGAAAGATAAACTAATGTTGTTGCATTCGAGTTAAGGGCAAGAAGACTGTGACCTTAGATACCCATGATCAAGTCCCAGATGGATTATGCATTTCATAATATTTCCAGAAACACAACATATCATCTGAGGTGTGAAATCATAGATAACTGTTTCTAAGGAGTCTGCTAATTCCCTCAATCTGAGAGATTCTGAATAGTGTACCCAAATGGAAGTGTTGACCGGGAGCAAAGAAAGTCTAAAAAAATAGTGTTTAAAAGAGAAACAGACCACGAGAAAAAATAAAGATGATATGAAAAGCATGTTTGACTAATTCCTTTAAAAACTAATTGACTTATTGTTGCAACATGAGTAATACAAGCTGGATCAGTACAGAGTGAGAATATAGGTACATCACAATGTGAATGTGGAGCATTCAGAAACTAGAATTAAGTCAACAATGGAATTTAGGCATTTATACACACTCAGCTTTCGAGATAGAATAGTAAAGGTTTAGTAAAAAAGAACAACAGATATAAGAGACAATAGTCATCACCTTATATCCTTCAATCCTTCTTCGCTTCCGAAAACCGCCTCTTGGTTTTCTCTCCTTGTTGAAAAGGCTGAAATGCTGTCATAAGCAAAGTCTAGATCCTCTCCCTGCAAAATCATTGCACAAATAAGGGAGTTTGTACACACATAGTGACATGAAGGAATAAAGGACATGTTAGCAAGCATCTTATACTTCTATTAAATGAAAATTCCTTGTACATACCTACCCCACCCCAAAAAAGAGGACAATGAGGCAAAAAAATCTAAAGGTTGAAAAATGATAAAGTAATTATCAATCAGCTTTATTTATGGAGTGGGGTGGGGGTTAGGGTGTGTGAAGGCATGACAACGTACCTCCAACAGCTTCTCCTCATGTAAAAGATGCTCGTACCTAGACCACAAGAGAATATAATATTTAAAAGGATGAATAGCGTGTCCCGTCTATAAAAATAGAGAATTCTGAAGAATGGAAGAAAAAAAATTGTCTAGAAGGATAGGATAGAGTAGAATAGTGAAGTCAAGATGAATTTCTGTAAGTACTATATTGTCCAGAGATGGCATTTCAAGCAACTGAAACACGTGGCATTCTAATGATTGAGAACGAGGATAGAGTCATATTAACCAGTATTTACTTCTTTCCTCTTTTTATATGACTAGCTTTAATCAAGAAAGGAAAAATAAGTTAAAACAAACATATGCCTATATAATGATCATGACCATAAGATCTAAATTAAAAGATATTAGTAACTAATAAACGCATACAGCAGATCCTAAAGGAAAGCTCAAGAGATGATACAACAACTAATACTATTACGCCTCAATAAGCAAGCTAAAGAAATAACAAAATTTGATAATACCTTTCAGTAGAAAACTCACAATTATCACTGTATATACTCATTGAACTATAAACACATCAGTTACATCCAGCCAATACATCCTAAAGCTTCTATGGGCAATGTCCAATCCAAAAAATATTTATAACGAAAGGGAGAAGGGAAGTCCACTACACAAGATTGAATCTTGCAAATATTCTCCCATTCATACAGGAAAACCGAAGCATAACTAATCACAATTATGTTAACATCCCCATTAATGATGTCGAAGATGTTGAAACGACATTGACATTTCTTAGTAACTTCGAAAGAAATATTGAGTACAAAACAAATTCGATTGCATGGTTGGTAGTCAGTACAGCTTCCAGATAGAATTTCTAGACATTTTTCGTCACTTTTTAAGTTATACACACAACTAAACCAATTATGTAAAACGATTAAACATGAGATGTTAAAATGGCACATCTTAGTAACTTTGCAAATCAGGACACACAGCAAAACTGATAAATAGTACAACTTCCGATGAATCTGATATAATAAATAGAATAGTGAATGGTCAAAAACAGACCTAAGGTTTCCATATTTATTGAGTTTCATACTTGAACTAGCAGATGTGCAAGTTCCCTACCCGAACTATCACTAACTATATATGAAAACACACCTCAACTACCAATTGTTCACTTTCCCTGCCTGAATGATAGTGATATTTCAGGTAGTAAAAGTAAACAATTGACAATGGAGGTGTGTTTTGACAAATAATTGGTGATACTTCAGATATGGAACTCGCACACCTGATAGTTCCAGTATGAAACTCCAGACAAAAAAAGGATACTTTTGGTGTAGTTTTGACCATTAACTCTAAATAGAATTGTATATTCCCTTTTATCTCTTGAAACATTCAATTTACACAAAAACTATACATAGAACTGAAGAAATCAAGCATTGTAGCTCAAATAACATTGCTTAGTAACTTTAGAATGAAAAAAGAAAAACACA
Source organism: Capsicum pubescens (assembly GCA_030864215.1). Classification (NCBI taxonomy): domain Eukaryota; kingdom Viridiplantae; phylum Streptophyta; class Magnoliopsida; order Solanales; family Solanaceae; genus Capsicum; species Capsicum pubescens. The sequence continues at coordinate 3,274,245 of CM061543.1, read as the reverse complement.
AAAAGAGAACAGATAGTAAACAACAAGCTTGATACTTAATACAGCTTCCGATGTAATAATTAGAATTGTAATTCTCCTTTATCTCTTGAGAAGTTTAATTTGCACAAAACTATACAACAGAACCGAAGAAATCATGTGCTGTAGCTCAAATAACATTGCTTAGTAACTTTAAAATGAAAAAAAAAAAAAAAAAAACAGATAGTAAACAACAAGCTTGATACTTAATCAGCTTCCAATGAACCCGATGTAATAACTAGAATTATAATTTTCCTTTATCTCTTGAGATGTTTAATTTGCACAAACTATACACAGAAACGAAGAAATCATGTGCTGTAGCTCAAATGACATAGCTTAGTAACTTTAAAATACGGGGAAAAAAAAGAAAGGAAAAACTAAACTATAAACAACAAGCTTAATACTTAGCACAGCTTCCAATCCACATATAAATTGAATTCTAAATACTAGCATTTTATCTCAAATTTCGACGCTTAGACGCAATTATACAACTACATAAGTAAACAAAAGCAATTTCGCAAAATGTAGGAAGAAAAATAGAAAATGAAAGAGAGACTTCACTGTGTGACTTCGGAAGGGGAAAGGACATTCGAAGGGCGAAGACTGGAGCAAAGCCAATCGAGAACAGGTCGAGCATCGTCATACTGAAAAGGCCACTCGAAACTATCGGGATCAAGTGATTGGTGACCTTCGTATCCTAATTCCCCAAGAAGTGCGCATAATCGCGCACCACTCATACTTCCAACGCTGCTACTCTGTAGATCGGAATTGTTAATCGATTGATAAAATGGCGTCGGCCGGAAGATGATGCGGCGCCGGCAGTGACCTAATTTGGGAGATTTGAGAAATTTGAATGTGTTGCTTCACACTACTTGTTAACTGGTGCTGGAAAATTTGTCGATTAGATATGGCAGTTTCAAATTTAATTTGTTTTCTTTTTCCCTCTTTTTGTATTTTTTAGTATTTCATAAATAAACTGGGGACGGAAAAAAAGATTTCTACTTTTTTTATTTTTTGAGTAGATCGGTGGATATAAGTATTAAGTATCTGTTTAGCACAACATGGTTGTGGTGCAGTGGATGGATTCCCCATTCTTAATCAAAAGAATTTTTTGGTTCAATATAATTACTCATATTTTTTTTTCTTTATTTAGCGCATTATTGAATTTTTATAATTTTTATTCTAATGTTTGAATTAAAATAATATTTTATTATTGAATGAGATTATAGACTTATGTGTTTTTCGTTCTTTTGAATTATATTTACTCGACGAAATTTTATACAAGAGTATTATGTTTTTCTCTTGGATTTTGAATTTATGTTTCGGTTTATTGTTTTAGTATTATAGACATACTATTTCATATTGCATGTCACTGCAAATTATGTCATAACATATAATTTCAATTTTTCTATGGAGAAAAGACATTCCCCCCTGAACTTGTCCTCCAAACTCACTTTAGCACTTAAACTTAACTTCCGTTTATTTAACCCCTTAACATCTTTAAAGTGAATTATTTTCACCCCTCAAAACTGAATATCACTCTTACAACGGAGAGTGTGTTACACTCACTTACATATCAATGCCACGTTGGAGCCACGTCATTGCCACGTAAGAAATTACTATTTTTTAAAAAAAAATTAATCCCTCCCACGTTATTTTTTTGGAAAAAAATAACAAATATATATACTATTTTATTTATATAAATATATATATTTATATATATATATATATATATATTTATATATATATATTTATATATACATATTTATATATATTAAATAAAAAGTGCACCCCCACCCCCATTTTATTTCTTCTTCACACCCCCACCCCATCCTGCCCACGCCGCCCCTCTTTACGTCCCCCCCTAAACCAGCTCTCCTCCTCCATCAAACCCACCCCACCTCCATTGTTTTTCAATTTTCCTCCATTAATAACCTCTCACCCCACCTTTAATTTCAATTTTCCTCCACCCCCATCCCTCATTTTTCTTCTTCTTCAAACCACCCACCCCCGTCTCCGCCCTCTCTATTTCTTTCTCTTCTTCCAGCCAACCCCCATCCCCATCTCCATTTTTTTTTTCTTAATCAACAACATTAGAGAACAATCACAAAAATATCAAATTAAAATTTTTTCTCTATTAAACACCATCTCAACCTTCAATCAAACTTTCTCAAGTTTTCAACCATCAAATTGACCCTTGAAGATGTAAACATAAATAAAGAATAGAGAAGTAACAATGAACTTTAAAAATAAAAGTTACGAAAATTTCTTTCAATTTTGTTATTCTTCGAACTGAATTAATGAAGCAATTTAATGTGTTCAATTTCTTCGTTGGAAAATGTATTAATGGAGAAAAAAATAAAATGAAGGAAAGTGTTGTTGGAGGATTTGTTTGAGGTTGTTAATGGAAGAATTAATTATTGTAGAAAATGGGTGTTGTTGTTTGTTGATGTATTGGAGAATAAAGTGGCGTGAGTGTGGGTGGGTGGTGTAGGTGTGGGGTGGGCGTGGGTGGTGTAGGTGTGGGGTGGGTGTGGGTGGGTGGTGTAGCTGTGGTGTGGGTGTGGGTGTGTGTGGGTGGGTGTGGGTGGGCGTGGGTGTGGGTGGGTGGTGTATATATATATATATGTGTGTGTGTGTGTGTGTGTGTAAAATAAGTGGGAAAAGAAGAAGAAAAAACTGAAACGCGCCCCTTTTTAAAAAAAAATGTCAAGTCAACATTGGGGGGGGGGGAAATAAATCACTTTAAAGATGTTAATGGGGTAAATAAACGAAAGTTAAGTTTAAGTGCTAAAGTGAGTTTGGAGGACAAGTTCGGGGGGAAGGGGGGGGATGTCTTTTCTCTTTTCTATGGCTTTCCAAATATGTCTTTAACTATTTTTTAGTTTCACCTTATTTTGGAAAGATGTACATAGTTTAATGATAATATTTTCCTAAAAGAAATTAACAAAAGTTACTTTAGTAGAATGTTTGCACAAGTTCAATGGCAATTTAAAAAATTAACTCGACAATTTGAAGTGACATGCAATATAAAATAACAAGTCTATAGTACTAAAATAAATAAATTGAAACATAAAACAAAACACAAATTGAAAATTCAAGAAAAAAACACAATACTCTTATATAAAATTTCAACGAGTAAATAATTCAAAAGAAAGGAAAAATGCATAAGTCATCTCATTCAATAATGAAATACTACTTTAATTCAAACACTAGAATAAAAATGCAATAATGCGTTAAATGAAGAAAAAATACGAGTAATTATGTTAAATCATAAGAAGTAAAGGTTGGAAAATGAGAAGAAAAGAGATGAAAGATAAATAATGTAAAATGAAAAAGAAATAAAAATAATAGAAAAAAAAAAAAAAAAATTAGAAAAAGAAATAAAATGTAACTTTGTAATTATATCACGTAATTGCACCTAATTCTCTATTCCTAATTGAGAATTGGACTATATAATTACATCTAATTTCACTTTCCTGTGGTTCTCCAAACATATCCTTAACAATTCCTTAGTTTTACAATATTTTGATTTAATTTTGTTTTTCAACATCTGTATACTCCAAATCAAGTGGGCCTATTTTGATTTTAGTTCTATTTATATTTTCAGTTTCCGTACTTATTTACCTTTTCACATCCCAAAAAAAGGCCACAGGAAGTCCCACAAAATTTGCTAATTCTATAATTAGATGTTATTATAGTGATTGGTGAAAAATGAAAATTGCCTAATTGCCCTTGGTATAAAAATTTCTTTGACAATATGGTAATAGGTTGATCAAATATCAACACATAACAAAAAAAAAAAAAAAAAACATCGTAGAACTTCGTTACATGATTAATTTTTTTTTTCTTTTTTCCCTCCTGCTTATCTCACGTATTCTGGACTAAAACCCACTTTCAGTTCTATATTATTAACATTTAATTATATTCAAACCTCAATTCAGAAAAAAGTTTCAGTTATCAGGTGATGTTGGGCCATCGTATTCCACTGAATACTTGCTACCTCCACCAGCAAAAGTAGGGGTTAATTATGACCACCAGCACGGACAATCTCAGTGACAATGTTGTAGAAACTATCAAACACCACTATCGTTTTCCAAGTTTGCAAACCAAAAACGCTACATTTTTTTTTTTTTTGTAGTACTAACATTGGTATCCAACACCAGCTTTTGTGCATCATCACAAGTATCGCGTAACCATGCCCATCAGCATAAAGTACTTGGTCTCCCACTGGAACTTGATGTTGAGACCGCGTGGTCCTCCTCACTTCATGAACACTACAAATTAAAGAATGTCTCAGCAGCATAACCATAGAAATTGTGCTGCAGTGGCAGCTCATTTACAATCCAAAGCTACCATTGTTACTGGCTAGAGAAACACTCTATGGAAAAGGCGTTGAATGTGAATACAGACAGTTCTTTACTTAACGAAATCATCATCAGCTATCTAAGGACTAAGAGTATGTTCTCTCATTTCTGTGTCTATAAACATGTACTATTTCAAATCCACCAAGGCAATAAAGCACAATTACTTGTTGCTACTAGAGATTAACTTTCACGCACAGAGTGTAATGACGTAATGAACTATTATACCATCAAGAAACTTACAACAACGTACCCAATGTAACCCCGCAAGTGGGGTATGGGGAGGGTAGAGTATACCCAGAGTGCTGACCTTGCCCTACCTCATATTCATAGAGAGGCTGTTGTAGAGAGAAACTCGGCTTAAACAAAGCATTTCATAGAAGCTTGGAAAAGGGAATACAAAATGAGCAGTAACAACAATGAAATAGCGCGATAATGTAACATGGAGAGCAGGATATGGAAGAACTATCAGGACACTTAAAAAGCCATTTACAAGTTCCTATAGCAAAGCTTATAGATTAGTAACATGCAAAGGATGATAAACTGCCTACACCCAGCAAAAATACACGATTAATATAAAAATCCTTTGTAATTTTAACTTAAAACAAGTTAAATCCTTGCTATTAATATAACACATCAAGAAGACAATAACCATCAACATTTTGAGAACATCAGCACATGTAACAATCCCAAGGGTGCTGATAAGTCTTAGAGGATGAAAAGTGAAAAAAGTTGGTATTCAAGGAAGGTCTGTGAGGATCACCAATTACATTTTTCAATAATCATGCTGACTGCAAAAGAAATGTCACCGTCTTGCAGGATAACCGAGTCAAATATCGGGATTTAACCACAATAATGGCATACTTGAAATTGAACAGCGCATCAAAGAGCAATAAGAGAAAGAAAGTCAATCTCATACAACTAAATGACTCATGGCAACCATGCTTTGATTAGAATGATACTATCTGTGTCAACTTCCCAATCAAGGCACCCAGTGGTAGGGAATGAGATGTGCTAAGTCATTAGAATAAGCCTAGCTTTGCTCATGCATTCTATATACTGTTCAATTTTACGAACAGAAATCTATTCCATCCTATAGAGCAATCCCAGTTCAAAAGTTGAAACTGCAAAGACGGTATAATAGGATAATATATGTTGAAATTGGAAGAGCTTGTCAAGTGTTAGCTCAAAATCCATATATAAAAAAGCATGGCTCTCAAGTTCATTTCAATTGGCGACACATACTCTGCAAACTGTATCTTCTGAAATGAGATCATAGGTGATTTCTTAGAACTACACTCCTTATCATGACGACTTGGCTAACATTCAGTTTATTCATCCTCCTCACGTTAACCCTGTTACATTCCAACAAAGCATAACACAACTGACATTGGCATTTAAACTTTAGCGCTCGTAATAGTATACAAGTTCAGATTACAAGAATGCGATCGCATTTCTTACTAGGGAAACAACAACATAACCAGTATAGTCCCACAAGTGGGGTCTGGGAAGGCTAGTGTGTACGCAACCTTACCCCTACCTTGTGAAGTTAGATAGGTTGTTCCTGATGGACCCTCACCTAAGTAACACATGTATAAAAAAACAATTTGAAAAGGAAATACTTTATCATTGACAAACAGCCACTACATTCTCAACATATTAACTAGCTCTTCATTCGAGTACACATCCAAATAAACAACATTTGAGTTGTACCAAAATACCACAAATCATCATTACAACTACAATACCATTTAAACACTCAAACTCTAACCAACACAAAAAGAAAGTATTTTTAAAAGCATAATTGGTCCTTACTCCATAAAAATCTCACAAATAACGATCGCCGCTATCAATTGCCTCAGTATGCTCCTCTGCTGCTAGTAAGAATCGACCCAAGCATACCCAACACTGCAAAAGCCAAAAGCGGACTCACATCCAACGTATCGAAAATCGGGGGAATTATATTCCTGAATAGATTCAAATAAGGATCACAAAGGTCCCTAATAGCTGACAATGGCTGTCTATCCCATGGTATATTCGGAAACCAACTAAGCAAAACCCGAACCATCAAAACCCCACTATATATATCAAGCCATTTCGCCATTCCAGCAGCAACAACAGTAAAAGGAGTATTCAATCCCCCTGTTGTTGGCTGATTCTTAAGCGCCGCAAAAAACATCGGCCCCGCAGTGTATGCTAATGATTGCCCTAACGCATTAATACTCAATTTGTTGAAAATCAGCTTTGTTACAGCTAAAGTGACTGCACATAGAGTTGTAATTGTTCGCGTAGAGCGAGTAATGGCAGATGGGTGTTCTAGAACATTCGATGATGCAAAAACACTGAATTTCTTCGATTTATAAATACGTAAAGATGGCGCTGCTAATGAATTTGGCCGTGTGAACACGGAAATTGTTCTGGGTTTTGCGTATATGAGAGCTGAAGGAGGAGAGAGAAGGGTAGTTTTGGGAATATTTAGGTTTTGGAGAATTAGGGTTTGAGAAGCCATTGGAGTTTTTTTCTCAAAGATGAATTTTGATTTGAGGTATAGAATGGATTCTTTGAATGACCCGCTAAGATTTGGTAGGTGCCCAAGGAGCATATAAGGGCCCGTTTGGTTGGGGTGATCAACAAGATTATTTTTTTAAAAAAAAAATTATGATGTTCTAATCAGCTTTCGCAAACTTCCACGATATTCAATGAGCAACACGAATTGATTTTTAAATTTTGATCTCGCTTACTTTGTTAATCAAATTTTAATTTTTAACTTAAACAATTCATTTAATTTATGAAGTTAATTAAAATGGATATTCACTATTCCAGAAATAAATTTTACTAAATAATAAGAAAAAATTACACTTAGTATCCTCCAAAGTGTCAATCTTGAATTTTTATCCTCCAAAATTTCAATCTTGATGTTTTACCTCCAAAAGTAGTCGATTTTGAATTTTTATTCTCGTTTAATAAGTTCTAATGTCTAAATATACAATACAATTGGTGGGCAATTGAACAGATTTACTAACTTGAAAGTTGAAATATCTTGAATGTCTGCCTTATGACAAAAGTTAAAGCTCATGTCTAATAGGCAACATACCTAAGTTTTAACTTTTGTTTATAAGATAGAATTTCTGGTCGGTTGAGCAGGTTCACTGTCGTAAAATGTCATAGACGTCTATCTTATTTGTAAAAATTAGAACTTAAGTCTTACCTCAAAGGTAAATATCAAGTGCATATGGATTGCATGCACCTACCCTCCCAAGACTCAATTTTGTGGGAATATATTGAGTGTGATATTGTTGTAATTGAAATATTTGAAAATAGAAGTGAAACTTCACTTGATTGAGTATGCTAATACAATTAAGGGGCCGTTTGGTAGAGTGTATTGGAATGTTAATGCATGCATTAGTTTAATGTGTATTAGTAGTACCTTATTTGATATATCTTTTTATCATATGTATAACTAATGATTGCATTAGTTATACACTCTATAACTCTATTGTGTATTGAGGTGTATATTACTAACACCTCAAAATTATGGCATTAATAATACAATGGATTTAATGCATGCATTAACATGCTTAAAGATACTATTATCCCTAAAGAAAAAATTTGCATCCTTTTCAACATATATATTGAGGGTATTATGTAAAAAAAAATAAAAAAAAATTGAAATTATGTAATTCATGTTATTTTTAATATATCTATTCAAACACTGCATAAGAAAAATACAAGCATAACTAATGCAAGTATAGCTAACACAAGCATTGTTAATACAAGTATTACTAATACACCATATTTTGCATTATTCTTATACACTCTACCAAACGACTCGCTTGGTAGAGTGTATTAAAAAATATAATGCATGCATTAATTAACGTGTACTACTAGTACATTGTTTGGTACATCTTTTTGCCTATGTATAACTAATGCAGGTATTAGTTATATATTCTATTGTGTATTGAGGTGTGTATTAGTAATACACACTATTTTTTATGTATTAGTAATACAAAGACTCTGAACACATGCATTAACTTATTAAATGACCTTAATACCCCTTAATTTCTTTCTCAAAATATTTCACAATCCTTTTTCCACCATTTTAATTTGCAAAAGTGAATTTTCTCACAATTCCTATTCCCACCATTTTAATTTGACAAAATAACTCAGTGGACCCTTATACTTGATTTGATTTATAAAGTGGATACTTCTACTTAACCCTTTGTCATTTGACCCCCCAACTCAATAAAACTCAACATTTTAAACTCTATTTCGGTTTGTGTAACACAGCCACCCCACGTCAGCTTCCACATCAACTTCCATGTCATTTTTAGATATTACATTAAATTTCACATCATTTTTAAAATGCAACATAAGAAATTCTAAATTGTAGAAAAAATTAAATAATTGTGTTTTTATTTTTGCTCACAAATTAAGAATCTAATTCATTCCAAATAATTAAAATTTCTCTCCAACTAATTTAAATTTTTAACTATAAATTCATATATACAAACATAATGAATTTTTATTTTTTTAATTTGAATATCTTTAACAAATTCACAAAAACTATAAGTTTTTTCAAATTTATTCATGAAATTCACTAAATTTCAATATCCACTATTACTCACTTTCAATTCAAATTTAAATTTTAATCCCAAAAAAATATGAAAAGATTTCAAATTTAAAATTTTAATCTAAAAAAAAATATGAAGAGATTTGAATTGAGAGAAAAAATTTTAAAAAATAAACTAAAAGGTGAGCCCAAGATTTTTTTGATTTTGGGGGTTAGTGCGGAGGAATGGGGAGAGGGGCTGGTGCGTTGGGGGATGTGGTTTGGTTGTTGTGAAGGAAGGGGGTTGGCGAGGGTTGTAGGTGAGTGAGGGCTGATACGTTGGGAGTGGGGGTTGGCTGGTGCAAAGAAAAAGGGTGGGGAAAGGGTTGTAGGTGGTGCTGGGGTACGGGGTGCTGGGGGGTTAAGGGGTGCTGGACCAGGGGAGGGATAGGGAAGGGGGCTGAATTCACCCTTTTCAAATTTTTTTTAAAAACAATTAATATTTTTTATTTTTTAAAATTAGTTTTAAATTTTAAAAACCATTTGAGACAAAAAAAAAATTTCTAAAAGTCTTTAACTATATTCACTATATAAAATTTTAATCATGTTGAAGAAATGTGTTTTTGTGGTGAAATTTTGGACTCTTCAACTAATACAAAGTTGTTTGAGTTGTACATCGTTGATGAGTTGTTATATCACAGAGGGAACAAGTCAAAAATATAATGTTGGATCGATATAGATTATGCCGCAGTAGGAAAAGCGAGATATACGCCCCTCATCCAAGAAGAAAATTATCTTATTTTTTCATATTTTTTGTTCATTTTATTATTTCAACTAAAATTTATTGTAATTGTGGTATATGACAGTTCTTAATGATTTTCTTGCTTTAATTTTATTTTCCTTTTTTTTTAAGAGAGAGATGGGTTTGGGCCTTTGAGGGTTACAATTGAATTTAATCGAAACGTCACCTATCATTTTTGTTATAAACCAAACGGGAAAACCCAATCCAAAAGACTAGTTTGATAGGTGCGAGAACCCATTTGATCTATAAACCCCTTAGCATTTCTCTATTTTTTCAACGTGAGACAATTGGTTCATAACAATCGCCTCCGCTTGAGAACCAACGACCTCGTTGGTCACGGCTGAGCCTAGTTGGTCACGGCTGCCACCCCTCTTAGGTCCAGGCCACCACTCCTGGCACACAGGCCACCACTCCTAGTCGTGGCTTCACGCGTGGATCGATCCTCGTTGGTCACGACTATGCCCAGTTGGTCACGGCTGGCACCCCTCTTGGGTCCAGGCCACCACTCCGAGTCGCGGCCCAACGCGCGGCTCCCCACACGTGAATCGATCCTTGTTGGTCACGACTGACACCCCTCTTGGGTCCAGGCCACCACTTCGAGTCACGGCCCAGCGCGTGGGACTCTCAACGAGAGCACCAATGTTATAAACCAAACGGGAAAGCCCAACCCAAAATACTAGTTTGATAGGTGAGAGAACCCATTTGACCTATAAATCCCTTAGCATTTCTCTATTTTTTTCAATATGGGACAATTGGTTCATAACAATTTTGTAGAAGTGAAACGCGAAAAGTTTCCATATATTGCCTTGATATGATCAAAATCGTCGACACTCCCTCCATCCCCGTTTATGTTTACAACAACATTACCAACATATTTAATGCAATCTCATAAGTGAAATTTAGGAAAGGTAGGGGTGTATGCAGACCTTCTCCCTACCTTTGCAGGGCAGAGAGACTGTTTTGGACAGACCGGCCAACTCAATCAAAAAACCGAGTTTCAGCAGGTTGCAAAAGAAATGCAGCATTAAAAAAGCTATGTTTAGGAGACACAATTGGATTCCTCATCCGTGCTAAAAAAAAACAACACCACATTTCTAAGATGTGATGTCACGTAGAAATGTCATTAGCATAGAACGCCCTTATGTCATTAGCATAGAACGCCCTTATGTCATTAGCATCGTAATGCAATAATCCAAGTAGAGCAAAAGTAAACTCTCTTCAACTTGTAATGTTTAATATTTGTAGTCCTGCTTTACGAATGTCACAAAATATTAGTATACATCCCAATAAAAACCAAAACATTCAATAGGAAAGAGGTGATATAAAAAAGTTAAGAAGCATGCAAACAGAATGCAAAGTCATAAATATTGTCCAAGAAACACATCTTTGCACTTCCAATCTGAAACATAAATTGCTTAGTTATTTAATATATTGATGATGTTTTCTAAATTGGATATTTAGCAAAAATCCAACACAAACGATAACATTAGAACTGTTTAGCACGAATGTACTAAGAAGCCAGCCGTGCAAGGATAGCCAAATCAAAAAAATAAAATAATGTAATCCCTATTTATATAGTACTAAAATGTTTATTTTTTAAATGACTTGAAATCATTGTAAGTAATAGATTATGACGAATTAGTTGCTACTTTATACAGAGGTTTATTACCCGTAATAACATTAATGGTTTCTAAATTATATGTTGTGGTACATCCTCTTTGAGTTTATATGTTGTGGTACCCTTGAATTATGACCTTGGTTCTACGTTTGGACATGCTGTAGAATAAGATTGAAAATAAGACAGTAAAAATCAAAAAGCACACACTACATTGGATAATATATCATATCAAATCAAATCAAATCTGTATCCTTTCCTTTCTTCTATACTGACAAATTATTTAGATTGCCTTGTCTTCAAGAAGTAAACAAAAGAATCACAAAAATATATGTACTGTACCCCAAAATACATTCACTCTAACCCAAGCTGCAATCTCAAAAAGGAAAAAAGGGAATATAAAAGAAAACAGAATAGAACATAAAGAAATGGAGTATCCTTGGCTATAAATTTTGGACATATGCCAATTTGAGCATTCCAAATTGATAAAACTGAATGGTTCAACTTAACTCCCCAGAATATGATGGCAAAATAACTTTCTTACTCCAGCTAAGGTCCAAATTCTTCTAATCCCAAAACAAGTGATCTTCTGACGTATGATTCCATCACCATAAATTTCAAAACAAGTAAATAAAGTATGAAATTTTGGCTGGACATAATGCCATGTGAAAGTTGTACAAAGCGCAACACAAAATTGTACTATATGTACTTAATCTTATTTGCTAATCAAAATGCACTTGCCACTTGCCACTTGCCACTTGCCAGCCATGTATTACACGCGGTGAAGTTATTGGTCACTAAATAAGATTGGGCAAAATTCACAAATTGCATACTTGAGTTAAGACTATAATCGTTAGTTTTATAGTAACACTTTCATAATTACTTAGTGTGGCAACTTGTATTTTATATTTTTAGAAACTATTGCTATACAAATACATATACAACTAATTTTACTGTCCTTAATTAATTAAAAGTGGTTGAGCAAAATATGGTATAATTACCCATTAATTAAATGTATAGATTTCTTTTCCATTAAAACCTCTTAAATCACGTGATTTCCGTTATATGTTAACAATACTAATCAAAATTCAACTTTCAGTTTTATCATTAACGTGTTCATAAAAAAAAAAAAAACAGCAAAATCAAAATCAGTTGAACTTTTTTCTGTGCAATTTGTTTGAATTCAATCGTCACTTTGAAATTCAACCATTATAGTTGTTGAATCAAATTCGACTGAAATTTCTTCTATTCAATTTCTTCGAATTCAACATCAGTTTCAAAACGAAGCATTAATATTGTTGAATCAAATTTAATTATAGATTCTTCAATTCAATTTGTTCGAATTCAACAATCCGTTGCAAATTCAATCATTACTGTTGTTGAAGGTACTTAATCAATATTATTTTTCGATTTGAAATTTTTTTTCAACCATTACTGATGCTCCATTTAATTTTTTGTTGTCGTCGTTAATTTATTTTTGAAAAATTTGTAAACGAATTTCGAGTTAAAAGCAATGCAGCAGTAAATTCAACAGATAGAACAAAAAAGTTATCGAAATTGATTTTTTATGCTGCTCAAATATAATTTTTTGGAGGTCTGATTCTTGAAATTTAAGACTATTTCTGTAATTTTGATAATTTCGATTATGTATACTTTAGTTGTGTTCGATTATGGAGGTCAACAGTTTTGTCTGTAATTAATATAGAACAAATAATTTGTTATTCTATTTTTTGCTGGAAATTTTGATTGTGTTTGTACTTTAAGTTTAATAAATTTGTTGCAATTATATTTTCTGTTGGGAATTTAGATTGTGTTTGTATTTTAAGTTTAACAAATTTGTTGCAATTGTGTTTTAAGTTTAACATTGATTATTGCATATCGATATGAAATGTATATGTTATTGTATGTATAATATCTATGGACGTATGTGCTATAAAAAGAACAGTTAAGTTAGTCAATGTTCTTTGTTATGCAGAAAAATACATATGCAGTAAACAATATGCAGTAATCAATGTTCACTGTTAAATACATATGCAGTAATCTCTGTTACTAAACAAAATACATCTGCAGTAATTCATATGTATATTTGTGGGATTTGTTGGTATTAAATTTGTTATTGTATTTATAAATACACATATGTAGTAAGCATAAAAAATACACATGCTGTTAGCAATATCTGTATTTGTATTTTGCAGCCGTGTTTCCAAAAAAATAAATATACATTTCACATATTTGTGTTTGACCTTTTTTAATTTAACTTTTTAAAAATATTATTAGGTTATACCAGCCACAGAATATGTGTACACGATGCATGACAAAGAAACGCATTTGATTGTTTGCATCAAGAAAAAAATATGCTGATGTAACACATTTCAACTGGATGAGATACCATGTGCACATGCTTGTGCGGTCTTGAATAGCAAAAATCTCCTCAAGGGGTCATATTGTTGTGATCTGTATAAGCCAAAAAAAGTCTTGAAAACGTATAATGTTTCAATCTATCCTTTAGCACACAAGGATGACTGGATAATTTCAGATAACATACTTGGTGAAATATTACTGTCTCCAAAGTACAAACGACCTCCTGGAAGACCTACGGAGAAGGATCGTGAAAAATCGGGAAGGGATATGTTTGGAAAGAAGAACATCAACTCATGCAGTGTTTTTGGGTCTAAGGGTCACAATTGACGTTCGTGTAGGAAATATCGTAAATGATACATTTGTTCTTCTGTATTCTTTCTTTATAATTTCTTTTACTCTTTTCATAATAATAAACACTTTTGTTAAATTTGTTTTGTGACATTTATCCACCGTTTGCTGCTTTATAAATGGCTATTAGGTATACATAACTGTATTACTAAATTTGAAATACAAAAACATATACTTTTGCTGTGAAAAATACATATGTTTTAGTGTATATGTATTTTAAATATGGTAAGCTATACATATTTGTTATATGAAATGCATATGCATTTCACATAATTATTTACAAAAGAAGTGTATTCGAAGATACATTTGTCTAAATGTATTTGTTAAACTATATACTATAACAACACGTAGTAATCTATATAGTGTATGGACAGGTAGTAAAATACATATATGAAGCAGATTATGTATTTGATATTATATGATAATACAGTAAAATAGATATATCAAGCAACATATGTATTTGAAATCAAATGAATAAAGAGTAAAATACATATGTTGTTAACTACATATGTATTTTTGAGTTTAATTTGAAAACTGCATATGTATATATTGCAACTCTGCACAGTGCATATGTATTTTTAAATTTAATCTGAACAGTGTATCAAATCATACTGAACACTGGAATAAAACACATACTACAAACTTATAGAAAACATATTCAACATAAAAGACTAAAATGAATAACTTACATTCACTTCACAATTAGTAACTTTGATTCTCTTCAAAACATAAAATAACTTTTTTGAAAATTAATTTCAACGTCCAGTTTAATCTTGTCACTACACAATGTAATAAAATCATCAACCATCAGACTTCAAATATTTCTGCGACGCTTGTTATCTTGCTTTCCCTAACAGGCCTCAATGGGGCTTCGTCGTCACTTTGAGTGTTCATAATTTTTTTTTATGGTGGATCCTGAAATCATTATCTGAATCAAGTGGACGTTCATCATCAACTCCATCCTGTTCTCATAAAAAATGAAGTCGTATCTATTACCGACACAAATACAAATACGTCCATAACCACAAATGTATTTGTATATTTCAACATTCCAATATACTAAAAAATACATATTAATTATAATAAAAATACATATAGCCAAATACCTCTTCATGAGTAGTTCATATATAAATATATTTTTTCATACATGCAGGTTAGCAAATTCATTTAACTTACAAATACAACTAACCATAGAAGCTTTACAAAAAATACAAATAATTACATGTTAACCCAAAATGTATATTTAACCTATCATCGTCGCAAATCAGCTTTACTGAAATTCCTAAATACATATCAGCTGATCAGTAAATACATGTTAGCTTCACAAAAAAATACATATTACTCCAATTGATAAAGATTTACAGAAATCCCTAAATATATAATAGTAAATAAAAATACATATACAACGACAAATACCTCTTCCTCCATGTTTTCTTCAGATTCATTAGTACAAGAATTCTCAACATCGTCATCAACATTGTTTGACTCTGCAATTTCTTTTGCTTTTCTTTTCTTCTCATATGTTTTTTATTTTTTGGAGAAGAAATTTTTTTCAATTTTTTTCAATTTTTTTTTTCAAAATATCAGCCATCTTTGAAAAAATCCAACCAACAACAACAACAAATCAACCCAAAATCATCTACAATATCCATTCAACTCCGATTATCCTCCATTAATCGCAACTAAATAAAACCCAGTTTCAATTCTCATCAATTTTTTTTTCAACTATATCAACTCATAAAACATCAAATTTCACTGAAAAACAAACAAAACAAAATTCATCAAATTTAATCACCTTGATTCTTCGTTAACAACTACAAAAATTAAAACCTTAAAGATGAAGTGGAGAAATTATTTACAGTACAAAATTCAAAAAAAAAATATTGAGAAATTGATAACATACAATAACTAAATTAATTAGTTACCTGAAATTGTGGAACAATATCATTATCAGATCGTGCAAAAGAAGTTAAGAAGGAAAAAAAATTGAAAGAGAAAATCTGAGAAAAAGCGTGAAAAATGGTACAATATAAAGCAATTAAAGGAAAGAGAAAGATTTTAAGCGTGAATAATGGAACCTATTTCTGAGAGGCGGTAATTGTGGCCCCCCACTTAAAATAACGTTAGGTTTGCTACATCAGGTAATTTCATTAAAGTGTTGCTATTTTTTGTAATTTAAGACTTAGGAATGCTACTGTATGTAGTTTTTCTAATAAGATTAAGTACATTCTCTGTTAAGTACATTTTCCTATATAATTATTCAAACTCGTTTTTTAACAACTTTTTCCTATGTTTTTTTTTATTATTATTTAGGATTAGGATTTGAAAAAGGCAAAAATAGGCCAGGCTTGTGAAGTCATGGGCTTCTTTAATATTTTTAAAATTTGAAAAATAAAATAACTTTATAAAAAATACAACATGGTTCCTTTTTATATTTATTAATTTTTCAAATATTTATTAAAATTATTTAATAATTTCAACAACATTTCTCTCTCCTCAAAACTTTTTCTTCTTCCGATTTTAGTTCATATTTTTTGAGCAAAAAGTTTTGCACGATTCTTGATTCCTCAGTTGAAATTTTTCAGTTTCTCTTGCTCAAGTAAGTTTAATCTTCTTCCCCGATCAGTTTTAGATCCATTTTAATAATTTTTTTTATTCTGTTTTGTGTTGGAGTTCTTCGTTTTTGACAAAAAAAATCACTGTTCTTCATTGAATTAGTCGAAATTTGAGTGTTTTTAGTTAACATTGTCGATTCCGCATGTTTTTCTTTAGATAATGAGTAGAAATTTTAGTACTGACACCCTTCCAGCTGGGATTACAGGTTGTACCCCACTAGATCAGATTTGGGGCATGTCGATTAAGTGAGAACTCCCATAGTTACAGTTCAGTCTCAGTCATCACAGTAGCACTCAGAAATCAGGACTGTCAGATACGATCATTCAGCTCAGTGATGAACTTAGATAGTTCCATAGATTCATAGACTAACCGCTAGAAAGGCCTGGTCTCACATGAAGTTAACCAATATCAGTATTAATCGATTCAGAGATCGCCCACTAGATAGGCCTGATCTCAAACTCAGATTCAATCATTCCTTATCATTATTACTAGATTTGAAGATCATCCGCTAGATAGGTTTGATCTCAATTTCAGTCAGTCGGTATTAGAAAGGTCAGAGTTCAGTTATCAGTAGACTCAATTATTCAGGCTCTCAATGTTAGTAAACGCAGATATCAGTATTAGTTGGACTCAGTTGTCAGAGGTCCAAGTATTCAGAAGGTAGTATTCAGTCCATGCATGTATCCTCATTCAGTACTCTCATGTTATTCAGTTAAGTTATGTTTATGCATAAGCCCTTGCATTTTGGCCTTACCTCATCTAGCAGATCAGTACATTCAAAGTCTTGACGCATATTTTTCTCTTGCACTATGGTGTCTTATACCATAGGTTCATACGAGCGAGAATCAGAGCACCCTTAGCAGTCCAGACTCAGCCAACAACAGTTGACTTAACAGTGAGTCTTCATCATTCGAGGATGATCCTTATTTTATTATGGCATTAGACTCAGTTTATTTTCAGTAGACGGAGTTAGTTGGGGACATGTCCCATCAACTCCACAGTTCAGATAGTTTAGAGGCTTTTCAGACAGATGTATCAGTATTCAGTTTTGAGTATTTTAGATGTTTTGAACCTTATGGCAAGTTTCCGCTTTTATTTTAGCATATTATGCAGTGCACAGGTACAACTATCAGAAAAGGGTTAGTTTGTGGTCCTTCGGGATCATGAGTACCGTGTGACATTTCGGTTCCAGAAAATTGGGGCGTTACATATACGCACCATTCAATATATATGTACTACTTTAAATAAAACATATACTACAATATATATATACTACAATATATAATTATATATATAGTTATATACAAATTTATAAAACATATACACATGTATACGCTAAATATATACGTCTATAGAAGATATATACACATATATACGCACCATTCAATATAAATATACTACTTTAAATAAAATATGTACTACAATATATATATATATATATACTACAATATATATATATAGTTATATACTAATTTATGAAACATATACACATGTATACATTAAATATATACGTCTATAGAAGATATATACACATATATATGCACCATTCAATATATACGTACTACTTTAAATAAAATATACTACAATATATATACACATACTATATATATAGTTATATACTAATTTATAAAACTTACATACATGTATATGTTAAATATATACTACTTTAGAAGATATATACACAAATATACGTACCATTCAATAGATGTAATACTTTAAATAAAATATACTACAATATATATACACTACAATACATACACACACTATATATATAGTTATATACTAATTTATAAAACATATACACATGTACACGTTAAATATATACGTCTATAGAAGATATATACACATATATATGTACCATTCAATATATATGTACTACTTTAAATAAAATATACTAAATATATATACACTACAATATATACATACACTATATATATAATTATATACTAATTTATAAAACATATACACATGTATACGTTAAATATATACCACTTTAGAAGATATATACACACATATACGTACCATTCAATATATGTACTACTTTAAATAAAATATACTACAATATACATACTACAATATATAATTATATATATAATTATATATTAATTTATAAAACATATACACATGTATACGTTAAATATATACGTCTATAGAAGATATATACACATATATACGTATCATTCAATATATATGTACTACTTTAAATAAAACATATACTACAATATATAATTATATATATAGTTATATATTAATTTATAAAATATATACACATGTATACGTTAAATATATACGTCGATAGAAGATATATATACACATATATAAATTAATAATTCTTGATAGTAAATTAATAATATATTAAAACTAAGTTCTTATTCAATCTAATTTTTTTAAAAAAAAAATTAACCGGGCCGGGCTGATTTCGGTCAGGGTCGGGTTAATCGGGTCCAAAACAAAAAATAACCCAATCCGGGACCCGATACCCTACAGCCCGTGGGCTGACCGGGCCGGGTTTGCTTAGTGGGCCAGGTCGGGTCAGCCCGACCCGTTTGACTGGCTTACCCTATACTAAGGATGGCTTTTTCAAGCCCTAACTAAGACTACACTAAGGTGGTATACTCTCAAGAAAGAGGATTTTCAAGTGTTTCATACATTCATCATTTAAAACTAATGAGAAAAGACCTAAAAGAGACTATATATAGTATATTACAAAAGAAAGACAAAATGACTCCAATGCCCTTAATGAGGTGGGGTGGTCATGGAGTGTCATTTAGACAAATCTAAATGATCAAAATGCTCTCAAAGCTAAGTTACCAAATTGCCCTTAATAAAGGGAACCAAAACCGTGAACCACCAAGTGTAGCCCAAACCCGAGAGTCCTCAAGCCATTAAGGCTCCAAGCAATCTTCCACACTCGTTTTTGTTTAATGGCATGCTCAAGACGACTCCTCCAAGTATGATCCCGTGCCCTCCATGCGACCAAAGCTTGATTCTTTACGTAGTGACTTTGAATGATGTTATCAAAAGCTCAGGCGGCCATTTGACTTGTATCAGAAATTAATACACTTTAAAGATGTTAAGGGGGGTAAATAAACGGAAGTTAAGTTTAAGTGTTAAAGTGAGTTGGAGGACAAGTTCGAAGGAAAAATATGTCTTTTCTCAATCCTAAATAAACGGATATGAAGATGACATATTAGAGTACATAGAAGATTAATAATTAGTGAGTGTTGTTAGTGTGGGTCCAATACTATTATATTGAATATATTTATAGGTTTTTAATCAATTTTTTCAAAAATTAAAATGATCAAATTATTTTTAATAAACACGGTAGAAAATGATAATAAAGATGTCACACTTTATTAAAAGAAGTGTCTTTTTTTATTTATAAAATCAACAATAACTTATAACTTGTTTAAATCTCCCTCACTAACATTAATATATCGATCATATTTCATGTTTATTTTAAATTTTTACATCATGTATATTCGAATTATATGTGTAGTACATAGTACAATTTTATATTGCAGTTTGTACAACTTTCATAGCCATGATCGTTCTTCCATGATTTTTCTATATAGTAAAAATAAAAATTTTATTATTAGTATTAGTATCCTGTGATCTTAGTTTTCAATTTTATCAAAATACACCTTAATTATCGATTTTTTTCCTTTTTTGAGAGCGCATACACAATCATACGAAGTGAAAAAAGCCATTCAAGTTTGATATATTACTGAAAATAAATGAACAAGAATATGCTATACACATAAACAGTTAAATTATTAGCATAAAGGAAATATTTGGGTACGAAAAAAAGACAAAGACAAGTTATAAGCCTCTATTGATCCCATCTGAATAACTAATTTCTTCAACATACGAAAATGCCCCGCCATGAACCGCCAGTAAACCACCGCCGGCCGACAACCGAGGCCGAATCCCCGGCGTTTGCCTAGCCTAATGCTGCTTCCTTTTCGCCTACGTAACTGCCGGCGCCGCCTACACAACCGCCGTAACACGGCGGAGTTGGACCATATGGATATTTCTACACCACTTTTCTTAAGCATATTTATGAGCAATGAATATATTGTGTAACTATAGAGGAACGTAGTGTTTATGTACGTAGATTAGAGTTATATATATACATGTAGTGTGGTCCTAGCTAGGAATGTGGATGATATAAAGCTAAACAATAATTAATGGTTGTTAATCGAAGTAATAATTACAATCAATAGGTTTATGTACTGTAATGTTGATGTTGAAGCACAATCAAAACGAGAAGCGGATTCAGAATTTAATTTATACGGGGCTCAATCTTAAGAACTCTTAGCAATAGCTTTGAAATTATAGATATTATTAATTTTTGTGAATATATATATATATATAAGTTTAATTTTTTTTCATTAAAAGTATTGGGTTCAAATAAATTCGATAGGACAAATTATATCGGCCGCTATAATTATAATATTATTGGAAAAAGAAGGAATTTGGTCTTTTGAAGATTGTTTAGAGCCAGAGATATGTACTGTCAAGTGAGTGTCATCATTAGGGGAAGATGGCTTTCTGTTTTTAAAAAAATTAAAGTACTAATGAGTAATGAGATTTCACTCTTTCATGGATATATAGAGCTGCGGATTTCAGGGGATATTAATAATTTTATTAGTATCTCTTTCTGCTTCATTACTTATTAAGCAAAGTAATTGTAATATTTTATGATTTGGGCGGTGGGATGTACGGGAATATTTCCTTTTGAAAGCTGTATGCAAAACATGCAAAGCAATCAATATGGATTATTGTGGTGGAACGATTGCGATCCCATAATTCTTAATTAAAGGTCTTTTGAGAATGAGATGAGTTTTGTTAGGTCTCGAAAATGAGTTCAACAATATATGAATCCTAACCAGGCGCTAATGAAAGTACCGTATACAGATGTTGTACTCGTATGCAGAGGCGGAGCCAGCCCTCTTTAGGGGGTTCGTCCGAACCCCCTTCGACGGAAAAAATATACTTACTATTTATACATGATTAAAATTATTTTTTATGTGGTTATAGTAGGTGTTGAACCCCCTTCGACCTAGTTTTCTTTGAATATTGAACCCCTTTGCTTTAAATCCTGGCCCCGCCTCTGCTCGTATGTCCATCTTAACCCGTCTCAATTTTTGTTACCCGATATTAGATTCCTTTGTTCTATATGTTGTACTCTTATGTCCATCCTTGAACGTGTGAGGATCATGGCACCATGTCACTTTATATGTATAATTGGAGTCGATCGTTTTGGGATGGATCATATAAGAAATTAGAGACGGACGTTGAACCATTTGATTGAAATTAACATCTTATTCGAAGCACTGAGCTATGTTAGTAGCTTTTTATATGATTTTGGATCATTCTTACTCATATTATATGTCCATTTTCTCTTAGCAAAAATGGCCAATCTCACCAATTAGGGGAACACTAGAAATTACAAAAAAAATATTTACGCACTTAAATCACCTTAAAATGAAAGTGGTTACATATAAGTTTTATGTAGTAATATTGATTGATAATTTAATATAGACTTACATGATAAGTAACATATTATAAAATAACGATTAAGATAATATAGAAAAATTGCATCACACTATCGATGGATATAATTTTAAAACCATTAATGATATTACGGCTAATAAACCTCTATATATAATTATATAGTAGCAACTAATTCGTCATACATCATAATTTACTACTTCCAATGATTTCAAGTCATTTAAAAAAATATATATATTTTAGTACTATATAAATAATGATTTACATTATTTTATCTATTTGATTTGATTATCCTTGCTTGGCTGGCTTCTTAGTACATTCGAGCTAAACAGTTCTAATGTTAATCGTTTGTGTTGGATTTTTGCTAAATATCCAATTTAGAAAACATCATCAATAAATTAAATAACTGGGGGAACTTAATTAAAATTCGAATCCATAAATAATAACAATATCGGTAAAGTTTGAAGTCATCGATAAAATTATTGTGATGTGATTAAGAAATGATAGATTCATGTTTTGGGACGGTCAAAAAAAAACTTTTATGAGAATATAGAAAGTACATTGAATGGATCAGCAAAAGAAGGATATGAATTTCAACTGCCAAATCCAAAATAAATGCTAAAGATCTACGATGATACAAAAAAGTCTATTGCTCCTGTTGTATAGCACTGTAAAATGGTAAATGACTCTCTGTTCTAGCAGCTGTTGAAGTCCTCCCCTATTCCCTCAACTCCTATGACACTTAACTTACCATATATAGCATAACATAGAAAGAAAATCCCATCCCCCCCCCCCCTCCCACGGTCCTCTAGAAGTCTCGGATTTGAATCTTGAGACTGATATAGAAGCTTCACTTAGAGATGGATCTAGAATTTTAAGTTTGTGGGTCCTTGGGCCAGTGGCGGACCCAAGATTTAAGGACAGTGAGTGCTTAAAAAATTTAGAAACTGAAAAAAAAAATTCACCTCAATGATTCAAACCCAGGGCATCCTTAGTAGAGAACCTTAAAGTCAACCTAAATGTCAATGTACCCAACCAACTTTTGTTTTAATGGGTACTTTTATATATTATATATCTATTTTCGTATACTTTCTATGTAATTTTACTTATTCTGCGTCGAGTTTAGTGAGTGTCGGAACATCCCACATATATAAGTAGGTTCGCCCCTGCCTTGGGCAAAATAAAAATTCAAAAAAAAAAAGTGAGTGAGGGGGTTGGAATCCACAACCAAGAAAGCAACAATGTTTAACGTGCACTTGTTTTGCCACTAGACCAATAACACACTTTATAGTGGGTTCCTAGCTTATGATTTTTATATATTTACTAGATTTTTCAATATAAATACAAGATTTGTACAAAAGTCAGTGGGTTCCCAGGAACCAGGGGTGGAGCTACCCTTTGCCGAGGGGATTCCCCTTCGGCGAAAAATTATGCTATATATGCATGGTTAAAATTATTTTTTATATATACATATTAGATGTTGAACCCCCTTCGATTAGTTCGTATGTCACTTATGAACCCCTTAATGAATATTCTGGCTCTGCCATTGTCAGGAACCCCCACCGCACCTTCTAGATCCGCCCCTGGCTCCACTCTCCTACATGACGTGAATATAAATTAATCGGCTAGTAGGATTCCAATGCCAAAGATTGTGAATTGTGATATATGAATCAATTAAGTAAAATGTGTGTTTTTGGTTTCCTCGGTTGGAAAATTAGCTATATTTGGATTTGTCTTTAGAAGTATATATTATCTACAAATATGTAATAACAATATAAGTTTAACATAACACACGAGTAATAAAAACTGAAAATGATAATAATTCTGAAAATCTATGCGCATCTCATAAGCAAATTAATCAAAAGTGCATATCTCAAAACAAAATCGAACATTCCATGTACTAAAAACAAAATCTACCAATGACAAGAGCACCAAAAGTGCTACTATATCATTCTGCTGGACGTTTTCACTGATTAGTTTGTATGCATCTCGATTATTATTATTTAATTATCAACTTGTTCTTCATTGGATTTCTTAACAGGGTATTTGATGGCATTAAGTTGCACTTTACGAAGAGCTGCTTGGCCAAGATCAATGCCACAAATATCAGAAAGCCTAACAAGGTATAGCAAAACATCAGAAAGTTCTTCACCAAGATGCAATTTCTCATCTTCTTTCCAATCTGGTAAACCCTTTGGAACTTCTCCTTTCCACTGAAATATTTCTGATAGTTCACCAACTTCTCCCACCTGTGAATGTATAGTATATAGTAAATAATATGTATAAATTTAATCAATTAAAAAAAAGGAGGAATAAAATGATGATGAAGTTGATTTTATGGACTACTTGGAAAAGCACAAATAAAATAGCCCTGTTTTTCCAAGTAATGACGAGCTTATTGACAAGAAAAAAATATTTTATTTTGTGGGCACGATATTAAAAGTGTCTTTAGAAAATTGTAATCTTAAATTAAAAACAAGACAAACGAAAAGGTAGGTAGAGTTTTAGATATAAAAAAGATGTCCGGCTTTTAAATACAATCCAAAAAGAAAAGAAAAAGTGTCGCATAAAATAAAAGAATAGAAGCTACATATCAAAATAAATATTTGACAACTTTCTCCGAGTACAAAATCATTTTTATTAGGGAGTGCCTTTACCCTTCAATGTTAGAGGCAAATATAACATTTTTGTAAAAAATAACTAAGCTTTCTACCTCATTAGTCAGTCTTTTTGGAGCATGGGGTGTCAATAATGAATGTTAGATTAATTTTAGAAAATATTTACATAAAATATCTAATTTTACATAAAGAGTCACATGCTCTATAATCAAGGCTATTTATTCACCATCCTTGATGTAAGACTTTTAGTGTAAATCTAATTTTGTCGGCGGCCTCAAAGTGAATATCGAATGTCGAATGAAAAGAAAAATGCTTGAGAACCACCTTTATTATACAGTTATATTTTTTGGCAAGAGCTCCTCATATCCTGATTTTGGTGGAAACACACAAAAACCAAATCATTTTGTTTATTGATTCAAGGAAAACAATTAGAAAAGTCTTTACATAAATCATGTCAATCATATACAAAGGATCACTAAATTGCCTGATTAAATACATAAAATTTTCAAATCCGATTTTGTTGAACCAATAAATTCATATACATAACAATTATAAAAAGAAATACATAAATTATGATTATTCCAAAAAAAATAAAAATCATGAGCTTTGAATATCAACTAAAATCGAAACCATACAAAGAAGGTTATCATGATTCTACCATACTAACAACGACAAGAAGTATAGCGCACACAAATTGGAACGAGACAATTTTTTTTTTTATAAGATCCATTCATAACAACAACAACAAGTATATGACATACAAATTGAAACGTGACAAAAAAGATTCATAAGATTCTTTCATAACAACAACAATAAGTATATGACACGCACAAACCGAAAAATAACACTATATAGCAAGGAAAGTAATAAGTACCAGAACCAAAAGAAGGTTTCTACGGCTATGAAACTTCTCCCAATCTCTTTCTATAACACACACGAATTGGAACGAGACAAAAAAAAATTGTAGGATCCATTCACAACAACAAGAAGTATATGACACACAAATTGGAACATGACAAAAAAAAATTCTTAGAATCCTTTCATTACAACAACAAATATATATGACACGCACAAATCGAAAAATAACACTATATAGCAAGGGAAGTAATAAGTACCAGAGCCAAAAGAAGGTTTCTAGGGCTATGAAACTTCTCCCAATCTCTTTCTATAACACACACAAATTGGAACGAGACAAAAAAGATTCGTAGGATCCATTCACAACAACAAGAAGTATATGACACATAAATCGGAACATGACAAAAAAGATCCGTAGGATCCTTTCATTACAACAACAAATATATATGACACGCACAAATCGAAAAATAATACTATATAGCAAGGGAAATAGTTAGTACCAGAGCCAAAAGAAGGTTTCTAGGGCTATGAAACTTCTCCCAATCTCTTTCTTTAGCAAAATCATCCATTTTCTTCTTTAGAAGATCAAGTGTCACACTTGTTTCTTCCCCTCCAGTCATTGGACAAAGTTTCGTCCAGGAATTGAACACTGACACAAATAGAAAAAAAAAGAAAAAAGAAAAATAGAGACAAAGAATTGCTTATGTGATTGTCCTTTTGGCTTTAGTACTACTATTTATTAATGTGAGCAGAGAGTTGACAGACCAAAAAACACAATAAGTCTTTTCTTGTTTGCTCCACCGGATACCGGCTATTCCCTGTTTCCACATGTGTTAGTTTTTCCTGTTTTGGGCCACTCCGATTTGAAGTCCAACTAATTTAAATTTAGTATAATTACCTTCTATCATATCTTTATGGTATAGGGGCAATTTAAGATATATAATCAAGGCTTTTTTTAATTGGTAAATTTTGACCTTATCCTTGTGATATATGAGCAATTTAAGACACATAATTAAGTTTTTTTTGTTGCTAATTAATTTTGGACCTTATCCTTGTGATATAGTGAGCAATTTAAGATTTATAATTAAGCCTTTTAATTGGTAAATTTTGACCTTATCCTTGTGATATATTGAACTATTTCAGATTTATTATTAAGCCTTTTTTGTTGGTTAGTTTTTGGACCTTATCTTTGGGATGTATTGAGCAATTTAAGATTTATAATTGGGGAAAAGGACACTCTATGACACTTTTTAAAACAAATAGCTCAAGTTTGAAAAATTTTCAAAAAGTGGTCAGTCGGATATACTATTTCCGCTTTATAGTCATTTCTTAATTTTGGTCATTTTGGCCTACGTAGTTCATATACAGTCCATATACAATACTGATGCAGTCTATATACAATATTGATACAGTATTCAACTTGGCAATTTGGCCCTTTTAAAAATATTTCAATTTTTTTTTTGCTATAAATTTTTTAACTGATCAAATATTCTATTTTTTTATTGTTTAGAAATAATAATTAAATTATATAAAAATAATATAATTGTTAAATAGAATATGTATCTATATAAGATATATGTATAGAAATTGTATAGTTCTATCAAATATGTATATGTATAAAATATACAAAATAAATAAATATATAGAAAGTGTACGAAAATTATATAATTGTTGTATAAAATGTGTTAAAAAAATGTACAGTTATTGTATAAATTGTGTATCAAAACTGTATAATTTTCGTATAGAATATTTATATGTATGAGATTTGTATAGAAACTGTATAGAAGGTGTGCAAAAACAGTATAGAACAAGCCAGTACATTGAAATGGCTAGAAAGTGAAATTTAAATTCCACGGCCATTTAAATGGAAATAATTTAATTTGAAGTGCCGTTTCTGTCCTTTCCCCTTATAATTAAGCCTTTTAATTTTGAAATTTTGATCTTATCCTTGTGATAACTCATAATTTATGACTTAGTACAATTTAACCTTTAATTAATTAAATTTTGATATGTTTTCTATAGGAAATATATATAGACACTCTTTAAATCAGACTATCAGAGTTACCGTTTGAAAGTTTAATTTGAAAATTTTATTAACTCACTAATAATTAGTCAGATATCACAAAAGACTAGATCAAAATTTACCATAAATGATATCAACAATAATAGCAACTATATATCAGTGTCAAATAAGTTAATAGATCTTTTTCTTTTTTTTTTTAAATAGAAAAAGCAAAGCTAATCATCATGTAAAATGGAATTATTAAAATACAAAACTGTCTAGAGATAAATAAATTATCATAGCTATAAAAATCTTTATCTCTTCATTTAAACTCATAATTATATAACCATAAAGAAGAAAATTGTGGTAGGTTGAGAGTGTAAAACTTGATAATTTATGATGAACCTTCGTAATGGAGAAATCAAGAATGAAAATGACGTGTATTAAATTACTATATTTTAGCATGAATATAAAAGTGCGAACAATCTATTTATTTTCCAATTTAAATTGACAAACTAGTCCAAATCAAAGATTTTCACCAAGATACTTGGGAATACTCCTGTGTATTGGGGTCCATGATGTTTTTTAAAAATTATTTTTAATCTATATTTAATTTGTTACATTTAATTTTTTATTCGACTTTAAAAAAATAATTATTTTTTCTTTTAAGTATTTTTTAATTTTAACTTTATACCTAATATATTAAAGATTACAAATTAAAGATTATATTAACATACTTAACATATTTTTAATCTAAAATTAAAAATTTTAATTTTTTTATTTTATTAAACTTCGTATTAAATTAAAATAGATCAAATAAATTAAACGGAGTACGTATTTTTATGCTTATTATTGTCGGTCTAATGGCGTGAGCCAACAAAACATTGCTCGAGACACTTAACTATTTCGACTAATGATCTTCTAGTCATACCTTTACATTTTGACTCTATAATTAATTAATTCCCACAAATATTATCCACTGAAATTCTCCATCTTAAATAAACTGCCTAATTTGTTTAGTTGTTGGACATTAGAGATAAGTACTTTTCATACTTTTAGATTCACAGGTTAGGTTAAGTGAAGGGAAAAAATAGGTACATGTATAATGACATGTTGATTTTGTATATGGATAATTTATTTTCTGATTAACTATTAAATATTATATTTTTTTTCATCTCAAAATATTTATCATGTTTGTTTTTTAAATAACTTTTCAGGAGAAATTAATAAAGTGTGCAGATTGATTAATATAATTTTATTTAATTATTATTTTTCAATTAATATGAAAATAGATGAAAAAAATAATTAATTATCACTTAAGTTTTTAAACATGTCAGGTATTTTGAGATAAATTTTTTTTTAACAAATATGTCAAATAATTTTAAATAAAAAAATTAATAAATAAATAATTTACTTCTTAATTAGCTTCTAACCGAACATACCAAAAAAAAGAAAAAAAAACAAATGAGGATAGTTGGTCGGTTAGAAGGTTATAGTAGTGGACTGAGAGAGGTCTCTTTCCCGTGAGCCGACAGTGCTTCTACTTTACATTCGGGTCGTTTGGTTGGGAAAGAGTTATCCCAAGATAATTAATTTTGAGATTAGTTATTCCGATATAATTTGGGATCAGTTATTCCATTATGTGCATGGGATAATATATTCCATAATTATGGTGTAAATGATGGAATACGTAATTTCGATACTAACTAATCCTTCAAATCAAATATGAGATAAAATAATACTTTACTTTATTTCGGATCTATTTATTCCTTATATCTCACACCAAATGACAAAAGAAAAAGAAATAAAGAATAGTTTGATTGGAAATAAATTATTCAGAATTAATCATCACGAAATTAATTATTTTATATATTTTATCTCAAGTAAATATGGATAAGCTTATGGGAACGAGAACCGTTTTCTTCACCAGATTCATTGCTCCAATCCAATTTTTATTTTATTTTAATTAGAAGTTTCGAACTCAATCAGTCATTTTAAAAAAAAAATTAAGATGCTCTTTCTCGTTACTTTTTACATAGAGGCAGAGGTAGAAGTTAGGATAGGAATTTAATAGTATTTTTTTACATAAATAATTTATTTGTGTTAATAAATTAATGAAATATGTATGTATGGTTTAATAAATTAATGAAATATGTATGTATAGTTGTTTTAAGAACATAGGAATGACATCATTCTATTATATTTAAAATAGACTTGTCATAATATATAAAGTGCCATTTGATTTAAGCATATGAAGGGTATCTCCAATGGAATCATATTTTACACGAGTGTTGTGTTCAAGTTTCAACAGACAAACTTTTTATCTAAACTTTCAACTAAACTTTTCTGCATTCAATGGATATTGGAGATTTATTTGTTCATGGAAGCATCCTTCATGTTAATATGTCAACAAAACTTTTTTTAAAAATGAAAATAAATAATTTAAAAGAATGATATAAGTTTCTATTTTTCTTAAAACACTTTTGAGACAAATAAAGAATAACTTGTTTGTTTGGAGGGTTGTTATATTATATATGTTTCATAATATATTATATTTCATATACGTGTATTATATATTATATATTATTTTTAAAAATATAATATTCAAATAGATTTTATTATTTTTCATCGTTTAATAATATTATTGGCAACGAAAACTGTGACTGACGTGCGAACACGCCATTGTTCTTAATTATCGAGCATAATCTTTTTCTTTTTTCTTTTAATTATAGAGCATAATCTATTTGCTTATGGTGCTGATTTTAATTAGTTTGTTAATAGAGTACTGATATGTCCTCCACATCTCTCTATATTAGTTTGTTAAACTCCAGAGATTTTTCAAAATAAAATAATTAATGAGTCTTCTAATGAATATTTGATCAAATAAAGTTCAAAAATAAAACAAGAGAATTATTCAAAGCATTCATATTAGCAGCAGTTTTGATCCAAATTCTCGAATAATTAAAATCGGAGTATGGACGGAAAGCAGTTTAATATGTTCTTATCCGAATTCTCGAATAATTAATCCACAAAATTCAATATTAATGATTTTATGAGTTTTGAATAATTTAATTAGTCTAAGACAAATTAGGTGATCCAATTAATAGCTAGTACTATAGACCATAATTCTAATATGTACAGGTTCTTATGCTATTTATTAATTAATAGTGGTCATAGGATAATAAATTTTTTCGGCTAGTGATCATAGGATAAAGCTACAGACCAATTGACGTTGATTCCAATTGTTGGCTAAAGCTAACAAAAATACTCTTAACATGTCAGTGATAGTATATTGTCTGCTTTGAACTAAACCTATATACTATAATTTTTCCAAAAGATTTCACACCATTAAGAGTGTCACCGTAACTTATTTGTAGCTTTCTTTTCTTTTCAACTTCATGAAACTTTATTCACACACTCAACAGTTTTGAGGTATGATCTCAATTAGCTTATTGACTTCTATAGTGAATCTTGATGGTCCATATATGTTGTTATATGAATAGTTCTCCTATTGTTTATACGGTAGTTATTGTTATTGTTGACCTTTTGTCAATTGATTCTAACTTTATCGAGATTAGAAGTAAATTATATAAAAATGAGTGTGGCATGCATTACACTTTGCCTGGTAGAAAATAAAGGATGGTGCAATTTAGATGACAATTGGATAGTATAGCTAAGGAAATATAAGAAAAGGGAATCAAAATGTGTCCACTTAATGGTTAACATGATTGGAAAAGATTCAACAAAAAGATTGGTTTCATCAAAATTGATACCATGATGATGTACTAATTGTAGTCAATATTATGTGAATTTGGACTTTGATTTGTTTGTTCATTTACAAGCATATAAAACTACCAATGTACATCAGTTCAGTCAGAGCTATAAAGTAGATTCTTTGCACTAGATATCAGTTCTTGTTTCTGCACAAATTGGGGGTCCTTATTTCTCTTGCATACATATTTAAGTACAAAATGAACAGAGAAAGGGAGCATGTTTGCTATTTAAGTACAAAATGAACAAATTCTGATTAGATTACACACACTATATGGTCTTTGGGCCTCTTTTATTTGCCACTTGCAAATCAATTCTTTTCTTTTCAATTGTTTCCTCCAGGACTTTTTCTAAGGTTCCTCTCCCACTTGTCCCCAAAACCCTAAAAACATCTCTTCCATCACTCTCAAGACTTGGGGCGGACTGATTAAGATCGGGTGTGGTTCCAGTTACAGGTTCGTTAGAACTCTATAACTTTAATTCAGAGCCTATAATAAGCAAGAAAGCTTGTGGTCCAAAGCATACAAGTTTCTTGTAACTTAATGATTTTAATACACACATATATATATATACGCTTTGTGTCTTAAATAGTAGGTCCGCCTGAATATCCATAAAACTCACGTTGCATTCGCCTTTGCCAAGCTCAACAACAACAACAACATATATGGAGTTATCTCACAAATAAGATTTGGAGAGAAGAGAGCGTGTGCAGAGAGACTGTCTTCGATAAACCCTTGGTTCAAGTAAAAACATTTCAAAGCAGTTATCCGCTGCCAAAACTCATAAGGTTTATATATTACAGCACAACTTAATACTACAAATTGAACGACCCAAATATATACTTTATGTCTAGTAGATCAAATTAAAACTGATCTTTAGCTACAAGAACCAATTTACTTCTCAAAGAAAAGGCATAACAAATCCAAATACACATTTGATACGTTACACATTATTCAATCCAGAAAAAATGTTACACAAACTTTTTCAAGGACAGTGATTACACTATCAAAATCGTAAGTGTTTTATTTCTTCAACTTTTTTACCAAAAAGTTTTAGAGTTGGCAAGCACTTTTGTACTTAATGCATCTTCTGCATTCGTTGTAGGTGCATGTTGGTACCATTGAACCTATCATCAATCTTCTTGACTTTCTAATTATCCATCCTTCTCCATCACCCTTTTTCCCATAAATATTGAAAACAAACAATTGAGTTCATAGGAGAATAAAAGCGACAAACTTTCTGTCAAGTCAAACAGTGTCACATAAATTGAAACGAAGTAAGTAACAGATAAAGTGATGAAATTAGCTCAATGAATAATAATAAATCTAGTTGAACTCGCGAAACTCGCTCTAGCTAGATCTATGGTTACATGACATTTTGTTCATGACTTTGACCCTTATTAGCTAAAGCATGTCATAATATATGGTCAAATCAGTGAGAATTTTTTTTTTAATCTTTGATTTCAACTGAACATTTCACACGGATTGCTTAATTTTAATTCTCCTAAATTTCTGGGAAAATATAGTCAAATCTCCCATGGAATTCTGGGAAATATTTCAAAAAATTCTAATTAACTTTTCTCAAGAATTGGTGGATCAAAGACTTAGGTTTGGAGGAAAAAAGTCATACTAGCTACTAGCATACATAGGCACAGTTTCATCCATCTATTGCAAGTTCAACTAACAAAAAGTATTAGTAGGTTATTAGCTCATCATCATCATCAGTTCTTGACATGTAGTTAGTAATAATATTAAAATTATAGGTGTCATCCCCATAACACCTTGACTAGTTTTATTGAGTGTCAGCTATCTCCCATCAGTACGGATACCAATGTACAGTGTACACCAAATCCTTGACATATGACAGAAATCACATGACTTGGAACCTCACGATTCTCAACCTACATCATTTGCAACTAGCTAGGTCATAGGCTTTAATTTGGATGCTAATTTTTTCTAAATATATATTGACGTCAATAAAACTGTAAATAATACTTGGAGGGAAAATCCATAACTCGTAAATCATAATATGTTATCGTTTGTCAAATGTCAACAAACTTGATTGAGGATATATATATATATATGTGTGTGTTGAACGATTCACTTAATTAGATGAACAAATAGGCTTTAAATTAGGATGGGTGGAGGAAGAGCACAAATAGTTATATTTAGGAACCCTATTTAAAAAATAGCCAAAGTTTATAAAGTTATTAATTCGTGAGATTGAAGTTGACTATCGTATGTCTGAAATTTAAAATTTAAAATTTTAGATATTAGAGTCTGAACTTGTGGTGAGGCTCTTCTTCGGATATCGCACATAGCGGTAGCTTTAGTGCACCGGGCTGACTTTTTCTTTTTAAGTTGGAGACTGTCAAACTTTACTTGAGACCCTATCAACTGAAGTTGGTACATTGCAGGTGGACAGTTAGAATTCTCTATGTCTGCCTAACATGTTTGTCAGATCTAAAATAGGAAAATAACCAATTGATATACTTGTACAACATTTGATGAGGGCAGACACAAGTTTCAGCATTTCATTATATGGCCAAACAATTTAACAATCACCAAGGTATATAGTACTATTACCAACAGTATGCAATGCATATACGAATGAGATTTTCTTATTAATTATCTGCATGTAAAGGATAATTTCATTTTATGTGTTTGTGATTATATATGTAGTAAGACAGATATTATACCTTGATCTATTTGTGAACACAGATTATGATTCGAGAAGTCTTTTCAAAGAAATATGTGTGCCTTCAGCATTTCATTATGTGCCAAAAAGATTTTTGCGGGATATTGCATGATATTTACCAAAAGTATGATTGATATTATAAGATTTTTATACCTACCTACACATTTAAAGAATATCATCATTAAATAGGTAATTAAATTTCTTTACTTTAAATATGTAAAAATAAAAAGGAAAGAAAAATAGAAATATTTTCTAACTAATTTTATCGACAATAACCATGTTTACACTCAATCAACAGGTGCATTAATTGAATATATTGACTTGTATGAATCACGAAACTTTTAAGTTATTGAAAAGTCAACCTTATCATTTCTACTCTATACAATACCTTCACATAAATTGAGACAAACCGAATACTAAATTTATTGAATCACTTCAAATTGCAACACTTGCTAATTCGTTCCTTTTAAGTTAAAAAAACAGAACTCCAAGGAACATAACGAAGACGTAAAATATAGAATAGTTACTCCAAATTGTTGAAGATCCACCACTTTTATTACCACTCTGTCCATCACCACCAGCGGGAGAAGGGGCGGTGGCATTATTTTCATCGCCACCGGAGGTAGTAGCCAAATTTAGAGTGCCTTTAGATTTCATATTGTCAGGATCCAACTTATGCATCATTGGCCTACCGTCTTTCACTGCCGGTCCAACTTGCCACACTTGATTCACCTTTCAGGACCGAAAGAATCAGATGTCAACAATCACTATATAAAAAAGTGATTCATGTAGCTTTATAGCATCAGACTCATCTAAACTACCAGTAATTGTAACGTGAAACATCAATTCAACCAAATTAACGTAAATAGCCACTCACCTCAAAAATTAGTCAAGCAAATGTATCATATATGTATATATCATGTATATTGGCTATAGATTTATCATGAAAAATTCACTTAAATTGCAACAACAACAACGATAATAACATATTCATCGTTAACATAATGTATCATGATTCTCTAAAAATGTCATATGATATAAAAATAAAAATCAAGACAAATATAATGTAAACTTACCGTAGTCATTTGTGCTGGTAGAACCAAAGTAGCCAATATTTTGATGACATTATTAGAATACTCCGCTTTAGAATCCAACACCTTGTACGTAAACCTATCAGTTTCCACAACAGATTTATACGAATTCAGATTGTATTTTTTAACAACCAAGGATCCATTTGTATCTTTGAATGCAATAAGTGCCTCAGTACCAATCATCCCTGTTCCATTAGGGTTAATTCCCCATGAAACCCAGCCATCTGGAGAAGACAAAGGAGCAGTGAAAGTGATCGAAAGTGTGGTGTTTGTTGCGGTGTATGCCCAGTCAAGGGACGCTTTGAGAGAAGGGAGATGGCTGCAGCCACCAGTAACGTTAGGCCCCGAAGGGTACGAGCAATGATGTGATATGGATGGAGATATCAAGAGGAATGTAATGACAGATATGAAAAGGAGATGAAGAAGGGAATAAGCCATTTTTGGAGAGATGGTGGATATTGGGAGTTATGTTATATAGGTTTATATTTGTGATAATAATAAAAATGTAAAGATTATATAGTGGAGGAGTAATAATATTTTGATCAATTTCTGTCCGTTTAAAAAGTACGTATATTAATAGTAAAAAATATTGGGTGAAGTTCGTATATATAGTATGTTTCTATGTTTGGAAAGAATTAAATTGAATTTATTGTTTTGCTTTTAACGGTTTACAGTTATCCAAATGTTAATTATTCGGCCATCTTTAGTACAACTTTACGTGTTCAGTTTAATAATTTAAAAGACTATTTAACATTTTGTGTTTATTTTATTTTTGTTATTAGATAATATTCATTTTCCAATATATGAATGACTTATAATTAATAAAAATGGTACAGTAGAATTATCTTTTTACTTATTATTTGTTTAAGAAGTGTGGCATGTCAAATATGAACAAGTAAAGATGAATCAATGGATATATTATACTCAAGATCACAATTTTAACAATAAAGGACACAAATAGCACTTCGGGTGACACTATTAACACGAAAATGACTATTGAATTTTAGTTTCATTTTCTAGTCATTTGCCTTTATACAACACTGATACAAATTTGATATATATCTTATACAGATATGTATTCTATACAATAAAGATACAATTTCTATATGCATCTTTTACATACATATACATACATATATATATATATACATGCATACATACATATATATATATATATATTCATATATTTATATATATGTATATATTCATATATTTATATATATGTATGTATATATGTATATATATACAAATTCTATGCATATCATAGTAAAGAATGCATATTTTATATAAGAGAAAAGACATTTTCCCCTCCTGAACTTGTCCTCCCAACTCACTTTAGCATTTAAACTTAACTTTCGTTTATTTACCCCTTTAACATTTTTAAAGTGTATTAATTTCACCCCTTAATATATATTATCACTCTCATAACGGAGAGTGTGTTACACTCTCCACACCTCAGCGCCACCTCAGCACCACGTCATTGCCACGTAAAAATTTATAATTTTTTTTTAAAAGTAATTTCACACATATTATTTTTATGTTTTTCTTTTTAATATATATATATATATATATATATATATATATATATATATATTAAATAAAAGTGCCCCCTCCCCTTTTCCTTCTTCTTCAGCCCCCCCCCCCCCCAACCTTTCCTTCTTCTTCAGCACCCGCTCCCCCGTCCTCTTCTAGCGCCCCTCCCCTCCCCCTTCTCCCCCGCAACCCCTCCCCAGCAATTCCAGTCGCCCAACCCCCCTTCCCTCCCTCCTTTCTTGTTAACACAAAAATACCTCCATTTTTTTCAACCACAAAAATGGTGTTTGATGTTTTTTTTTTTTTTTAATTTAGTGTATTTGTGGTTGTTCTTTGATGGTGTTAATGTAGGAAAATGAAAATATTGAAGGAGAGTGTTAATAAAGAATGAAGTTGAGGTTGTTAATGGAAGAATTTGAGTGTTGTGGATGTTTTGGAGAATAAAGAATAAAAGATGTTTAATAGAGAGTTTTATTTTTAATTTAGTGTTTTGCGGTTGTTTTTTGATGGTGTTAATGGAGGAAAAAAAATTGAAGAAGAGTGTTAATGAAGAATGGATTTGAGGTTGTTAATGGAGGAATTTGAGTGTTGTGGATGTTTTGGAGAATAAGCCCAAGTAAGCCTGTTAAAATACTTTGATCATAACGACCCATTTAGACCCATGGGAGTATGTGGGACTGGGGGAGGGTTGGGCCGAGTAGACCGGCCTAAATGTTAGCCCGGTGCTCGGCCCACCCGGACACCAATCCAACTAAAAGAACGTGAATGAAATTTTAGCCAATTTAACTACGTGACTCCGAATCATGCATGGATTAAGCGTAGGCATATTTCTACTATATAGAAGAGTGAGTTGGAGGATGGCCAAGGTTAAAATTGTCATTTCATGAATACTTTAGAATATTTGTTTATGTTATATAGTCATAAAAGTTGGTCATAAATTTTAAAATGACAAAATAGCCAAACATCTTTCAAATAATGCCAAGTGTGTCTTAATAATTAGACATTTGAGGTAGGCCTCATATTTTTTTCAAGATAATTTTTCAAAAAATATGTTTTTTATATTAATAATTAATCTATTTTAATGAGATATTATCTAAATTTGAATTCTTTTTTAGGATTTGAAATTCTTGCTTTTATTTTATTAGAATAGAAATATTTAGAAAAAAATGTAACTATATTATCGTATACTTAGAAAACTTTCATAAAAGAATATGAAATTTAATTCTAAACAAAAATGTATAGAATATTTATATGATTTGAGATCAAGTTTGTGCACAAATTAGATCAACTTGATTTTTTGAACCGATTCGAATCAATTTAGATAATATTATTTAGATGATTAAAAATTTAATTTGATTTACAAATTCAATTCTAGAATATTATGGTACATCTATTTGGAACCTTAAATAA
This sequence comes from Capsicum pubescens, assembly GCA_030864215.1. Classification (NCBI taxonomy): domain Eukaryota; kingdom Viridiplantae; phylum Streptophyta; class Magnoliopsida; order Solanales; family Solanaceae; genus Capsicum; species Capsicum pubescens. The sequence continues at coordinate 3,236,081 of CM061543.1, read as the reverse complement.
GTTATAAGATATTATTTGATTTTGTAAAAATAAGAAGTTATATTTTATTATATATTGTGATTTTTACTTACATTTTTTATTGTGTTTTATTCAAAAATATTAATGATCAACAACAACAACAAATTCAGTGTATTCCCACCTAGTGGGGTCTAGGGGGTAAGATGTACGCAGTCCATACCACTACTTCAAGAGAAGTAGAAAGGTTGTTTCCGATAGACCCCTGGCTCAAGACAAGGAGTAATAAACAAATACTTAATAAAGCATGGAACAAGATGTCAAGACATAAATACGCCACCCACAAGGAATAATAAACAAAGAATAGTAACCACATTCGTAATAAGGCATGCAACAAAGTGTACTAGCAAGAATAATACATCTACCAAGTAATGTCCTACTCCACGACTCAAATTGACACTAGCCTTCTATCCTAATCCGCGTCCTCCAGATCTTCCTATCTAGGGTCATGTCCTCAGTGAGCTGTAACTGCTCCATGTCCCGCCTGATCACCTCTCTCCAGTATTTCTTCTGCCTACCTCTACCCCGCCTGAAATCATCCAACACAAGTTTCTCACACCTACAAACCGGGGCATCCGTGCCTCTCCTCATCACATGCCCGAACCATCTTAATCGGACTTCCCGCATCTTGTCCTCCACCGAAGCCACTCCAATCTTCTCCCCAATAGTCTCATTTCAAACTCTATCACCCTTATTAAACCCATACATCCAACACAACATTCACATTTCCGCCACCTTCAATTTTTAAATGTGAGAGTTCTTGACTGGCCAGCATTCCGCTCCATACAACATGGCTGGCTGGACTGCCACCCTGTAGAATTTTCCTTTAAGCTTGGGCAACACCTTCCTATTACATAACACCCTCGAGGCGCTCTTTCATTTGATCCATCCCGCCCCAATACAGTGGGAGACATCCTCGTCAATCTCACTATTCCCTTGAATCATGGACCCCAGATACTTGAAACTATCCCTCTTACACACCGTCTGGGAATCCAGCCTTACTACCACCTCGTCTTCCTGCCTCACATCATTAAACTTGCATTCCAAATATTTTTTCTTGCTCCTGCTCAACCTGAACCCTTTAGACTCAAGGGTCTGTCTCCATAGCTCTAATTTATCATTCACAACCCCCCGCGTCTCATCAATCAAAACTACATCCTCTGCAAAAAGCATACACCAAGGCACCTCTCCTTGAATACGCCGCGTCAACACATCCATCACCAGGGCAAACAAAAACAGGCTAAGAGTGGAACCCTGGTGCAACCCCGTCAAAACAGGGAAATGCTCTGAGTCTCCTCCCGCCGTCCTCACCTGAGTCTTAGCTCCATTATACATGTCCTTGATTGCTCTAATATACGCCACCGGTACCCCATTCACCTCCAAGCATCTCCAAAGCACCTCCCTAGGTACTTTGTCGTACGCCTTCTCCAAGTCGATAAACATCATGTGCAGATCTCTCTTTCTTTCTCTATACTGTTCCACCAGTCTCCGCACCAGGTGAATTACCTCCGTCATCGAGCGCCCGAGCATAAATCCAAACTGATTTTCCGAGATAGAAACTATCCTCCTCAACCTCAACTCGACCACCCTCTCTCAAATCTTCATAGTGTGGCTCAATAACTTAATACCTCTATAGTTATTGCAACTCTGAATGTCACCCTTATTCTTATAAAGAGGGATTATACTCCATCTCCAAGCCTCGGGCATTTTCGCCGACTTGAAAATGCCGTTAGATAATTCAGTCAACCACCTTAAGCCAGCCTCGCTGGAGAACTTCCAAAAATCCACAGGTATCTCATCAGGCCCCGTCACCCTACCCCTATGCATCCTACGAATAGCCTCTCTGACCTCTTCTACCTTAAAACGTCTACAATAACTAAAATCACGACACTCCTTTGTGTGCTTCAGCTCCCCTAATACAATAACTCTATCCCTTTTTTATTCAATAACCTATTGAAGTACTACTATCATCTCTTCTTAATATGACAATCCTCCACCAATACTCTACCATCCTCTCCCTTAATGCATTTCACCTGGTCGAGGTCACTACCCTTCCTCTCCCTAGCCTTAGAAAGTCTAAACAACTATTTTCCCCTCCTTTCTCCTCTAACCCTGCATACAAGATCTCGAACGCTGTCGTCTTAGCCGCTGTGACTGTTAAGTTAGCCTCTTTCCTAGCTATCTTGTACTCCTTCCTATTAGCCCGCTTCTCATCTTCATCCTTACTCTCACCCAACTTAGCATACACTTTCTTCTTAGCCTCCACTTTCTTCCTAACTTCTTCATTCCACCACCAATCCCCCCGACGATGGCCGGCACAGCCCCTGGAAATACCCAACACCTCACTAGCAGTCTCCTTGATGCACCTAGCCGCCCTATCTCACATACAATCCACGTCCCCCCTGCATTCTTCCACCCCCAAGCATCTCCGTAGGTACTTTGTCGTACGCCTTCTCCAAGTCAATAAACACCATGTGCAGATCTCTTTTTCTTTCTCTATATTGTTCCACCAGTCTCCGCACCAGGTGAATTGTCTCCATCGTCGAGCGCCCGGGCATAAATCCATACTGATTTTCCGAGATAGACACTATCCCCCTCAACCTCAACTCTACCACCCTCTCCCAAATCTTCATAGTGTGTCTCAATAACTTAATACCTCTATAGTTATTGCAACTCAGAATGTCACCCTTATTCTTATAAAGAGGAATCATAGTACTCCATCTCCAAGCCTCGAGCATTTTCGCCGACTTGAAAATGTCGTTAAATAATTCAATCAACCACCTTAAGCCAGCCTCGCCAGAGAACTTCCAAAAATCCACAGGTATCTCATCAGGCCCCGTCGCCCTACCCCTACGCATCCTGCGAATAGCCTCTCTGACTTCTTCTACCTTAAAATGTCTACAATAACTAAAATCACGACACTCCTCTGTGTGCTCCAGCTCCCCTAATACAATAACTCTATCCCTTTTTTATTCAATAACCTATTGAAGTACTACTGTCATCTCTTCTTAATGTGACCATCCTCCACCAATAGTCTACCATCCTCTCCCTTAATGCATTTCACCTGGTCGAGGTCACTACCCTTCCTCTCCCTAGCCTTAGAAAGTCTAAACAACCTCTTTTCCCCTCATTTCTCCTCTAACCCTGCATACAAGCTCTCGAACGCTGTCGTCTTAGCCGCTGTGACTGCTAAGTTAGCCTCTTTCCTAGCTATCTTGTACTCCTCCCTATTAGCCCGCTTCTCATCTTCATCCTTACTCTCACCCAACTTAGCATACTCTCTTCTTAGCCTCCACTTTTTTCCTAACTTCTTCATTCCACCACCAATCCCCCCGACGATGGCCGACACAGCCCCTGGAAATACCCAACACCTCACTAGCAGTCTCCTTGATGCACCTAGCCGCCCTATCTCACATACTATCCACGTCCCCCTGCACTCTCACCCCCCATTTTTGTCGCCTTCTCTTCTATCTCCCTCGCATTCGTCGGCGTAAGACCGCCCTACTTAATTCTAGGTCTACCATTCTCACCTCTTCTCTTCTTATCTTTCTTAATACGTAAGTCCATCACCAAGAGCCTATGCTGAGTCGAAAGATTCTCACTCGGGATGACTTTATAGTCCTTACACAACACCCTATCCCCTTTCCTAAGCAGCAAAAAGTCAATTTGCATCTTGGCTATCGCGCTTCGAAAGGTGATCAAATGATCGTCCTTCTTCGGGAAGCTCGAATTTACCACTACCAACCCAAAGGACCTCGCAAAATCCAACAGAGCAGCTCCCTCTTCATTTCTCTCCCCAAAACCAAAATCGCCATGCACATCGCCAAAACCTCCTGGCAATGCCCCAATATGCCCATTAAAATCCCCTGCTACAACAATCTTCTTAGAACTAGGCACTTCTCTCACCACTTCATCCAACGCGTCCCAAAACCGCATCTTCTCCTCCCCATCCAAGCCCACTTGCGGTGCATAAACACTGCACACGATCAGAGTAGACCCCCCAATGACCAACTTAACTGTCATCAACCTATCGCTGATCCTCTTAACCTCCACTATCTGCCCTCTAAGCTCTTCATCTACTAAGATGCCAACTCCATTCCCACGCCTCTCGCTACTAGAGTACTACAACTTGTAACCATCCACATCCCTAGCCTTAGACCCTACCCACTTAATCTCCTGTACACACGCAATATTGATCCTCCTCTTTCTAAGAATCTTCACCAACTCTATAGATTTACCATGCAGAGTACCTATATTCCAAAACCCAACCCGCAGCCTATCAACTCTAGCAACCCGTCTTCCTCTACCTCCCCTAACGTCGGGCCTAGCCCCCACTCTCACACCCGCCCTTCCCTCCTTCCCCACCCCCAACACAGGCCCCTGCCCCAACCCTCTCGGACATGACCCTATCCTACCATCAATGCCCACAGCCACAACTCCCAGGAAAAAAAACACACAACACCAATAATCAAGCAACAACAGAAAATAGAAGGCATAAGCACAATATATAATATGAAATAATAAAGAAAAGTCAAACCCACCAATTATAACTAAGTCAAGCAATGGAATAAACCAAAAATATACGACAACAAACAATCCCCACAAATTAAGCGCAAGTCAAGATACAGGAGATAATACTATAATTTATACGAAGAATGAAATAGCAAAGATTAGAAGTCACCGGGTTACACTTGTAGACCAAGTCCTCTTTTCTTGCGTGGTATGTTGGGTCCTAGCAAACTGATGCCTAAACTGATTGCCGGAATAATTGGTCGGAGCTTCGCCGGAGTGCCTCCGAAATCTGAACTTGCGGGAACCAGATCTGGTCGGAACCAGAAGTACCGACAGATGGACCCACTGGATCAATCACTTGTGACCGGAGCTGCGCGTTGCCTGTGTCGCCGGAGTCGAACCGACGGAGACCTTGACCGCCGGCGAAAGCACGAGAGGTTCGAACAACGGCGGGGCAGGGAACGGGAGAGAGAAGAGGGTAGAGAGAACTAGGAAGAGAGAGAAAGGGGGAGTGGGGGTTATCTTTGCCTGTTACCGGCGCTTCGACGCTGTTGCCGGCGTCAGCCGGTCAAGGGACAGTGGTCGTGGGTTTAGTGAACGTTAGAGAGAGAGAATTTCAGAACGTTAGAGAGAGAGCACCTCAGATACTTTCACCAAAAAAATATTAATGATCATTTTTTTTTTGAAAAAAAATAATTAATTAAATAGCTATAAGTATATTTAAAAATTGTAATATTGGGCCCGTAAACGGGCCCTTCATTATCTAGTTTGAAAAAAACTCAGGCGCACACAAGTTGAACTTTAATCGATTTTAAGACGTGTCTCATATGTATGATTTAGCGGAAATATATATGAAAAAAAATAAAAAATTCCAAATTATTTTGACAAATTAATTTAAAATTTAATTCTTTATTATTTATTGAACTTGTGAATTGCACCCAAAAAGTGAACCAAAAAATAAATATTTATACACTTCGTCCATCTACATATTGTAAATTTCCGATGAAATGCATTGATACATTAGGAATGACTTCCAATTTGTAATTTATTGAGAATTTTTCTGTGTTGACCTACTTCAGCTTCAAGTCAACACCTATTTATTTGTACTATACTATTATTTTAAAATCAACTACAAATAAATTTATTGGGCAAATACTTATCCATAATCTGAAGGAATGTGTTAATACGAATTGAATTTCATCTATTGAGAAAAAAGTAAGCAAAATTTATTTACTACCTGAATGATATTTATAAATACTTTTCGGTCTTTAAATACTTGTCATCTTTTTCATATACTTTAAAGAAATATTAATTAGAGGATAGTTTGATTAATATCCTTATTTATTACTTCTTTCAATTTAAGGCTTTTAACTTTTACACCATAATAATATATAGTCATATTATGATTAAGCATAAAAATTAAAATAATCAACTAATTATTTCTTGATTTTATAAGATGATAAATATAACATATCATCTGTTTTTTAATAAGTAATTATAAACGAATAGTGTAACAACTTTTACTTGAATTGACGTTTGGAAAAGAAAAAATCAATCAATTAAACTAGTAATGTTGTTTATAAACAAGTGGTTTCAAGGGGAGTAAATGTGTGCTGCACTTTTTTTTTCGTAATCAATTTTTTATTTATGCGCTGCACTCTTTTTTTCTTAATCAAGTTTTTATCTCATTAAATTTTCTTGATAAGATTTTTAATGAGGCAACAAGAAAGAGTGTTGTTCGTTTGGATAGGATTAAAAATATAACTTTTTAGCTTAAATAATTAAATATTTTAAATAAGTGCTTATAAATTAAGTAGATAAGTGTTAGAATAGAAGTGGTGAAACTGAAAAAAAATTGTTGATGTGTTTGATAAACAAGTGACGTTAAGTACTTTTTTATTGTTAAAATGATTTATATGTCCTTAAAGTTGTTAACACCATAAATAAGGTGAATTATTTATAATTTTTAATTTTAAAATAAAAACTTTGAGCAAAACTTCAATGTAATGATGGATTAAGAGAAAACAAAGGAGAGAGATAAAAAAATAAATTAAAAAAGAGATGTATCCAAATGGGCTCAGTGATTGCCCATAGAGGACCACTTACTGTAGATTGCTGATTCTCCAAGGCATATATAATGCCTATATAATCCCCCTTGCTTTCACATTTAATGATGCAATTACCAAAACTACCCATCGTATTCTCTTCCAAATATATACTTAAATCTCTTTCTTTTTCTTCTAATAAATTTTATTATTAGTCCTTATATTACAAAACAAGTACTGTAGTAGGATTTTATTTATATATCTCCACTAAATTATAAGTAGATTATTTAAGGTCCAAAAATTAGCCATTACTTAATTGACAAATACAAAATCTACCCAATTTTGCAGAGTTAAATAAACATTATTTGGCGCACCATCTCATCATTTCCGTTGACAAGCCTTCCAATTTTGTGCACATTTTGGTACTATCAATTTTTGTTCTTCAATTTTCTAACCCTCTATCCCTTTCTTTTCCTGTATATATTATAGGTTTCTCGGAGGAAGAGAGGGTTAACAATTTCAAGATTGCAGAGAAAATGGCAGCAACAATCGTGGGTTCGAAGCAAGCGGAGCAGCTAAAGCAAGATGGGAATAATTACTTTCAGAAAAATCGATTTGGGGCTGCCATTGATGCTTATACTGAGGTCCTTTTTTTATTTTTATTTTATTTTTTTTGTGGTTAGTATTAGGTCAAATGGGTTACGGGTTCTAGCCCGTGGAAAAAATGTAAAACCTTATGGTCCGGCCCGTCCTTGTGCTCCGCGCATAGTAGGAGCTTTTTTAGTGTATCGGGCTGCCTTTTTTACTGTTAGGTCAAATGGGTCACCGGTTAAGCCGTGGAAAAAGCGTTGTAGAAATGTAAGTTGAGGCTATTGTACCCTTATGGTCTGGCCCTTTCTTGTACTCCGCTGCATAGCAGGAGCTTTAGGGTATCGGTGTGCCCCTTTTACTGTTAGGTCAAATGGGTCATGGGTTCAAGCCGTGGAAACAGCCCCCGACAGAAATCTAAGGTGCCACTGCATACTGTAGGCTCTTATGGTCCGGCCCTTCACGCATAGTATGAGCTTTTGTGTATCGGGCTGCCGTTTTTACTGTTGGGTCATGGGTTCAAGCCGTGGAAACAGCCCTTTAAAGAACTGTAACGTGCGGGTGCATACTGTAGGCTCTTATGGTCTGACCCTTCCTTGTACTTCCTGCATAGCAGGAGCTTTAGTGTATCGGGCTGCCCTTTTTACTATTAGGTCAAATGGGTCATGGGTTTAAATCGTGGAAAAAGCGTTGGATAAATGTAAGGTGAGGCTGCATACAATAGACTCTAGACCCTTGTGGTCAGACCCTTTCTTGTGCCTGTGCATTGCGAGAGTTTTACTTCACTGGGCCTCCTTGCAGAAATGTAAGGTGAGGCTGCGTATAATAGATTACAGACTACAGACCCTTGTGGTGAGGCCCTTCCTTGTACTCCGCGCATAGCAGGAGCTTTAGTTTATCGGTCTGCCCTTTTTACTGTTAGGTCAAATGGGTCATGGGTTCAAGCCGTGGAAACAACTCCTTGCAGAAATGCAAGGTAAGGCTGCATACAATTGACTGGAGACCCTTGTGGTCCGGCCCTTTTCTGGACCCCGTGCATAGCAGGAGCTTTACTTCACTGAGTTGCCTTTTGTTAGAGTTAGGTCAAATGGATGGATACTGCTCAATTTTTTTTAATAAAAAAAATAGAAGTTCTTGATTTTCTAGTATATCTGCAGCTACTGAGTGCTTTTTTTTTTAGGCAATTACTTTGAGCCCCAATGTTCCAATATATTGGACGAATCGTGCTTTGTGTCATCGGAGGCGGAAGTATGTGTTTATATCCCTTTGTTTTGTTTGGTTTGATGATATATTTGAGCTGAGGGTATATCGGAAGCAGCCTCTCTACCTGCCGAGGTAGGGGTAAGGTCTGGGACACTCTACCGATACCTCACTTTTTGTTATTGATATATATATTTGTACATGTTTATGCATTATCGTGATTGTTGATTTTATAGTGACTGGAGAAGAGTGGAGGAAGATTGTAGGAAGGCTATTCAGCTCGATCATAATTCTGTAAAGGTGCGATACATTGTGATATTTAGCATGCATATTCCTTTTTACAATGTGGGGTTTTCGTATAAGTGCTCTATCTATGTTGATATTTCCTTTGTTCTCTGGCTGGACTTAGACGTGTTTTGGCGATTCACTAAATTTAGTTTATTCTATTCTTCAAAAATAGCTTCTCTATCTTCACAAGGTAGGGGTAAGGCTGCATACTGCCTCCCTAGACTTGGCTTATGGGATTACACCAGGCATATTGTTGTTATTGTATTCTTCTCAACAACATTTCCAGTATAATTCCACAAAGTGAGGTTTGAGGAGGGTAGAGTATAAGAGGTAGAAAGGCAGTTTCTGATCGACCTTCGGCTCAAGGAAAAAATAGTCCAAAGCAGTCTAGAAAAAGGAGTAACATAAGCACAAAAAATATCAGATAATAACAGGATGGTAACAAAAACCAAATAAAATGATAGTCGAAGTAGAAAAAATACAACCGGTAGTAACAGAAATCCAAGGACACGCAACTACAGGAGCAATACTACAACTAATAGTAAGGACGGGTAACAAGACAACACACTGCTACCTACTAATCTTCTAATCTAATCCGTGACCTCCACAACCTCCTAGCTATTGTTTGAAGAGGGAAAATGGAAAACTGAAATCTTAAATGTTTTATGGGGGAAATAGTTTGCTGAGACAGTAGTTGCCTTAATAGGATCGCGACAAAAACAACTTTAATATGGTATTCTTGCTAGTTACACAGAATTAATGTAAATACGGTTGGGAGGTTTTAATGATGTAAATTCTGAAGATTATTAATTTGTTAACAATTATTGACTAATTCGAAGTTTTAGGAGAATAATTTAGCTTGTTAGAGAATCCACATAATCACAGATGGCACTAAGTTCAATAATTTTACAGAATCTCTGTTTTTTATATGCTGAATTTTTGGTCTTTCTAAGTTGGTGTACCTAGAAATTGTTTGTTCCCTACAGATAATAATCTAAGAGTGATTTCTGGGTAAACAGGGCCACTATTATCTTGGTCTTGCATCGCTACAAAAGCAACAGTATGCTGAAGGTGTGAGAGAATTGGAAAAGGTATAAACATGGTCTCTTACAGATGTTTAAGTATTTATCTTGCAAGTGTCCATACATCACATTAGTACTCAACACTTTTGTGGCTGTGACGGTCTCTGGTGTCTAATCTGTATCCAATCAGCCTCTGTCTGTTTGTACGTTTAGGATGCAGCCCTAATTGCTTATGAAAATGATGCCGTGACAATGTAGTTCTTTTTTCCCCTTATAATTTGGTTAGTAATTATGCATTCTTATTTTGCTATCATAGTTTCCGCTTTCATGCTCTTACTAAATTAATATGAATGCAACTCTGTAACTAGGGACGTATTGCAGCTGCTATAGTCACTGCTCATTTCTCGATACTTTTAACATATGAAAGTACGCATACTTGTTTGTCGGAAATTAAGTTTCTGAACCTTCATTCATTTCATTTGTTTATTTTCTGTGTCGATATTTTCCATAGAAATGCGTTAGCAGTGGCGGAGCCAAGAATTTGGCAAAGGTTGTGCAAATTTTCTTCCCAGTTATGTTAAGGGTGTGCAAAATTAAATACAACAACAACAACAAACCCAGTATATTCCCACATAGTGGGGACTGGGGAGGGTAGAATGTACGCAGTCCATACCACTACATCCGAAGAAGTAGAGAGGCTGTTTCCGATAGACCCCCGGCTCAAGAAAAGGACCGAGACCGTGTTCAAATATCGCAAGCATACAACATGATAAAATAACAACGATACAACAACCTCAAATAAGTACATGAACCAACAAAAGGCACCCCCTCCCCCCAACCCTAGCCCTACCAACCCAGCTACACGAAACTCTCCTAACTCCGGCCTATGACTTAACCACATCCCTTAGCCCTCTACCCTAATACTCTTCCTCCAAACCTTCCTATCAAGGGTCATGTCCTCAGTGAGCCGTAATTGCTCCATGTCACGTCTAATTACTTCTGTTCAGTATTTTTTCGGTCTACCCCTACCCCGCTTGAAACCATCCAAGGCCAACCTCTCACACCTACGAACTGGAGCATCCGTTCCCCTTCTCATCACATGCCTAAACCATCTCAACCTCCCTTCTCGAATTTTATCCTCCACCGACGCCACTCCCACCTTGTCCCGAATGGCCTCATTCCTAACCCTATCAGCCCTCATGATACCGCACATCCAACGCAACATCCTTATTTCCACCACCTTCAACTTCCGGACGTGAGAGTTCTTAACCGGCCAGCACTCCGCGCCATACAACATAGCCGGTCGGACTGCAACTTTGTAGAATTTGCCTTTAAGCTTGAGAGGCACCTTCTTATCGCAAAGGATTCCCGAGGCGAGCCGCCATTTCAACCAACCTGCCCCAATACGGTGAGAGACATCCTCGTCAATCTCTCCATTCCCCTGAATCATAGACCCAAGGTACTTAAAACTATCTCTCTTACACACCACCTGAGACTCCAACTTCACTGCCACCTCGTCCTCTTGCCTCGTGTCACTAAACTTACACTCCAAGTACTCCGTCTTTGTCCTACTCAACCTGAAACCTTTAGTTTTCAGGGTTTGTCTCCAAATCTCCAATTTATCATTAACGCTTCGATGCGACTCATCAATCAAGACTACATCATCCGCAAAAAGCATACACCATGGCACCTCACCTTGAATACTTCTTGTCAACACATCCATAACCACGGCGAATAAAAACGGACTAAGAGTCGATCCCTGGTGCAATCCAGTCAGGACCAAAAATTGGTCAGAATCCCCTCCCACAGTCCTTACCCGAGTCTTCGCCCCCTCGTACATGTCCCTAATCGAACGAATGTACACCATAGGGATCCCCCTCACTTCCAAGCATCTCCAAAGAACCTCCCTAGGGACTTTGTCATACGCCTTTTCCAAGTCAATAAACACCTTGTGGAGATCCCTCTTCCTCTCTCTATACTGCTCAACCAGTTTCCGCACTAGGTGAATTGCCTCCGTCGTCGAGCGACCAGGCATAAAACCAAACTGATTCTCCGAAATAGACACTATCCTCCTCAACCTCAGCTCCATCACCCGCTCCCAACTCTTCATCGTGTGACTCAACAACTTAATACCTCGGTAGTTGTTGCAACTCTGAATATCACCCTTGTTCTTATAAAGAGGAATCATCGTGCTCCATCGCCACGCCTCGGGCATCTTAGCGGACTTTAAAATGTTGTTGAATAAGTCGGTCAACCACCTCAAGCCCGTCCCGCTAGCAAACTTCCAAAAATCCACCGGAATCTCATCGGGCCCCATCGCCCTGCCTCTTCGCACCTTGCGAATAGCCTCACTAACCTCCTCCACCTTAAAACGTTGACAAAAAACGAAATCACGAAATTCTTCGGTGTGCTTCAACTCCCCTAATAGTGTGCAAAATTAAATATGTACTCATAATAGCTATAACCACATAATTACTCGACGAAGGGTGTTCATCTGACCACCCTTCGTTTAAGGTTGCTCCGCCCATGTGCGTTTGGTTCAAACCTTAACTAAAACTGATATAATATCACCTTTATGCTTTGAGCTAAGTGATCATGTACACAATAACTCCAATGTGCTGTTTCTAGCTTGCTTCCGACAAACACCTTGGCCTTAACCATGTATACTACTTCTTTTCTCTTTGAATGGAGTATTTTTTTAACCAGAAAAAATGTTCACTGTAAACCTCAGGGATTAGCACCAAAATCGTTTTATAACTGTTGTAGCAAATCTATATGTTCGCTGTTGCTTGCCCTTACTCTAATGGTAACTGCAGAGAGTAGAATTCAGTACCTGGAGATATAACAAATAATATTTCAAGCTAGCACTTTGTTTAAGTTTTTTTTTTGAGTTCAATCCACCAAATGTAAACTATAGACTGCAAATGTTCCAAAGGAACAACTTAAACTTGTGAAACAACTGAACTCCGGAAGACTAGTTCTTCCAGGTTTGGGTTCGGCTTTGACTTCAATAGTCACACACTTACCTACTTGAAGCTCAAATTACAAGAATGTATGTTAGAACCACGTGTTAGTTAGCATACTACCATCATTGTGTTGAATTTAAATCTTGGCATCGGAAGCCCAAGCATAATTCATGAACTATTTATACCCACTGCTGTGCTGGCAAAATGACATCTTAATCTTATTCTTAAGATGGCAGGTGACATGATGTATTTCGCAAAAGAGTTTTGGATAAATCTTTTTCTTTTCTTCTTTTTAGTATGTAGTATGTACAACTTCTGAGCATAATTCATGAACTATTTATACCCACTGCTGTGCTGGCAAAATGACATCTTAATCTTATTCTTAAGATGGCAGGTGACATGATGTATTTCGCAAAAGAGTTTTGGATAAATCTTTTTCTTTTCTTCTTTTTAGTATGTAGTATGGCAACTTCTGTTTTGGATAAATCTATTAAGGATCATTTGTTCTTTTGTCGAGCATAGTTGAAACTAGTCTTCCAGGGAAGTATGTATTTGCAGAATTTATGATAGTTGAGATCATTTTAGGGAAGTTTGCTCTGCTTAATTCTGATACAGCTCTCTTCTATGTATATCCTATTAGGCATTAGACCTTGGAAGAGGTGCAAATCCAGGAAGATACATTGTTGAAGAGATCTGGGAAGAGCTTGCGAAAGCAAAATACAAGGAGTGGGAGCATGAATCTACAAGTCGCTCCTGGGAGCTTCAGAACTTGAAGTAATCACTCTTCTTACGTCGCTATCAATTTTCATTACTTTTGTTGGACTATTATACCAACCAAATAGGTTGACTCCCTATTAATTTTTCTTGTGTACGTACGTGCCTCAGAGAATCCTGTGAGTTAGCTCTCAAGAGGAAACATGTGCTTGATAGTTCTCAGATAGAAGGGCTCAAAGATGAAAACTCAACATTTCTTGCGAAGCAACTGGAAGGTGTAGGCAAGGTTTTCATGAAAGCTGCCGAAGATGATATTCCAACCGAGGTAAGCATTCGAGCCTTATCATCTTAGTCATTTCTCCCTTTAGCAAGAAAGTATTTTGTATTACACACGTTGACACTAATAAAATTCCTAGGTTCCTGATTACTTGTGTTGTAAAATCACTCTTGATATTTTTCGCGACCCTGTTATTACTCCGAGTGGGTTTACATATGAGCGGGCTGTGATCCTTGACCATTTGCAAAAGGTAAATTTGTTTCTCCTCTCCTCGTTTCATCTTTGCTTTGTTTATTTATATTCCTAATCCTGAGCATGGCATGGCATGGCAATTTAGGTGGGCCAATTTGATCCAATCACACGAGCACCACTTTTTCCGCTCCAACTGGTGCCAAATCTGGCCATAAAAGAAGCTGTCCGGGCATTTTTGGATAAGCATGGCTGGGCATACAGGATAGAGTAAAGTGTCCAATGCATGTATGCTGTGGTGCTAATGAAACCAAGAACAGAGCCAGAGAGGGTGTAATTCATGTTAGTCATAGACTCATAGTTGTACAGTATAGTGCTTTTAGTAATTGGCTTGTTGGTCTTTCATTAAACTGTACAGCAAATAATCACCAGCTTTTTGTAAGATGTTACTGTGGATCAAATGAAACTATAGTTATTTATACAATGTTCTCCATCAACTTAGGCATAAAAGGGGAGAGCTAAAGCTGCATTTTCCTCGTCAAATGAGGTCTAGGGGTCAATGAAGTAGTTGAGAACCATGAGGTATTCCGGGGGAAGCAAAAAACACTGGGTGATCTTTCCTCCTATGTCTAAACATTGGTGCTAGGGTTACTGGCTACTTGTGCTGGTCGAAGGTAGCAGGTACCCATTGCCCATGAGAATTTGTCGAGTTATACTCATAAATTGTTCGCCCCATTCCACTTCCTTCTTTGATAATACTTTTGCTGAATTGTCAGCTTCTCTGGCACGATCGAGGCATCAGTGGCGGACCCAAGATTTAAGGATTGTAGGTGCTTAAAAAATTAAAAAATTGGAAAAAAGTAAAAGATTGTCTCACCGAGGTTTGAACTCGGGATGTCCCTTTCAGTGAAAAACCTTAAGATCAATCTTAATGTCAGTGCATCCAGCCAATTTTTTGTTTTAGTGGGTGTTTTTATATCTTTTATACCTGTTTTTGTATATTTTCTATGTAATTATACCTATTCCGCATCGAGTTTACTGGGTGCCGGAGCACAAAAAAAAAAACAATATAGGTCCGCCCCTGCGAGGCATAAAAGTATTTTTGTACCTGCTTGCTTTGAATCTAATTTATCTTGAAAAAAGATGGTGAAGTCATACTCTTCCATTGATTTAAAAATGGTAGACAAGAAAGCAATTGATTAATTTAAAAAAAGAAGAAGATAAAACTTTGATATATAAGCACAAAACTGATGCCCACAACAAATAAAATTAAGGGAACAACACGTTTAAAAATGAAGCGCAACAAGGAGACAAGTGGCACCTTTATTCTACTTTTTGCCACATGCAAGGAATTAGCCCACCACTAAATAAACAGATCAAATTAAGAAACAACACTTGTATCTGTGAACAGAAGCATAACAGCATTACAGCTACCTCTAATTCTCTATACAAAAATAATAGTGAAAGGGTAATATTTACAAGTTACCTCCTGTGGATCATGTGTTAACATTAACGAATTTATCATGATTAAGTGATGTAAAAAAAGCAAAATTACACAATATTTTTTATGATCAAATAAATAAAAATTTATATATAAACAATGATATATATATATATATATATATTAATTTGATGCAGACACTCTATACGAATAAATTTTTATGGAGTAGAAGTGCCACTTGTGAATAAAACGTCATAAAGTCTCTGGACTTTGACCCTTTGCGTAACCCAACTTCCAACCCCTCATCAACGAGAAGAAAGAGAAGGCTATAAGAACTTAGTAAGGGCACATTGAGCTTCTACAAATATCCTAAAGTCAGGCCAGCAAACAAACAACCAATTCCTCTTCAAATTTCAAAGGCCAACCAAATACTTAAACTAATATTGCCCTATCGGATCTCTTGAAAAATACATTATCCATTCCATCCATTTTATATATATATTTTTCCATTTAAATATTCCCTTCCCCCAGCTCAGTCTAACATTAAATACTGATATAGGCCACTTGTCCTTAATTTTTTTCGTCTGTTTTACTGAAACTTTTTTTTTAATCATTCAATGTCCAAACAAACTCGATCAATTCAGATTTGTCTGGTTAACGACACTTACATTATAGAAACTGGACTTTCCATGTGACCTCCGGATTTCAAGTCATGGAAACAATCACTCGTGATTCGATCCTTCTTCCGATCCTGTGCATATCAAAAGTTTCAGTGCACCAAAATGTTCTTTAATATAAATATATATATAATGATAGACAAGTGTATTTGTTTGGCGTATAATATGCTCCGAAGAATACTGCTTCGTCAACCCGTCAGATATATAGTATTTTAATGATTTAGAAACTGGAGTTCCCATGTTGTCAAGTGTCAACGCCGCTCGACGGCTCCGGCTCTGACCACTGAATTAAAAATGTATGAAAATGGTAGTCGCCCATATCTATGGCACGTGAAATCTTAGCTACACTACGCACACACAATGTGTAGTTGTCGCGTTACACATTCTAAATAAACAATGTCCATTTGTCGCGTTACCCATTCCAAATCAACAATGCACAATAATAATAATAATAATAATAGTAATATATTTCATGTAATTTAAGTGGAGTCAGAAAAGAATAAGGTATATACTTATTACTGATTATATTTTAATTTTTGCATTGTAGAAGTTGTTTTTGCAGTGAAGAGGAGCTTGAGTAACTGATAAAGTTGTTTTCATGTGATCAGGGATCACGTGTTCAAGCCTCGAACATTCAAAAATGCAAGGTAAGGTTGTATACAATACACCCTTGTGGTGGATCCTTCCTCAGACCTTACACATAGCGAGAACTTTATTGCACTGAACTATTCTTTAGAAGTTATTTTCGATTGACGGGTGATCAGAATCAAAGCTAATTATTGTCATTGAACTATTTACTTAAAATTAATATTACTACCTCCTTTTCAATTTATTTGTTCATTTAAAAAAAAAGATATTTTTTCCTTTTTTTTTAATGTAATTTTTTTAAATAGACACGGAAGATTAAGAAATATTTTAATACATTTAGATATTTTTAATTTAAAACTACACTATTCAAATAGTTTATTTACTTTCTTAAATTTCATTATAAGCCATATTAGTAAACAAATTGAGATGGAGTATCTTTTTTATCAAGCTGATTGATCTTTCAATTACTGCATTCGAATAGAAACCAGATGTTAATTAAATTTCATGTATAATCAAATACAAGTACTGTATTATGAATAAAGCAGAAAAATAAAATAAATGTCTTATTAGTAATTACTTTATTCCAAAATTTGAGTAATTGCTTCTACTGCTATCCCTTAATCATTTAGTACGGGCTGCCGCGGGAAACAAAGCACGTCCGTTAACGGCGGTAGTGTGAAACCCGACGGTCCGGCACTTCACCGTCTGATTTAACGGCGACAAAAACGCAGGCGAGTTCGCCGTCGGCATGATATTAATTGTCCTTTTATACGAACTTAACCATTTGTTCTGCATGAAACGGTGCTTCCTCCATGGCGGAAACGTTAGGCCTCTGCTTTTCAACGATCGTCTCGCAGCATCGCTCATTGTTCGCAATATCTGCTTTAGCTCATCGATATTTCCAACAAATATATTCGGCAATGACTGTAATAATTGTTTGTATTGAATCGTCGGCCTTGCGATCTCGAATTGTGCTGCGAAATCGAGATCGATGAAGTAGCGAGTGGTGATTCTACTGTTGGAATCCGATTTGATAATGTCGATGAACTCATAATTTCCAGCAGATAGTCCACCGGAGCTCTCCCATTTCGTCTTGCAAATCGCGGCATTGTAACCTAAATTCCTTAAATATGCCATTACATTCCTCTGAAGCATTGATTTATTCGTTTTGAAGAAGGAAAACGCTTCCATTCCCTTAGCGACATTGGATACAATGACATTACGGTACAAATCGAATTCACCCTGAAAAACAAGGCTCGGCCTTTCCTGAATACTGTTTATTGAATCGCTAATTGATACATCCGGCTCAGAATCTGAATCATTTTCTGAAGCTTCGTCTCCCTCTTTGTTTAAAGGATCACCGAAAACGAGATCGGAGAAGCTAGGAGAAGCAACATCATCATCAGCGTGAGCACTGTGTTCACTGCCACTGCTGAAGCAACCGAGGTCTCCATTTTTTTCGGTAACGCCAATGATTCGAGCCTTCATTTTCTCGTCTAACGGGTCAGTAACTCTCTTCATTCTACTAGCACCAGACATTTTTCTTTTTTTCTTTTGCCTAAAGCACAAATAATTCGTTAGTGCGTATAAAAAAGGCTAGCTAATTAGATTTTTGAGATGCGAATATTCGAATAAAACTGGAATTAGAAACAGAGAAAATAGAGTAGTGAATAGTAAGTGTGTGTTAAAAAAAAGAATTGAGTCATGGGAAAAAAAGGATATGCTAGGGAAAATGCTGGTAGACTATGAAGATTAGCACGTGAGACAAAAGGCATTAGAAGGTAAATTAATTGAATGCTTAGTTAGAGAGATAAGGGTAGGTGCATAGAGGGTACATATGACTCTTGGAAAAATCGAAAAGGTAAAGACAAAATGAGATAATTGGAATAATTTATTGCTGCATGGAACTGGATTAAGATTGAGAAAACGTATTTTTGAGAGCTTCTAATTTAAAATTAATCGAAGATAATTTTATCAATATTACAAGTGTAATGGATGAATTGGAATTCGAAACGCTTACCGGTCGATTTGCCTATGGAACTCGAATGAAGATGGTTTATCAAGATCACTTAGAAGAGTGATGTGTGGTGGTGTTTTGGCTGGTTTAATTTATATTGAAGGGTAGTTATTATAGCTTGGCTTACAAGAAACTGAGCTGTAGAAAATCTTGAGCTAATTTGGAAATACATTTGTTATTTTCCTACAGAATACAAAACTACGAAATGACTGTGTATACACATTTGGTAATGCAGAACTGACCATGGTTTCGAAACTCGATACCAGACTTTGCGCCCAAGCAAGGTTATGTGGTTGACACATAAGCATTAGTTCGTTGTTTACTTAGGCTTCATTTGTTTTTTTAAAATATTCAGAGGTGTGAATCTGAATGATTAAAATATTGTTTCTAGATCTGAAAACTCAATGATTAAGACTGTTTATTTTTAAACATCTGAATTTGCAAAAAAATTGAATTTTGTTATAAATGTATTTACATTATAGTGAATGTCTATCAAGATCTACTTTGATATCTATTAGGATTTGAAGCATCTGTCTTTTACTCAGACTAGGAGTAAATTTCCCCTATAAATAGAGGGGTTTTGTTCATTGTATTTACAATCTTATGATCTCTCATCCCTCAAGAGAAGTAATAAGAATCTATTCTCTCTACTCTTCTTCTTGTTCTTTCTTGCTTTATAACACGTTATCAGCACGAGACACTGTCAAACAAGGTGAGATTATAAATCTGAAGGATTTCAACGTTAGTAATTCTTTATGTTATCTTTCTTTTGCTACTACTAATATAATTATTATTGGATTTGAGAAAAAATAATTAGTTTGGAACCATTTATATTTTAAATTTATTCCTCAAGAACAATATTATCAAAAAGGATGATAATATGTTGGGTTCAAGTCTCATTGATTCATGCCTAAGACGCTTTTATATGGATCAAATATTGAGTTTGAATCTCAATACACCATATTGATGATATTGTGATGGCTAAGGCAAAATAATGAGTGTTTGATGAAAAGTCATGAAATTGGACCCATTGAATATGCTCCATTCCATGAAGTAAACGTGGTAGCAATATATGATAAGTCTGAAATATGACAACTTACTTCATTCTTGAGGTGTATGTGGTAGCAGTGCATAATATGTCTGAAAGAAGACAAGTGATTGAATGCACAAATATACGCGTGGAAGGACAATATGATAATGATCATCAAAAGTGATGATATTTTCACACGTTTATATGATTATAAGATATGCTAGAGAAAGAAAAATTCTCTACATCATATGTATGCCTCGATTTGCTTCTGAAGTAGCAAAATCTTGAAAGAGGTTATAAGCTATCATAATTTGATAGACTTAAGGCACGATTATATTCCATTCCTGGGGAATGAGAAACTTATTAATGCAAACGTGCACTTGATTGTGATTGTATCACAACTCACCTCTGAAAGAGGTTGAATAATTTTGAAATATACTTCTGAAGTAGTAAATCTGAAATTTATTCATGTAATAGTAAATCTGAAATTTACTAAAGAAATAGTACATGTCATGGTAAACTTGAAGTTTACTAGAATAAAAGCTCATAAATTGATATGAACGATTGTGACATCTCGAAGATGTGCATGTATTGAAGAATTAGAAGATTCTTCAAGAATTGTTTATGTCGTTTGTTCTCATAATAAGTTGGTTGGACCAACTAATATTGGGAATGGATCCCTTCAAATATGAAAATTATAAAAGGTGAATAAGGGCCCGTTCACCTATCATGTGATATGTTGAAAAAATGCATCAATAAGATGATCACATTTACATTCATTGTCAACCTGCAGTTTGACATTCATAAAGTTGCTTGCTCAATAAAATTGAGTTAAGAACATAATTTTCAGATTGTGCAATCAAGAAAGTTATCTTGATGATGATGGTTTGGCATTGAATGCCTTCGATAAATAGCTAAACCATCACCAATGAGAACAAAGCTTTATGTATTGGTCTGAAATACGATATATTGCATACAATAACACTTGTATGCATTAGACCAATAAATTATGATTATTTCTTCCCTCTCAATTGGTTCAAGATCGGAAACCAATTATTCCATCTAATAATTTTGATGTGCGGTGTACGATTAATGAATATACCATAATGCACAAAGATGGATTCCTCAAAGAATTAGAGGATGCATGTTAGTTTTCCTAACATAAGGGGGAGATTATAAGCGCTATGAAATATGTTAGGAATTATCACCAGATCCTCATCCAAAAGATAATTCAAGTCAAATGTCGAAAGCATCTCATATTAAGCGCAAGTACTCTTATTTTGTGTTCCTAAAGGACATAGTCTATGCATGCGTGAAGCGTGGTAGACTAATCGGTTCCAAATGAAATAGTCCTTGAAAAATAAGGAGCAAATAATCATAATAAGAAGACAATGAGCTCTTGAAGATCCAACGACATAACACTTCATGAAACCTTATGAGAGGTTCATGTACCTGAAAATAATGAAGTGATAAGATCTAAAAATATTATGTCGCATTGTGAACCGATACGAAATGATATATCATCAATATAGTTGACACAATATTGGCGCAATATTGTGAAAGATTACGAGGATCTGAATTCTAAGTTTATTTAAGCATGCTGACGTAGAAACATTTATCAAGTGACATGAAAGGATGCATTTTGGTAAGCGTAAAACTTATTTGATTTGCAGTCCAGACACTTGAAGATGTCACTCATGAAATGTTGAATATTGTCACTTGACAAAACTTATGTGAAAACTTTTAAGGATTCAAACTGCTTGAAGCATATAAATTTTTTTGGGAAACTTATTTGTAATCCTTATATTGTATAAGCTTATTGCTTGAACATCATTGGAACTCTTGGAGAGTTTTCAAAGCAATAGATTACTTTCTCAAATTTGAAATATATTGAATTGGATTGGTTATGAAGTACCATATCTTAGTGCAATTGATGCACTCATGTACCTTGCAAATACTACAAGGCCTATAGCCTTTTAAGTCAATTTGTTAGCAAGGTATATTTCTGCTCCTACTATGAGACATCAAAATGACTATGTGTTCATATGTGGTGGTACTGTCATATCTTAGAGATATACAAAGCAGTCTATCTTAGCCACATCATCGTATCATGCTGAGATAATAGCTATTCATGAAGCAAGCCGAGAATGTGTATGGTTGAGGTCCATGATACATCTCATTCAAGAAAAATGTGGTGTGAAATATGACAATCTACCCACAATTTTATACAGAGATAATTCAGCATACATAACACATCTTAAGGGGGGATTCATAAATGGAGATAGAACGAAGCACATTTTGCCAAAGCTTTTCTACATACATGAGCTACAAAAGAATGATGATATTAACGTGAAACAGATTCGTTCAACTAACAATGTGACTGATTTATTCACCAAATCTTCTCCAATTGCAACTTCCAAGAAGATGCTGCACAAGATCGAGATGCAAAGGTCAAGGATGTTCTCATTAGGGGGAGTTAATCCGCGCTGTACTCTTTTTTCCTTATGAGTTTTTGTCCCACTGGGTTTCCCTTGTAAGGTTTTTAATGAGGCAGTCGAAATGCGTATTATTAGAGATGTATACTCTTTTTTCTTCACTAGATTTTTTTTCCTATTGGGTTTTTTCTAGTAAGGTTTTAACGAGGCACATTATCTACCAATTAGACATTCAAGGGAGAGTGTTATAAATGTATTTATATTATAGTGAATGTCTATCAAGATCTACTTTGATATCTATTAGGATTTGAAACATCTGTCTTTTACTCAGACTAGGAGTAAATTTCTCCTATAAATAGAGGGGTTTTGTTCATTGTATTTACAATCTTATGATCTCTCATCCCTCAAAAGAATTAATAAGAATCTATTCTCTCTACTCTTCTTCTTGTTCTTTCTTGTTTGATAACAAATTTGCATATATAATAAAATAAAAAATACAATTCAAACTAAAAACTAATTATATATTAGAAAAGTATGTAATTTAATACAACAAAAAATATTATTTGATTGAAAAAAATTTATGTTCGCTAGTGATAGTGCAGATGGTTTATAATGGTGGTTGCGGTGACAATGATTGATGTTGATGATTAGTAATATTAGTAGTGATAGTTGTGATGGTCGGTATTGTAGTGATTGTTAAGATGGTGACGGTTGATAGTGGTGGTGGTGGTTGTGATGTAACGTTGCTTGATGTTAGTAGGTGGAGGTGTTGATTGTGATGGCTGAAAAATAAATGTATGATGGTTGACGATGTGTTGATGCTAGTTGGAGGTCCTGTTAGTTGTGATGGTGGAGATGGTTGTTAGTAGAGATAAATTGTAGCGATGATAGTAATTGAAGTGATGGTAGGGGTGACGTTGCTAGCTAGTAACAATGGTTGTGGTAGCCGAAGAATGTATGGAGGTTGTGATGTATTAGTGGTAGTTAGCGGTGGTGCTAGTTGTGATAGATGAGTTGGTCGATAGTCGGGATTGGTCGGTAGTGGTTGATGATGGTGGTTGTGTTGACGGTAGTGATGGCGGTAAATATAATTAGAGTAAAATAGAGGTAGTAGGTGTGGTAACGATTGACAATAGTGATTGGTAGTGATATTTGTTGTCGATGGTGGATGTGGTGAGTGGTGGTTGACAATGATGGTGGTGGCAGAGGTGGTAACTAATAATTATGAATAGAGTGACGGTGAATATTATTCAGCACCAGAATTATGGGTGTCAAGTGGGCCGAGCCATGTCAACCCAAAATCGGCCCGTGAAATTTAGTGGGTTGTGGTTAGGTGGGCCGGGCCGGATCCGGGTTCAACAGAATTTTTTTTAAAAATAACCCTGAACCGGCCCACTTAGCCTAACCCAGTCTAACCCACCTAAATCCGGTTAAAAATCCGATAAAAACCGGTCAAAAACAAAAAAAAAAAGTTTTTTCCAATATACGCTATATATACCCACCTATATACATTTTAAATACGTTAAACAATATATATACACTATATATATAGTATATACTACTTTAGAATTTAAAAAATATATACACATATACACAATTACACATGTAATCCTGTATACGACTATACATTAGTTAAATATATATATTACTCTAAATAAAACATATACTACAAGATATATACTACAATATAATGATATATATAATAATTTATAAAACATATATACATGTATACGTTAAATATATACGTCTATAGAAGATATATACACATATATACGTATCATTCAATATATACGTACTACTTTAAATAAAATATACTACAATATATATATATATATATATATATATATACTACATTATATAGACACACTATATATATAATTATACACTAATTTGTAAAACATATACACCTGTATACTGTATACGTTAAATATATACGTCTATAGAAGATATATACACATATATACGTACCATTCAATATATACGTACTACTTTAAATAAAATATAATACAATATATATATATATATATATATATATATATATATATATATATATATGATACACTACTAACTTGGAGCGTATCAAATCTGCCACAAAATCAGTCCAAACACACTACAATTCCGAGAGCTTGAAGATAACAACTCCAATATGTGAAGACAACAACAATCACGAAATTTTGAAGAAATACCAACACCAAAACAGTAGCTACACAAGGAGAACAAGAAGATAACAATAACATTAAACAATGGTTCAACAACACAAGATGATAGATTACAAGAGTACAATGTTAACAACAAGAACAACAAATGGTAGTAACTATAGTGAATCGAAAATCAGCCCCACACGGCTTCACTAAGTTACTACAAAGTTTCAAGAGTACAAAATGAAAGATAGTAACTTGACACAAAGATATCTTAGAATCTATGAACCCTAACTTGAAGATAGGACCCTAAGACCAAAAGATTTCAGTACCAAGTTCTTACTTAGACCAAGAGGAACTCATGAACCTCAAGATCTCAAGTTTCTAGCCAAGAAACAACACAAGTGTAACTACACTTGTTGGACAGATTTCAGGTTCTACTCTCAAGAACAAGAGAGAGAGAAATATTCAATGTTACAAGACTTGTTGTTGTGAAATATGAAGAATGAACTAAGTGCTGAAAATAACCCTAATAGCATCTATTTATATTACACACAAAATGAAGGAAAAATGACCTTCCTACCCTTCAGTCATGGGGTGCCCTTAGAGTGTAGTTTATTACACTTCAAGGTTCATTTTCACACTTAAAAACGTTGAAGCTCTTTGGCGGATCAAGTACCAACCCATTTGCATGAATATGGCTTGTAGTTTTTGTAACTCCCGAGCTTGGCTTCGTGTGAATGGTCGAGAACGTATTGGACAGCTTTGTACACCCGTATCAATATACTACATTATATAGACACACTATATATATAGTTATACACTAATTTATAAAACATATACACCTGTATACTGTATACGTTAAATATATACGTCTATAGAAGATATATACACATATATACGTACCATTCAATATATACGTACTATTTTAAATAAAATATACTACAATATATAGACACACTATATATATAGTTATACACTAATTTATAAAACATATACACATGTATACGTTAAATATATACGTCAATATAGAAGATATATACACATATATACGTATCATTCAATATATACGTACTACTTTAAATAAAATATACTACAATATATATATACTACAATATATACACACACTATATATATAGTTATACACTAGTTTATAAAACATATACACATGCATACGTTAAATATATACTATTTTAAATAAAACATATGCTACTTAATATAATAAATTAATAATAGTATAATACTTAATAGTAAATTAATAATATATTAAAACTAAGTTTTAAATTTAAACTAGAAATTCAATTTAAATCATTAAATGGAAAAAATTACAAAGTAAGGACTAAGGAATGAATGAATGTTGAATTTTATTTATTGCAAAATGATCCAAAATTTAGAATTTACATGAATGAAAAATCTACAAATTTTGCATCATTTTCTCCAACTCATTCATGTTAATATTAACGGGAACTTGCATAGGATAGTCAAAGTCAACGGGGGCAAAACCATGCATTGGACTTGATTCTGCTGAGTTCTCCCGTGAAGTCATAATTTCTTCAAGTCTCTGCTCGTCGTTCGGCTCCACTTCCATTTCTTGATTTCTTCGTTTGGCTCTAATCTCTCTGAGGCAAACAAGAACATTCATTGCATTGCTTCACAATGAATGTCGGTTGTCTCCAAGTTGCTGTCGTCCTTGACTCAAAGCGCTCTCCGATGCAACGGTTGACATTGGAACATTCAAGATATCTCTAGCTAATCTTGAAAGCACAAGATATTGTGTTTCATTACTCCTCCATCAATCCAACGCGTTAATCCGTCGTCTGCTATCCTCTAGCGGCGATCGAAGATAATACTTAGGCTCTTCCTGATAAGTTGATGTGTAAGCTCCTTCCTCGACATTGTTCCAACAATTTAAATCATAAAAGTGATCAGAAAAATCACTATGTGCCGGCCTTAGAAGATGATGACTCCTCGGGAGGATAAGGAGCGACAGTTGGAGTGATATTTGTAGGTACGGCTAAATCAACTAAATCAGCATAGTGATTATATAATTTATCTATGTATTCATTCGCATCATCCATAGCCGTCCACAAATCAGGTTGTACTTGTTGAGAATCATTGTTAGTATTTATTTCTAAATTAGCATAAATAATAGTACTAAAGTGGCACATAGTATTATATTTCATGCACGGATTAAGCATAGCACCAACCAAGTAAATAGGGAGAATCAATTTTTTTTTTTTTTTTTTTTAGCAAACATGGCACCAACAACATCTTTGTAACCTTCTTTATTTTTATATTTTTTGAGTAAAGCAGAAACATCGGCTATATATGCCAAAATATTACAAACAGTAGGATAATAAGCACCGAAAAATTCAACCGTAGCTATATAATTTTTTTTCAAAAACTTAACAAGATCATTAATTACAATCCAATCTGAATCGTGTAGCATGCAATCAGTAGAATTAGCAAACGAACCACAATATTGGTTGAAAGATAGTGTAATAGGAACTCTATATTTATAACAAGTTTCTAAAAAATCATACGTAGCATTCCATCTAGTTTCACATTCTTCAGGCATCAATATTGGTGCAAGTCCATTTTGTTTACATTTAAGTTTAAAGTCTCTAATTCTACTTCTACGATTATTTCCTTGAATAAAACCAACGGCAAACCAAATTTTTTCAATATAAAACTTAAAAAATTCAAGACCATCTCTTACAATTAAATTATATATATGACATGCACACTTAATACGAAAAATTTCAAGTAACGGAGGAGATAGCTTAAGTTTTAATTTTGTTATAACAGTCTTGTTGTTAGAAGCATTATCAAAAGCAATACATAAGATTTTATTTCCGATTCCATAAAATTCTGCAACTTTAACAATTGAATCAACAATAAAATCTCCAGTATGTTTACGATCTTCATCATATAAAAAAGCAAGAATACGTTTTTGCTTAATAAAACTACTATCTATCCAGTGACAAGTAATAGTTAAATAATCATTTTTATTTACAGCACACCCAAGATCAGAAGTTAGAGACATTCTACATTGAATGTTTTTTAACAATGTTGATAAATAAAAATAATATTGTGAATGAAGTCTAAAAATATCGGTCTGACAAGTACTTCTAGGAATACCATTAAACATAGGATTATAAATTGCTATTTCTTTTCGGTCCCTCAATTTATTATACTTCTTCATTATCTGACCGGTTGTTGGGTCCATTCTAGTTTGCGTTGGTCCACCAACATCCGCACCACCTCGTACAATATTTAACTCTCTTTCGTGAGCATCACCTATATGTCTCATTAACGTACCCGTACCCCCTTGCTTGCCTCCGTTTTTATGCTTATATATTTGTTGGCAAATATTGCATTGCACCTCAGTATCTGATATACGTTCAAAAAATTGTCATGCAATACTAGTTGTTTTACGAGCTCTTGGGTACGGGGAGGAAGGGGAGGGAGATTAACCGATTCAGATCCAACGTTAGCATTTTCTATTGCGGGTGTCTCACCAATATTTTCATCATCTTCGACTAAATTAACCGCATCTACTTCATTTTCTTCTTCTATACCGTAATTTTTCTGAGCTTCTACATAATCCATATCATGGTCACCTACACCTAAAGGTACGCCTACTTCTTCCTCAAAAGGTTGACTAAGCGGTGCCGGAGGCACACGGGTATATCAACTACTTGAAGTAGCTCTATCGCTAGTAATTCATTTTTTACTACCACTACCGCTTGCGGGACAAAATTTTTTAACACCTTTAGTAGCGAGGTTTCTTAATTTATCCATAATATAAATTAAACTTAAAAAATTCAAAATACACAAACATAATAAAATTAAATATTCAACAATTAATACACTAAATAAAAATTAAACGTAAGAGATGGAACGACAATACCAAATTTTGAAAGTATCCGAAGGTTGCGACTTTAGAAACTTCCACTCGTACTTTGTAATCACAAAATTAAAAAATTAAATTAAGCACTTTAGGAAATTAAATATATCGAATATTTGAGATTTGAGATTTGAGAGAGAATGAGAATTGAGAGAATGAAAAATTGTGTGGAAAATGATTTGAAAGTGTAGGGTATTTATAGGAATTTTTTTGGGGTTAAAAAATAATTTTAAAAATATTTTTTTTTTAATAAAAAAGGCCAAACTAGCCGTTTGGACCCAAAAACGGCTATATAGTCATTGGGCCAACGGCTAGTTTGGGCCCAACGATCCAAAGCCCATTTTTAAAAATAAATAAATCAGGCCGGTTTACCGGCAGACCCGGACCGGGCTTGATCCGGGCCGGGTTAACCGGGCCCAACCAAAAAAATAAATCGGTTCGAAATTCGTTACCTTACAGCCCATGGGCTGACCGAGCCGGATCAAATCGGGCCGATTTTCTTGAACGGGCCATTTGGGCCGGATCAATCTGGCCCGTTTGACATGCTTAACCAGAATACCTCTTCATACCTTTTAAGACTTGATTTTAGATCTGAATGATTAAGACCTAGTCAGACCTATTAAAAATTAAAATCTTAGTAAAAAATAAATGCACTTAATGATCTAAAATCTAAATCATTCAAATTTAAATCTCAATTAAATGCTAACAAATGAAGCCTTTATAAAAATATTCTGGTGAAATGATAAACACTCTTCTTAATATGTCAAACACTTTAGAAAAAACAAAATCTTAAAAGCCAACATAAGACCGGCCCATATAACTAGCTATATCAGGTTAGCGGTGAAATATAAAAGGGCAGCACGTGCAGGATGCGATCCTGGCGACCTCCGGACGAAAGTGCCAAGGCAGGTCAAGTTAAAACACTTTGTTTTGGGCCAAACAAAAAAAACCTAATGTGGTCCACCTACCCGCGTAGGTTTGTCTCAAATTTATATTTTTCAAACATAATTAATAAGATTAAATTGATAAGTAAACTCCTAATAAATATTTTTTAAGGAGAGGATCAAGTCAATAAGAGTCGACTCCTAATAAATATTTTCCTAAAAAAAGTGTCAAGTCAACAAAGATCAACTATTTTAAAACGGATATAACTAGTTATATCAGGTTGTACCATTATTAAATCGTGAAATATAAAAGGGCAGCCCGTGCACTAAAGTGCTCTTTATGCGCAGTGTTCAGGGAAGAGTCCCACCACAAGAGTGTAATGTACGCAGTCTTACCTTGCATTTCTGTCAGAGACTATTTTCAAGACTTGAACGATGACCTCCTGATCATATGATAACAACTTTACCTTTTAAGTCCACAGTAAACAGGCTTTGATTTGGGCCACTTGGTCCATTGGAGCCTAAAATCTACACTCAATTCCACCAGCCATAAGTCCACAGTAAGCTAACTTTCTGTTTCATTTGGAGCCCATTAAGGAGGTTGCATAATTCTGAAATTCAGCCATTAACATCAGCAAATTGTCATTCTAAACAAAAATTAAGTGGACATTGCACAAATAGCCACTTTTAGAGGTGGTAAAATTTGTCTACATTTCATTTTAGCCCAATCTATTTACCCAAAGTTGGGATCGAATATCTTATTTCAAATTGATCCATAAAATCTTATTAAAATATTTTTTAGCATTTTATTTTATTTGATTATATTCTATCTAGTCATAACAAAGAAAGATAATTTTATATGGCTCATAAAAAAATATAAAGAACAAATAAAGCAAATAAAAAGGGTTGGATTATGACCTGGAATATGATCCACTATCTTTCAGATAAAAAAGTAGTAAATAATTGGTCATTGAGTTATGTTTTTGATAAATAGCAGCAGACATTTGTTCAGTAGGAAACTCATACACTTGATAGTTCTGATATAGAACTCAAAAAATCGAAATACTTAAATGTATTTTTGACCCTTAATTCTTCAAAATATTTAAAAAGCATGTGAAGAAGTTGTTGTAAGAGGAAAAAATTATTTCCCTCTTGAAAACTCGAACACATACAATGGGACAAAGAGAATATAATCTTCGAATAAACAACCTAAAGCAACCAAGTAATTTGTACGCTGGAGTATTATTTTTTCCCACGAAGAAATTTAATTTATTTTTAAAAAAAAGCTCACCCCCAAAGCGGCTACATAAAGTTGTTAATCTTATCATCATTAAAATTAAAAAGCTTAATTTTGCTTGCATTTTGCTGTGCACGTACATGACACGGCATAAACCCAACATTTAGTGACACAAACACATACATATATAAAATTTGTGTAAATATGTCACTATACAGCCCATCAAGGAACATTGTCTAATTTTTTACTTCTCATTTCTGCTTCTTTTGCTGGTAGACAATGGCTACACTTGATTTAATTCCACATTATTTTTTATTTGCTTTTCAATCACATCTATTTTGTTTTTCTTGTTATTGTTGGTGTGTCTCTTTACAATTAATTTATTTATATGATTGACATAGCAATTGAGTTCCTTAGCAGAGACTATGATAATGAATTGACACCTAATCCGTACGTAGAAAGTGTTCGTCATTCATCGCTTTTTAGTTATATTACTTCACATGTGAAACTCCATGACAACGTTCTAGAATCTCACTCATAAAATTTAAAATTTCAAAATAAATTATTAGTAGTAAATTTTTTTATTAGAGAAGCTGAAATATGCGAATTTCAAAATTTCACTCCACCTCAACCCTCCTCAATCCAGTGTTTGATATAGTACGTAATGAGTAGTTCGGTATTAATTAAGCAGAAAAATAATGCACAAGTTGTATTATGCATAGATAATCTAGAAAAAAATATTCGAATCATATCACTTAAACTAACTACTGATTACTAGAATAAGCATTCGTCAATCATTATCATGAAAGAAAAAAGTAATTAGTTATAATGAATTAAACCCAACAATAATGTAGATAATAATACTCTACAATTTCAGTGTATATAATTGCTTAAATAAATAAGAGCAAATCACAAGCTAGTGTGATGTACAATTTGATTACTTTAGAAATGAAAGGGGAAGAAATAACCTACTAGAAATTAGTAATAATTTATACACACCACCAGAATTAGATATGTCAAATTGCATGATGTTATCCTTAACAACATTGTTCTAGTCTTTCTTTTTCTTCAAAGTTGTAATAAAAAATTCTTTAATTAAATGCAGACGGTTATGTTCAATACTACCGTCAAATAAATAAGAGTGGTCCTATATATGACAAAAATTATAATAGTAGTTGTTTTCCCACCTTTTCGCTTGATGAATTGAACTTGATTCTTATTTTATTGTACAAACAACATAAATCCCCTAGCTTAAGAAAGTAATTACACAAAATTTTCTCTTATTTTTTCTTTCTCGAATTTTGACAAATATACTCGTACAATCGTCTACACATTATACTTTGATGAAATATATAATGAAACTGTTATTCCTAAAATTAAGGTAATTGAAATCAGTAATTATATCACTGTTTCTTAATTAACGGTAATAATTAGATATCATTAACTCATATATGGATAAACTAGTAACTGAAATTTAAATTTTAAAAATAAAAATAAAAATATACAAGTCAAATTTTATTTTTTGTATTATTTGATTGAAGATCTGGAAACAAAAAAGGTTCTAGTGCTGAAAAAAATTTCTTCAAAAAAAAATCCCAAATAGCAACAAAATTATTCTACATACATTCTTCAAAAATTCAAAAAGTAACATGAATATCCCAATATTGTTGCGGCATTCTGGAATTTGAGAGTCAGAAACTAGTTATAAGTCATACAAAAGTGACGCAATAATTGTTTCGGAAAGTATTACTTTCTTGAAATTGATTTCTACTATCACCATGGAGTTGGATATAGACGAAGTGCGTAAAAAAATTAAAGTGAAATATGTGGTTGAAGGAAACTCTTATCCAATTGTAATAAGAAACGACAATGGAGTGAGGGTTTACGTTGAGTTAAAGAAACAACTTGCTAGTTTGGTTAATTTTCCGCTTTGTATTTCAAGTTGCGACAAAACCAATAGTGAAATAGAGTTTGATAAAACCACTGGTTCTGTAATGTGTATCGAGTGTAGTGAATATGATTCGGTTGCGTTAACAGTTGTTGAAACGGATAATCAGTATGCTCTATATGTGCCTGAAATGGAAGTTAAAAACTTCATTACTGATTGCAAGAATACTGAAATAATGGTGAGTCAGATATACAAGGATAAGGAAACTCTTGTTTCAGTAATGGCTAGACACGCAATAACGAATGGATTCAACACAAAAGCGAAACGATCCGATCAAAAAAGGTATGATGTCAATTGTATCTCCTGATCTTATAACATATTGATTTTTTTTATGTGAAGAAATTTATGTTGTGTATTTTTGTTAACTGTTGATATGTAATGCTATCATACGAATGTATAATGTGATATTTTATGTGTTGGGTAATGTATAATTAAATCGTGCCAGGCGAAGAAATGTATGATGCATTGGTTTAATAGATTGTGAACTCGTTTGTCTGTTATTACTGTTTTTTTAAGTAAAAATTTTGAATGTATAATTTAAATTATACATTACAGAGATATGTATAATATAACTGTGGCATTGAAAGTTTTTATTTTTTTGTTATTAATATTTTAATTTTTAATATTTCTGTTTTATACATTGATTAAGTTTTTATTTGTTGTTGCAGATATCTACTGATAACATGAATACATACTTTATGAAATTTAATTCTTTGATTAATGTGTTGTATTATTTGATTTTTTTTATTTAAAAAAAGTATGTATAATGTAGATTATACATGCAGAAAAATGTATAATATTACCGGGCAGTTGCTGGAATAAATTTATTTTATTTATATTTTCAAGATTAATACTTTTAGTTAATACAATGACTAAGTTTTTATATTTTGATGTAGCTATGTACTTATTTGTCGTGAATCAAAATTGTTTGTGATTAAAATATTTATTTCGGAGCATAGTTGCAGTCTTAGGGACCGAGTGCTGAATAATGTGGTTGCGACAAGTAATTTTGTGAGTGAATTTACTGCTCCAAAATTAATCAATCACAAAAGAATACACACCCCCACGGACATTATCAAAGAGATGAAAGTTGTTTACGGAGTCGACATTAACTACATGAAAGCATGGCGCGCAAAAGAGAAGACGATTGCAATGCTTAGAGGTGGACCAACAGATGGATATAGAAAAATGCCCCGTTATATATATGTGTTGAACCAAGTGTATCACAAATCGCACATTCGGATGCATATGGCAACGGATAACGAGTTTAAATACTTGTTTATTGCATTGCGTCCGATGATTAGGGGTTTTGAATTTTGTAGACCTGTTGTTGTTGTTGACGGGAAACATTTAAGCGGTCCATATGAAGGAACATTTGTATCGGCAAGCACATTAGATGGTGTAGGTACTGTGCGTTTAATTTTTTTTGTGTTGTACTTTTTGTTTTGTTTTGTTATTTACTATATATTATATTATCTTGTACATTGATGTTTTATTTATAATAAATCAAACCTTGAGTTTTTTTTTTTTAAAATTATTGACTTTTTAAATTTATATGTAGGTTGTATTTTTCCATTAGCTTATGGTGTTGTTGATTCGGAGAATGACAACGCGTGGATTTATTTTTTTCAAAAGTTTCGAGAGACATTTGGTGAAAGAGACAACATGTGTGTTGTTTCAGACAAAAATGAAAGTATCATAAAAGGTGTAAGCATTGTTTATCCTAATGTCCCTCATCTAGCTTGTATATGACATTTATGGAAAAACGTTTGCACCCATTTTAGGAAAAGCAAAGATAGACTTAGTGACATTTATTATTCCATGCTAAATCTTATAAAAAAGAAGATTTTGAATATATTATGTCTAAGGTTGATCAAAGAGTTAAGGAATATCTGGAGAAAACTGGATATGAAAAATGGGCTCGATGTCACTCTCCTGTAAATAAAGGTAGAATGATGACTTCAAATATAGCCGAATGTATTAATGGTTGTTTGGTTGAGGCTAGAAAACTTCCTATTCTAGGTTTCCTAAAAGAAGTTAGAATCTTATTTGTTGCATGGAATTGTAAGAACAACGAAATTACATCGTACACAAATATAACTTTTGACAGAAGATTTGAAGAAATTCTAACTCATAATGGTGTTAAATCTTTGCGGATGACGGTATGTGTTAAAATAATTATGGAACAGAAACTTTATTTTACATTAAGTGTATATTAATATTTTTGCATCTGAAACATGTTATGCCTTTTGGTAACAGGTTAAACCAGCAGAGAGTTATCTTTATTGTGTTTATGATTTGGGACAGAGGTACATTGTAGATATTGAGTGTGGCACATGCAATTGTGGCCGATATCAAATTGATGAAATACCTTGTCCACATGAAATTGCCGTATTAAAAAGTAAAAATGTGGATGTAAAGGATTATGATCGTTATTGCTCTGAATTGTACAGGCCACAAACCATAGTGAAGACATATGAACTCCCGATTGTTTCAATGCCAGACAAGAAGGATTGGACTATTCCATGTTTTGTTGATGATGAAGAAGTTTTGCCGCCCAAATATCAAAGACCTCTTGGTAGGCCAAAAAAAGGAAGGCATCTGAAATCAAGTGAATCATTGTCTTCAAATTCAAACCGTTGCGGTAAATGCGGAAGAGCCGGTCACAATCGTAGGACTTGTGGTTTCTTTCCAAAGGAATCATGATGAAGATATTATGTTTTTCTACATGTTGATGGTTTGTTTGTTTTTAGTAGTATAATCATATTAATTAGATTTCGTTGGAATGCTGGAACAATTAATTTTAAGTTTTTTTGATTGCTATTTGAGTTTCACTTGTTCATTTAATATTTAATAGTATTTGAACAGATTGTGTAATTTTTTATTTATCATATTTCGTAACCTTATCACTGTAATTTTCAAGTGATTGGTATATGTGTTATGTT
Organism: Capsicum pubescens; assembly: GCA_030864215.1. Lineage (NCBI taxonomy): Eukaryota > Viridiplantae > Streptophyta > Magnoliopsida > Solanales > Solanaceae > Capsicum > Capsicum pubescens. The sequence continues at coordinate 3,201,015 of CM061543.1, read as the reverse complement.
GACAGGGAAATATAACATTCACTTAAAAAATAGTTGAAACATAATTTGTATGAACTGTTATATGTTAGTATTTATTGAGTAAGAAATGTATGATTTAGCGTTATACGTTGTGTTGGTGTATTATCTTTCACAGAAAAAAATGTCATTCTAATCAATATTAATTGTTACACGTTATACGTTTATATAAAGAATGATTTTATTCATTTCAGAATGTATAAATTAGATTATACATTTGTATCATTGTATGAAATTGTGTAATACTTTATAAAAGTGATTCTGGTAAACTATGTTTGAAAATTTTGTTTAAGAAAATATAAAATGTGACAACAGAAATATATGTTATGTGTAACAGATATTTAACGTATTAATTATTAGTGTAATGTAGTTTTACCTTAAAAAATTTTTTACGTTGCAGTAAAAATATTATGTGTTCAAATGCAATGGCAATATATTTTTATTTTTGTTTGTACAAGTCGAAAAAAAAGAATATAAGGCAAACTCAAATTAGACCAAGAAAAAGTTTGTATCATAACAATATTGTGTAATAAACTGCTAATCAATTGCTTCAAAAAAAAAAAAAGACATACATAAAATGTTCATTAACCATAAGAAAGTATTACTGAAAATGTATAACATTAAACACCAAAATAAGAAATAGTTCTTTCAATGCCAACAATTAGAAAACATTGCTACTCTAAAGTAACAATTGCATTTGCTTCAATTTCTTCGATAACACTTTTTCTTGGTCGAGGTGGATCTCCATTATCACTCGTGTACCCTTCATTTGCCTTTTCCACTCCGTAATGCCACAGTAAGGAAGCATAGCATGCACGTTGACATGCAGAATCAAACCCACATGAATGAACTTGTAGTCCTTCGCTTAATATTTCTGCATAGGCACACACAAATACGCCACAGTCCCTGCTTTGAAAATAAAATAAAATAATAATAATCAGTAAATCAATTCTAACATTATTATACATGAAAAATAAATTGTAATTTGCTTACAAACTATCAGACGCTTGTTGTGGAATATTTTGCACATAGTCAACATCAAATGGAATTTCATTTACAAGACCAGTTTGCTGAGTAATCTTTCCTATGTAAGCTTCAAGTGATGGTCAGTCAGTTCGCTCGATCTTATCATAAAAGTCATTATCTGACAAGTAAGTCGGAAGCATAACTGCAAGCTTTTGTATTTCAATGGGAGGTTCTTTTTTCCTTTTGCTTGACAGTGAGTCATACACACGTATTAATCTTTCCTTCAAAACAATCACATCCAATACCCAATGAAATTCTTTACCGCAGTTAATTGGAACATATACCTCATCAACCATAAACCATGGTAATCCAACAGGCATACAGAATCCTTGAATTATATTAGCAATAGCATCTTCATTCTTAGCCACCACAATTGATTCTGCATAGTCTTGTTGCGTGGATAGGTCAACTGCCAGTTTCGCTGGATAATAGCAAGTATGTGTCTTCTCAACATATGTTTTAAAGAAGCAGCTTGTCGTTGTATATCTATAATTATCACCCAGCTGAATCTTTGATTTCTTTCTCAAGTGATCGAAGATCACATCTAAATGATACAAGTGAAAACAGGGTAAAATAGTAAAAACGAATCAAAGAAATTATTAGCTTCGACCTTAATTGTTGAGTAGATGTATGATATACAGCTATGTTGTAGTTACATGGTATTATACATGACATGTTGGTTAAACTTGAAGAAATTATAATAGAAAATACTGCATGTATGATATGTTATTATACATTGGCTAACATGTATAATATGTTATTATACATATGTTTTTATGAATGCTATGTTATGCTATTGTTGAATATTAAGTATCAGCAAAAGAACTTATGATATGGATAATAGTTAGAATGAGTTACCTCATCGTTCCAGCAGGTATTGCGTTCGAACATCAAGTAAAACTAATTTTTTTGACTGTGGGTATGCAAGGACAAAGTCCAATTGTCTGTAACCTAACTCAAAAATATTTACTCGATAGTGGTTGTCCGTCTCTTTCCTAAAAAATAATCACTGATTACACATGACAGTAACCCTTAAGATTAAGATGGCAAAGTATTGTTAGGCAAAAATATAATACCAAACTTCTTACTTGGCAGAATAAGTTTTCAGCAATCCACTGGGAGTAATCAATCATCAATTCGTGAGGTAAATCTTGGTTGATGTTGTACCATCAAAAGCATACTTCATCTTCTCCTCTTTATCGATATCGATTGCATCCTTAGAGCCAGAACCATACTTTGAAATGTATGGTGACCTTAAAACCCTGAACTTCTTTCTTTATCGTTTGGCAGGTGCTTTTGATTTTGAGGCTTGAAGCTCCCGAACCAGAGCATCAGAGAAGTCGGGTGGAATCTGACTGTCTGGAAGGTCCCAGTGTCTTTCGGTCATTTTATTTGAAGCACCAACATCCAATGACTTTGTAGTCGAACGTGTTGACAGACCAAATAAAAGTGTATCTACAGCTGGTTGTATTGAATCAGTTATTGTTCCACCAACTTCATCCCACGTGAACACATAAAGATTTGAAATGTATACATAGAATATCTAAATGTGTAACTATAATAATGCTTACAACATGTATGTTAGAAATCATGACAACATCAATATCAGGAAAAAATTGAAATGCAGTAGAGAAAAAAATCAATACATTCCAGTTGGTTCAAATTCACAGAAAAAATTTGATATGCACCAGAGAAATAACATTAAGTCCCAATACGTACTTTTACAAGGTCGAACACGTAGAACGATATTTTTGTGTTAAAAAAAAGTAAGTGTTAAGCAAAAAAAAAAATACCTGGACATCTATCGCATCAGTAGATTTTTAATTTTTCAAATTCACTTCAGTAACATCTTCTTTAGCGGTTAGATTCACATCCTAAATTAAATAACAATTATCGTGTATTAATATTTATTCAAAGTATAATGTAAAAGTTTGTGATGAAGTTTTACACCCGTGATAAAATATTTCTATTTGTAATGGGTACATTTGAATATATAAATATATCAATAGTAACAAACGATGTAATATTTGATGCACAAACGATTTTATGGCATTAAAAATATAAATATGTATGATGTTAATCATGAACTACAATCTTTATGTTAATGAAAAAGTTTGTATGTTGGATGTATGACTGTTCTTGATACATTCAATTGAATGTTTTGTGTAGATTTAACTGTCCTAATATGAAGAAGTTAGAAGAAACTACATGTGTATAGAAACTTATAGTAGTAATAAAATAATATTAGGGACATAAGAATACCGACAAATCTTCTACATCTGGAATGTTCTTTTTTCCCAACTCTTCATCGCTATATTCTTCTTCATATGCCATAATCTCATCCTATTATCTATGTGTTAATTATCATTATCCAAGTTGCATGTAGATAAAAATTTGTATTTATTAAGACAACTGTTAAACAATGTGCAAAATATTGAAAGCGTCTAGATCACTAAACTGTTAGTCATGTATGATGGATGTTTATACATTGACATAATTAGATAGCAGTTACTGATTGTATGATGTTCAGTTATACTTTTATAAAAATAAATCAAACCAACATTAAACAATTGTTAGTTATGTATGAGGGTAACTTACAACTGTGTAAGGTTTATATATACACTACATTAACAAATGTATAAGGTTAACTTATTCATCTGAAAATTAATGTAATCTGTTAAACAGGTGTGATGGTTACTTATTAAAAAACAGCTAGTCATGTATGAGGGTTGTTTAAATGTTTAAATATTGAAAGCGTCAAGATCGATACAACTATATATTCCGCCGATAAGGTTAATATCCTTTTTTCCAAAGATAAATATAATGTACATAAAGATACCTCCAAAACTTGTAAATCAGAACAGTCCTCATTTTCAAAATTATCCTCACGACCTGCGTCCTTATCGGCCACATTCACATCCTAAATTAAATTACAAGTCGCTTTAATTAACAGTTCTTCATAAACTTGTTTTCGGTGATTCTTGATTGACGTAGTTTAAGTAAGTGTAAATGTCATTATTATTAACGAAGAAATTCATAAATAACATGTGTTTTGCTGAAGGAAAATGTAGAAAGTTTAATGTATAACTGATCATTATACATTCAACTTAATGTATGATGAAAAGTTAAACTGCACAAATTTAGTACGTAACAAGTATTCAGGAAAAAAATACCAGCAATTGTTGCTCTTCAAGAAGGTGCTGCTTATTAGATTCTTCATCACAAGATACTTTCATATCGTTTAGTGATCCCTTATCATAATCTTCATGCTATTTAAACAAAAAAACATTTATTTTTGATAAGGTAAGTATGTTGATTTATAGTAAAAAAACAACATAAGTGAGAAAAAGTACCTGCATATCAGATTTATGTTGTCTCTCTTGTTTGTTGGATCCGTCCTCTTGACTTTGTTGTTGTTCATCAATTTTGTCCTCCTGTATAACAACAAAAATCTGAATGTATGAAGATTTCATTAACGTTATGCAAAATATAATGAAATTAAGTTGTTATACCTGTGATTGCTTATTTTGTTCATTCTTCAATGCTTTGATAACCTCAGCAGGTATTTTTGATATTAGTGTAACCAGTTCGGCCATCTTTTCAGCAAACTTATTCAATGAAGAAACTAAACTTACACATTTGTTGATGTAATTCTTTATTTCATCACCATCTAAACTTGATTTAGAAGTCCCTCCAGGCTGTGTGGATGATGAAGGAACAGACTTGTGCTGGTGACTCTGCGGAGAAACACCAATTTCTACATGATGATGATGTTGAATTTCAAACACACCAATTTCTCCCTTGTCTGCTCCATCCTTATGCGTTTCACGATACAAATCAGATCCATGATGTACTGCATGACCACATCCAGATGTATCATCATCCATCACCGCTTGCTTTTCTTGATCAAACATGGCAGTCTGTCTTTTCTTCAAAGGTTGGTCAGGTGATACAGGCGATTCAAAATCAGCCTTCATGAGGATTTTTCGCGGTGGTATAGTGTTGAAATCACCAAATTCTTCAGCAATGGTACCAACACGTTGTTGAAATTCAACTGTTGTCCTTTTCAACTTTCCAGAATCTGCTGTCGAAGCATAAATTGTTGGATCACATATCTCAAAATCTTTTGAAAAGGACAAATCCAATCTGCTAACTTCATCGGTTGTAGGTTGTATATTCTTGTAAGAATGCTGGAAAGAATAATAAAAAAATAAAATATTTGCACATAAATGAAATGACGTGAATAAACAAAATAAGTACAAAGTTAAAGAATTACCTTAGTGAACATGTCAGACATAAAAGATTCATACTTAGGCCTTATACACTGCACCGACCAGTTTAGTAGTCTGGGAATAGTGTTTCTCTGACAGACAAAAGTTTTTTATTTTACTTCGGAGCAGCACTCAAACATCCAAACATTTAGAATGTGCGACATTCCACCCAATGAATATAACTGCTTCACAGTGTTGAAATCCTGCTGCCAGGAACTCATTAAATTTTCAAATGTGACCTTCCCCCATGAAAAGTGAATGTACCGACCGTCCTCAACAATCTGAAAGTGCGCAACACTTATTGGTGCTTCCTTATGCTGAGAAAACATGAATGTATGAACAAAGAACAATATCGCCAGGTTCAAAGCATCTTCAGCATTATCAAAGTTTTCATTTTGTACCAGTGTTATCAGTTTTGAACGAGTTATTGCTCCTTTATTGTCGGAAAAATACCTCGACATCAATGCTAATTTAGATGATGAAGTATACATATAATCATCAATATTACCGGTACACTTCAGACCGCTTATAATGGCGAACTCAAGCATTGTGAATTTGAGAATTTTCCCTTGTACCCAAACATGAAGCTCGTCTTTGTTATCCTGTTGAATTTCAAGCATGAGTAGGCATTTTGAAATTTGTCCTATCCAGTTGCACCGTGGCAAATCCAGAAATATGCCAAAAATCATATTTCTAAATGCTCCCAGTACATTTTCTTCAAAATATTCCTTTATCTCTTTCCCGAAAGCACAGTTACATAAACTCCCCATATGCAATGGATGTGGTGGGACTTTATCAATTCGATATTTAATACCCTGGGAAAAAAACATAACATAATTAGCTAACAGTTAAAGATTGTACGATGTTCATTTATACTTTCATAACATAAATCAGACTAACATTAAACAATGGTTAGTCATGTATGATGGGTAAGTTATAACTGTATAAGGTTAAAATATACACTACACTAACACATGTATAATGTTAACTTATACATCTGAAAGTTAATATAATCAGTAAAACATGTGTGATGGTTACTTATTAAATAACAGTTAGTCATGTATGAGGTTATTTATACATTGACAATTAAATTGTTAGTCATGTATGAGGGTTAATTATACATTGACAATTAAACAGTTAGTTATGTATGAGGGTTATTTATATATTGACATAATTAGCTAACAGTTAGTGATTGTATGATGTTCATTTATACTTTCATAACATAAATCAAAGAGTATGATGGTTGGTCATGTATGAGGGTTAATTATACATTGACAATTAAATAGTTAGTCATGTATGAGGGTAACTTATACATATAAAATTTCAAAAAGTACCCTAATTAAACAACATATACAAATGTATGATGGTTATGTATACATCTAACAAATTATGACAGACCAAAACATAAACAAAAAATACATATGTATGAGGTAACTTATACATTTCAAAAATTAATATCAGCTTTATTAGAATGTATAACCTTTACAATAATATTTCAGATCAACTATATTATACATTCCTTTGTTGAAACACTAATGTATGGTGTAATATTATACATGTGTCAAATTACACATACACTCATAGTAAATACCTTCGGCAGACGTGGTCGGCCGGAATCGTCAAATTTCTTTTTACTTTCTTTTGAAGTAGACTTCTTTGATTTAGAAGCAACCTTATCCGTCAATTTCTTCATTGTAACGGGGTCGTTTCTGTGCTTTGATCGATTCTCAGCCCAATTAGGATCCTGTTCATCAAATGTAGCAGGAACAAATCCAAGTGGAATATCTTGTACAGTTGCATCTAACTGAGTAATTCCTAAACTAAAACTTGGAGGATTATCCATTACCAAATAACACTAATTTAAGTTAACAGTATTGTAAAATCGAACTAAAAAACAAGAAAATCTCAGATCTAACTTGTACCATATGAAAAATAACGAAAAGACGAACTACTTAACTTGAATAAGATTGAACAATACTATAATTTGAACATGCAAAAAAACAAAAAACGAAAAAACCCTGATTTGGAAAAGTTGAAAAAAAAATCAAAAAAATTAAGGAAGTACAATATTAAAAACAAGAATAACTTACAATTTGATAACCACAAGTAGATTTTACTTCAAGTATGCCGTAAAAAGAGGGGTTTCAAAAATGGAGTAAATAACGGCTTGATAATGGGAGCATAAGGGAGTAAAAGACGGAAGGATGAAACCTGTTGTTACATGTATAATGTTGATGAGAGAGAAAATACCCAATAAAGGAATTTTTGTAATTATTATGGGATTTGTGTAATTACTTTATCAATTGGAGATTTTTTATAATTATCTAACTTAAATTTGTGTATATATGTAATTCTTAGTATTTTATTAGATCACTTAATATCTTTCTTGACGGTTCGATAGAATTTAATAACTTTGATTCGATATACACACATATTTAAGAAATTTATTTAGTAAAACGGCAGTGTTAGTCACGACTAGGGGTGTACATATGTCGGGTTGGTTTGATTTTCTATTGAAAAAAAACTAAAGCAATTATGTCGTTTTATTAAAACTATAAACAAAATCAAACCAACATAAAATCGGTTTTTCCGGTTTAGGTTTTAGTCGGATTTTTTTATTTTTCTTGTTTTTTTTTATAATCTTTATTTTTTACAATTATATTGTGATTGAAGTTTAGATCAAATATGTTTTCACTCATGTGCTAATAAAAAATCACAATTATGAAAAAATGAGGAGCGAAAAACTCCCTTGAAACTAAAAAATAAGATGAAGAGTGAAAAGATTAGGTTTTAAGTTTATATTGGATTTTTGATCATTTTATTAGCAATTAATGGATAAATATTACAACTTAAAGGCCCAAATATAAATATATATAGTGAAAATTATATACATGCATATATATTTATATATATATATATATATATATATATATATTATGTCGGTTTGATTTAGGTTCGGTTTGACTTTTTTATGGTTAACACCAAACCAAACCAAGAATGGTCGGATTTTTTTTTCAAACGTCAAACCAGCCAAACCAAATCATAAGTCGGTTTTTTTTCTCGGTTTGATTTGTTTTTTCGATTTAGTTTGACTTGACGGTTTGGTCTGTACACTCTAGACACGACAAGCATGATCATGATGACCGTAATGGTGTTTCTAATACAGTTTCCATTTTGAATCATCTCATTGATAATAAATCTCTCGTACTTAGCTGTAAAAAGGGCATCAATTGTTTGGCAATTAACTTGTGCTGGTCAAAGACAATGACTCAGGCTATAAATGTGAAAAATAATATTGCAAGAAAAAGGCTACAAAATAGTTGACTATAGATTTCCAATGACATAAATGTCTGTCAAAATAGACAGTCAAATATTGCTGAAAGCAAATGCATAAATACTCCTTTTATCCACTTTTACTTGTGCACCGTCCTAAAAACAGATGTCTATTTTTACTTATTCGATTTATAAAATTAAAAAATAACTTTTCAACTTATTTTAGCCTTATTAGTTAAAACTTCAAGTAATTGTTAATTAGCTGCACAATTTTGAGAGTATAGATGACGTATAATAATTAGAAGTGTTATAGTAAAAATGTCATTTTATTTTCATTCTTAAGGAAAAATGCATGTTAAATCAAATATGAAACGAGTAAAAATAAACAGAGAAGGATAATAATAGCTCAATTATTGTCCATAATTATAGCATCAAAGAGACTAGCAACAGTTTATATGTAGTGTTAGATCCTCCTACTATATAGCCATGGAAGTTTCAAAGACCAGTTTATTATTATCAATGTTAATAATTACGTCGGCATTATACAGTGTATGAACATTGACCAGAAAGAAAAATAAAAAGACCCCAAAAATAGGAAATTCCATTTATCTACGTTTTACTATACTATTATAATGTTCTCAACTGCATGCTACAGTAATTATAAACATGCTATAAATACTTTTTAATCAGCTATTACATGTTATTATTTCTTTTGAACATTATCAACCCGTGGATACTTGTAGTCTTGTACTGATAGATTATGGAATTAGGTTTGAATAACGACCTCAAATTAATATTTAAATATTTGATAAATTTTCTTATATATACGTGCATAGTTTAAGTAAAAGTAATTAAGTTCGTATAAACTCATAAGTTAAATCGTAGATTAGCGAATTCGTCGGTCTATGCCAGCAAGAAGCTATATTTTTGCTTGAAAAGAATACCTAACCACATGCATTTATTGCAAAGAACCAATTTGTTGTGAAAATAATCCCTCTTACTTTGGAAAAATCTGCTTAAAGACCTATTTAATTACAGATCATAATAATCCCAACATGGAATATTAAAAAAAAACGAAGAAGATAGGAGAAATATTTATTGGCGTCAAAGAATTTAATTTGTGTCAACTAAGACAATAAGTTCATTAAGGGATAGTATTAAGATCGAGATGAGTCAATTAAGCTAAAAGATTCTAGCATTGGTGTTGTGAGATTGCTAGTAATTCCTTTGTATATTTGCAAGTTCTCTATATGCTCATATTTACGTAGGAAAGTACCACATCCGCAGGTAAACCGCTTTCTAAGAAATGTGATTCTAGATTCAAAACTCGAATATGAGTTAAAATTCTTAGATTTTAAATGACTTAATAAGCTGATATATATTTAGTAGATTTTTTACATAAGAAAATTAACTTGAGTTAGAATCAAAGCTATCGATCACCAAATCCAAAACCATTCAGAACTCGAATATGAGATCGAGTAGAAATATAGAATTTGAAGTTTATGAATTTGAGATTCTAATTCATTAAAATTATTAGATTCTAAACTACTTAATAAGCTGATATATATTCAGCAGATTTTTTACATAAGAAAATATGAGTTTAAATCAAAGCTATCGATCATTAATTTCAAAACCAAACAGTTAACAGTCTTCTATTCGAAATCTTTGATTAAGGATTAACAAATATTTATCACTTAAAACACGATCCTTATTGATCTCGAAGACTCGAATCATTACCATCATTCCCATTGGAAAACGTGTTGTCATTTGTGGTTGGTATAAGAAGACCATATTTTCAATGATATATATAATATATTACGAGTAGTTGCATGATTGCATATAACAGTATAACTGGCCAGGAGTTGGCAACTATGGCTGGCATTGCGGCTGCAATTTTTAAGGCATAAATAACAGATAGTGTCAATGCAAAGTAGAGTGCAGAAGTAATTGGTAAAGTTATTTTTATGTGATCATAAGGTTACAGGTTTAAATTTTAAAAATAATCTATTATAAAAATATAAAATAAGACTGTTTACCATAAACTTATTTAATCAATTCTTTTTTTAAATTCTATACCTAACGAAAAATTTAATGCATCAAATTGTCCTTTTAATATCAGTAGTATCAATTGTCAATCTCCAATCCGTATTCCCACTATTACTGCCCAAATCAGAGATGGATCTTACAAATCATTTGTTTTTGGACAATATATCAATGACAAAAATGTATTATTTCGAGGCTTCACCACGTTTCTTATAAGGGATTCATCCACAAGAACACAGATACATTTAATACGATGTAGCATCCTATTCAAACTTCAAAGGGTCAATTAGTTTGTGCTGCATGCCCCCCCCCGACCCCCCGACCCCCCGCCCCAACTATCTCATTTATTTTTTTAATTCAAACTTTCTAGTGTTGATGATACGTTTAGATATAAATTTTTAATATAAGATTTATATATTTAAACATTAGATAAAAATTATATTATATAAATTGCAATAATTAATAGTTTAAATATTTAAAAGGTTTATGAGAAAAATTATGATTGAAAGACAGTACAACCATCACTTCATGTTTAAATTTCTCACTGAAAAGGGTTAAGTGGCTATTCTAATAAATATTTTGATTGAATTAATGAGAAAATAAAAAATATTAGTGCTTTGCGGGGGAATTAGGAAGGTTCTCAGTATTTCAATGAGAATCTATTTTTCATTATGTGTTTTTCGAGTGAGTTGATTTAGTAGGAAAGGGTGGGAAAATCATGTTTTTATAACACAAATTTCTAATTGATTTGTGAGAAAAGTTTTTATAACACCATGTCTTTTAAAAAAAGGGATTGCACGGTATATTAAAACTCCAGCTACGCGTGATGTTCAGGGAAAAATCGAACTACAAGGATTATTTTATGAAAAGTTTATCTAATCTTTTTATTTTGACACATATGAAAGATTTTAAGAAATACATATACAAAAATTTGCATGATATTGTTCTATTCATAATGAACAGGGGCGGATCTATTAAGGCCCGTCGGGGTGGCACGTCACCCGCAAACTTCGACGAAAATTCTATATATATAGCCGTATATATATACAGATATAGTTAAAAACAAGTCTGCCATCCACAATAGCAAGACACTGTCTAGTGCGGGTGGCAAAGAGCTGGTTTTGTAGCTCCAAGGTCTTGTGTTCGAAACCTGCTGGCAACATTTGCTTTTTAAAATCATTTTTGTTAATAAACTGAGACTCTTGTTCTTGAGGTTTCCTCCTCCTGTTGCTTGCTCTCTCTTTTTGTTTGCTCTCCGTAAGTTATATTGAAAAATTATTTTGTTTCTCTTTCTTGAGCCTAGAAATCCAAATTTGGAATTATCTATGTATCTTGATAACTTGATTAGGAGAAAGTGTTCTAGTTTTGTGATTGAGAATTTGAGATGGAGAATTTTTACAAGAAGGTTAATTATTCACAATCAAGTTCTAGTAATGTCAATGTCAATCGTTCTTGTCTTATAACTGACCTTGATTTGGGTTCACTTAAAGCCGATCCGGGAGAAAGAAGACCTATTTCTGATTATGATCCTCGAATACTAGGTGAAGTGAGGAAATATTATATTGAAAAAGAGTCTTGTCAACCTGTCTTGAAACATTAGTTGAGGCAAATATGATTTGGTAAACGCATTAGTTGAGGCAAATCTTGTAGAGACTTATTCACTGGTTTATTTACTTGTGAAGTTGACTTTGGTTTTACCCGTCGCTACGGCAACTGTTGAGAGAACATTCTCTTCCATGAAGCACATAAAAAATGAAGTACGAAATAGTATTGATGATCAATATTTAAATGATTGTTTAGTATGTTACATAGAGCGTGATGTATTTAAAAATGTAAGTAATGATGTCATCGTTGATCGTTTTCAGAATATGAAAACTCGTTGTGGGCAATTGTAATGAATTATGGATATTATGATATTAGTAATATTATTAAAAGTTTAAGTTTGGTCATTTTATTATTATTCTTTTATTATTGATTGATTTGTTAATTATCCTATAGATCGAAAAGATGAATAATCCGATTGAATTACTTGACACCCGGTGAGTTTGGATCCTGGATCCGCCTCTGATAATGAATGACTGTCCATATATTTCCTCTCCTATTTGAAGAATCGAATACTCGTCTTATGGAGATATGTTTTAATTATCCATTATATATGTTATAAAGTATTAGTTATAGGGCTTTTTCACATGAACGTTTTTTAGTATAGTCTCCTTCTCTATTTAAATTATATATAAGTAGACACAGAATTACCTCCTCGTAACGAAAATATGCATGTGCTTGCTATTTTTTTTTTGTTAAAAAAAAAAATAATTCAGTGCATTAAAGTTCCTGCTATGCACAAACTGCTTGCTATTTGTTTTCTTTTATTAATAATGGTAATTAGAGATCGAAGAGGATGTATATAAACTCAGAATGTACAGAATACTCATGATTCAGACATATTTTCTTGGAAGTATTGCATGAATAAAATAGGAGATCTTGTCGTAAGATATCTTGTCTAGTGATTCAGACATATTAAAATGATAGTACTAGGATTTTTTGAATTTTTTCCTTTGGTTACGTTTTTCTAATTATTTTTTTTTATGCATTTCTCAATGAAAAAAATCTTGATTCTGTCACACGTAACTAGTTTGGTTTTGAGATAGAATTGATTGATTGACTCTTTCCTTAGAATATTGCACAACGTAAGCCACACATTGAGGAAATTATAATTAAGTGCATGGTTAAACGCTTTTTCAGCAGAGATTAGAGTGGAATTTTGACATATAATTAGTCTTGGATTGTCAAGGGTGACATCATTAGACCCCTTAATGTCACTTATCTTACACCGTCACATAAAATTGACTATTAACGAAATAATTACATCTTTAAGCTGGTTTGGAAGTAATGTGTAAAGGATACTTGAATTCATGCTATTTATTGCATTTTATTTTATTTTTATAACCGTGGCGTACAGATCAACTTGCATGTATCTTTATTAATTCCATGAGATACTTGTTTTCTCCCACCAACGACAGATTCTGGATAATTCGGTCACCTAAAATTGGACAGATGAGAAGAATCACCTAATATTTTTTCCTGTGCTAAAATTTGAACCATGCTTCAGAATTCTAGACAAGAGGAGTTGTTCAGATTGGTAAACACCCCCATTTCCATTTCTGAAGTTGTGAGTTTGAATCAGCAATGGAGCAAAAAAAAGTGAAAAAATAAAATGAAAAGCCACATAATTCATGCTACTTATTGCATTTTCTTTTTTTAAATCGTGGTGTATAGATAAGCTTGCACGTATCTCGACTAACTTCATGAGATACTTGTTTTCCCCCTCCAGCGATAGATTTCGAGTAATTTCGTTCACCTGAAATAGGACAGATGAAAAGTATCGCTTAATGTTTTTTTTTCGTTTTGGAATTTGATAAGCCTCATAATTCTAGATAAGAGGAGTTGTTCGGGTTGGTAAGCACCCCTCACTTCCACTCCTAAAGTTGTGAGTTGGAATCCGCAAGAGAGAGAAAAAAAAAAATTAAAAAATCCCCATAATTCTGAACCACTTCATTAAACTGCATGAATAATACTACTCCCTCCGCTCCACAATAAGTGAATTGTTAGAGTATTTTTTAGTGTTCAAAATAAGTGAATGGTTCACGATCTAAGGTAGATGTTGGAAATTTTTCTAAATTTACCCTCCATTAAATGTGCATTAGGAGTGATGTATCATTATTAAGGTTTTGAAATTTGAAAAGGATAAAAAGGAAAAAATATGATAAATTTATATCTTTTTTTTTTTTTTTAACATATGTGTCAAAATTTAATAATTAACTTATTATGGAGCAGAGATGGAGTAATATTTATAAGTTATAACTACTACTGTCATACACTATATTACTCCTATGATTTCAACCCCGACATTATCCGTTTTACCCGCAGAATTTAGAAATAGCGCAATGATGATCTGTCAAAAACACGCTATCAAAAGCTTTTTAGAAAATACTAATAATAATTTTCGCATACTAATTTATGTACAGTGTAACTTACTCATGAGTTAAATTATAGGTGATAAAATTAATTTATGCAAATATAACTTTTGCTTAATCCGTTTTATTTAGACGGGTTATTCACTCAGACATTTATTACTGCAGCCCATCAAATATTGGGCTTTTCAAGTCCGAATTGACCCAACTTAGCTTGTCAACTTCTAATGTGAAATTTTGTTGGCAATCAACATATAGATTATTTGATTGAGGACGAAATGTTTTTCTCACAAGAGATTGTTAGAAAGTTCTAATGCAAAATAATAAAAATTACTCTCTCCCTCTATCGTTTTTTTACTTTTTATTTGTCAAGAAAAAATAAATAAAAAAAGTGAGTCAGATAGAAATAAATATCATTTATTAACATGATTAAAATAGATGCAACATAATAAATTATCTATTGCCTTTTAAACTGAACCAAGTAAAATTTAAGAAATATTTTTAAAACACGGCAAAGTAAAAATGAACGGTGGAGTAAATTATTTCTAAATATAGAAAGTTTAAGTTGTCAGAGTTGGAAGTTCAGCATTAACTTCCCCTTCTCTGTTTTCTCTCAGTTAACCCAAAATACTTATATAAATGTGAGACAAATACTTTTCCTTTCACCTATTTATTTAATTCCCTTTCTCTCCTTTCTCCTTTTCTCCTTCTTCTTCTTCTTCTTCACCCTTCCACATTTACCAAAATTGGCCTCAACTAAACCTTATTCTTGTTGAAAAACTGTGTTGAACTTTCTTATTATTTCATGGATAATGATCATTTCTCTAACTTTGGCCTCCATTTTGAGCCAAAAATTCCATTAAATTCCGTACATTCACCTCAAGAACTAAATACTGATTACTTTATGAACACCCATTTGGACAGTAATAATTCTATAGATCATCAGTATGCGCATTTCGATTCTGCTTTGAGCTCTGTTGTATCATCTCCAATACCTTCCAATTCTTTAAGTCCCAACGATGCTTCTTCGCTCCGCGAATTGATTGGGAAATTAGGCTCAATTTGTAGCTCTCCTCCGGCTGCATTTAGTAATTTCAATAACTGTAATTTCACTGGAGTTTCGTGTTATAGTACACCGTTGAACTCTCCTCCGAAATTGTTGCACGTGCCCATAATGAACCAAATGGGGAAAGATACTCCGTTTTCCTGTTTTGGTAGCCGTAGTTTCAATGGCAGAACGAGTCAGTTTGAGTTAGACAACGAAGGTCCGCGTTATGGATCTGGTACTGCTGGGAGAGGAAATCTGACTAGAATACTGAGTAGCCCTTGTCTTGTACAGAACAAAAGTTCTGGCCAAACGCATATGGACATTATGTGTGAAGGAAAAATTTCGGGTACTAATGAAGAATGCTCTGTTTCTGAGCAAGCCCAAACAAGAAATGTATTGAATTCTAGGAAAAGAAAAGCGGTTTCTAAACTGATAACAAAGAGTTATGTTGCGACTGTTGATGGCAACGGCGAAAATGAAAATGAAAATGAAGATCGCAAAAGGGAAAAGAGAGCGAAATCAACAGAAGGCAATGTGGGCAACAATGGAATTGTTAAAATGGAAGAACAAAAGGGCAGTGGAGATAATGGAGCTGAGAAAGAAGCGAAGGAAAAGCAAAAGATTACTGAGCCTCCAAAGGATTACATTCATGTTAGAGCAAGAAGGGGGCAAGCTACAGATAGCCATAGTTTAGCTGAAAGAGTAAGCCTCTGAAACTCTTGCCTCGTTTAAAAGTTTAAGCCGTTAGAAAGAGCACAGTTTTATTTACTTAGTTATATCTTCAACACGTCTACTTGTGTTAGCTTGATTCTGAGACAAACAAGTGGAAACTCATTTCGATAATAGGTAGCTATTAGAATTGATTGTAGGACCCTTTACTACTCTGTGTTGAATTGTGTGACCACCTTATCTAAAAGTTCCAACTGACATTTTATTTACTTAATCATATTTTCAACGGTTTGAAGGCCAAATTTTATCTGTCAATATTACTTATGTGATTATGTCATGTTCTCCATTTGATTAGGTTCGTCGAGAGAAGATCAGTCAAAGAATGAAGCTTTTGCAAGATCTTGTACCAGGCTGTAACAAGGTTTGTCCCCAAGTATTTCAGTAATTACTTGTTTCTCATTTTCGTTAATGTCTTTATGATGAGGTTTGAGTTTAATCTCTAGGTGACTGGAAAAGCACTAATGCTCGACGAAATTATAAACTATGTCCAGTCACTCCAACGCCAAGTTGAGGTAATTCAAGATTCTGTCGAAGCATGCTGCGAAAATAGTCCATGAAAAGTACTTTGGTTCTTCATCTATATATATAATTGATATTTGTTGCTACATTTTGTAGTTTTTGTCCATGAAGTTGGCTTCAGTGAACCCAAGAATGGATTTTCACATAGACAATCTCCTTCACAAAGAAGTAAGTGTTTGACACATATATATATATATATGTATATATGTAATGTATAAATCAATAAATGGCTTCCTTATATCAATTCATTTTACATATTTTTCAGATATCTCAACCAAATGTCTCTTTGCACCAACATGTATTACCATTAGAGGGGCATGGTCAAAATCCTACTCAGGTAAATAAATCAATTAACCGCTCGTCGGTTATATGAATCCTAACTGACTATATCGCTCCATTTAAGTTCCATCTCCGTTCAATACTTCAACTGGCATTTTCTGATTTGATTTCATTCATCCAGCTTCCCACGATCTGTGAGGATGACCTCCAAACCATTGTCCAGATGGGGTTAACCAGAACTCCTACCAGCAACTGATATTGCAGTCACAAACATTCCCTGGTAAGAAAAAGGGAAAGCATTTTTTTTTTTAACCGCGTTTTCTACGTAACCAGAGTAAATATCTCAAAAGGTTGCTCAACAAAGTTATGAATAAAAATATTTACTTTCATTATGAAAAGAAGTGCCAAAAAAAAAGTATAGTTAGCGGCTGGTTATACTATAAATTATATAGCTAATGATGAGGAAAACAACTCAACTTGTGATTAATATATTTGTTTTCTTCTAATGCAGTGCCTAATTCTGAGAGGTGTATATAAGCAGAGAGATTATTAGTTTAATCTGCTTCAGAAATTGCTAATGGACAAGATTAGGATTAGTATTAATGGGATTAATTTCCCCACTTATTGTAATCTATAATTGATTTGAACATTCTAATTTTTGCTTTTGTTGAGCTATTATAGTACGTATTTATTACTGTATAATAATAATGTTAACATCACCTCACCTCATGTCTCTGTAAAGCAATGAAAGATGGAGATCTTATTACAAGCTTTAATTATTCAAATAATTGTCCATTAGTGTTCTTTTAGGTAAATCATATCAATTGACATGGTATATCACAATCCAAAATCTTCCAAAAGATTTGCTTATGGTTGGTGTCAAATTAAACAGTGATTAAATCAGAAAAATTTCCAATCATTTATGATTATTTAGCTAAGTATGTTGTAACCAGCTGTATGAGTGACCCTCTTAGCTCAGAAGTCTTATAATGAATGATTTAATTAGTCACAACTCTTAAGTAGGCACATCTGTTTTTAATAATCGTTTGGTGGCATTCGAGGCACGTCTGTTTTTAATAATGGTTTGGTGGCATTCCGAGTCGGTGTCGGAATTAAAAAATTTTACTGAGCGAGTTAAAATATAAAGAACTACTCCTTTCGTTCGCTTTTGCTTGTTACAGATTTCCTAATTATATTTTTACTTTTATTTGTCACTTTTGATATATCAAAAAAAAGACAACTTTTTTTTTTCTATTTTATCCTTAGTATTAATTTATTTATTTTTAAATTAATTTCAACACATAATGTAAACATTATTTAATAGAGGTACTATGATAAAATAATTATATTATTAAAATATTTTTTTAATAGGTGTGCCAAGTCAAATTATGACAAGTAAAAGCGAACGGAGGAAGTAATATCGAATAACTTAAGGGTAATGTAAAATAACCTATTTACACAATATAACTTCTTAGTATTGTGGGTATTAGTTGATACTGTTTTAATAAAAGTGGATTCGCCAATTGTTTGAATCATCTGGTGTGTACTTTAATTATTTTATTGGATAGATTCGTTATCTTTTATTAATAGGAGAAGAAATCACCAAACATTTATTATTTTCAGGTGAAATTTAAACACAAAAGAAATTGTCAATAGTTTCAATCATTTTATTCACTGGCTCACACCCTTGGATGCCATAATTTTCAATTGATTAACCAGAAAAAGAAGCTTCTGTTCTTCTATAAATTTTACAGTGCTAAAAAGTCCAATTTAATAAATAAAAAAGTCATAAACCTTCTTATAAACTCTCTTAATAAAATATAATAATAGGTTAAATCCCAGGTTGGCAATTGGTAAGATTCTGACTAGACCCAATGAATCACAAAGATTTATTAAATATTGTCTTACCATTTTTGTTAGATACTGTTTCCACGACTTGAATCCATAACCTCTTGATTACATACGATTAAAGATTAATCAATTGATAGAAGAAAGTTTAGTGCTAGTGAAAAATCAACTTTATTGGGTTTAAAAAAATATTTGTGCTTTGCAGCCTTATCTTTTTTAATAAGAAAGATTCTTTAAAAAAATGATCTTCTTTCTCTTTTGTTTTCTATTGCTAAAATAAATTACTATAAATTAAGTACATATAATATTTTGGTAATTATATTTCAAGTTATTAAGGCCGACAAACTTGTCCCCAGCCACAAAATAAAAAGTGAGGATTTTCTTTAAAAAGTTTAATTGTTAATCTATGCTCTATTATTAGGGTTATTTGGATCTGTGTTCACACTCTTATTATATCAAATAATTCCAATTATATTATTTTTCAAGATTTAGATTACTATTTTAAAGATAATTTTCATGTTGATTTTCCAGGAAGGACTTAGATGTTTGTTCTTAATCTAATGTAAATTATTTTTGGCTGAGTAAAAGACAAATAACATATGTATTTTATTTTTCTCTTCTGTTTGGATGTTTCAGCTTTGAAACTAATCCAGAAGATTCCTTATTTTTTAAGAATAGCAGTAAGGACCAAGGACCATCAAAGTTTTTTAATATGATAAAAATAGTATCCCTTAATTCTTAATTAAAGGTGAGTTTGAGTTTTGAATATGAAATTTCGCTATTAATAAAAAACGTTTTACTCCAAAGTAAAATTTTCTGATGTGAATTATAATTAATACTTAAGACCTTAAAATGAACGTCCAACACCGGATGAGAAACAGACTAATCAGGAATGAATTGAATTGGCCAGTAAAACACATTCGAGGAAGCAATAGGGGTGGAAGGGGACGAAAAATTACATCGTATATATGAGGTTAATATTTATTTTTTTATGTACATATAGTTGAAGATCAACAACCTCGGTCATTAAATATAGATAAAATTTAAATTTAAGATTAAAAAAAAGTGAAATTTATTGATGTAAAAACGAGTTATTTTGAAGCCTAGCATCTCTTGTGGCTCTAATTTAGGAAGAAGTGATGATCATTCTCAAGAACAAAAAGACTGAGGTGAAAGAAAGATAAAAATCAATAATTAATTACTAGTTAAATTATCATGAATTGTAGGCTCCTTTATTTGATTAGACCAAAAAAAAAGTAAAAAGCACACTCATAAATTATTTCATGGAGATGAAAAAAGCAAAAAGAACAAAGTTAATCCTACTAGTTACTGTTGGTGCATTCAGTGGTTATTACTATGCTTCCACTCATTTTAACTTTTTACTGAAGCAGCCAAATCCCTCAGCTGACACAAAGAAAGTCTTTTATTAATTTATTCTTATAAGTTTTGAATAATTTATTAATATATTAAAAGTGTGAAGGGTTTGTTTGAATTTTTTGCCCTTTATTAAAAGTCTTTGTTTTAGACAAAATTGTTTTTTTATTATTTTTTTCTAATATTTAAGAATTGAAAATTAATTAAATATATTTATGATAAAATCTTTTCTTATTAAAAGTCATCAGAATTAGTGACAACTAATATTTTCTCATTAGAAGTAAATATAAAAGTGTTAGAATAATAAAAATTTAAGAAGTATCAAATTTTTAAAAGTTTTAAGTACGTAATGAGAATGTAATCATTGATTTTGTAAATATTTGACTTCAAAAACAAGGAAAGATTTTAAATATAAAAAAAAAAATATCATAACACAAATATGGTTTAAATTGATTCATCTCTCCCAGTCTCTGGCAGCAAGGAAATGAGATACTGGATAGCAAACGCAAAAGTGATGATCCATCAACCACTTGAAATTTCTGGTGGTAACATATATTTGTGCTTACGTTAAAATATACGATTATTAAAAATAGATAAAATTATTTAATTTTAAATAATT